>CM030179.1:5290373-5490373 GCA_017639675.1 Aplochiton taeniatus | reverse complement strand
CGATGTTTGCGGCTTTATAAACGATTCTACGCATGAATTCCAATATTTGAGTAATTAGTAGCTTCGCAGGCTGATGAGGGATTGATCGCGTGGGGAAGATAAAAAGCAGTTGATGATTCATTATTTTAATGTTGAGATAGTATGTTCCTGATGAATATTGATGTGGGTAATAAGTGGTGAAAGCAGCACTTACTTAATAGGAATATCAACTTTATGAAGGCAAGTTTTGCACTCAGATTATCAAAATACTTTCATTTAAACTAAGGACATGCTGTGTCAATCAGAGTAAACATTCAAATATATTACCATACATCTAAAGAAGGAGGAAACTGTTTTAGCGTGTTACTTGATTTGAGATTCACCCTCCCCCCTGAAAGCACATGAAAAACGTTTCGTCGAGTGTTTAGTTTGACGATGGCAAACCCTTCCACATTGAGGCATCGCAGTGAGACGTGCCACATATTTCCCGTCAGAGTGGTCGATGAGATGTTCCTCCCAAACCCTGTCCTCATGATAATGTGATGCAGTGGTGCTCTCGTCTTGATCTGACGGAGAGGCGGCAGGAGAGGGGAGCCTCCCTCTGGGTCCATCAGCCTGTTCTGTCAGTGGCAGAAGCTGCCTCAGATCTCCTCCTAGCTCTCTGCTTTCTAATTGCCCTGTCACGTTTGCCAGCGAAATTTGTCAGGTTGCCGTGAAATACAGTTCAGTGCCCCCCCCCCCACCCCTGCCACCCCCAAAATTAAAAGAAACAAGAGATGCCTGTCACTGTTCCATGCAGCTGTAAGTCTCCCGCGAAAAGGCCTTCTCTCTTTTATCATGAGCTAAAATAATTTATCCCGGTTGTTTGTATTTTCCACATATATTTTAATTAAACCTGAGTGATATCATACAGAAATAGTTTCTTTCTAGTCTGCAACAAGACTCCTGTGGCGCTTTTATTGTTACACTCACATGCTGTTCCGAGTGGTTGCTCTGTGTGACTCCAGCTGTGAAGCCATCGACCAAGATTAACGGTAAGTGTAACCCCTACCATTCAGCCCTGCCTTGTGGCACATAGTAAGCATGTTCTATTCATGGGGCAAATTGTTCCCACCTGTCGGCTGTAGCCTCTCATGGTAAAGAATGGGACTGACCGACACGTCAAGGAGCATTTGAAGCCAGCTTGGGCAACTGCTGCTGTTGCCAGGCCTGCCCTGTTGGCTCTCTTTAGCTCTGACCCCAGTGGTGACCGGGCCGTTTTCTGTGGCCCGACCCCAGAAACATGCCTGAGAGATGAGTCCTCTCTCTCTCGCGCTCGCTCTCTCTCTCGCGCTCTCTCGCTCTCTCGCTCTCTCTCTCTCTCTCTCGCTCTCTCCCGTTCTCATTCTCTCTTTCTTTCGTTCTTACACACTATCGGTCTTTTTTCCTTTTCTCCCTGTCTTTCTTCTTCCTTTTTTCGTCTGTTTTTCCCTATCTTTCTCTCCCTCCCTCTCTGTCACCCCCTCTCTCTCCTTTTTTATCAGCGCCTCAGTGCCTCTCTGGCTCAAGCTCTCCCCAACCACTGCAACATAAATGAGGGCTTGCTGCAAGGTTAGACTGAGGCCAGGAATCTGGGTGCATTACTGCCATGTGAGCCGCTATACGCACACAGTATCAGCCCTGGGAAACCCTTCCTTTAGCAGGCTGGTCGGACTAGAGAGGAGAGAAAGGCTGGTAAACGTCTTACTGACACTTTACCCAGATAAGGCTCGAAAACCTGTGTGGATATTCACTATTATCATAATTCCTTGTTTTACAGGAAATGCCATCCCACAGCTGTTGCTATTTCAAGGATTATAATGAGTATGGTGAACAGGCAGATATCAATTGACTCTCTGCCTCATCCATACATCTGTATTACTCTCCCTTTTATATTTTATTATTATTATTATTTTTTTTTTTACTCTGGTTCTCTTTGAGACCTTGCATCACGTTTTAGCAGACACTGGAGTGCAATGTGCTCTTCATATTTTATTCATCCTATGAGAGGCTGTAGCACTGCGGCTTGTTCCGCCTGGTGCATCCAGAGCAGGACTACTGCAGCTCTAGCATACTGTTTACATCCCCAGCTGTATTTTCTCTCTTTACGGCATGCACACCTATCACTGATGCATGCATGCGTACCTTATGCATGTGCACACACACACACACACACACACACACACACGTTTTTAACTACAGTATGCAGTTTGTCCTGTTTGTGTGTAGGGAAACACTCACGTGGTTGCTCTCGACTCTATGAAAGGAATAAGGTTTTCACTGTGTACAAAGGTTTCGCTCCAAAATTAAATGTCCTTTTGAGGGAACAGTTGTTCATTTGAGGACAAAGTATTACCTTAAATTCATCAGTACAAACCTCCAAACAATAACATTTATTCTGTCCTCAAATGCTTCAGCACTGTGACTAAATATTGAACAAACTTTAAAATTCCCAATGCAGATTTAATGTCATGTCAGCCGTGATATGAGGTTAGTCTTCACTGTGAGGGAAGGCAAATGCCAACTACATCTTTGTTTAGAAATAGCATTATCAACACCAAATGTCCATAAATAGCAATACCAGCCATCGACAGGGACACTAATGACGGATCTCTCCTTAATTGGGGGAGATGTGATGAGTTCGGACCGCTGGCGCTCGTCGCCCTTTTCAGGCGTGTTGGCGTGACGAGAAGGCCCACGGTTCAGTGGCTATTCCGCAAGACAGAACAGTGCTCCACAGTACCAACGCTTCACCCACCGCGCCTGTATCGCTCAAATGGGCGCTTCCATCCAGCCCGCTGCCTCCACCCACCCTACTGCGCCGCCTGACAGGACATCGCAGAGTAACCCCACAGGACAGACCACGTTAGCCTGTGCGGAATAAAAACAAAAAGTCTCACTCTGCCTGTTTGTGACATGTAACGATCGTGTGTGTCAGGCAAGGCTGAGTGTTAAGTGTTTCTCCTGCAGACAGACACTCGAAGTAGCTCAAGTGGCTCTCAAGCTATACATGCCGAGGGCCCTTTCTGTGTCGTTTTTTGTCATTGTGAGAATCGTACATTTGCATTCCAGTTCAAAGTATAATAATTTCATAAAACACCTAATAGCTGACCTATTTTCCCCATAATGATGGTACATAGATCTTTTTTTTTTAGATAGGTAGGGTTGTTGATGGTAACGTGGCTTCGCGTTTTAAACTTTATCCGAGCTTTGTATTGGATGGTACGGGTCACACACTGTCCCAAAGATGTTCAGGAGCTGATTAACGGGGAAACAACCTTTGTTCCAGACAGGCAGACAGACAACATCTCAATCACCCCCCGTTAATCCTTCTTGATCCTATCTACTTGAGCTGCAGATGCCACCAGGAATCTTTGGTCAGCTACGGGGAAAAGCTTACAAATCGAAGCTTATACAATTTTAAAGTACCAGGACTGTAAGTAAGGGAGAAGTTGATTTTATTCAATTGTTATGCTCAAGGAACTGTAAAGAAGAATGTTTGTTTGACTCTCAGTCGATCCCAGTTAGAATCACGGTCTTTGTTTTACCAGTGCTAAGATTATCTGGAGATAGTTATTCTCAAGGCAGTCTTTAAACCCATTGTTTGGAAGACTCCATGCTAACCTCCGATATAACCTCTGTCAAGCTTTTGTTCTCAGCTTTATTATATGTTCTGACATTTCTCAAGACTGCGTGTGTGTTTTTTGTATGTGTGTGAGGGAGCCAAAGAGAGAGAACAAAAGAGAGAGAAGGAGGGAGTCTGGCGGGACATATGGAGGTGTGTAATTCATTCTACTCCCCAGAAACCTTGGCTGTCTTTATTTCCAAGGTGGTGTGCGGAACACAAAAATCTGTAGACTTTTTTTTTTTAAGTTGAACTGCAGTGCACTTCTTGGTGAAAATGTATTCATTTAATAGTTTGAGGTTTAGTTTCTCTGGGCTTTAGAATCCAAAGTGAAGTGGTTATTCTTAAAAATAGCTTTAAAAAAAACATGCAGCAATACAGGCAGTTTATTGACTTACTGCATTCTCAGGAAAGAGAGTTCTCTCTCCCTCTCATTACCGTCCCTCCATCAACTGCAGCCATCTGTGATTGGCCCAACGTGTTTGTTGCTGTCTGATTGGACTGCTAAGTAGACTGGAACTAAGGCTGTGTGGATGTCTAGGTTGTAAAAACATCTGGAGAGGTTTCTTAAAAACCTTTGGTCTATTGTCAATATCACAAATAGTCAGCCAAGCATCGGAAAATTACATTAGTTACATATGATCTAATTGAACTGCTTATGCCTAAGCCAGTACACACTGTACCTGTTCCAGCCTTTGTTTTTCTCCATCTTTCTACACTGCCTCTGTCCCATGCTTGTAAAATGCTGATGATGCATGGCGTAGAGCTGCTAATTTGTCCTTGGTACAGATTTATGTCCATCCTTTTATTATTGAGAGGAAGGAGAGGGGGCAAGGATGCTGAAGTGAGATAAGGTGTAATGCAAAAGCTTGAAAAGAGAGCAAAGCACTTCCCCTCTCAAGGTTGGCTTTGTTGAGTACGTTTCCTGTTGGGCCAACATGGAAAAAACACAGCTTTTCTCTCCCTGTTAATAGATAACTGAATGGTGGATTTTTCCTAGCGTGTGTGTGTGTGTGTGTCTGTGTGTGTTTCTGTGTGTGTGTGTGTGTGTGTGTGTGTGTGTGTGTGTGTGTGTGTGTGTTGGTGCATTACTAATGGTGGCAGTTCAAAAGGTTGCCTTAATGACGTGCAAATTGCTTAAGGTTCCAAACACTCCGCTTTAAAGAATGGGCACTTCCTCCTTGCCCTTCCCGGCTTCTCTTTGACTTGAACACTAACTAAAACCCCCTTCCAATCCTCTGTAACCCTTTCTCATTCAGGGCCAAAGAACTGAATTGCAATCAACAAACAGAAGGCTTGGTGAGTTGGCTTTTGATTATGGAAGAAAGATCTTCTGTGGGTAGTGGGGAGAATTCTCTTCGTAGGCAAAAGTACAGACTTTCTGTGTAACCTGAATGAGGCACTTTGTTAGGCTGCATTGGAGGAGGGCATCATTTGATCTGCCCATTGCCAGTGCCCCCTCTATTGAGCTCCACTGCAGATAATTACTTCTTTTAGAGGGCTATTATAGAGGGCCAATTCACTCAGTTGTTTAGGATTTTTATTTTTTTCCGTTTGTATGTTGCTTGTGGTAAGCTGGATATTGTTTGATGGTAGTGAAGCCTTTCCCCCCTGGTTCCAGCCTACTTGGTGACACATTCTTCAAAACGTGGTGCCAGAATGTTCTCTCATGTTCCCATCAACGAGCTGTTGGATTCATGGCCCCCCTCCCTTTCTTTGAACCTGCGAAGATAAAGCGTATACTTGTTCCATTGCAATTCTCCACTGGTCCACTTTTATCATCTTATTATATTATATTATGTTTTCATACAGCCTGTTGTGCTGTGAAACGAAAAGAAAAATGTAGATTCAGATCCTCCAGAGCTAATATGTTTAGCCTACTTTGTCCTTTTGTCATTTTGCCTAATTTAACTTCACTGCTCTTGGCCACCCTTCCATAATCCAAAAAAAGCTATTATCCTTTTACTGTTTTTCTTCATACTTTGTTGTTTCCATGGCACCGTGAGCACAGGAAGTGTTGATCTGATTCCTCTGCATGTGGCACTCTAGGCTTGGTCTTCTGTACAGTCGCTCATAGGAACGGATTACATTATGATTTAGCCCTTTAGCTTACCTCCTCTGTTTCGATGTAGAAAAAGGTCACCAGTGAGCCTAATGGACTATTGAGCATTATAAGGATTACAATGGGCCCTTCCCCCATCTCCCTTGGCTTACTTGTTAAAGCTCCGAAGGGTGTGCCTAAAACCTCAGACTGTTTCTGGACTCTTCACTTCTGCCACATCCAAGTGCATCGTGGGTGTATGTAATTATTAACCAGCATTACCCTAAAAATATTACTGATATGAGTCAGCACCATGACGCCTCTATTTTTATTTATGAGTAATCCTCGCTAAGGTACTTAAATGCTTAACACCTATCGTTATTCTATAAACATTTCAAAAGGCTGAAGTAATGCCTATCCTACTCTAATCTTTCATAAGCAGAATGTTAAGTCTAAGAGATCATCAACCCTTTGTTCAGTATTCAAAGTATGACTGTGGTATTCAAGATAATGGGTTTCCCTGGCTACTGTTACGTGTTTGCTGGTTAAATCGTCTCTTCGTCTGAAGTTACTCACTGCTGCCATGTTTATTTACAGTGCTTCGGTTACAGTCCCTCTGTAAACTCAGGAATCAACCACAGTAAACAGGGATTTCACCACAGATTCACTGACATTGTTTATGCATAGTCACAATGGCTGTTTTTGTGAAAACAGTCCCTATCCGGCTATGCGGAGCCAAGCATGGACCAATTATCTCAGCCTTGTCGCTTCCGGTTTCCGTTGTCTCAGTGGAACATTTTTCCCACCGATGTATGTTAGCCTGTGTTTTTAGCGGCGTGTGGAGTTTGGGAGGCGTAATCAAGATCGTATGTGCTCAGCCAGTTTCAATGTAGCCTACTGTAGCAGCACGGCAATAACAGCGTTCTCCAAAGTGCTGCGCCAGCTCCAGAGTGGCATCGACCACCACCGTCAGGATACGTCCAGGGATCCTCTCAAGCGGCTCTGCTTCTGATGAGGTTCCACTGCCTCTGAGTAATTAATTGCATCGGGCTTTGAGCCAATGGCTGACGCCAGCACACACCAGAAATCAGACATCGGGCTAATTAAAACGGTTGGCACGGAGATGTGAAGACCAAGGTTGCGAGCACGCACACTCCCACACAACAATGCGGATACATTGGCTACCGCTGCCGAGCACAAAGCAACAGAGGGCGAGCTCTGGCCGTTGGCCGGTGGGGGTCGCGGTCAGCTCGCCACATTAGCACGCCAACAGAGGTCATGAACTCCGAAGAGCTGCTCTCTGCGCCAAGTCAATGGTTGAACGCTCAGAGCACAGATTGTTTCAGACCCCAATCACCGTCCTTTTGTCAGTCCAAGGTTTAAACGACCTTCTTTTGACCCCGATGAATCCACGCTGCACTGCTCTATTCCACAGCTACGTGTGTGCCACGTATGGGATATTTTACTGCCTAAATCTGCCAAGTCAAGACCAATTTTTGAAAGGTTCGAGTTAGCACCGGGAGGAAGCCAACAAACCAAACAGCAAGATTGATGGCTGGGGATGTGAAGCGAATCCCTGCAGTGGGCCTGAATGTAAACACGCTTTCTGTTATCACCGGTGAAGGAATGTGGCTCTCTTAAGTTTGATTTGACATGACAAGCATAGCAAAAGGCGCACTGGTGGGGCCAACACATCAGGAGAAAGCAGAAAGTGGGGCCCCCAGGGGCAGGGGTGGGTCAGGCCTGTTCCACAGGACACCGTGGATATACTGTTAACCCCGCGACTGCTGACGGCTGGTTTTCTCCCCGGGACGTCGGGCCCTGCGCTGAAATAATATCAGATCGGATTTGGACTGGATTCTCATTGCTCTGATTGGACGTGTTTTAACAGCCCAGGCAAAAGAAAGGGATGCATAAACAAAGAGAGAAGCACAGAGGGAGGGAAAACGAGAGAAGAGAGAGAGTGAGAGAGGAGGGGGGAGGGGTGGGGGGGATAAAAGGAAGAGACAGAAAGAAGCCGGGTGGAAGGCACTCATTAAGAATTTCCTCCTCTGACTGCTGACACCTGATAACCTCTTGGTCTTAGCCATGCTTTTAGAGCAGCAGTTTGGGTGTCTGCTTACCTCTCTCTCTCTCTCTCTCTCTCTCTCTCTCTCTCTCTCTCTCTCTCTCTCTCTCTCTCTCTCTCTCTCTCTCTCTCTCTCTCTCTCTCTCTCTCTCTCTCTCTCTCTCTCTCTCTCTCTCTCTCTCTCACTCACTCACTCACTCACTCACTCACTCACTCACTCACTCTCTCTCTCTCTCTCTCTCTCACGCTCTACAAGCGTTAAAGTTAGGGAAGGCGATTCTGAATGTAGGCATTTCCTTTCTCTTTAGAGATCCCCACTTTGAAAACAAATAGCTGTGCTGACCGTTGGGGCGGGCCAGTCTGCAGCGCAGGCGTACTTGATTGGCTAGGACTGACTAGGAGAAGGTCTGATTGGTTAAAGCATGCTGCCACGTTTGAATTCCAAAAGCTTAATTGTAAAGAACAGGTGCACGTCTAGAGTTCAGATTCCTTCTCTCTAATTATAAAAAGTAGCAGCTGTCATCGTGATTTTACAATTAAAAAATAAAGTGTGGGGTGGCAGCATACTCCCACCCCCACCCCCACCCCACCCCCCCACCAGCCCATCTGCCCTCCACAGTCTCTCGATATTGTTTTTCAATTAGTAGTTCTATCGCCTCAGACCGAAAACCCAAGAGATCCTAGTAGAAAGCCAAAGCCAGCGCAGAACTAGAGGAGGATCGATTCAAACTAATGCAACTCAGCTGTGCCAAACTAGGCTTGAGAGCTAAGTGTTGGACTGCTCAACGGCCTCTCCCTGTTTCTCAAGGCTTTGGGGAGTGGAGCAAGGTTCTCTTGGCTATGTTAAGATAAAAGAACAGAAATTGGATACATATGTTCGATTCAAGCTGAGCCTACACAATTTTTCCCATCTGAAATTGTGGGAAAACATTGTGCACAGTTTTATCTCTTGGTAATCTCCCAGCACACTGTTCATGTTTTCTTGGCACTTCATGACGAAAAATATCTTGGAAATTTACAGAAACAATGTCTGATTATTTCCCTTGTGATGCATAAATTACGGATAGAAGACCAGCTTGGATTTCGCCCACGCATGTTGATCCAGTAGGATCACATGCAGAAATAAAGATAATCACATAAAACACCCCTTGCTTGTCATTAGGTGTTGTCGTGTTCTAACACCAGGCAGGCCTAAATTTGAAGTGTCGTTGAAGACATCCTCACTCACCAGATGCACTGCTAGTTATACCCTCTCTCATAGAAGAATTTGCATGATGAAATAATCCAAATCAATAGGCCCAACTGCGGGCAGGCGGGCAGGCGGGCAGGCGGGCAGGCGGGCGGGCAGGCAGTGCTCTGGCGCTGACATTCTTCCCTAAGGACCAGCCCTGCGAAAGAGAGGTGTCACGGAAGACTGCATCCCAGCAGCAGAAGTTGGCCCTCGGCCTAGTCAGTGAGTCTTTGAGACCGTCACAAAGTATATTTAGGGTGGTTCCCGCAGAGCCATTGCCTAGAGTACTGTTAGCTGTCCCGTCTTTGTGCTAAGGGCGTCCCTGACCTTTCTCAACCTAAAATTACTGCAGTGAAATAATTGGTGCCTCGTCTCCTCTGAGCGTCTGTCAGAGAACTTCTTGTGCGTCTCGTCCGAGTGGTTGCTCTGCTGCTGTCTCTTGGCTGCCCAGAGGCCAAAATCCTAGGGTCCACTCTAGCTTCTCCTGGTCTTATCTAGCCTCCCTCATCTCACTCATTAATCGGGATCATTCACACTCCAACTCTGTCTTCACTGCACACCATCAAAATCCCCCTTCCCACTTTTGAAAGTTCAGCTGGAGGGGGCTACCCACCCACACACGAGATAATTGAATGCATTATTTTTTGGTGACGCAGAAAGGGCTGTATCTGCTGTCTCTGTTTGTCTCTCTGCCATTACCAAAGAGTCACTCAAAGCCCTTGTTCTCAACTGAAACCGCCAAACGTGTAGATCTCTCTATTTTTAACTCACATGCCGTATTCTAGAGCATATTAAAATTAAAAAAAACTGTCTGGTTATGAATAATTAGTAAAAAATAATGAATGTCTCTGTATCGTACTTGTGTGTACTGTGTGTGTGTGTGTGTGTGTGTGTGTGTGTGTGTGTGTGTGTGTGTGTGTGTGTGTGTGCACGTGTGCACCTAAGCCAAAGTCTATCGTTCACGCTGAATGCATAGTGGCCTGCCATTTGTCCTCCGACGTATGCCTTGTGACCTTCTGCCCCCCAGATGTAAAACATATAGGCTGTGGAAACCACACATACATGTTGTTTGTCTTTACAAAAGACAGAGGACATCCTTATCTTCTGGCCTATTGCCTCATGTGAAGGTCTACTTTACAGCAGTGGTTCTCAACCCAGTCCTCAAGTACCCCCAGCCATTCCAGGTATTTGATCTTCCCAAGTGCTAGTACACCTGGGGTAATTAGTTGAAGCCTTGTTGTAGGTGTCTTAATTACACCAGGTGTGCTAGCACTGGGGAAGATCAAATATCTGGAATGGCTGGGGCTACTTGAGGACTGGGCTGAGAAATACTGCTCTGGTACCATACTTTTTTTTTTTTTACCATACAACGTTGATGTTTCATATCTCATGAATATCTCATGTGTGCTGCTGCCCTTTTTGCTAGATCTGTCTTTAAAAAAAAGCTATTTGGATTTAACTAGCATTACCTGGGTCCATGAAGGGCTAATACCCTCGTGCTCTGTAGCTCATGTCCTCGTGTAGCCTCAAGGGGGCGCCACACTGTGCTCCCCCTGCTGTGACCCGAGGAAACAAACACCAGCAGTCAGCTGGACCTGTCATGTGCTGTTACTAAGACAACAAAACTTTGTTCAAATGCATCATATGACGGTTTTATTTTTTGTAAGCTCAGATATATACGTACATTCCTGATTTGATAGGAATAATACAAGTCTACTGGCTGCTAATTGTCAGTTTTCTGGTTTTGGACGTTTTTGGGTCTAATGGAACCTTATTGTTAACTTGCAAACCACAAAAATATATATATATATACTTTCTCAATTTCTTTACTTGTTTCTGCTTCTGATATCCATTTAACTAACATCGAACTGAGTGTTAGCCGTAGGTAGGAAAGACCGCTACTTTCAATAGAGCTCTACCTTTTCCCTGTTGTTTGCACAGCTGTGCAGCCATTCTGGATGTTTTATTTCAACAATAATTTAGTCCAGGGGGCCCTGTCATGAACATGATTTACTGCATCCAGGCAAACCCCAGCACTTGGAATACCCCCTTCACCCTTCATATGTCAATCTGGACGTGCCTTAACCCTCTTAAGGTTTATTGTGACTCACGGTTTGGCAAGAAACCAACGTTGTCGAGGTCTCTAAACTTACGTGGACTTTAGCTGATGTTATTTCATTTACTGACCTGATCTTTATCGATACATTAGTACCCTGCAAAAGTTCAAGTTCAAGCATTATGTTTAATGTAATTAGGCCAAAGCAGATAGATCTATGCTTCATCAGATACTGTCACTCTTGGTTTCAACCTTACGCAGAGCTCAATTTCAATCTACAACCATGATACCCAAGAGCTTTATTTATATGCATCACTAGTCTGTCTTGGGTTCAGTCTGAATCGGATCCCTGCCTCTCGTTAGGGTCCTGGACTCTCCACAGACCACCAGGGGGTAAGCCAGACAGGCCTGAGAGTGAAGCTGAGAGGTGGTCCGTAGCCATGGAAGGGTTTCAGGTGACACGGGGTGCTTTGTTGGCTTGTCCTGAGCCAGACTGAGAGCCACAGGGGGCGAGTGTCTCTCTAAGTGTTCTGGACATTTCTGTGGCCCTGAAGAAGGTTTTGCATTACGTCCTTCAGCAGGACCCTGATAGGTTTCTCCTCGTACGTCTGAACAGAGGCTCTTTTGAAGGAGATCGTGGAGGTCTTGGAGAATAGGGGCATGCAGCGTGACGTTAGTGATGTTTGAGCTGAATCACATTATCCCCCCCCCCGTGAAATGAAGACGACTTCCTGCAGTTGTCATTTTTTGAAATCATAGTAGTACATTTTTTTCTTTTCTTCTTTTTCTTAATGATCACTTAAGCAGATGATGATTATAAAACCGGAGCTGCTTAAAAAAAGAAATGTCTCATGCTGCACATTACCCTTGGTGAAGCTGTTAATTGGGTGGCAGTACTAGTGGGCACTTTTAACTACCTTCATTTCCCAGACACCTTGATTAACAGAGCGGCACCCGTTGAAATGCTGCGGGGCAGGGAGGCACTCTCTCTCACGGTCCCCCCGTCCCTATCAAGTGTTCCCGTCCCAAACGTGCAGATTTACCAGGGATAACGTGGTGATGCAGTGTTATGTGTTCTTTGACTTGCAGAGGGCGAGCTCCCGCCTCCTTTCCCAGATTGTGTCGCTGAATAACTGGCCAAACAAAAGCCGGAGGATCTGAGCTCGGCGCCTGGAGAGAAGCAACCCCCCCCCACCCCTCCCTCCCCCCTGCCCCATTTGCACGGCGGAGAAGAAGCAGAGCAGAGCCCGAGGTGGCGACGCTCCAAAAGGTCAGCATCCGGTGAGGGGAAGTGACACGCGCTGTGACCGTCTTTTCACTCAGACCCGCTCTGCGTGGTCCCCAATGGCCTGGCTGCCGGCTCTGCGGGCTGGGCTCTGCCATGGAGCGTAGAGAAAGAGACACCACGCCGTCTGTCACCTCCGCTTAGGAGCCTCGTCCGACTGTGGGCGTCCGAACGAGACGCACTACCTTGGTTTGCTTTTGCTGCGGCCCGGTTGACCCCCCCCCCACCACCACCCCACCCTGGTGTTGAGACGTTCCCCCCAGTGTCTCTGTCTTCTCCGCCGGGGCTTTGGAGCAGGTGGAGCCCTCCGGCGGTGAGGAGAGGCTTGCTGTCGGTCCCCGCTGCCGCCATCGCTTCTTTATGAGTTAGCGTCATTACTCGGGGGGGTGTAAGAGACTACAACAGCAGGGGGGGGGGGGGGGGGGGGGGGGGTGGAGAGAGGCGGCAGGATGGCCAGGCCTCTGCTGAAGATACAGCGCTACTTCCGCCGCAAACCCGTGCGCTTCTTCTCCTTCATCCTCCTCTACCTGACCGCCGGGAGCCTGCTGTTCCTGCACTCCGGCATCGTCGGCAACAGCTCGTCCAGAGCCAGCGTGGGGAGGGACCCTTCGTCGGCGAAGGCGTCAGCGGCGAGCGGCAGGACGTCCTTGGCGGATGCCCGGGCCCAGGGAATTATGGGTAGGGTGTTCAAAGGGACCCACAGGACGGGTCGCAGTTACCGCTCGTCCTGGACCAAGAGGACGTCGCAGGACAGTCAGGACTGGGCGGGACGGGGAGGGGACTACACCAGCAACTGGAACCGCGCCCTCAAAGGACGCTACGCCAAAGACCTAGAAGATGGACGAGGTGAGTCACACACCTTGGTAGATGGGAGATGAGCTGTTCACTGTGGGTTGACACTAGTAGTAGCCTCACAGTAGCAGTAGAAATAATATGCAAAAAAACATTTTTGAAACTTGATACAGGTAACTTTATTGCTTTAATATCATATCATCATTAGATTAAGTTTGATTGCATTGGCTATGGGGAAATATATGAAATTAGATTTGGCTGTTTAGTATAAAACAGAAAAGAAAGGTGTCAAACAAAACTTTTCAAACAATGGGCAAAATGATTGTCTTTGCAAATACGTTTTGCCCCTCTAAAGCAAAAAATAAGCTACTTCAAAGTCAAAGTGTGGCCTAAGCTAGACGTTGAAGTTGTTTGTGTAATATATATATCTGAGGAATACAGACTGGGAGTGTTATTGCAACCACACAGCCTGTTGATGGAAACAACTAAAAGTATGTTGATGAAAACAGCCAGTGATTTGCTTGCTGGCGTCAGTGCATGAAATAGGCGACTGAGCATTCATGTGACAAACACATGAGCATGTTATTAAAAGCTAGCCAGCAACAGCAACCCAAACACGTTTCCGTACAGATTAGTTCAATACCAGCTAATTTTACTCAAGTTGTCAAAGGTATTCATTTACAGTATATTTAGCAACAAATGATCATGTTTTCAGGCTTTGCAACAGTGAGTGATGTAAAACAATGCCCCTAAGAAGCTCTAGGCATTCACCAAAATCCACCATTTAAAGACATAATTTGTCTGTAGATGTATTCTATGGTGGCCATAGATCTCCCTCCTCTTTAGCATGTAATAAGTGGCAAGTTTTTGTCATTCCCATACTGTATAAAAGAAGTCGACCTGCTGAGCGTAAATACTAATGGTTGAATTAAAGGTTGAATGCATCTAAGTACTTCACCTAGACAGTATATTATCTTGTGTGAAAGCGTTTGTCAACTAAGTGTTTACTCAACTTGGCGTTCTCTCAGTCAAAAAAAAAAGAAGCCAAAGTGAGGGTTGTGTCACCGTCTGTATTTAAAGAGCTAATCTCATTCGGCGTGTAAATGGCTGCCACTCCTAACAGATGGCTCCTGAGCCTACGGCCTACATCTCCCATCAGGCTCCACTCACACTGGTGGACCATATGCGACGTGTCAATGGTAATTAACCTTTTAGGCAATTTCAGCGCTAGAGTGAAAAGGAGAGGGGTAGCGAGAGAGAATTATTTGGCGTGGGTAAACTTCGTCTCCCAGTAAGCAGCAGCTGGTGAGTCGCTAGGGCTGCCAGGAAAGCACAGCAAACGCTGCTCAGATTATTTCCTCTCCTAATTCACTGGTCACAGCCCTTCGCCTTCTCTGAGGAGCCATTATGGATCAAGGGCATGCCGCTTACCACCTTGGCACACAGGGACAACCAAACACCTGGGCATCTGAATGAGGGATGGAAGATGTTTTACGTCACAGTACAGAGCGCTCGTTGCAGCACTGTGGCTTCTGAGAGGTGCTACACATCTCTGTTCTAACACGAGTGGATTGAAACCAAACATGGTTATACAGTACTCCCCCGTTTAGGGACTCTTGGAACAGTTCAAATCCACCCCTCCTCCAGTAGCACTCCCTTTTCTCCCTCTTCTTCCTTCTCCTCTCCCTCTTTTCTTCCTCCTCCTCTCCCTCTTCTCTCATCTCCGTCTTTCTGAAGTGGGGAGCCCACCGGACGGTTTTTAGAATAATTCGTATTTTGAGAGCATCATCGCTTCTCTTCATCCACCTCACCGCTCTGTCCCTCAATGCGCGCACACACACACACACACACACACACACACACACACACACACACACACACACACAGCTGCCTCCACACAAGACCCTGTCATGTTAGGTTCAAGAGCTCTCCTTCAACATTAGCTCTCCCCACTCCCACACTCCAGGACTGAGTGAGGCTCCCCCCAAGGAAGCTATCGCTGTGGAAGCAGCAGACAGGTTACTCTTACAAGAAAAGAAACTGACTTGTGTTCAAAAAATGGTATGGTATGAATGGAAGACTGAATAATTTAATGTTTAACTGCGTAGACGATCAGCGATTTTGTTTTCTATACCACTATGAACAAGCTGTCGGTTTCAGTGTGAGATGCGGTCCCTAAATAGCGGTGACCGTTGGCCAAACTGTGAGTCAATTTGCAGTAGTGAAGCACTCTACTTCCCCAAGGTAAACCAGGTGCCAGGAGTTTGGGTCTGCCATTAGGCAGATGATGTCTCTAATGACACACTCAGCTCTCTGACACTAACCTTGCAGTCCTAAAATGGTCCCCAAGTTAATTACTTCACGTAATTAACTCGGCACAAAATTCTTCTTCTTTTTTTTTTTTTAAGCGGACGCTTAGTTTTAGCGGAGCTCGGTTCAAACACAGCTCTTTCCTTTGTCATATAGCAGATTAGTGACCGCCAGCTCCACAATGTCTGGGAGGGAGATTACTGCCGCTCAGGTTCTCTAGTGCACCACACGCTGCCCAACGGCTTTTTAGACTATTACAATTACTTTAATGTAGTGGGCTTGGGCTTTGTGTTTCCATCATTTCGTCTATTAGCGCAGCTACTAAGTGGTAATGGAAAGGTCAGGGTTTGCAGAGCACCAGATGGGGAAGGGTTTTGGATGTGTGCCACGTAACGCAGCCATGCATACGACCCCATTTAACAAAGCAGTGAACAGGAAAGAAAGGGACAGATTCCCCTTCCCTTTGATAGAAATAGGTTATCTCTCACCTACCTGCACTCCTCACCCATGTATACATGATCTCAAGAGAGCCTGGCTGGCTGTTGTTGCTGTTCCAGGCCACTAGAAGGGGTAGTGTGTCTTTAGAAATAAAAAATGTTGATGCTGCAGTGGGTTGGACAGCTTAAAACGGCTGAGAGAAATGTCAGTTGCAACAATTTAGATTTTTCTTTCGCTTTTCTTGCAACAAATGTACCCTTTATTGGCGGTTTATTGGATTTTGGAATTGATGTGTAATAAAGTTTGACTTTTTTGTCTGTTCCAAGTCAAGGTAGTCATAGTGTACTGTATTTGTGTACAGTACTGCTAGTTTATAATGTATTGTTCTTGTGTCCATAAACATACATCACACTGCATGTTGTAACTCAAAAGATGTTTTGTTTTGATGTTTTTTTTTGCTTTTGTCTTTTTCAGCCAAGTACATAGGCTGTTACATCGATGATATACAGAAAAGAGCACTGAGAGGAGTCTCCTTTTTTGACTACAAGAAAATGACTGTCTTCCGTTGCCAGGACAACTGTGCTGAAAGGTAAAAAGATCAAACAGATTCATATCTGTTTAATTTAGACAAACACAAACCCATAAACTTCATTTTGTAGGCTGTGTATACTTCTCTTGTGTAGCTTTACTTTTTTGTCCAAGTAAGAAGGATTAGGGTGGATGAATTCTATGCAATAACAGAGATCGATGTGTCTAAAAACAAACAATTTTCCGTTTGAAGCGTTAGAAAATATTAAGTTCTGATTGTTCATGGAACAAATTGCAGACTTTTCACTTCTCTACATACACAGACACACATAAACACACACGCACACACACACACACACACACATACACGCACACACACACGCACACACATACGCACACACACACACACACACACACACACACACACACACACACACACACACACACACATGCGCACACACACACACACACTCAAACACCAAGCCACCCCCACACATCCGTGCAGTCTTTCACAAGCCTTTTCTTCTCTATTTCTTTCAATATTCTATTTCAATTGCCTTTACTATTGCCTGCTGTATCTCTTCTCTTTCATCCCTCACACACGCAGAGTCACTCTCCCCCTTTCTCTCGGACTCCCATGGGAACACACGGCCATGTCAAATGTATCCCATTACATCCATCACTGATTCATGGAGAGACGAGGACAGGAGAGGAATGGAAGGGAGGAGAGGAGATGGAAACAAATTGAGTAGTGCTCACTCCCTTATTCCTCCTCCATTTCTCCAAGACCACCCACTCCACACTCCAGGCAGGCAGCTGATAAAAAATAAAATAAAATAAAATAGAAATCAAGGCGAACATCATACCGTGAAGGAGAGGTATGGTGGTGATTGACAGGTCAGAGGATTTGCCCTGCATGAAGAGAGCTGGCTCTCTAATTGCATTCCAAAGGCTCCTCTGGAGTCACATACTCATCCTTCATGAGGTAGCACCAAGGGTTACCTCCTAGAGGAGTGACGAGGCTTAGTTCCATGGAAGGAGCCATCCACTGGACTGGCTTGGTTCTTAAGCAGCCACTGTTCAATCATTCAGTCAGAGGGAACTTCAATGATAATGTTTCAAAGAGGAGGCCCTGTCGATAAGTCCTGCTGTGTTGTGAGAGGATTCACTGTATACTTTTGACAGTTTGCACTGTATCTATTTCGAAGTGAGATTCTTTCAAATTTGTGGAGCATGATGCAAAATGCAAGAAATGTCCAGTATACTAAAACATGTATAACGTAGAGGCAAACAACTCCTCAGACACAAAGAAGTTGCCCTGGCCTTTTCATGAAAGCAAAGAAGTATTTCGACGGGGACTCATCCCTGGATCATACCAATGCATACATTTGATCTCTGATAACATGTAGATTTTGTGTATCTATCTATCTATCTATCTATCTATCTATCTATCTATCTATCTATCTATCTATCTATCTATCTATCTATCTATCTATCTATCTATCTATCTATCTATCTATCTATCTATCTATCTATCTATCTATCTATCTATCTATCTATCTATCTATCTATCTATCCATCTATCCATCTATCCATCTATCTATATGTACATATATTTGTCCAAAGTGTGGTTAGTTGTTATTCACTTCATGATTCGTTTCATCCCCCCTTATTTTCAGCCTAGTTCTGGAGAGAGCTGCTCAAATGGTTTTCTGCATACGTAATCAGGATCTTTAACAGGAGGCCGATTCCCACCGGATGCCTGGACTTGATTGAACTTGATATCGCCAGGCTTTCAGGCACTCCACCTCTCTCCCCTGTCTGTCTTTATCTAATATCTATTCCCCATAGCCCCGGGCAGAAACTCAAGCCAAAAGTAATTATTTGCTTCAGCTCAATTCTGTCTCCATTAGGTGGAATTAATTTTTAAGTTTTCCATTTCAGCGCCCGAATGCAGAAGGTTCTTCTCTTCGTTGAGGATTACTGAACATCTCCCCTCGTTGTCCCCTCTTTGTTCAGGGGCTACCTGTACTCGGGCCTGGAGTTTGGCGCGGAGTGCTACTGTGGCCACAAGATCCAGGCGCCCAACGCCTCGGACAGCGAGTGCAACATGGAGTGTAAGGGCGAGAAGAGCAACGTGTGTGGAGGGGCCAATCGACTGTCCATCTACAGGCTGGAGCTGAGCCAGGAGTCGGCTCGCCGGTGTGAGTATGACACCGAGAGCACCAGCCCTTCCTCTTTGACAGTGGTTCAGCAAGCGAACTCTCTTTAGGGTTGAACACATACACATTGAGCTGCACTTGTTGTATGAAATGTGCTATAGACTATAAAGGCTATTGCCCTACGGGACAAAAGAGCTACTGATCAGCTTATTCACCGAGTAAAACAGTGAAACAACCGGCATATGCAGTTCTTGGTGTTAGCAAAGATTACATTACAAAGAAAATAGAAAGAAGACTTTTGGCAAGGTCAAGCAAACCAGTTGATGCCTTCCAATTAAAGCACAGATGTGCAACTTTGTCATGGAAGCTTTTTTTAAACGTTCTGAACGATCCTCACCTTACGTTGGAACAACAATGAACGTGAGACAAAAGTAGGAAAGGCCTATCTTTTAAAAGCAACAACCAGTGAGCTTTGAAAGCGTTGCTTTTTTAAATGGAAAGTTTGTTCTTCCTTAATAAAAGGAGGAAGGGGCTTATCAGGGACATCAGACAGTGTCACGTCTCCAGTCTGCCGTTTTAAGTTTTCTTTACCTTTCCTACCCTCAACTATTTCCCCTCTTGCCAAACTGAAAGACGGTCTTCTGAAACATGGTGAACCACATTTATGAACCATTGGTTCAGTAAAATGCACGAGGACTTACCCCAAGGTTGACTAAAGTGATATGAAACGAAGGAGAGATTTTTGTTGATTTTATCGGTTCCCTTTTTCTAATCTTTTTTTTTTTTCTTTTTTTTTTTTTTACTGTATGCAATTCTGAACTGTGTGTCAAGCTGGGCTAACTCTGACCCCGTTGGCTGTCATGTGGACATCAAAAGAGGAAACGGACGGGGGGTCGGAGGTGGTGGTTGATCCCCCGCGCTCTACAGCAGATTGTTAGAACAGTGTGTTCTCTGTTTCACTTTAATCTGTCGCAGCACGCACAGGAGGAGCATGAGGACAGTTCCAAAAGAGATAAGGTCACATTTTGACAGGAGAATCCCTTGCCATTTTTCAATGTATCTCCACTCCCCTGTCTCCCCGGTCTGTTCGTGTGGCAGAAAGATGATGGTTGGTTGTCTTTTGCAAACATGCTTGGATTTAACTGAGGCAAGAATTTGCCTCAGGGATCCATAACCCTGTTTGTTACTCGGGATCTTGGCGTGTGTGATAAATGGTTGGAGGATGCATGCACGCTTAGATGCGGGAGTGCTCAAAGAAGCATTTTATGACCCAATGAGGGAAGGATGTGAGAGAAAGCAGGCTGAGAAAGCTCGGAGATAGAGTCCACGGTTAGAGCTGAAGAACTAGGGGCGTGGTTGACACAGAGAAGGAGATTGAGGCCCTGTCGCCATGATGCAAGCTCAGGAAACTAAAGGGTTAAAGGCCCCATAGGCCGGTAGAAAATCCTCAGTGAGGCTTAAGTAAATGACACTGACCTCGAGGGGCTTAGAAGTTTGAGGTCAAAGTGTTAAAAGCTTTTTTTTTTTCTTCAATCACATAACAATTTATAATGGAGGAGTATTTCGCACAATGATTATTTTGTGGGTCAGAAACGTATACTCCAGAATAAGGTGGTTTGGTGTTCTACTCCATAATCCAAGGACAGATTCGAGATTTCTCTAATACTCCTTGCTGTGTGCTGAATAAGGTTATTAGGACTTCAACTTCTATGTTACATTGCATGTTTCTTTATGTGTTCCAGATGGAAGCGCTATATTCAAGGGCTGCTTTCACAGGCCTGACAATGTCACCTTGGCCCTGCCTGTCAGCGCAGTCATTCACAACATGTCCGTCGATAAGTGTGTGGACATGTGCACTGAGAAGGTGAGGAATCTGTGTGTGTGTGTGTGGGTGGGTGGGTGCGTGCCTGCCTGCCTGTTTCTGTCTGTGTGTGTGTCTGTGTGTGTGTCTGTGTGTGTGTGTGTGTGTCTGTCTGTCTGTCTGTCTGTCTGTCTGTCTGTCTGTCTGTCTGTCTGTCTGTCTGTCTGTCTGTCTGTCTGTCTGTCTGTCTGTGTGTGTGTGTGTGTGTGTGTGTGTGTGTGTGTGTGTGTGTGTGTGTGTGTGTGTTTGTGTTCGTTTGAGTCCATCCATCTACCTAGGTTCAAACATGCGTTTTCAGAATTGAATCTCATGTCTGTGCACCATCTCTCCTCGCTCCCTCCTCTTGGTCCCACTCTTCCAGGAGTCCTCCCTGGCCGTCCTGGCAGGCGATCGGTGTCTTTGTGGCTTCCCTACCCCACAGTTCTCCCTCCATGAGTTGGAGAACGAGGACATGTGCCTGCACCGCTGCAATGGCGAGGAGTTTGAAAGCTGTGGGAACGACGAGTACTTTGTGGTCTACCAGACGCAGGTTCAAGGTTGGTGCTCGAGGTTTCGTTTACCTTCCTTTCCCATCATGTGGGAGGATGTGTACAATATCGCTGTACTTTCTCTCCAGCCTGAAGTGCAGAAAACGCAACCCCATACAGTGAATCTCTGCCAACTCTCAGATATTTACAAAACAAAGCATTTCACAGTGGAGTCCACTGCAATTGAGAATTTCCGACTGGATACATTGCACCATGTATAATTATATTTTATTTAATACTGACTCATTTACCCACAGCTTGTGACCTTTCATAAAGGTTTGTGCATCCCCGCTTATCTTGGATTATGGTGAAATGAAATGTCTTCCTTCCTTAAATAGCTTCCAAAGTGTCAACATAATATCCAGGAATGACACATACACGTAGACTGTTCATGTTCCTTCAGATATATGACTCAGACGCCATTGTGCCAAAAGCGCTCTACTTGGTTAGTTATTTGAAGCGCTAGCAAATAACAGTGGCTTATATCTGAAAGTATTACAATCCTAAAATTATATTTTAAGTGAAGGCCCGTCCATGTGTTTCACTGCTTTTGCATTGCTGTTGTTGTAAGCACTTAAGTTAACACGATACAAACAGTAATGAATGAAACCTGCCGCTTTTACCGTTTGCACTTTCAGACAATCGCTGCATGGATCGGCGATTCCTGCCGACTCGCACCAAGAAGCAGATTGCTCTGGCTAGTTTCCCTGGAGCTGGGAACACCTGGGCTCGTCACCTCATAGAGCTGGCTACTGGCTTCTACACAGGCAGCTACTACTTTGATGGCTCCCTCTACAATAAAGGTAGGCCATGACAGAAAGCAACGAATGTCCCTTCAACATGGGTCTGAGTAAATCTGTTGGTTGACGGGTGGCGCTTTACTTCAAAGGTTTTAAAGGGGAGCGAGACCACTGGCGGAGTGGTAGGACCATCTGCATTAAGACCCACGAGAGTGGCAAGAAGGAGATCGAGTCGTTTGACTCCGGCATCCTGATGATCCGCAACCCCTACAAGGCTCTGATGGCAGAGTTCAACCGCAAGTACGGCGGCCATATTGGATTTGCCTCCCAGGCGCACTGGAGAGGGAAAGGTAAGCTAGCTAGAGAATAGTTTCCTAAGTATGGTAAAATATTGAATGATGCTCAGACAAAAAAGTAAGGACTTCTTGGCAGCCATAAATAACCAGTGTTGTCTGCATATGATTTAAATATTCAAGTCCGTTATTAAAGTTATTGTCCTGATGATTGATGATCTGAATTGAAATATTATGTAGAGAGGGAAGTCATCTATAAATAAAAAAATCAACTAATGCCACAGTCCAGAAATGATCTGAAAATAAAAGCAGATGTTTGTTGACAGAACAAGTCACAACACTAGTTTTGTGTTTAGTTTTCAGTTTAAAGTTTATTATGTGTCTTTTCTTAAGCCTAACAATTTCTCAACTACTTTTCTACTCTTGCAACACTCCAGTAGCCATGGTAACTAGTCTGGTTTTAATTGCCTATCCACTTTGTGGTTAAGAGTGGTGTTCCTTCAGAGCAGATAAAAACATGCACACCAGATAAATCTTTTCAAAGTGGCAAACTCAGCACAATAAAATGTTGCACTGGCATTACTTTCCATGATGATCTTTCGCTGTTTGTTTCTGTATAGATAATGTTACATGTAAATGATACAGTGATACTTTGTGACAGCTGACACTTCTACTCTGGTGAAGAACTGGGGATATGAGTCAGCATTATATTACAGAATAAATGGTTGTTAGCCTAGTCCTTGAATGTTGGGTGTTTAGCTTGTAGCTCTGTATGCTCCTGAAGCAGATACTTATTTTTGTAATCTCTTCTCTACAATAAATGACGATAACACCAACTTCAGCTTTTTGGAACATGAAGTTTCTATACCTTACCTCAAAGCCACATGTGGCCATCTGAAGTAGGCCTAAGGGATGAAACATAATATTGAAATATTTACAGTGAAAAATGTTAATGCCCAATCAGCTTTTGGGAAATTATATATATTTATATATATATATATAATTTCTACTTCAATAGGCATTTATAGTGTTTCATATAGACTTCCGTTGTGCTTTGCTGTAAAAAGCTTCATGTTCAAAAATCCAGTGTAGGGGGTACTATTTGGTCTTTCTTTACTGTGTCTTCTCCAATATTATTTAATTCAAACGGATCGAAACGTTGTCACTTAATAAATATGTACCTTTGAGTTAGTGTGCAGGTTCCACTTTTACTGTTTCAATGTACTACGTAGTCCCCAATAGTTTTCCATCCTCCTCCCTCATTGAGTCCCTTCGACAGTAGCATTTAGTCAGCAAACCTTTAATCTTTAACAACTGGCCTTAATGCTTCCAGGACAGAAACATGCTAATGCAGCACTACTTCAGTTGCCTGGCAATACTTTTATGGGGTCCGTGGAGTATTAATAACCAAGTGGCAGAAAGAGGCAATGGTCCAATCACTGTCTCAGTCAACAGTATATTTGGACAAAACAGAAACAACAACGTCCCCTAGGATCCATACTTTTACTTGATCTGTCACTCTCCTATTTCTTCTTGCCACTGTTGTGGGTCCTAATACAGATGGTTCTATAACTCACAGACCTTTATCAAAAGGTCACAAGCTCTGGGTAAACAAGTCACTATTAAATGAAATATAACTATACATGGTGCAATGTACCCAGTGGGAAACTCTTAATTGCAGTGAGTGGACTCCACTGTGAAAGGCTTTAGTTTATTAGATTGATTTCAGTCAGGACAACTTAAGACACGTTTCAAATGTTTATTGCAATAGCATGTTAATACATTGAAAGTTGTCGTCAAGCGTCAGTTATTCCCAATTACTTTCCCGCCTAAGGTCATGTTCCAACATCAGATATGTGCAGATTCCCCGATAGATACTGAACAACAGACACAAAGTAGGTGGAGGCTGGGGAGGAGGTGGGTACGCAGCAGGAGCACAGTGTGAATGCAGCAGTGAGCATAGTAGTTGTAAGGGCGCGTGGGGTGCGGCTGTGAGCATTGGAGTCTTTGTAGGCGACAGGGTGGTGAAAAAACTGTGGTTTAGGAGGGCCGTGTTAAACTATTGAGCATATTCAATTTGTTGGTTGGCGTGACTTGCCTCATTTATTTTTGTCTGACCTTTCCCCTAAACTCTAGAGATTCCGATAAGTTACTTTCGTGATGAAGCCAAAGGAAGTGCTAGTCACCACTCTGTGTAGCCAGCAATAGTGTCAAAACAGTATTTTGTCACACTCTATTCATGACAGGAAACTCAGGCAAGGATGTAATGTAGTTTTACAGTCAAACAAAAAAGGCAATGTGATTACTATGCTTCAGACTTCTACTGGAACTAATTTAGAGCAAGAGTCAGTTTACACATACAGTGGGGCCAAAAAGTATTTAGTCAGCCACTGATTGTGCAAGTTCTCCTACTTAGAAAGATGAGAGAGGTCTGTCATTTTCATCATAGGTACACTTCAACTATGAGAGACAAAAATGAGAAAAAAAATCGTAGGATTTTTTTAAAATGTATTTGTAAATTATGGTGGAAAATAAGTATTTGGTCACCCACAAACAAGCAAGATTTCTGGCTCTCACAGACCTGTAACTTCTTCTTTAAGAAGCACTTCTGTCCTCCACTCGTTACCTGTATTAATGGAACCTGTTTGACCTCGTCATCTGTATAAAAGACACCTGTCCACAGCCTCAAACAGTCAGACTCCAAACTCAACCATGGCCAAGACCAAAGAGCTGTCGAAGGACACCAGGAAGAAAATTGTAGACCTGCACCAGGCTGGGAAGAGTGAATCTGCAATAGGCAAGCAGGTTGGTGTGAATAGATCAACTGTGGGAGCAATTGTAAGAAAATGGAAGACATACAAGACCATTGATAATCTCCCTCGATCTGGGGCCCCACGCAAGATCTCATCCCGTGGGGTCAAAATGATCATGAGAACGGTGAACAAAAATCCCAGAACTACACGGAGGGACCTGATGAATGACCTGCAGAGAGCTGGGACCAAAGTAACAAAGGCTACCATCAGTAAAACACTACGCCGAGAGGGACTCAAATCCTGCAGTGCCAGGCGTGTCCCCCTGCTTAAGCCAGTACATGTCCAGGCCTGTCTGAAGTTTGCCAGAGAGCATATGGATGATCCAGAAGAGGATTTGGTCAAAACTCAACTCGTCGTGTTTGGAGGAAGAAGAATGCTGAGTTGCATCCTAAGAACACCATACCTACTGTGAAGCATGGGGGTGGAAACATCATGCTTTGGGGCTGTTTTACTGCAAAGGGGACAGGACGACTGATCCGTGTTAAGGGAAGAATGAACGGGGCCATGTATCGTGAGATTTTAAGCCAAAACCTCCTTCCATCAGTGAGAGCATTGAAGATGGAACGTGGCTGGGTCTTCCAGCATGACAATGATCCCAAACACACCGCTCGGGCAACGAAGGAGTGGCGCCGTAAAAAGCATTTCAAGGTCCTGGAGTGGCCTAGCCAGTCTCCAGACCTCAACCCCATAGAAAATTTGTGGAGGGAGTTGAAAGTCCGTGTTGCCCAGCGACAGCCCCAAAACATCACTGCTCTAGAGGAGATCTGCATGGAGGAATGGGCCAAAATACCAGCTACAGCGTGTGCAAACCTGGTGAAGACTTACAGGAAACGTTTGAGTTGAACTTTTGTTATTGACCAAATACTTATTTTCCACCATCATTTACAAATAAATTCTTTAAAAATCCTACAATGTGATTTCCTGGATTTTTTTTCTCATTTTTGTCTCTCATAGTTGAAGTGTACCTATGATGAAAATTACAGACCTCTCTCATCTTTCTAAGTAGGAGAACTTGCACAATCAGTGGCTGACTAAATACTTTTTGGCCCCACTGTATCAGGGTGTTTGCCTTGATGATGCTTTCAGTTTTGAAAGTCTTACTTCAATGTAAAGTTAAATCAAGCATTGGGTTTCTTTATTGCAAAAAGTCTTGTTTATCTCCCTCAGTAAAAGCACTCTAGTACAAAACGCATCGCTTACTATTGTTTATTATGCAAGTATCATGTTTATTATTTGTACAAATCTGTCTCTAAATCATATCATGAAAAATGTGATTATTTGATTGTTAGATTTGTCACAAGTGCACCCTATTATACTCATCACTGTCAACTTTATACCTTGGCAGGCTGGCCATCCTTGCGTAGTAGGCACTTGGCACATTAATATAGATTTGTTTTTCAAATTTAAGTTGAAAAATATCTCTCTATCTACAGTGCTGAGTGAGCAGAACAGTATCTTCAAATTCTCTTATCACTCTAGCTGTGTGTACTGTGACCGGGCGTAACTCCTTTCAGAATGCACAATGCAGCAGCCCATGATTGGAACAATTTGCAACATGGGCTGACGTTATTTAATGTTGTTTCTCCGAGTGTTTTCAATCGTCTGCTTAATTTAGTGTTGACTAACTCTTGTAATTGTTTTTAAGGATCATTGTCTTTTCAAATGTCTGTGCTTTTTAATGATGTTTGTGTTGTTGTTTGTCATGCTGAATGCCACTTGGCCAGGTCGTTATTACAAAAGAGAACTCGTCTTCAGTTGACCTACATGGTTAAATAAAGATTATTGTTTCTTTCTGTTTATGACAACTGTCACCAGAGTTGACAACGTGTAGGTTGTCCCTTTCTAGGGGACCCTGATGGTTCATCCAAGTGTTGAATTGATCATATATTTCGATATTATGATTTGCATAATTATTGAACACCATGTTAGTTATTTGGCATACTCATCTTCATCATATTCTAAGAATACAGGTGCAATGCCACAGTTCATATAAAGTGTATCATCTTCATATGTCCAAAGAGTTTCTAATGGTGGCTTATCATTTGTCACTTGATAATACGTTTAGGGACTCCTAAAGTTCTATTGGACAGATCATTGGCCCATATAGGGATTCAGACTCTGAGATGCCGTAGAATTTAAGCCTACTTTGGTGGAAACTTCCCCTTATCACCTGTTTGCACTAAGTCAAGGTCCTATGAAATAACTGTGAAGTGCACAAGTATTCTGTGACTGTCCTTGGACACCAGGGTTGCCAGACCGGATCGACAATTTCCAGCCCAACCACCGTCTAAAAAACGCCCAATCCACCAAAAATCAAACCAAACATATAGGCTTATTTCCATAAAATCCCAACCTTATATGCACCTGTCCAATGCTATTTTTTCCAGCCCAGTGTGATCAAAAAGGATCCCACTTGGGCAGAAAATTGCCCAATCTGGCAACACTGTTGGACACCACTCTCAGCTGCGGCAAAGGGCCCACTGACAAATGACCAATGTTTCCTTTGTCAGTGCTCGCATTCTGTTTTATAGTGAATACATTCTTACAACCTGATTATACATATTCCAAAAGAACCTGAAGACTCTGTTTTCTTCCACAGTTCTTTTAAGGGAAGAGAAGGGAGAGGCACTATTTCCCCTGGCTTTAAATGCCTGGCGGCAGAGTGGGTGTACCACTATTGTACACTACTAACCAGGTCTCCCGGGGGTTGATGAAGAGAAGCACAGATGTTGTTTTGTTCCTGGTTTATCATCTAGCCTGTGCAGGCTGTAGTTTCATTTCAATCTGCTTAACTGTTTAAAGCACAGACTCTTAGCCGATATCATGAAATATTCCCACTAAATCTCATCTCTAGTATCAAATGTGTGTGTAAAAATAATCAGACCAACGGAAATATCATCAACTTAAGCGTCACATGTTATTTGCCCCTTTTTGTTGCAGAATGGCCAGAGTTCGTGAAAAACTACGCTCCTTGGTGGGCATCGCACACAACAGACTGGCTGAGTCACGGAAAGAACGTCCACGTGGTCCACTTTGAGGACCTGAAGGGGGACCTCTTCTCTGGGCTCAAGGGCATGGTGCTGTTTCTGGGCCTGGAGGTCTCCGAAGACCGGCTGCTCTGCGTGGAGGGACAGAAAGACGGCAACTTCAAACGCTCGGGCCTGCGCAAGCTAGAGTACGACCCATACACTCCAGAGATGCGTGCCAGCATCGACGAAATGATCAAGACCGTAGATACTGTCCTGAAAAAGAGGAACCTTCCCCGGATACCACAGGACTACATGCCAAGTTGATAGAAATGACCCTTGCTTCTCTCTCTTCTCTTCTCCCCCTTCACCTCATCCTCATGGAGTGCTTTATACTTGGATTTCCACCTCCTTGGATTCATCCATTCACCTTATGTCAGATTTTGACTTTCGAACTGATCACAGGAACTCTGCGAAACCCTCTGTCTCCGATTCAACTGACTATTTATTTGAATATTTCCGGCATGAGAAAAACAGTGCTTTGGAAAATACATTTACTGCACTTGATATTTAGTAGAGAGTGAGCACAAGAAACATTTCAGATCCAGCTCTATGCACATGTATTGTATGGGTATGAGTACATGCCTTAAAATAAAGAAGGTGCTGTAGCTATGGCTTTACTCGAAGGCCCGTCAGAGTTAAGTGTGATTGGACTATCGTTAGCTACATGCAAAAAGTTAATTCTTCTTTACCAAAAGTCTAAAAAAGGCACTGGAACCAGAATTACATGCGCTTTTTATATGCATACAGATATATATATATATATATATATATATATATATATATATATATATATATATATATATATATAGATACACATATATATATATACACATATATATTGGTTTGCTGCTATCAAAAGGTATACATCAACTATTCTCTTATAAACAATATAATTTGTAATAATGATTCCATAATCCCCTTTGATCTATTTTTATTTAATTTTTTTAAAGAAAAAATGCATTTAGACATGCATTTTCTATACCTCTATCATATTCTGTTTGTCTGGGAGTTAAATACCATGTAATTTGTCTATGATGCATAGTATTCTTGTATGGAGACCTATAGTGGGTAAATTAGCAGATACTGTAGGTTCAGTGGTCAATGATTAAGGCCAAGTACTCTTCTTTACTATGCCTTGTAGTAATGATGCTATAGAAGACAGGTTATAAACTAGGCTAGTAACAGCGTCTAAAATATGACTGAGTTTTTGACAATGCTAGTTTTTATAGATGTTATGAAACAACCTGGTGTGTACATTACACACAAGCTATTGGTTAAATTCTCTCTTAACAGTGAGCAAATGGCCGCAATCCAAAAAGCTTTTTTTACTGTGTGACCAATCAAGCTTTTTAACCAAAAGGCCACAGTGGCAGGTTAAATAAATTAGATTATACTAGATGTCAATTTATTTATTTTCTTGGAAGTTTATGTTTGCTAATACTAAATGTAAGAACGCTACTTTTTTAATCCTTTGTTGCAAAATGCCCAGCCAGTGGTACTTTATTGTCTATTTTTATTTAAAAAATGCACAATAATCCACAAACGTTTAAGAGAGTGCTGTCACATTTTGCTACAATAGTGTAATTGCATATGGAAATTGTGTCATAATGTCAAATAGGACACAATTTGCTGAAAGAAATTAAATGATTGACTACCTAAATACATACCATATATTTTTGTAGTGCGTGAAAAAAGAAAATGCATTTTTTAATTGTCAGATGGAAATTGGAGAGTTCTTCTCTATTTTTGACAGCGGCTTTATCTTAATAGTCCTTGCTTTCACTGAATGGCTGGCACCTTTGTATGGGGGTGTCGCATATGAATGTATTTTATATGGAATGAATGTAATGTGATTACACCGAATAAATAATTGAATCATATGCTCCTTGTTAGCGTTTTAAAGTAAAAAACAAACAAACTGTAAGGCATATTACATAACCGTTGACTATAACTAACCTTAATACTGTGATTATGCACTTATTTCATCTTGCTTGATATTTTGGTTGAGGTGTTTATTGTTTCCTGGGCCAGATTGTGATTAGGTACAGAACGTATGCATAAGAGGTTTGAAGATATTCGATCACTGACTAAAAGGACAGTGTGTAGTAATGCTTGGTATGTTTCTCTGACTTGGTACTCCCTGACCCCATACACCTCCTTTCATGTGCAATTTCTGTCCAGAAGCAGGAATGGTTGCATTTAAATCCCATTTTGTAAATGTACAATTGGCTGCGTAAATGTCATAGGAAAGGGGTAGTAGTAACTACTGAAAAACAAAATGACTCTCACAAAAATATACATTTATTGAAAGATGACCATCGACAACAGGTGAACAGTGGTAAGCACACATGCATTTTTTATTCCTAATAATAAACAAAAACAATGCAGGAGAACACAGGTTAGGGGCAAGGCTATGATTACAAAGATTTGTTTAATCAGTATATTGACATTGATGTGCTGTAGATACAGTGTAGCCTATGTACCTGTCACCACCTACAATGTAAATATAATACTTAATTAGAACAACCACATTAGCATATACATTTTTTTTTACTTATCATTATTATTGTCTTTACATGCAGATTCGAATTTACATGTTGCCACTCTTTTGTCACCCACTGAATTTTGATAGATATTATTTCTAAATCTTCCGTTCTTCAGAAGCACTTTCATAGAATTGGTAAGGACAGACTGTTGTGTTCAGTCCTGTTCCCAAGCAGTCAATGTCATAGAGTCATTCTCTATAATCCAGAGTTCGCATTTCCTGCATGGTGAGAAATTAGCCAGTTTTGTCAAGACACACTCAATCTGCTTGACAATGTTTGATACTGTTTTGAAGTTTCCCTAGGCTTTGATAATTTTTAATGTGAGGCATAAAAAACACAGCTTTATAGGGACCACTGACCCTGAAATCAGCCTTAAAATAATAATAATACATTTTTTAATAATAATACTTGTTTTTATAATTATTTCGGTAACACAATTAACCACTTGTTGGCTAATGGTTAACTCTTGCGAAATATTGAAAGCTTGGAGAAAACCGTAGCCTATAGGAATGTTGGTGGAGCAAGCTGTTGATGGTGCAAGACATTGTAAGACATTGTAATAGTAAAAGAAGAGCTTGTGCTGACCTGGAAAGACATCAGACAGTAGTTGAATTAAAATTGGAAGCAGATGTTTTTTTACTATTATCTGATTGCTCTTCCTCTTCGAAAGCATTTTCAATCTTAGAAACAATAGAACTCCAGAACTTTGCTTTGAAGTCCTTTCCCATAAATGCGTAAAGGAAAGGATTCAAAAAACTGTTCGCGCTAAGAAGGGTCGTTGCTATCTTTCCAAAAACGTATAAATCATAACTATCTTTGTAGTTTATATCTAATAGAATGAAAACATGGTAGGGTAGCCAACATATAATGAAAGTGGCTATGAGGGCTGTCATAACTTTAAAGGGCTTGGTGGACCTGGCCATGCTGTTGGCCTTCAGTCTCACGATGATGACTAAATAACACACTGTTATGATGGCCAGTGGCATCACAAAGCCAATTACAAACCTGCTGAAAGGAATAGTTATGTGGTGGCTGCCTGTCGGTGAGTAATCAGAATAGCACACTGTTTTGTTTATATTGTGTCCATTTATTATGGTGTCTCGAAAGACTGCAGAGGGAAGACTCAAAGCCACGGCAGCCGCCCAAGCAAAGACAACCGTCAGCGACGCTTTCTTTGAAGTACGGTGGTTTTGGGCCCAAACCGCTAACATAACCACCACACAGCGATCCACACTTATGATGACTAAGAGGAAGATGCTACTGAACATGTTGAGGAACAAAACAAAAGAGCTGAATTTGCACATGAAGACCCCAAAGATCCAGTTCAACGTGATCGTGTATGTGATGTTGAAGGGGAGAAAGGCGCAGAACAGGAAGTCTGAGATAGCCAGGCTGAGATACCAGGTGGTGTTCACCGTCCTCTTCATCTTGAAGCCTGCGAGCCAGATGACCAGTCCGTTCCCACAAATGCCCAGCAGGAAGATGACCACGTTAACCACAACCAGAATGATGTCGCCCACGTTCGAAGAACTTGAGGAAATGTTGTTATGCAACACTATTGGATCTGTATGGTTGAAGTGCTCGTTTTCACCATAATCATAATCGTCTGTTGTTGACATGGTGCTGTCCTGTTAAATTTAGTGAAAGGAATTCGATTAGCAAGTTAGCGCTACACGATCTCACACCATGTACTCATGAAATGATTTGTGTAAAACCTTTTCATCCCCCAAAATATAAAGAAAGACCAAGCCTGGTGATAAAAAGAACATTCTTTAACATGCAGTTCCTGTCACTTGACATTTTATTAAAGTTATAACTTCTATCTACAATAGCACACCAAAATTATGTAAAATAACATTGAAGCACAGTACCATTTAGTATGTTTAATCAAATAATAATCAGTCAGAAGATATTAAAAGAAATCCCAAGTGTTCTTTAGAGTAGCTTCGTGAGCTTAATCGGCATACTTTTTCTGTCTACACTTTGTTTACCTCTCAACAGAATGCTACCGTATGATAATAATTGCCATGGGCAACCTGAGACAGAGAAGTTTTAATGTCAGAATATCAGTTTTCTGCCACCTTGCTGCCCAATTGCGGTTGCCCATCTTTGATTTCAGCAAAATTGCCAGAATATGTTACCAAAGAAGTTACCTTGCTAATCATGTTGTTTAGAATTTCGTATTTTGATCAATGTGATATTAAGCTTCAATATACTGGTCAAAAAACACACTCACCTGATGCAACATCAACGGTGCACTATACGCCAGTGCTAGTTCTGCAATTTAGAGCAGTAAGGATGACAGTTTCTTGACTATAACCACAATGTTCATTTCCTCTTCTGCTCTGTTTTTTGTTAGTTTTTTTTATTACAGTTTCAGTGGTTTGCCTTGTCATATATAGATGTTATCTCAAACTTTAAGGTGTTGAAAGCCTCTGTGAAGTGAGTAATGGTATTTGTTTAGTTAACGAGGTAAGTATTTTCATGCTTATAGGAACATAATTTTTAGTTTGTTCAAATTGATCAAAAACAAAGTAAGAAATTCGTGAATTTGGATTTAATAACTACAAAATAATTAAAGGTACAGGGGTGTAGGCTCGTTTTATTTGAGCCAAAAATCACCAATAGATATCAGAGAAGAAGTCTATCTATCAATTAGGAGTACACTGTTATACATTTAAGCTTAAGGGATTTCTTTTAAACTATAATGATTATGGGGAACAATGTATGAAAGAATTATGTTCATCATGTTATTATGTAGCCCATGCACCAACTATGCATGGTCACTTCTAAGACCAAGGCTTGCAAACTCAAATCAGTTGAGGGCCAATTTCAGTGGGGCGGTTTATCAAATAGCCTATAGGGTACCCCACCCCATCTTATTAACCAGTGACCGTTCCATTTCTTTACATGGATCTGCAGTGAGAAACATATGGTGATCACATGATCTAGCTGGTCCAAATGGCTACAACTTTACTGGTTGGTAGCCGCATTTCATTCCAAATCTATGATGAGAAAGTACACACGGGCCACATTCCATTAATACTTTGATACTCTTAGTGGAATTAGAATAAAGGCAGTTGCATGAAAGATTCCATTCAAATTTGGAAACAGTAGTTTCGTGAGGGCCATGAGTTTGAGACCCCTGTATTACACAGAAACCGATGATTGATGCAAACTTATAAGTAGGCCTGCTTCCTGAAATCAGCAACAATCAAAACATATTGGATGTGTTTAACATATTAATGTTAGCACATTCAGGTTTGTGAAATATAGTTATTTTACCGCACCACCTTGGAGGAAAGTTTAAGAGTTTCTAGATGTGTGTGGAGGCTTTTCCCTCCACGGAGCTGGACCTAGATAGGTAGCGGCTGGTAGTGCGACCCTCTTCTCCCAGGGCGTTCTCCATCTTGGAGAGCACAGAGCTTCTGAACTTCTGCTTGAAATCATTTCCCATGAAAACATACAGCAGTGGGTTGAGGCAACTATTGGCTGTGGCCACAAAGGTTCCCACCTGCAGTCCAATAGTCAAAATAGTCAAAACCACATGGTTGTAAAGATGATGGTTCAACTCGAGCAGAACAAAGACATGGTAGGGCAGCCAGCAGATGAAGAAAGTGGCGATGAGAGCTGTCATGACTTTAAAGGGCTTGGAGGACCGGGTCATTCTGTTGTAACGCAGTCTCAGGATGATGACGGAGTAGCTGACGATGATGAGGAGAAACGGGACCACGAAGCCCCCTACAAAGCGGGTCACTGCAATGCTCTTATGGCTGTGGCGCTCCGGGTATAAGTTGAAGCATATAGTCTTCCCTAGGTGAGCTCTAGTGTCACGGAATATCAGCGAGGGTAGGCTGAGTGCAACGGAGAAGACCCAGGCAAAAACAACAGCCACCATGGCCTTCTTGTTAGTGCGCTGGTTCTGCGCCCACACTGGAAACATGACTGACATGCAGCGGTCGACACTGATGATGACCAGGAGATAGATGCTACTGAACATGTTGAGGAACATCACAAAAGAGGTGAACTTGCACATGAAGAGGCCAAAGAGCCAGTCTGAAGTGGCCAGTTGAGTGATGGTGAAGGGCAGACAGGCACAGAACAGGAAGTCTGAGACGGCCAGGCTGAGGTACCAGGTGGTGTTGACCGTCTGCTTCATCTTGAAGCCGGCAATCCAGATGACCACTCCGTTCCCACCAACTCCCAGCAGCAGGATGACCACGTTAGCAACCAACAGGGTGACGCACGGCAGCTCCTTGAAGCACGTTGCATTGTTCAGAACCATGTCTTCCTCAGGCGTAGTAAGGTTCGTGTAAGTGTAAGTGTCATTGTAATCCGAATAATAATTAGGATAATCGTCATAATCCTCCATCCCGTGACTTGAGTGGCAAAAACACTAGATTCGTGAATGAAGACAAATCAATTTGATCCTAAACGTTTAAAAGGTTAAAGGTTATTTATAACAATACAAGCTCTGTGAATAATTTTTTTATTATTACTTGATGGGGCAGAATTCTTAACACTCACCCAGCTGCTTAAATGAAAAATATATTGTACATTACACATTAATGTAACACATACCCTTTAAAAATAATATGAAAAATACTTTTTATGTCTTACACAATGAGTTAAAATCTTACATTTTCTTCCTCTAACTCATCAAACAATGTAGGAAAAATCATCACATATCTTGTCAGATCATTTAAAAACGTCCTGCTTTGATAATGAGATCTGTTAAACAGATACGGTATAAGTGTGAATTGGTTTGAAAGCCTAACATACAGCTACATTTTATATGCAGTCAAAACCAGCCATTTCCTTGGTTTTGCTGTTATTAAGAGGCAAAAGACAAGACAAGACACCAAAGATAAACACATCTCATTCCATACCTTAATGAGCTGCTCTGCTGTCAACTTGGCACTGTCTGCATATCAACACAGCTGTGTAAACTATGAGGGACAACATCAACAACAGTGACCGTCTAAATTCCCTAACTGCTTGGCAAAGACTTTTTGTAACTTTTCCGTCCTCTAGCAACTTTCACTACTGCTTTATCACAGTGTCCTGCTGCATGGCTTTTGAGGCCCGCGCGTCACAACACTGTCCAGGCTGGTCAGGTTTCTTCACTCTCTCACAAGGCCAATCTCAGATAGTCTGCAGTGGCAAGTCTCTGACGAGGGAATTCCTGTTTTGGAATGGGGTTCAATTTGATTTGGAAACCACATTGTATTTCCTTAGAACACTGATGGTGAAATATTCACATTCCTTTTTGTATTCTGTTTTTATAAGCATAAACAGCGGATAATGTCGAAGATACAGATGAAGCTCAGAAAAATATGTATTCATACTTTATATATTAGTATTCATACTTAATATTAGAATTGAAATATGTTGGATGAAAATGGTTTTGATGTTTCATATATTTTACCTCGGTCCATCTTGGCACAATGAATGTTCTTCTTTTGTTTTCAAAGAACTAACACCCTCCGTTGGAGCGGCCCAGCTGTCTGTTGGTGATCTCTGGTTACGATGTCTCTTTCTCCTCCAGATGCAGATGATTGGAAATATACAACTATTGAAAATGGACAGCGCTGTGGCACAGGGTAAGGCAAATTTTAAAAAATCACTCTTGACCCTCAATTTGACCTGTGGGATCGTAAGCCAAAGAACGGGGGTCCAGCACAGGAAATGAGCAATGGTCACTGGTCGAATAAACAGGGACTCCAGTCGTTCACTGTGGATGTTTGTCCGTCGTTGAATGCAGCGGTTTAGTATAATCACAACCAGGGGCAGCAGCTGCCCGAGCACAATGCGGGTGAACATCACTGCCATCTCTCTCTGTCTAGCCTTCTCAGATGGGTTTACTTGCTCATTATAGTGATAATTGTCTACACAAGCATATCCATTAGCACTGTACCGGACCTCCCTGGACAGCAAGGAGGGAGCAGCCAGGATAGCACCCATGAAGAAGGAGAGCAAAACCGTACTGCTGGACAAGTGGTTAGCACAGCATTTGCGAGGGGCACACCGGCGCAGGTTCCAAAAGGTAATGATCGCCGCACAGGAAAACATGTTCATATAAATGACGTAGGACCCCAACTTGCACAAGGACTTTCCAAACTCCCAGGAGAAGTGGTTCCAGGCGCTGATCATATAGAGTGAAATAAAAAAGCAGAGGAAGAGGTGTGAGACTGCCAAGCCAACAATCTGTGGTCGGCACATATTCCTGGATTTGCTTTTCAGGAAGAATAGGAGTACGCCAGCGTTTAGTGGGAGACCCAGGAAGAGGGTGACAGAGTATGTTACCAAGTAAACCCATCTAATATTTGCCCTTGTATCGTACTCCGTTCTGATAAGCATAGGCTGTGTTGGGAGTAGATGCCAATTATCATTATCTGTCATATTGTCCCCTGAAGAATCATAATCTGTCATGTTGTCTTCCATGCTTTTAATGTTGACTCTGAAAAAAGAAGCACATTTACTACAGCTGTAATGCAGTATGAATGCTTTTTCTACCACAAAAGAAATGACGCTACAGTTGAAAAAACAACAACGTTAATGATAAATGCGGTTGATGGATATAAATATATTTCAGAGTTTACAAAACTTGAGAAATATATGGAAACACTCGAGCACGCTGGTATTCTTTCCATCTTCACCTTTAATATCAAGTGGAAACTACCAACGTTTCGACAACCAACCTTTTTTAGTATGTATGTACAGTGGGGCCAATAAGTATTTAGTCAGACACTGATTGTGCAAGTTCTCCTACTTAGAAAGATGAGAGAGGTCTGTAATTTTCATCATAGGTACACTTCAACTATGAGAGACAAAAATGAGAAAAAAAATCCAGGAAATCACATTGTAGGATTTTTAAAGAATTTATTTGTAAATGATGGTGGAAAATGAGTATTTGGTCAATAACAAAAGTTCAACTCAATACTTTGTAACATAACCTTTGTTGGCAATGACAGAGGTCAAACATTTCCTGTAAGTCTTCACCAGGTTTGCACACACTGTAGCTGGTATTTTGGCCCATTCCTCCATGCAGATCTCCTCTAGAGCAGTGATGTTTTGGGGCTGTCGCTGGGCAACACGGACTTTCAACTCCCTCCACAAATTTTCTATGGGGTTGAGGTCTGGAGACTGGCTAGGCCACTCCAGGACCTTGAAATGCTTTTTACGGAGCCACTCCGTTGCCCGAGCGGTGTGTTTGGGATCATTGTCATGCTGGAAGACCCAGCCACGTTCCATCTTCAATGCTCTCACTGATGGAAGGAGGTTTTGGCTTAAAATCTCACGATACATGGCCCCGTTCATTCTTCCCTTAACACGGATCAGTCGTCCTGTCCCCTTTGCAGTAAAACAGCCCCAAAGCATGATGTTTCCACCCCCATGCTTCACAGTAGGTATGGTGTTCTTGGGATGCAACTCAGCATTCTTCTTCCTCCAAACACGACGAGTTGAGTTTTGACCAAAAAGTTTTATTTTGGTTTCATCTGACCACATGATATTCTCCCAATCCTCTTCTGGATCATCCATATGCTCTCTGGCAAACTTCAGACGGGCCTGGATATGTACTGGCTTAAGCAGGGGGACACGCCTGGCACTGCAGGATTTGAGTCCCTCTCGGCGTAGTGTGTTACTGATGGTAGCCTTTGTTACTTTGGTCCCAGCTCTCTGCAGGTCATTCATCAGGTCCCTCCGTGTAGTTCTGGGATTTTTGCTCACCGTTCTCATGATCATTTTGACCCCACGGGATGAGATCTTGCGTGGGGCCCCAGATCGAGGGAGATTATCAATGGTCTTGTATGTCTTCCATTTTCTTACAATTGCTCCCACAGTTGATCTATTCACACCAACCTGCTTGCCTATTGCAGATTCACTCTTCCCAGCCTGGTGCAGGTCTACAATTTTCTTCCTGGTGTCCTTCGACAGCTCTTTGGTCTTGGCCATGGTTGAGTTTGGAGTCTGACTGTTTGAGGCTGTGGACAGGTGTCTTTTATACAGATGACGAGGTCAAACAGGTTCCATTAATACAGGTAACGAGTGGAGGACAGAAGAGCTTCTTAAAGAAGAAGTTACAGGTCTGTGAGAGCCAGAAATCTTGCTTGTTTGTGGGTGACCAAATACTTATTTTCCACCATAATTTACAAATACATTTTTAAAAAATCCTACGATTTTTTTTCTCATTTTTGTCTCTCATAGTTGAAGTGTACCTATGATGAAAATGACAGACCTCTCTCATCTTTCTAAGTAGGAGAACTTGCACAATCAGTGGCTGACTAAATACTTTTTGGCCCCACTGTATGTCATGTACATTGCTCAACATATTGCCAACACTTAGAACCTGGATTACATATTAGGTGTGCAAACTTTGAGAATAAGTAGAGTTTACACAACTGTCATTGATCTTGCATTAACTGAGTAAAAGAGTGAAATGGTTTGATTTTCATAAATAACTTACCTTTTCTTCAACACAGTTATGTGATTATAGCTCTCCCGTAGCTGTGTCCTGCTTAGGCTGCAAGTCCACATGTTCTGTGTGCCTGTGGGAAAGCACAGAATAAAAAAGGCAGGAAGAGGCTTGCTTAAATTCCGCTGGCGAGTTTCCCAGACTATGACTACAGGGGATTCATCTTAATCGTTTTCAATGTGAGTGAAGAATCACAGTGCAAACTTTCCCACTAGTACTGTGTGATTCAATTTGACCTTGTTTGTAACTTAAGGTTATCGGTGGATCTCTACTCACACCGATACGGGCCATGTTGACTAAAGAGTGGTCAACAGCAGTGGTTGAATTAAAAGCACGGCTATGTCGCCATATTATCTCAGATGACAACTTGATGGGATTCTTATTTACTTTGTCTGGTCAAATGGAATTTTCAGACAACTAACTCTTCCATAGATCCCTGACACCGGTTCATAACTACCCAATGTTTTGTAAAACATTTAGACAATATTTAATTCCTATTGAGAGTTGAATCACATTATTCTAGCCAATAAAAGGAAATAAAAGTGTTTTAAAAGCCCCATGAGTCTGTAAATCATCCACCAGTCAATCGTTCTACCTTTACACATGTGACACTATGAAAGAAAATAGATACATATATATATATACATATAGAATGACAATGTCTTTGTCTATAGTATTGCATGCTTTTATTTTCTTCTGCCTGACATTCTCTTAATATTATTTAGACTGTTCTAGTTAACAGCCCAGTTTTTGAAGACTTTGGGAACTGTCCCTTCAGTGTATGTAAATCCTTGACCTGACCCCTTTGTAGGGAGCAGTTTGCCAAATGTTTAATTATGTATGGTAAATCAGTTATCCTGCCTGACCCACTTTGCATGCACTTTACCAAAGTCACTTTCACCTTGGAGCATGCTGAGGCCAGCTTGTTTCCTGTAAATTAGATTTCCCAACCTCTAAATAATGGATCTCTCTCTCTCTCTCTCCTTCTCTACTTCTCTACTCTGTATCTTTCTCTCTCCATTCATCTTTGTCTGTGTTATTGTCACTCAAAAATGTCTCTTGTATGGCGCAAGACTGAATGTCTGGGGAATATCCCTGGAAGTATTGCAGTTCTGGTAGTTTTAGATTTTGTCATTTCCTTAACTTTTTTTCTGCCAGCTCTACAACTGTTCTTCTTATATTCAATGCCTAACAGTATTATCATTGAACATTCCCAGAAAGCATCAAACCCTCCCTACCCAATAACATACAAAACAAATCTGATGCTTTTCTGTCTAAAATGATTTAGCATATCCCAACTACAGAAATCTTCCATACATGTAAAATATGTCATCCTACAAGAATCCCTGGAATGTACACGTTTCAATTTATTTGGTCACAAACACACTCTAATCCCAGTTCTTTTGCATTATAGCCTATGATACACACATCACATTATGTTTTAAAACACGTCTCAGCAATAAAAAATATTACATACATTACTACATCCGTGAACTAATAGTACTGCAAAATGCCATCCGGTTATAGACGGTCCAGTCAAATCTGGGAAAAAGATGAATAATAATAATAATAATAATAATAACTTCAATTTATATAGCGCCTTTCTTATACCCAAGGTCGCTTTACAGGGAAAACACACAGGACAGCACAAAACAGACAAGGAACAGAAGGCAGATAAGGAGATGAATGACTGTGCGCGCGTGTGTGTGTGTGTGTGTGTGTGTGGTGGGGGAGAGGCGGAGGGTGAGGAGAATTGGTGATTGAAGGCTACAATGAACAGATCTACAATGTATAAATGCAGCTCTGTTTTGAAGACCACTCCAGCACCTCTACAAGTATGGCATTCCTTCCATTTAAGTGTCTGTTGAATTCCATCACAGGCACACCTCCCCCTGCCTAATGAGGCACTGATTAGCCGATCGTCTGACTCAAATCGTATTTAACGATGTAAAGTATATAAACGATCACTATCGCTATGCTCTTGCAAACCTACTAGCTGGGTAGCAAAAACATTTGTGGTAGTAAGTCAGAAGTAATTGGAATAAAAGTTGAAGAGAAAAGTTTTGAGTGAGGAAAAGAAGGGTTACATTTTGGGTTTACTGGCGGTGGGATGCAGTAAGCGTCTGGTTGCTTCCATGCTTAAAATGTACAAGATGGCTGTTGGTAACAAAGAAGGTCATGCAGCAGACATTGGGGACAACAAAGCTACAGAGCGACAGAGGGTGAGAAGAACTTCACTGACCGGGATGACCGCCAACTCATTTTAAAGTCATTCAACCACCGTAGGAGGACATCAAGTGACCTACAAAAATGATGGAAAATGGCAGCTGAGGTGAAGTGCACAGTGAGGACGGTTCGAAACAGGCTCTTAGGGGCAGGGCTGAAGTCGTACAAAGCTCGGAGAAAGCCCATAAGGATTGGACCGTAAAGGACTGGAGCAAGGTCATCTTTGCGAGTTCAATTCTCAGTTTTGCCCAACATCTGGTCGTCTTATGGTTAGACGGAGAACTAGAGATACGTAGCGGCCAGTGTATGCCACCCACTAAAAAATTTGGTGGAGGATCGGTGAGGATCTGGGAGTGTTTCAGTAAGACTGGAATCAGGCAGATTTGTCACGAAAAGGACGTACCAATAAATATTATAATCAGAAGATCTGACAATTTTGCAGTTTACAGAGCTCTACATATTTAATGACCGAACAAGGCTTTACAAACACAAAGACACAGTGAGCATCCAGACATCTGATCCAACTTATGTTAAAGTAATGCTGTGTCTGTCTCAAAGCGGGATCAGCCGTAGTTAATTCTACTAATTTAAATGGGATCAAATTAAGTACATGTAATACACCAGATACATCTGTGGCTCGGAGTAATGTCCCTTCCTCATTGTAAACATACTGTTGGGTGTTTCAGGAGGAAAACAAATTTCATGGTGACTTCAAAACATATTTCAACTGTCAGAAGAGGAATGTAGCATATCCATTTATGCAGCACATGGTACATGTTACCAAGGTATCTTGGAAGAGTGTGGGTTTGCCTTTGAGACCCCCCCCCCCCCCCAACACACACACACACACACACACACACACACACACACACTTCAGGATATGGAGGGTTGATGCACTAGTGGACACGAGGAATGCTTGTCATGAGTTTGTATGAGCACACATTTCAGAAGGATGTTGTTAGCCTCATTTCAAAAGTGTTTCCTCAGCTGTTCTGTCAGCGCCAAGCTCCCTTTCCTCCTTTTTAAGTGACCGAGCACACGGTGTCAGCTGCCTTTCTGGTCGTAGTGCCCTAATGATTCACACATCAATATCAGACTGGAGTCTCCTCCCTGTCTGGGGAAAGAGTCGCCCTCCTCCCTGACATGCAGAATCCTCTCCCGTCTTCCTGTGTGCTATTTGAATTGAGTTCCAAAGTAACCTGAGTGTTCTCGGTGTATAAAAGGATGAGAGCGCACTACCTCGTACCCATTACATAGATGAGTGTGAGGCAGACCCACTGCGTAGGATATGCATTAGTCTGTGTAGCAGGAATCGTCTTACCGGAAATCCAGCTCAACAATGCAGAATTACTAGATCGCAAATGGACTGTCCTCATGTGCTGTGGGCAACCTATTTAGGCATCACAGCGACATTAATAACTAAAAAAATATCCAATTTCTGTACCACTCGCCAACTGTTTATTTTCCTTTACGTTGTCTTTGTGTCCATTATTAGTGACTCTTTCGTTCAGTTTGATTTACTGCATGGATAACTTTTCTCGGATCACAGAAACTGGCATCTATACTGTACGGGCATACAAGCAGTCTAGCTCTATCTATTTAACTTCAGTGAACCAAGCAAAATAAATACTTCAAGGAAATAACATTTCCTTTTATCGTCAACATTCTAATAGTATCAGAAATGCTGGGGTAGAATTCCTTATACATTGGTATTCTTGTGGTCATCATGTTGAAGGTCCATCACTTGGCTCATCACTCTCAATGACTAACCTTTTCAAATTAATCCAGTCTTCACAATGCGTGATGCAAGCCCCATGTGGAAAACTAGTTCTTGCACTTGACTTGTTATGATGAAACAGATGTAACATCCGTATCTGCATGCACATCATTTCTGAAATACACACACACACACGCACAGGCACACGCACACGCACACCCTCACACACACACACACACACACACACACACACACACACACACACACACACACACACACACACACACACACACACACACACATAAATACCCCACGGATTAGAGTTGGCCACATGTCTGTATTCAAGAGCACAAATGGGCCAAAATGGCTCTGTGTGAACTCCTTATATTAGCAGACCTTACCCAGCTAAGCCAGAGAGAGGGTATAGGCTCCCAGGAAAGACAGAAACCACGGAAATCTTTCTCCGCCAATAAAAAAAAAACACAGCCATTGACCCACTGCACATGGGTCCCTACTCATTCCCATTCCCCAGCTTGCGTCTAGCTGTACGTAGACCAAACCTTTCCTCTGCTCAAACTCCATTTACAATGTCTGTTTAAAATGCTCACCACAGCATTTTGAAAGATCCAATGACTTATGAATGGTTCTGTGTAGCTCTGGCAAGTCACTACATTTGTTTTCTGGAAGACGGGCTTGAGATGCACATGATCAAAGGCCTGAAGCTTTGGGTCTAATGTACTAGGGCGGTGAGATGAAAAGAACAGGCTTTGAAGGGAAGGGCTATACCTGCTTGATTGGCTCTCTGCTTCAGTATGACATGTAGTGCTTTGATCGCTTACTGCCTGCTTATTATGATTTGCTTATATATATTTAGAGATTAAGAGGTGAGGAGATGAAAGTGGCTGCATCATTGGACTAATACAGACACATGATCACAAAAATTTACATTACTGTACAGATGTGAAAAAATGCTGGCGAAAATTTGAAAGCAAAGAGTGGTCACAGCAAATATTGATTTGATTTAGACTGTTTATTGGTTCATTCACTTTGCATTTAGTTAATTGATAAAAACAAACTATTAACACTTCGATTTTTGAAAGCATTCTTACTTTACACACCTGCCTAAAACGTTTCCACAGTACTGTATGTGTGTTGTTATTGTCATTGCATGTGGAGCCATTCAATATTGCCATATATTATAGCACTATATTGGATCTGATCCTCTTCCAAAGATTGCCAAGAGGTATTTTATAGCATTGTAGATTTTTAGGAAACCTAGCCATTTGAGTTCAGAAAAAAAGGATTCTGTCACAATCATAAAGCTACATCCTGGCACCCAACTCACAGTTGCAATTAAGGAATATTAATAGAAGAACAAGAAATACATCCCATCTTAACCCTAATAGCTGTCTTCCTGTTATCTTGTTTACCACACTGGCTGGCTGGCAATCTGTCTGCATGCGTGTTTGCTTGGCATGCATGTTTGCTTTTGTCATCATTATTGCGGATTGAGAGGAAAACATCTAATCAAAACACTGTCATATATCTCAGCAAATGAATTGGACCAACTGAATTGAAACATCACACGTGAGAGCAGACTGGCTTTTTGGATTACGTAAATTAAACCAGTAAGACACAACAGAAATGTCACAATCATGCCGCTTCCGTAATCCAATGTGGTTGTGGCCCTGTGGTTTTATGTGATCATCTTTGTGGCTTTCCACCATGTAAACCCTGTTAGAGCTATCAGAAATATCCGATGACACTGTAAGAAGTCAATTAGAGATACAAATCCCTGAAAAGACCTGGGCTTGTGAGAGGATTTCTGCATGTAATCTGAGTGCGATAGTATTATCTGCTTGCATATTGGTCAAATTTCCCCTCCAGAGAGACAGAGGTTCAGCATGATTAATACATTTTTCATCATAATTTGATGAGACCTTCTGTGCATGCTGTATCAAAACTTTATGTTTCTTTCCTGTGGCTTTTCTTTTGTGGTTCTCTCTGTGTGTTTTGTGTAGGAGGAGGGTAAAAATAAGACGGCTATTATGTCAGGGAGATGTGAGATGCTGCCGCCTGTACTCAGTCGGATGCCCCAACCTCGCTCTTTTGCTCTACGACGCCCACAATCCCTAACCAACATTGTCTCCCCATCCACTGGTGCATATAAGAGGTGGAAATACCATACTCTTTCTTTACTCTGTAACATTGCCTGAAAATGTTCCCTGTTCTAAACAACATCGCTCATGTCATTTCATACATCTCATACATGTGACGTTATAATGTAATGTTTGGTAACCTTGTATTGTCTCTAAACTATTTTCAATAAAATATGCTTTAAAGTTGATTCATTAATTTGTGTCAATCCTTAATCATATTCATCAGTAAGTGCTATTTATGATCCTCGTACAAATTCAAACATGTCCTCTGATTCACTTCCAGCACTGTGAGATTCAGTTCCCACTGGTCCAGATCATTACCCACAGTCCTCTGCTTGGCCGGCACTTTTTTTCTTTTTGTGCAGCTGCTGATCAAGCAGCAATCATCTGTGGTGCACACACGCAACAACTTGTGCCTAAATAATGAGCTTGAATCAGTATCATTTCTACATGTTGAAACAAAGTAGCCAAACCGAATAAATCAGCTGGATGAAGCCATGGGTCTTCTGATGTAAACATAACTTGGGAGAAAGAGAGAGAGAGAGAGAGAGAGAGAGAGAGAGAGAGAGAGAGAGAGAGAGAGAGAGAGAGAGAGAGAGAGAGAGAGAGAGAGAGAGAGAGAGAGAACAGGCCATGCAGATGTGAAGCTGGAGGGAGTGGAGAGGACCGCAGGCTATTTGTTTTTTCTGTGCTGCTTACTGGCAATATCACGAGGAGACAGTTGCCAGATGGGTACCCCGGCTCATAATTGCCATATGTCCCCTCCACCATTAATCGGATGGCATCAGAGGTGGCTGCCCCTCAGCAACACAACCACCACCTGCCAGGAGCTTAAACTGGGATCATTTGAAATCCGCTAATCTTTGTTTTGGTCCAGGGGGTAAAAACGTTACCCTGCGCATGTCATCGACGAGCTCTTGGGAATGAATAAACCTTTTTCGTCAAAGCAACCACAGAAAGTTACCAAACAGACGTCTTACTTCCCTTTACCGTTCCCTCACACAGAAGGAAATGATGCCTCCCAGCCTCCCCCACAGCTGCTGAGTCATCTCTGTGGGCCATCACGAGATGTTACCTTTTTCGCAGTTTAACTCGGTTCATTTGACAGAGCATGTGGCTCGTCCGCCCACGTCATCGAGCTGCCAAGCCCAGGCACAGCCAGGTTGACGTGGACGTGTGCACTAATAGGTAGCGGGAAAGGAGGTCGCAGGGAACGGCTGCTCTGCCCTCGCTGTGGTTGTATGATCTATTTCTATCTCCCGTCTCGGCAGTTTCCCACAAAGCGGCTCCTCCGTTTCACCTGCCGGTTTAGCTTGATCGCACAAGCATGGGATAATGATCTACAGTTGTGTCTACGTGGGATAACGGGGGTAATGTGTAAAGGCTATACACCATCTCTCCGAATCTTTACCAAAGAGTTAAACATCTTCAGCGAAACAGATAAAAAAAGTAGTTTGGCCATAGCAAACAAAGACTACTATTTAACACAAAAACACAGTCAAGGACGAACAACACGGAAACACACACTTGCAGAGATACACACACGGTTTTATGTGAATGCACACCCATGCACACACACACTGACACATTAGTGAAGGAGAGACAAAGAGAGATCATCTTTGGGCAGTCACGCATAAAGGATGCCTGAATGTGAAACGCCATTTCCCTGAGGGGGTGGTGTCAATGAGCTAAAGTGAGAGGACAACCACTGAGAGCGCTCAGTACATTAATTACATCCAGCCTATTTAGACCACAGGCAGGAAGACTAGCCCCCCCCCCCCCCCCCCCCCCCCCTCTCTCTCGACTCTTCCTGCCTTCAAGGTTATATGTGGTTGGTAGAGCTTTAACTTGCAAAGGCGTTAGTTATCCGTGAGGCCGCTAGTCGGGTCTGCTGTACAAGTCCTTGATGATGTTTTGGTGTCCAGTGTTTGAGTTGATCTGTCGGGCCAAGGGCAGAGCTGGCCTGGAGGCGTTGGATGTCAACAGACATTTGGTTATGTCACATGGCAGTGATAAACAACGGAGGACTGTGGGACAGAAAGTGGCAAGCGTGCACATTCACAGCGATCATGCAGACGCATGCACACGCAGCATCAAAGACAGGATATGGCCCTCTGCCAACCCCCCTGACCCCAGCACCGCCCTGTGGCATTCCTCAATATGAAGACTGTGCATTGTGTACTGGTTATCGTGAACCACGGAAGATCCCATTGGGGTCAGTGGGGCCAAGGACTAGTTGAAGTTAGGACAACAAATGCTAGATGTCAAAAAAGGTTTGAAGAGGTCACAGCGTGTAAAGTATATGTGAAAAGCAGTTGGCAATTCGTTTTTCATTAAATGTAACATTTCATAGCCGTTTTGAACGCAACACGTGGCATCATGATCATTCATTTAAATGGTGCTGCCAGTCATTTTACAAAGTCTAGATGATTTATCAAAAATGTTTTAACACTGGAAAGCCCTTTGTTTGTTTTTTGCAATGGCATTTGGAAACTACAACAACCACAACAACGATAGAACAGTCGTCCCTCCCTCAGTGAGTCCCCTGTCCACTTGGCCTCCCATGTTTCTAGCCCACTCCTCCCTTGCCCTCTGAGGCATCCATTTTCAGAGAGTTGGAAAACAGTTGCCATCCCACTCCTCTTACTGTCTAACGAGATTCCTCAACCTCTGACAGCCAGCTTTGTCAGGCAGAACAAAGCCTCTGCTCAGGCAGCCTGCTCCAAAGTTGGCCCGGAGAGAGAGAGAGAGAGAGAGAGAGAGAGAGACTGGAGAAGAGGGAAGGAGATGGATATTGAAAGAGGGGTGATAGAGAGAGAGCGGGTGGGTGTTCTGTAAGGTATTCCTGTGAGATTTGTACTATTTTTCCTCTTGGCAGGCAGATGGATTTCCTTCCTCTTATAAAGTAAAGGAAGCTTTGAAAATAACCGGGAGACTGGGTTCGGTTTCCTTCATTGTCTCTGATTGGTCAATCCCTCTCTATTTCTGTGACTAGACCGCCCCTGTACAAGGGTGGTTTGACAAACAAGACATACCAAACAATCTGTTAGCCTAGGAGCTTCCACTGTTGCAAATATTGATCCCTTAATTTGCTGAAATGACAAACTACTGCATTTACGCATCAATGAGACATTAGAAATGGGAGCGGTGAATGCAGCAGATTTCATTCTCTCAGGATAGTAGTATTCATGCAGCATGTCTGCAATCAATTGCACCACTGATCCAGGAGACGGTTGACAAATTGGTCATAGATAACTGGCACCCAAACTGTTTTCGGAAGACCAATACATTACGATAATGGCAAAGAGACACGAAGCAATTAATTCCATGCAAATCAAGTTTGCTATTTACCACGGATGATTCACCCACACACCCACACAGTTCTATCAAATTATTTCAGCCGCTTCCAAAGGCATCACCTCATGTTAGCACGTGCCATATTGACATGGAATAAGCCCCTTTTATGATTCCAGGGTCATCTCATTTCATAACATAATTCCTCCCCCAGTCTCTATTCATTCTGCCTCACACACACTTCCCTTTGAATTACACTCCATTCTCAAACTGGAGTGTTGTTCTCACCCTGGGGAGGAGGGTGTGTGTGTGTGTGTGTGTGTGTGTGTGTGTGTGTGTGTGAGGGGGTTGGCCGTGTGTGATGTCATTACTAGGCCCGATCAACAAAGACTGAAGATAATCAATAAAGACTTATATGTGACGTACGTGATAGAATGCTTCCATCTTTTTTTTTTTTTTTTTACTGTCTGTACAAATGTGTATTCATACACGAAACAGAGAATGTGCAGAGCATTTTCTCATTTCAAAATGAGAAATTGATAAGCATCCATCCTCTGGTCCCCGCGTTGCTTCTGCACCCACAGAGAGTATTCCTTCTCATGCAGTTCCTCCAGAGTACTCTGTGGCTCCTCCCCCTGCCCTGGGTCTCCACCCTCTTTCTGGCCCCCAACAGTCTATCTGATTCAGGGAGACAGGTGTGGTTGGGATTGATCCCTGCTCCAACGCTGTCGTCCTATAGTGTTTCTAATGAGGGCTTTGGGGCCCTTGGGTGGATGCCAAATCTCCTTTCATTTCTCTCCTGTGTCCATGCCGCATACATTTTATTGGCCTTTCAAGTGGATTTAAGAGGCTTGCATAATTCTTGGCGTTCAATCGTAAAAGCAACCACTGGTCAAGCATGCCAGAATCACAATTAGATATCGGAAAAGAACACCAGAGTTGAGTGCCAAGTTACCCAATGAATATGTGAACGTGCTGACTCCCAAAGTACTACCATGTAGAGGACATTTATAGAGTTAAACATAGGTTTCTGTTATACAGTAAATGCACGTGTGTAGTGCATAGTTGGTCGATTTGCTTGTGTATAAAACCAACCGGAAGATAATATTAGGAGTGTTGAACCGAAAAGCAACTGCATTTCTGCCAGTGTGTTCTATCACGCTAAATCCAACAATAAGCATATGCAACACCTCCAATCAAGCAAAGTGTCTAGTGAGATCATTCGGGCAGATTTATTTCCATTGTGAAATAAAAGGTACTGAGAAATGCCACCTTCTTTTATTAGATGCCTCATAAGGTGGGCCTGGGGTGTGGGCTGACACAGCACACACGGATGACGTACTGAGTAGACTGTCTCCTAGAAACGAGACGCAGAGACACCCCGGTTCCACCTGACGTTTATTCAGATGAGGGAATAAAAGCTTTGAATCTTTTCATGAAAGGCTAAGCCTGCCCTGGTGCTTTTTGAAATTGCATTATTGTCTCTGCTCGCGGCGGCCAGCAATGGGCCCTGTTTAATGCATTATGGAGGGCCATCTTCTTTCAGGCAGGCATACCTGTAAAAAAAAATTTACATCTGGCCTGGTCCAGTGAGAGAATAACACATGAAGCACCGAGCTTCAAATCCACAAAGTGTAACATCTGTGGGGGCAGAAGGGTGATCTTTCTCTGACAGTGTTCTCCAACAGAAGTTAATCATTTGAAACATTTTGATTAAAGTTCTCTCAAGGGCTGTTATCTGTCTGTCTGTGTGTGTGTGTGTGTGCGTGTGTGCGTGTTTGTGTATGTGTGTGTGTGTGTGTGTGTGTGTGTGTGTGTGTGTGTGTGTGTCTCTCTCTCTCTCTAAAACATCTGTCTGTGAGCTTTTTTGAAGAGTGCAGGGGACCTTAGAGTGAATACACTTGGCTGCAGCTAAAACTGCTTAAGATCACAGGGGGAAGCTCTCATGTAATAAATCACATTCTCCCCTTGGTAAGATTTAGGTAAGGGTGTGTGTGTGTGTGTGTGTGTGTGTGTGTGTGTGTGTGTGTATGTGTGTGTGTGTGTGTATGTGTGTGTGTGTAGGTTAGGGTTGCGGTGGTGTGTGTTTGTGTGGGTGTGAGTGGCTGTCTGTGGATGACAGGATAAAACATATTGGATTCCATGCCCTTAATAAGATAAAGTATTGCCACTATTACATATGAAGGTGGTACGTAATTGTACATACCCAATGTTGAAAAACATACTTATTTTAGTACATATTTATTTCCAATCAACCTTTACATACATTACGGTTCAACCTTCCAGGTAACACGTTGTTTATTCAGTCAGAATCAGGGGCTACGTTCTTATCTAAACATTATTTATAGCAACCGCATTAATGATTCATTTAGATTTTTCAGTGCTATAATTTACTTCGGTATGAATAAATCAATTACATCCCAGAAAATTCTATGAAAGTAAAATCAATGACTCCCACCCAAAAGCTCTCACAGTGCCCATCCCATAAAGCTCAAGGATTTCGAAGAAAGGCCTGTGTTCTGTCAGGACCATACAGTAAATGGTCAGGACTGAAGGACGGGATAGACTGCAGGGGTCGGCAACCTTAGGCACGCGTGCCACCAATGGCACGTGGCAGTGTAATCATTGGCACACGGGTGAAAAGTGTGCGAGATTGGATTTTTACAAACTATTTTGGGGGGGAAATGTTCGAAGTACCTTCTCAGCTGCATGCCTAATCACTTATTGAACAGCCATTGGCTGTTGTGTGGCCATTCTTTCATTTGATTGATTGTAAGGGAGGCCGCCTACAATCGCAGTGCAGCGGTTCAGATTGGTAGATGATACAAGTAGTGGCGTTACTAGTTTAACTACATTTCTAAGTAGCTTGGAGGCCTCGTCGCTGTTTTCTGAATAGCTTTTTCATAGCGAAGCTCTTTTATTGATCAAGTTGCGCGGTAGCGTCCACATTTCCCCAAGCAGCTTCGCAGAGCTTTCTGCTGCGTCTGAAATTAAACTGCCGTGCTGGATCAGTAATGTCGCCTCCATCAAACACAAAGCGGAGTAGAGACCTGTGTTTGTAGCCGACACTTCCGTCACAGCTTGAGCTTGAATTTAGTTTATGTGTCGCATTAACAAACACCTCTTGTGAGACAGATGTGCCATGTTGTTACTTTTACTTTTGCCATATTGCTGTAGTATAGCTTAGCTACATTTCTCTGGGGGTAGCTTCAGTGTAGTAAAGCTTCATTTAATCTCGAGTAACTGGTGCTATAGCTCAGCTCACTACACTTTTCAAGTATTGTTAGTTTGCCCCACACTGCTGTAGCAAAAATTCCAGGTCTTTTGAAAATGTCTTTGATGTACCATAATTAAACTTAGGCTAATTAGTTAATGTTAAAGTTAATGTTGATGTGGCACACTAATCGACAAGAACATTTCAAACTGGCACTTCATGTCAAAAAGGTTGCCGACCCCTGGGATAGAGCATCACCGCCACCCTCTGGTAGAAAGACTGACCAAGATATGGAAAGTAACGAGTCATCTCACGTTGTATCAAAATCTTTCAATCAGATCCAGCTACATTTCTTTAAAACGTGACAAAAATTAGGCGGAAACTAATCCGTCTCCCTCTGTGCTCTTGTTTCAACCAAAAATATATTTAAAAAAGTAAATAATCTGTGACTTGGGACACTGCATGATTATGGATGTCAAGTACTTTAAATAAAGTATCCAATTTCCTAAATTTCTTGCACAAGTAGACCACTAGAAGTCTCGAAAAGAAATTCTGATTGATTACAAACCCAGTTACGTTTTTACACCTCGGGGCATCCAATCAGTAAAAACTACGAATCGGTAGAACATTGCTGTGTTTTTAGCCAATCCCGAACGGCTATGATTGTTCATGTGCCCAATCATCTTAGAGTATGTTCACAGGTCCCGCATATGAATAAGGAATTTTATGATGTGTATGTTCGAGCTCTGCAGTTGAAACTGAGTGAGATACGATATGTTATGATTCATTGTAGTAAGAACATTCTACTCGCAACAAGCTTGTAATTACATTACTTTTTATTATAGTGGTATTAACGATCTTGACCTATTAGATTTTACAATTTTTTGAAGCTGCAATGGTAAGTTAGTAACGTTAAAATTCCATCTGTGTGAGCCATAAATAAGCTACAGTTAACTAGATAGCATGATTGACACGCTATTATTACTGTTTACTGAAAATCCTTTAGATATTGTGTTTTTAATTTGTATTTAGAGAGAGTTGTACGGAATAATGTAACCAGCAAAGCTTATTTAAGTTTATGTTATCCTTTTTCCTGATGCAATATTAGTTATCACACCTAACGTTACCTTATCCGGAATGACAAATGGTGTGGATTTTACTGGAACAAGCGATGTGACGAGTTGATTACAATTTGAAACTACAACTTGGTTAGTAGATGTATCTATTGCCAAAGTGGGACAATAACGACGGGTCTGTTGCGTGTGTCTACCAGTTGCTCCATGGCTAGCCCGGCTGGAACAAATGGAGAACCTGTCACTTCAGAATGGAAGATACATTCAAGACATCCAATGATGATGGCTGCTACAACGGTGTGGCGGTACACCAGTGGTCGTATCCTGGGAGGATGGGCTCCCCTCATCTGCGTGCTTCTGGGCTCTCTGGTGGCATTGCTGATGCCCATGGTAGGGGTGGAAGACCAGTGCTGTGCCTCAATGAAGGGTATTTCACAGCTCTGTTGTCAATTCTGGGGGAAGAAGACTCAGCGACCCAATATCCAATCTACCAGCCTCACAGTTCCCTTCACAGCCCTTGATCTCCTGCCGCTTAGGCCAAAGCCAAGCCAAGGTACGTAAGATGGTGTTGTCTGTTTCAAGAATTCATCCCAAACGAGGAAGAAAGTATTACTGATGTATTGGCATAAGAACATTATTATTATTAGTAGTATTATATGTTTTGAATACGAAACAGTATTTTAAATTTAAGAGGGTTAGTAGTATTCTATAATAAATAGTAATAAATATAATATAATATATTGTGTGATCTGTTCTGTCGACAGAGACGCTGTTGGAAGCCAAAGCGGCACTGCAGCAGGCTTTGGAGATGAAAAAACAGGGAAAGAGAGAGAAGGCCCACAAGCTGTTAGTCCACGCCCTCAACATGAACCCAGACCTGGTGGAAGCCCTAACTGAGTTGGGAACGATTCTGGAGGAGGAGAAAGACGTGGTCCAGGCAGATCACCTGTACACCAAGGCCCTGGCCATCTCTCCGTGCAACGAGAGGGCCTTGGTGTGTCGAGACCGCACCCTTCCCCTGGTGGAGGAGATCGATCAGCGCCACTTCGGCGTCATCGACAGCAAAGTGCGCCGGCTCATGTCCATCCCCAAGGGCAACTCGGCCCTCAGGCGCGTGATGGAGGAAACGTACTACCACCACATCTACCACACGGTGGCCATCGAGGGCAACACGCTCACGCTGTCCGAGATCCGCCACATCATCGAGACGCGCTACGCCGTGCCCGGCAAGAGCCTCCAGGAGCAGAACGAGGCCATCGGCGTGGACGCGGCCATGAAGTACATCAACACCACGCTGCTGGCCAACGCCGGGGCCATCGCCGTCAACGACATCCTGGAAATCCACCGGCGGGTGCTCGGCTACACAGACCCGGTGGAGGGCGGCAGGCTGCGCACCAGTCAGGTGTTTGTAGGCCACCACATCCCGCCCCACCCTAAGGACCTGGGCCATCACATGGACGAGCTGGTGCAGTGGCTGAACTCCGAGGAGGCGCTGCAGCTGCACCCCGTGGAGTATGCGGCGCTGGCCCACTACAAGCTAGTGTACGTGCATCCGTTCGTCGACGGCAACGGACGCACCTCGCGGCTGCTCATGAACCTGGCGCTCATGCAGGCGCGTTACCCACCGATAACGATCCGCAAGGAGCAGAGGGCCGAGTACTACGCCGCCCTGGACACGGCCAACGAGGGGGACGTCCGCCCTTTCATCCGCTTCATCGCCAAGTGCACGGAGATCACCCTGGACACGCTGCTGTTCGCCACCACGGAGCACCATGTGGGGCTACCTGAGGCCAGCAGCCACCAGTCCTGTTTAGACTGTAAGCAAACCATAACAGTCCACAACTGAGAGGGAGACCGGGAGCAAACGGGAGTTTGGTAGGAGCCTGCTTGGACAGTGGCCTAAGAATGGTCATAAAGGTTTCAACAGAAAGAAAGAAATCACAGGCATCTTTTTTGTATGGTTGTTGAATGCCTTTTTAGTGGACATGTATTATTTTGAATTAAAATTAGTTTGACGCTGTGGTTTTAAAATAATATATTCGTAGATTAAGATTAATATATCTGAGTCATTTAGTTGGTATAACAGAACATAAAAAGAGAAATGCTGTCTTTCATTGACATTACGTTTAATGTCAAATAAGTGCCAGAAATGACAACTTGGTGTATACTTTTGAAAGGGGACACAGCTTTCAATAACAGAAAGGATTTCACTATGTATTTATTACACACTTCAGTTAGGTTCTATTATGGCTTTTGATGTTAAAGTTTGTAAACAGTCATTTATAAATCTTCATCGTTTGCCTCTGGTGCCTCATGTGCCATCATCAGGTATTTCACTATAAAGCACTTTACTATAATGTATTTATTTATTTTCCTAAAAAGTTGAAGTATTTTAACATCCTCTGGTAATATTATGAATGAAGAGCAAATACAAAAATCTAACAAACGATGTTTGGTTTGCTTTATTAAACTTGGGACCAAAGTAACCACAGGATAACATTTACCTTAACACATCTGTGACCAAGTCCAAAACATGACAGTGGGGGCAACGGCATTAAAAACGTCTTGGTATTTAATAAAAAATAAAACAAACAACTGAATCACGTCAAACAGAAGGTATTTTTCTGATAGAACTGTATTTATATTTACCTCCTTGATTAAGCCACTGTGGTGTTAGCACATCGATAGACAACTTATATTCCATCTAGTAAAAAGAAATAATTACAAAACTAGGTCAACATACACATAAATATATAGATTAAACATCTCCCTTCCCCCACAACACCTTTTTTCTGACTGTGCGTTGCTAGGAGATGGTGGAATAGCATTGCTTGTATATTGTTATAACTCTTCCTTATGGATGCATAGATTCTTTCCCAATGACAAAAGACAACATGCACTAAAGTCAAAAAAGTTAATTTATGTATTCTGCATTTTTTAAGCTGGTGGCTGACCCCTTGATGAATTGGTTTCTTTGCCATACCTCATCTTTTGTAGGATTTGTCAACAAAACAAATCACCTTATATCAAGCATATATTAAAAGATAGCCCACTAGAGGTAACAGAATGACAGATGCATTTTTTTCTTTTTCAGTTGACTGGATTCCTATCGATGTATAAAATATTTTCAAAAATGGTTGAGTCTGGGTAGTTTTGCAGATACATTCAATGCCCGATTGCAGTTGATGGTAGACTCAACAGTATGATTACACTACACATCTGTATTGTTAATATGTATTCAAAAGATATGTCTACAAAACACAAACAATCTACGTATAATTTAAAGTAAGCTTGACCGAACAAGTACAATATTGAATGTTGTGCTCTGTTTGTCATTCCCAGGCTGTTATATCCTACTACTGATTTAAACTTCAAAGCGGTCTTTTGAGCGAACCATTAATTACGTTTCTGGGTGAAAACATGTGTTAAACTATTTTGTGGACTATATGGAACTTGGACACTGACAACTTAATATTTAATGTTTCTTAACTAAAAAACATTTTATATATGCAGGACATCTACAATACAATACACTTTTAATGTCACGCTTTTGCATATACTTTTTTCAACGTCAAGAAACATGATTCACATGGATGTTAGAACACTTAGAAAAATACTCTTCCTACAAGTTGTTTCTTTTCTCCAAACAGCACAACAAAAAGACTACACCTAGCAAAAGATGTACAATTTTAAATATTTACACAAAAATTACTTTTTTTTTTTAAATATAAAATTTCTTTCAAAGTCGAAAAGCAACTGAACAGAAATTGGTCAAAAATATTCATCATACTTGCTGAAAAGTAACATCAATAATTTCTAAAAGGGGGTAAGGGTGTAGAAGGGTGGGGGCTCAGGGTGATTAAGGCATCCTCACTGGAACGTACGATAAATACAGGGCCAGATTAAAGGGAAGTCAAATCACGTTCAGAAAAAATTACAACCACCTGGAAGGAGACAAACATGGCTTTCAATGTGGCGGTAATTATTCTACCAGCAGAGTTTTTCTTTTTTTTCTTTTTTACTTTTTGAGGAGCATTTTGGCAAAATCTGAATTAGACAGCTTAGGAAGTGCCTCTCTGCTTCCAGAAACATTTCCCGCTCCACTAAATGGTTCGTCGATCGGTTTCGTTGCGGTTCCGTTCTCTGCTTTGTTTCCTGATCCAGTCTTTTTAATCAGAGAACGAGGTAGTAGGGAGATCTGTGTGCGTCCTCTCCCTCTTCTACAAAAAAAGAAAAGAAAAGAGGATTCTGATTGTGCCCACGGACAACAGAAACAAGAAGAAGAAGAAAGTGCGCCTGATAACAGTTACATGGTGACTCAGCTGACTTACGATCCAGGGGCCGGCCGCTCTCTTGCTACGGCCCCCGGGGGCCGACTGGAGCCCGGCTGCTCCCCTCTTTTCCTGGGCGGCGGATTGCTGATGGCAACCGAGATCGTGCGACCCTCCACGACCGTGCCGTCCATCTTCATCACCGCAGTGGAAGCCTGAGCCTCGTCCTGAAACTCGACATAGGCCAGACCCTGCAGAGACGACGGCGTGACAGAAGGAAGCATCAACGGAGCTTTACAGTTGAAATGATCTATACGGCCCTTTACACAGATGGATGTGCTACGGAAAAGCATCATTTATAGCTCAAGGAGGGGCCTAGCTTAGTGTTCCAACTGATCATTATAACCAAGTAACCCGAAATGTAAAACGGCCATGATGTGCTATCATGCATTCGGCCAAGTAGAACCACCTCCTCCTAAGGTTATGGCATAGCACCGGAAACATTTCTTACCTTGAATTTGCCCGAAAAAGTCGTGACCATACGGATGTCTTTTATTGTGCCATTCTCCTTGAACAAATCCTCCAATTGCTCCTTTGTACTGGACAAGGGTAATCCTGAGACGAAGATTTTATGTTTCTCCATAGATGCATTGTACTTGAATGGCTAGAGGGAAGCAAATGTAACGAAGTCAATCTGGTTATTTTCACAAAAGACCCACATGCTTGGAGCGAAAACAGAAGTGACCGTGACACAGAAACAGCCTTCGAAGTTAAGACATATTTCTGCTTGTATGGTTACTGTGCCAGAATATAATTCCCCTTCTATTCCTCTACGATCCCAACACCAGAACAAGAATGACACCCAGACGATTGACTTTACCTTGAAATCTGAGTTCTTGCCTTTGTCTGTGTTGTACGGCGAGACAAAAAGGGGCCTGCCGTCGATTTCCCGCCGGTCCAGTTTCAGTGCCTCCGCGACGGACGCCTGCCCTTCGAACTGCACGTAGCAGTACCCTCTGAACGTGCCGTTGCTCGAGAGCACCAGACGCACCTGACGGATGGGGCCGCACGGCTCAAATGTCTCTCTCATCCTCTGCTCCGGATCTTTCAGTTTGTAGTACAAGTTACTGACGAACACGATGGCTTTCTCGTCGCGTGGCTCGGGGCCGTCCTCGTCGCCGGGCTTCCGGGCGGCATTGCCAGCGCCGGGGGCCTCTGGCCCGCGCCCAGCCGGGGCCCCCCGGCCAAACAGTCCCGCCTCCGTCTCCATGGAGTCCTCCTTGGCGGCCCTGCTGAAGCCTGGGCCACTGTCACCTCGATGCTTCTTGGGAGCGACCCCTGTCGTACAAAACACATTTGGTTTAGACATTACAGGAATGGTATGCCTTCCCACCAAGAAAAAAAAAAGAAAAGAAATTCAAACTTAAGTGATATCGACGGGTTTCTTGAATCACCCGAGTCATCCTCCCAATCGTTCTGGTAATCCCCCCGGTCGGCCTTCCTCTTCTCCCCTGTTCGGCTGTGGGATCCCTTCTTCTGGCCTTTCTTCTCCGCCCTGTTCCTCCTCCGCTGTTCACTTCTGTCCTCCTCCTGTTGGCTCTGGTTGGTTTCTTTCTCGGCCGCCTGAAAGACAAGCGGAGGGCAGCCATATTGGTTGACTGAAGAGGAGGGAGGCGATAGGACAGCTGGTGGATGTGGCCAACGGTCTTACTTTAGCTCTCTGCTCGTTGACCCTGATCAACTTGGTGTCAGTCTTAAGCACGGCTGCGTCCCAGTCTTCCAGAGTGCCTGAATGAGACAGACAGCATGCGGTTAGGGACTGAAAAGAGGGCTCTATGGCGCCTATGAAGTACTCTGATGAAGGCTGACTAGGCCGAAACGTTAGTGTTTTTGATGGCCAAATCAAACTGGTGAAATTGAGGCATTGTCCCTGTGTTTTTTCCAAAGTGGGTGAGTGCTACCTTGCATCCTTGGATGTTAATTTGTGCAACATATACAGTACTGTGCAAACGTTTTAAGCAGGTGATGTTGTTTTGAAGGCAAAGGGTGGTCACACGAAATATTGATTTGATTTATATTTTTCTTGTTTTCATTCACTTTGCGTTTTGTTAATTGATGAACACAAAACCATTTACATTTCTACTTTTGAAAGCATTTTTACTTCACAGCACCCCCAACCCACTTGCCTAAAACATTTGCACAGTACTGTATATTTGGTGTTAAGCACCACAAAAATAAATCGAGAAAGTTACTTTTGGGAAAGCGTGTCCACCTCTTCCACTGCACCTATGAAGTATCTATTTGTGTAATAACAAACTGTGTATTGTCATATTATGTCACTGTTGTGATATCTAACAGAGTTTCACCTTCAATCCTCTCAAAGGTGAGAAGCACCTCACACACATGCTCTGGGTAGTCTGAAGTACACTGGACGGCTCTGTGAAGAGCTTTTCTGCAGTGGAGGACATCACCACACGACCTGCCACAGGAAAAGACCGCGAGGACACAAATGAGCAAAGAAACGACTGGTCCCTGTTGTATTACCCATTGAGTGTATATACACCTCTCACTAATCATTCTCTCGTGGCTTTAAAGGAGTGAACTGACTGACCTTTCTAGATTATAGTATTCCAGCCACATGTTGGCATACTTGGCGTTCCCTTTCGTCATGATGCTGTCCCAGAGTTCTCTGGCCTTCTGCATGTTCTTGCAATGCAGGGCCTTGTCAGAAAAGGCAGCGGAGAGCACACATTAAAAAAAAGGAGTACACGTGTATAGATGAGTGCTGTTTAATATGATTGAAAGACAAAACACTACAAATCAAATCAAAGTATAAAGTATATAGATGAGTGCTGTTTAATATAATTGAAAGACACAAGACTTCAAATCATATAAAAGTATATAGACAAGTGCTGTTTAATATGATTGAAAGACAAAACACTACAAATCAAATCAAAGTATAAAGTATATAGATGAGTGCTGTTTAATATAATTGAAAGACACAAGACTTCAAATCATATAAAAGTATATAGACAAGTGCTGTTTAATATGATTGAAAGACAAAACACTGCAAATCAAATGAAAGTATAAAGTATATAGATGAGTGCTGTTTAATATAATTGAAACACTTCAAATCAAATAGAAACTGTGCCAGTTAACGATAACATGAACATGTATTTGTCTTTCCTATTATGAAGTAGACTTAGAATCTAATCTGAAGTAGATCTTGCCCTTACCTCTATCCTTGCCCAGGTCTGCATAATGGTACAGGAAGGGTCTCCACTTTCACTGAACCCTGAAGACCAGCAGACACAGAGGTGAGCAAGCCCATCAAGCATTTACCCACCCACCATCATGATCATCATCATCATCATCATCATCATCATCATCATCACAGCTGAACGGAAGCAGAATCTACTTACTCTCCTCCACGTCCTGTTTCATGTAGTCCAAGGAGCGGCTAAAAGCTGCCCGCAGCTCCTCTAGCTCTTTACTTGACTCTGCTTAAATAGAAATAACCATGCCATTAGTAGAGGAAGATTTTTGTTGTGCCCATTTTGTTGTATCAATTTAACAGTTCTGCCTGCCTTGTGTGAAGCACATTGAGTTGAAGCACATTGAGTTGAAGCACATTGAGTTGCCTATGTGAGAGCAATGGGCTATACAAATAAAATTGATTTGATTTAATATTACAATAAACCAAAATAGCTTTTGTGCACAGCAGTGTCTCTTATCCTAAGCGCTGGCAATTGAGGACAATTTGTAGTATCCGATATAAACAACAAAAGACTGTTCGATTTTTTTTTCTCCATCATTATTGCAGGGAACAAAGCTGTTGCTTTCAGAAGTTTGGTGAATCATACTTCTCGATAAAAGATTTTAGATATGTTTTGATTCGATTTCGATTCGACTTTTTGGTCTAACTATAGTGAAAGATGCTCTCACCTTTGCTAAAATCAACACGCCTCCTCAGGTAGTCCAGGTAAACTTGCCAGATCTCCACATAATCTGTAGCTTGTATGAAACCAGCATTCAGCGCCTTCTCAAACATATCTGGGCAGACAAATACAATGATCAAATTGACATCACTGTTTGATATAGGTTTATTAACACGGATCAAAATCAGCTTTTTATCTAACCAAATCTATACCATCGACATTGCTGTGGTTGCTTTTTTTTTTCTCTTCAGAAATACCAACATTGCCTAGACCATAAAGGTTGTTGCATTAAGTCAGCTTGCCTGGATAGGTTTTACTATTGGGTTGGTTACCTGATATAGTGACAAGGTTTTAGTTTTGGGTTGGTTACCTGATATAGTGACATGGTTTTAGTATTGGGTTGGTTATCTGATGTAGTGAAGTGGTTTTAGTATTGGGTTGGTTACCTGATATAGTGACGTGGTCCATCCCATGCCGCTCCAGGGCAAGAACGTAACTCCTCCACAGGCCCATGGTCCATGGACAGTTCCTGACTGCACGGTCATGAGACAACAGAACAATGTCCTTGATCCTCAGTTGACGGTCCTAAAAAAAAATTACATTTACAGTAAACTTTGTAAAAAAAAAAAAAAAAAAAAAACAGCAATGCATGCCAGAACATCAAACCTTGCCAATAAAAATAAAAAGCAACCCACAGCACCCCATTTTCACCTAAACCGTTAATTAAGGCTGCTATCACTAGAATAAGAATTTTTACACCATTTTATTTTTACATTTACATACTCATATACAGCATATGACAGAAATGTGCAAGTACTAAGCATTATCATTATAATAGCATCAGTGTAAGACAAATTAGTCATGTTGAATAAAGTCATTAAGTCGAAGCACATCTTCATCAAATGAATTACACCCCTATCACGAGGAGACTACATTTGCCACTATGTTAGTTATTTATTCCTGGGAAACACACAGCAAGCAAGGGGACATTATTTGGTAGAGGAGCCTCATGTAACACAGGTTAAAAAACAGTTAATTTAAACCCCTATTTTCATCATGGAAATGTCAGACACTGCTAGATCCCTGGATGTTCTGTGTTTTGTGTTTGCCATCTCAGCATCTCGTTACCATCCCATTAAAGCAATTAAAATGGCCATGAATACATTTCAGGAGGAGCTGCTGAAAAGATAACTGGCTGAGAGTAATTAAACGGACCCCAGTGCAACGCGTCAGAGAGGGGGGGTTGTTGACGTAGACGTGCGTGTGGGGGGAAGGGAAGCACTCACCAGATATTTGGTGTACTTGGCCCACATATCTGGTACCAGGCAATTCTCTGCCAGCGCCCGCTCAAAGATTATCTGAATTCGCGCCGGATCTCCCTCTTTCAGCTCATAGTCGATATAGGCCTGATATTCTACCAGCCTTGGTGGCTCGGATACCAGCTGCAACACAAAAGTATGCGTTTGCACGGATTATGGAAGGTGCACACTCGCACAGTATGAAACAAAACTCCAGGTGCATGAGGATGCATATGGGTCAAGCAACATTTAATTATGTGTTGAGGATAAGAAACATTAATATATATGTCAATAGAAATTAGTAACCAGATATAGTAGTTGATAAAAAAAAGTATTTAAATACTATTAATGACAGTATTACCAAAGCTGCCTCAAAAGGCTTGTTCTTCTCCAAGTGCTTCAAGACCTTAGTGTACTGCTGTGTGACTGTTTCAGGAACCCCTTCTTCTGCCCACTCCTCATACTCTGCATAGGTAGCATCCATGTCTGTGAAAAAGCACAATTCCCTTAATAGGCAACCTATATTATAATTCTAAATGATTTTGTAAAGCCTCTATACTAAATGGAAAACAGGTACATATGTATACATGTATTCTAAGAATTGTCCTTCCTTCCTTCCTAAAAATAATCAAATTGTTATCCTTGAAGTCCAATCCTTGTCTTGGTGGCATCATGTTGTAAAAGCATGGAGCTCAGTGAGTGGCAGACCTACGATAAGAGGAGGATTATAACCTGGCACAGGTTGGAGGAAGATCGGCTTAAAATCAGTCATTCCAGAAAGGCCTTCGGTGCCGTTTCAGTTGGACAAGGAACCAAACCCAGTCAGACAAAGCCAAACCATCTGGCTATCTCTGAGCCAGGCCTGAATTTGGACCTAGCAGCCGGTCAGTGAATGTCTGACTGCCCCTGACGACAAGCCCCTCTCTTTGTAAACCCATCTACCCCCTTTAAAAACGACACCATGACTCTCGCACTCAACTTCTTACCCTAATATATCCATAACCATTTGTACCATATCCCGCCCTTCAAACATTCCTTTTTTTATGACTGTTCCCAGGTGACGTGTGATGGTGAATTCCCATGGACATATGATGTCCTCCCACTGTACACTATTTCCCCGTTCTACATCATTGACCCCCCCCCGTGGGGTACGTACCCATTAAGGGGACGGCCAGCTGGCGACGGAACAGTGTGTGGATGCGCTGGAGCTGAGTTTTCAGCCTCTCCTGCTGCTCCTGTGTAGCAACACTGCCAGGGGGAGGCTGAGGAGAGAGGGGAGATAAAAATAACCAAAATATAACACTGTGAGTAAAATTAGCAAACCTGTAATATAAAACAAATCAAAGGATCTTTCTTTAAAACTAAAAATGTGTGCAAGCTCAAGGTGTTATGCGTCCACCAAGACCTCTTCTTCTCTTGGTAAATCAAAATAAATTGTTCAGTTTAACATAAATACTTGTACAAAGATGGCCAAGAGGCTTGCTTATATGTCAACCAATGAGAACAGTAAAGGATCATGGAAAATTCCCAACCTGCACTGTGCCCAGAATGGCGTTCTCAAACTCTCGGTAAGCCTCCCACACAGTAGCTCCTTTGGTCATGTGAAGCCCCACAGCTGTCAAGGCTCTCTCAAAGATGGACCTCACCCTCTCCAACCCGCCAGGCGACCCCATGCCTCCGATCGAGTACTGGGCATATTCAAGCCAGATCTCTGGACCTGCGGGTCAAAAGAACCTACATAACTTTACAATAATACATAAGAGTTTGTCCATGATTCATTTACAATCAGGAGACGACACTCACAGATATAGTCTTTTGCAGCCTTCTCAAAGAGCTCATACACCTTCTCCCGGTTAGGCTCCTCTTCAGTCAGACGGATCTCATCTTTGAGCCAATCAAGCCAGATCTCTTCAGGAAACGTCAAATAAAATGTATAAAAGAACGTGTAAGTGCATGGGTGATATAACAATCTCTTTGCAAACCACATTACCCAATAACAACCACACTCTGTTTTGTTTGTCGTTCTTTGCGCATCATTTATGATCCGCTGAATGACGCACACCAAAAGATGGAGACTAACAAACCTTCTGTGAGTGGGAAGAGCTCACTCATCTTCTGTCTCGCTTTGCGCAACCTGAGCAGCTCCCCCTCTTGTCCCAGGAGTTTGATGAGGTCCACGTGACAGTTATAATCAAAGGCATTGATTGACAACTGAAAGTCAAAGGTATTGAATGAGGTATAGTGCAGCAATTTAAACGCTGTGAGAACTATTTTAAATTAAACAACTTGCACATTTCTACGAAATAGATTTCTAACCATTTTGTAACCTAGCTGAAGTTAGACGGACACCGTTTAAATTGCTTTCAATGACACTTTATTCGCTTTTCATAGTTGTCCTGGAGAACTTATCTGCAGGAAGAACACAGTGGTTGGTCTGACCTGTCGCTAAAAAGGGCGCGTGTTGCTACAGCCAGCAAAACAACATGGCATAAATGCATTCTTTTCGACTACTAACGTTAGCCTACTTCTGCAGCTAGCCATTTTTCGATGTACCTCATTCACTATAGTAGCATAGTTACAAATCATTTTAAAGTTATTATACTACATTTTAATATGCTATCGCGCTTTCGACAGTAGATAAAAAAACAACTAACGACAGCTATTTTATTTAGCATGCAGTTGATCGGCCATTCATTCTGGCCAGCTAACCTTAGCTGGGCAAATGAGGTTTAGCGTTAGCTATATACCTGTTCTTCCAAACGTTGAATCTCAGCTTCATTCTCTCTCTCGTCCTCTGATGATTCATCTTCATCCTCTAAATTCTCGATCCCCATGCCTTCTTCCTCATCTGACTCCATCCCTCCATCCATTATTGCATCTTCCTCCATCTCTCGCAACTGCGTTTCTCCTGCGTCGCTTGCTTCTGCCATGTTGGTTGTCTGTTACGGTTAGGGTCGTCATAGGGGGCGGAGACTGATGAATCCATAGCATGTAAAATTATGTTTGCATGTCAAAACAAACTGTTCAATAACAAACTGTTAAATAAAACCTTTATCTGGGATATACAATTGGTAGCTAGTAGTGGTACCATGTTGTAAATTAAGATGTATTAATAATGAAGTAAGAATATACTACTCTATAAGCATGTAATAAGATAAATGCTTGACCATATCCAAATATAATTTATATCATAAATTCCTTTAGAAGATAAACTAGACCGCTAGAACAGGGACAGATCATTGAAGACTTTAGTTTACGCTACAACATTTTAAAACGTATCAATTGGAATCAGTATAAAATGAATGGCTTGTTTTTTGAACATTTGTAACCGTGATTATACTTGGTGAAAACTTTTTTCTATCAAGAAGAGGAAAACTATTTGTCTTGAATAGACATGTATTCCATTGACCTGATAATTCAGCGTTACATGGGAATGTCAGAAACATTAAAAACATCTTTAAAAATCAATAAAACACAAAACATTTGATCACGTCAGCGTTAAAAAAAATTAATGAATAATTTTGACAATACCACATTTTAGGATATAATAGGAAAGCCCAATATTATTTTTGGGCTTCACATTTATTGATATACTTATTTATATATCGGTAAATATTTTTACAAGGTTATGGACATTGACCGTATATTATTATTAGGTTATGGAACTAAAATATCCTACTCGGGGGGGAAAAAACGAAGAAAAAGAACTCGGCGTTAGGTCGTCGATTTCCGTCAGCCCATCGTTGAATAACAGAAAACAAAGATGGCGATGGTTTCAATCCAGAAGTTTTCGACTCCACTGATAGGGTTGAGTAGAAGGTTATTCTCCCCCGAGCTAACAGCGCTGTGTTCATACCACGAAAAGGTAGTTTGATACCTCGATTTAAACTTGTAAAATGGTAGCTTGTAACTGTATGCATTTATCTAAATGAAGACAGTTATCAGTCTGGCTAGCTTGTCGACGCTAGCTGAAGTTGGCTTAACGTTACTCAGATCTCATAACCTGTGTTTTTCCTGTGTTATGTGTCTCGGTGAGTGCGTGCTTGTCTTAAACCTACTTGTAATTAGCTTTCATTGAAAAGCAAGCTAGTTTATAATGCCACACACCTCGTCACATAACAACTGCGTGACTGTCTCTCTTTCTGAATTCTCTCCTGTCAGGTAGTGGACCACTACGAGAACCCAAGAAATGTGGGCTCTCTAGATAAGAACAACAGAAATGTGGGGACTGGCTTAGTTGGTGCACCAGCCTGTGGGGATGTAATGAAACTCCAGGTAGGCTGTATTTAATATAACTTGTCTATAGAGTGAATTTGGGTGGCAACTGTTAGTGTTTCTAATCTTATGTAACCACTTGCAAATGTCTTGTTGTTCACAGATCGAAGTGGATGACCATGGGAAGATTATTGATGCAAGATTCAAGACATTTGGCTGTGGTTCGGCTATAGCCTCTAGTTCTCTAGCAACCGAGTGGGTGAAAGGAAAATCCGTAAGTTTCACTTCCCGAATGTCAACAGAGACATCTTATAGTATATATAGCATAGTGACTTATTTCCTTTTCATAATTTAATTATCTAATGTTGTGCAGATTGATGAGGCTCTCAAGATCAAGAACACAGACATTGCCAAGGAACTCTCTCTCCCCCCTGTAAAACTTCATTGCTCCAGTAAGTAATGCAACAATAAAAGAAATTTGCAGTAATCTGGTTGAACGACAAATGTTACGTTATCAGATGTAATATGTGCTAATGTGAATACATGATTGTTTTTTGTTTTGCTTTCCATTCTATTTCCTCATAGTGCTTGCAGAAGACGCGATAAAAGCAGCACTGACTGACTACAGAATTAAACAGCAGCAAAAAAAAGAGACACCAAAAGCAAGCGATTAGTGCACAAAAATGACAATGTTTTTATTTTTTGCACCCCTGAAATGGAGGAAAATGTAATGGAAAAAATTTTATAAAAACCCATAAACAAAACGTGATCACTGTAGAATCACAGGTTCACAGAAATGGTGTGATTCTCAAGTTTTCAACATATACTCAGATTTGTCTTGAAGTATTACCAATGTGATTTATTTAATTATAGATAAACTGTCTAGTTAATAATGACATGTACAGATAAATAGACTTTCTTTATGGTAAACAAGATGGAGTTCAACAAATATATTACAAATAAATTGTCAACTAACAATTAGTTTCAGTTTTATTTCAAATTGTTTTGTGCAGAAAATTTTATTTTTGCCTGGCAGTTATACTGTCTGAATAAAAATGGTCCCTATGGGAAAGTACATTCAAATACTGCGCATATTTGTCGCTCTAAACTTAAAGGGTTTATAAAATTGCCCAAGACCTTTTTTCACGTCTTTATACATATGCTGACAAGTCTTAAGATTGTTGAAGTGGTGCCACCCTCTGGTGATGTACAAGGATCATTTTTAGCACCAACAACACTACTACCATGAGTAAAACTATTAGCACACATATCACAGCCAGAAGTGCTATGACCGCTGAAGAGTTTTGTAGAGATAGTGTGCTAGTAGTGGGTTCAAGGAAGAGGCCAGCCTTGTCTGTGGGGAGCGGGGAATCTGTGACCGCTACAGCGGTTGAGTTGGGCACGGGCCGTAGTGTCGTCGAGTTGTGTTTGCACCTCATTTCCCCACCTGTTGAAGAGCCAGCGGATGCGTCGGTGGTTGGCCTTTCTGATGATTTTAAATTCAAGGATAAACACTCACTGTAGCTTAGAGCCTCTAAAGTGTAGTGTCCTGATAGGACGTGAGTCCTAAGAGCATGTCGGTGAACTTTCGGAGGTGGACTGCTCAGCTTGGCTGTGGCATACGCTTTACGTCCTGAAGTCTCCCCTGCATCTGCAACCGTGGAGGTAGCTATCACGCTATCTGGCCGCGAGGTCAGGCCCAAGTAAGAGGCTTTTCCCCTCGGATTCAGGACCCGTGGACAGATCGCCATGACGGACAGGTTCAGGAGCAGGCGGTGGGCGAGATGCACTGGTTCAGTGCACACCAGGTCAGTGGCCATCCTCAGCCTGCCGCTCAGCAGCCAGCGGTAGAGGTACAATATGTCACACTCACACACCCAAAGGTTGTTGGCCAGCGCCACCGAGCGGAGGCGGGGCAGGCTGTCAAAAGCGCTGTCTGGCACCGAGCGCAGACAGTTGCTGTTGATCTTCAGAACCATCAGGTTGACGAGTGAAGTCAGCGAAGGGAGGTCCAGGGCTGAGATGCAGTTCGCTGATAGGTCCAGGTGAGTCAGGGAGGATGGGAGGTTCAGAGGCAGGCTGGTCAATCGGTTGCCTTTCAGCGTGAGGACCTGCAGCTTGCTGAGGCCCAGCAGAGCCTCCGGCTGAATGGCACGGATCCGGTTGTCCTCCAGATCCAGGCGGGTGAGGTTGCCCAGCTGGCGCAGGACCCCGGAGGTAATGTAGGTGATGTGGTTCTCCTGCAGCTGAAGGGTCTCCAGGCTGGGGGGCAGCCCCCGGGGGAAGCGGGCCAGCTGGTTGTGGCTGAGGCTAAGCTCCTGCAAACCAGAGAAGGGCCGGAGGAGGTGGTCCACGTTACAGAGTTGATTTCGGGCCACCGAGAGGGCGGAGGTGCTGAGAGGGACGGAGCGGGGAAGCGACTGGAGACCCAGAGACTCACAGAGGACCAGAAGCCCCTGGCAGCAGCAGCCAGGGGGGCAGGAGGAGGGCACCACAAGGCAGGCTACAGGAGAAACACAAAGAACAAGTAGGAGACGGCACAGGCCCCCTGGCATGGCTCACTGTGAGGGAGAACAGGAACGAAAGAAAGAACAAACTAACATGAGATAATTACCAACAGCATTGTATCAGAATATTCAGGTAATCCTGACAAATAAAGGTAAAAAAAAAAAAATACGTATGATAACAAATTTTAAACTTTATTTCAGTAGAAAACCCATTACTATTGCTATCAATGAAAAAACTATTATGTCTTCCAGCAATGGTAAGCAGCTCTTACCATTCTCCCAAGGCTGTCCTGAATTTTCCTCTTAAGCGACTGGCAGGTTGTGTTATGTAGTATTTTTTCCAGATCCGCTGTGTCTGTGAGTCTAAGGACAGCTATCGTCTTTGAGAATTCCAAACAGATGCTCATACAAATTTAATGGCAACCTTAAGGTGCTCAATTACCTGTTTGTGTATCTTCTTCATTATCCAAATGGATTAAAAGAGCGTTTTTATTTCCCAACATTCAGCAAAGACTTGAAAGATCAGACTGCAACTCTCAAGTAGCACACTGTGGCTGCATGTGCTACTGTAGTTTTAGAGTTACCCATTGCCTATCAAGATACATCTTTTGGTTTTCCTCCAGAGCAGGTGAGGATGCATGCCACTGCTTCAAGGCAGCGTATCGATGGGTGGTCCCGTCGCAGTGTGCTCTGCTGTCAACAGGTGGGAAGTATTTGAGTGAAAGGATAGCATATTCCAGAATTATTTAGCACCTTACTGACAAAAGAGCAGGACATCTGATCCCAAGGCAGGACTCACATTTCAGCCTCTACAGGGATACGATTGCTTTTAGGCTGTTCTCCACTTATCTTTGATGTTTGCTCCTCGATGTCTTGTCAGTCCTAATATCCAATGTCCTAATGGCACTTTGTTAAAGTGTGAAACTTTCATTTTCTATTCAAGGAAAAAGAAAAAAAGCCAATGTCTACTAAAATGTAAATGTATATATATACATTTACATTTACATATATACATATATAAACAGAAAAAATAGGTTAAGTGTTAGCATCAGCACTTTCCTTGATTTGGTAAATACTATTTAAAATATATCATCAAGAGGAGTATTAAACCAAAACATTTAGGGTTAATATTTTACCATTAATTAGCTATAAAACAGCCCACTGCCAAATTAGTGTCTATGAACTACAATCTGTGATTCCTATCTTTTAAAGTAAGGCTTATGTGTCCAGTTTTAGAGTGAGGCATGTACCTGGTTTGACAGCTTTTCAAATATTGATGGAATCTTGTAAGGGCCGTCAGGGGACGGGACAAAAGGGGCTCCCGTCATCGTCAGGCTCTGGTGCCTTATGTTGCTGTGTTTGGGCATGACGTTACGCGGTCGTGCCAACAAACATAGCATGTTCAATTACAAATGTGGGCAGGAGATGGGTATATTTCCACTTACCATGTGTGTGATTCTGTACCGAGAATAAATCTGAGCTTATAGGGAGTAAAGTAGTGTGGCATTACACTACAAACCCGGCATTTCAATTTTCCTTGATTATCCTTTCTCAAATTATGATCGCTAAGGAGCACTGGGGAGATGTCCTATTACCTACAATTTAGTTAATGTTCCAAAAAATACATTTGTCTTTATCCCCCCCCCACCCCCCCACCCCCCCCCACCCCCCGTTTCATTGTGAAAAGGTGAGTTGTGTGTTTTCAGAGCCCTCTGCTGTACACCTTATGGATGGACTTTTGTTTATGGACAATAAACACATGTCAAACAAACACCTTTTATTCGACTTCGACACAAAGAAATGTTGCATTTGTAACATTGTACTAGGACCTTAATTATAAGTAAGTACCAACATCCAGAATGTGGTAATATTTTTGTTGTACAATACACATAAAACACATTTTAAATACAAACAAATCACAAAAATAAGATGATTAATTAGCCAAATCTTTTCTAACAACTTTTTATGATATTTAAAAACCCTGCACATTTACCAATAATGAAATACAAACCATGTTAAATCAATCAAATTCATAAAAAATTATCTGTTATCAAGATAAAAATAAGAAGGCAATTTACCATGCTAGTTTCTCTCCCATATAAACAGTAAAACTGTCCTCTCTCTTTCTGAGATGAAAAGCACTGGCAATCTTTTAGATGTATAATTAGGGAGTCTTTACAAATAGCAACATTAACTTACAAAACACAGCCTACTCTTGTCTAAACCACACAGCTATCAATAACTCAACTCCACACCTCTCTTCTTACATGGTTATCTGTCTGTCACTCAGAAATGTCCTCTGGGGAAGCATAAAGGGTTGAGAAATCTTAAAAGGACAGATTGTTAACTTCGAAAGCCTAATTCAATTAAGGATGCCTTTGAATTCAACTGACTTATTTGGCACACAGCAGTGTGCAAGGTTAAAGAGATTCCTCTGTGCTAAAAAAGACAGTGCCTCTTTCTCCTTGTTGATTTATTACCTGGTTGGATCCCCAACCTGTGACAGCTATATAATCACCAAACCCGATTCTGTCACTTCCTCAGGTGGCAAGTGCAAACCACAGGTTGGCTAGAGCTGGAACTCTGATGAATCTCCTCACTCTGCTTAAGCTGTGGTTTGTGCTTGGGCTCATCTCTTTTTTTCTCCACCTCTACCTCCCGGACTTTTTTCACCTCCTGCTGCGGGGACTTGACCGCCCGGCCCTTCTCCCCGACCAGAGCCTTGGAGGGTGCGCGCAGGTTCTTAGGGGACGCCATGCTCACCGTCTGGACCCTTTTCACGTGGTCAACAGCATATGGCCTCTCCTGGAAGTCACTGGCAAACTTTACTCCAGGCTTGCTTTGCTGCTCCGCGTTCTTCTTGGACGGCTTTGCCGGAGGTTTGTAGGCCTCCAGCTTGCGCTTGTGGCTCATGGCAGAAGCGCAACAGATGATGAAGACCAGGACGATGAGGAGTGAGGTGACCACGATGATGATCAGCAGGTTCTCCTGCAGGAAGTCCACTATCCGGCTGAGGACAAAGTCTTTGAGGCGGATCATAGTGGTGGTGATGGTGTTGGTGAGGCTGGGGCCGCCCGGGGTGGGGGTGTTTTGGACGGGGGCGTGGGTGGAGTAAGCCGTGGGGAACAGGAGCTCCAGCTCCCCCCCGTCCCCACTGCCGTCCATGGAGACGTTGAACAGCAGTGGCGTGGCGTGGCAGCCACTGCTCCACAACAACACCAGGGTCACACACATCAGGCGAAGAGTCAAGCTAGGCCTCATCTTTCCCTCCTGGGATCAAAAATAAACAAAGACTGTCAGCGGAAATCTATATAAAACATATCCCCCTCCGAGCATATTTCTCCTCTCCAACTGTTTAAGGTAAACAACATTTTACTAGAACCTTTTTGAACAAAACAAACAAAATACACAGAGTAATCTGCCAGAAGGTTATGGGAGGGCATTGAGAAACAGGCTGATAGTTTCAATTTAAGTTTTGCATCTAAGTTAAAATATAACAAATATTTTGCACAATCTCCGATAATCTATTAAATCCTTTCAGCTGTGTTGAGTAGTCATTACTTATTTTGGGCGGAGGCAGGCCAGAGTTTGGAAGAGTTTTTCATTTGGATATTGGAAGGAGGCCACCCCTTGACCGCACCAAAGCTGTGCAGAAACTATAGATTCTACAAAGTTTGGGGAGGCGTGGGATACCTGTGGCTGTGGTATCTATATTTACTCTCTTCTGCTGCACTCGCAATCCAAACAACAGACTGTAGCAGGGAACTGCTGGAGTTATTTCTGTAACACACTGGCAAGGCTGCCTCCACTTGGAACAGTTAGAGTTCTCTTGAATACACCAGACCAGACATACTCTTAAAAAACACTGTCTCTCTCACTCGGCTCCTCTCTCTGAATCTTAAATGTTCCGATTTTGCACTGTTGGAGTCAAAATCAATCTGTCAACCATTGTAACCCAGTTAAAGTGTACTATATAATTAAACTTTGCTTGGCTAAGTAAAAGAGGTCACTAATTATCGCGATGTTTGATTAACCTCCTCTCGTCCTGCTTTTCAACCTACAATAGAGACTGCGCCCATGTCTGCTTGTGTGGTCAAACGTGAAATGTGTGTAACATAAACGTCCCGTCAGGCTGAAATAGATGGTTCGGTGGATCTCCACCCCTGTGCGTAGTCATAGACCCACATGCGCACATGAGTGCAGAGCCACACACACACTCTTCCTCTACCATAATTACATCCCCTGAAATAGTACTGGAATGGGTCCTTTTTGATTCTGTGTCAACCTCAATGCAGCTACAAGCAACTTCCAGTACTTTGAAATTACAGGGGAAAAACACATCTAACACAACAACTATTTATGTTTAAAATAATATTTAATAAATTAGTCAATAAATCACAAATGCCAGAGCAGTGTGTGTTGATATTAGATGGTCAATTTGACTTAACACTTCTAATGGTTATGGCGCTTCTTATTTGCTTTTTGCGGTGTTCTGGTTGGCCAAAAGATTATGAAGCATGTCACCAAATGTATATCCAGATATACAGTACTGTGCAAAGGTTTAATGCAGGTGATGTTGTTTTGAAGGCAAAGGGTGGTCACACAAAATATTTATTTAATTTAGATTTTTCTTCTTTTCATTCACTTTGCGTTTTGTTAATTGATGGAAACAAAACTATTTACATTTCTACTTTTGAAAGCATTCTTAATTTACAGCACCTCCAACCCACCTGCCTAAAGCTTTTGTACAGCATTGTATATCCACATCTTATCTCACATTCAAGACTTTGTGCTTCAAATCTTCTAATCAGCCATTTAGATCTGACATCTAATATTTTTCTATCATTATTGACCCTTTAGAGTGTTGAGTCTAACCCATTTTGCCTTCACCAATATAGTATTTCACATTTTGGAATTCTATTCTATCAACTTTACATATAAATGTAATTTTGTATTACCTTTTATCTATTGATGTATAAATGTTATTTAATCTATCTAATCTGCGTGGAGGCACAGGATAAGGGAACATAGTAACTTTAACTTTATAAACTTTTACAAAAGGGTTGCCACTGAAATAACGCGGACACCATAATTATGTTACGCAATGTAAGTTAAATGTAGGCTTTTCATGCTACAATTTGTGAACCATAAAGGGCTATAGTGGCACAATGACACACCCAATTACTTGATGTGTCCCTTACATTTTAAAACTACAAACCGTAGAAATACAAATACTCAGTCTGTAGAAATATAAATACTCAAGAGTCTATTCTACCCATAGAAAATAGCTGTAAATAAAACCTTACATTACTTACAAATGAAATATATCTACTCACCAAGTATTATGAGACTAAAGTTTATCCGCTAAAAAGAACTGGACAGTTACAGCGCAAGAGGAAAGGGTGGAGAGTGAGGCCTGAGTGGAAACTTTGATTGAAAGAGAGAGGGAGAGCGTCCATGCATCCGCCCTCTCTAATGACTAAGTTGAGAATTCTTTCTGCACTTCTTTCTGGTGGATTCCAAATGATGTCCATCCCTCTACAACTCTATCCTCCTCCTTCCCTTCTCTTCCTCACATCCTCCCTCCATCCGTCTCCTCATGGCCATGGATGAGCTAACCTATAGACACACCATTACGTCCTCATTAAGCCACTCTGGCGAGTGGACACAGTGTGTGCAGGATTTCTATTTTCCCCATCAGAAGGGTATTATCAGTCCCCAAAAGGATCTTTACAAAAAATGTTATCAAGCACAGATTGGTGTACTACTTTTGAGTATGGACTGTAAAATATAAAAAAAATGATTTGAGACAAACCAAAAATCAACATTTCCCCATTCATCATATTCACAAGGCCGTTGGAGTTAGTGCTTTACGCCCTGGTGAAGGTTAGAGGGTATTTCTGTTCTCCACAGGGCGAGTCCCTCGATTTCTCTGTCTCTCCTGTAATTAAGTCCTCAAGATTACAGCTCGTCTCTATAGGAAATACATGTCAAACTTACAGGGAGAAAGCCAGCCTTTCATTCTATAACACATGGGAAAATGGAACATGTAACTTTGCAGTTGGTTACAAACATGTGTCTCATAAACTTACAACAGGTTAGGGTGTTTAAAACTGAGTATACAACCGTAACTTAAAAGAGAAAGAGCCTCAAAAAGTCATCACCTTTATGAAGCAGGAATTCTGCAATTCAAGATGTATCAGAGAGGGGTGCATGATTTAATACACAGTACATGTTTTTTACATTATGCATTTTTACTTCAAAGCAGCGCACTTAGGAAATGTAGTGTAACTAAATAACATGGGTTCTGAGTCCTAATACTCAATTAAAGATGATAAAACAGTTTAGGGTGAGAATGTCCCCATCCCCATCCTCAGCACTTGGCTAACAGAATAGTGTTCGCACTGGCGAGAGATTATACGCTGTTCTCTTACACTGACACCTCTGTTCCCTGCTGTTGAAACCGAGTCTTTCCATCAACACTAACGGCCCTCAGCTTCATGATCAAGACCATCGTGCTAATAATAACTTCACTTACCAAGGTGACCAGTACTGCAATAACGATCAGGCAATTATCAATGAAACGATTATGAAAAGGCCTCAAGGTTGGGCATAGATCGCTGTTCACCAGTTTAAAGCTGTTGGAGATGGACAATAGTGGCATTGTTAATATCTTCTGGTGTCAGTGTATAGTGGAGATATTAATTCCTGGATCCCAAGTTATTGAGGAGTTGATGGTAACCGTGGAAGGGAAAAACAAGGACAACAAATTGCCTGTAAACAAGACAAGGAGCAGGTGTGGATATCCCAGCGCAAAGAGAGAAAGCTAAGGTTTAAAGTGTGTCCTTGCGTGTTTCTGATAGTTTGGCATTGGGCAGCGCATTGGCTTCCTGATGGAAAGGACTAGGCTTGAAAGGTAACGTTACTGTGCCCTTCGAAAATGACAATTTTTTTCCGTAGGTGGTGAAGGTACATGTCTAAGAGTTTCACTTCTCACTGGTTTTGGTGTCTAAATGAACCCTGCGACTGAGGCTTCTCTTGCTTTGAATGTTGTTGAAAATGTGTTAGGTTGGTTTGGTACAGCTAATGGCCCGCTCAAGACAACAGAGTCTGAGAGGGAGAGGATTATGACCAGTCTGTTTGCAGGTTCTTCTGTCATGATTGTTTGGCGAGCAAAGCAAAAAGAGCATGGGACAAACCTAAACCTTAACCCAAATTGGCATTCACACTTAAATAGATAAAAATGTAAATGCATATAATCTGAAGTTTAAAATGATGCAACTGTTATAGATACAATCCACGAATAGGTACACGAAGGTACGAAACCAAAAGTTAACATAACTACAGACATCGTTTTTTAAACCGTTACAGGCAGAGAATAATGCTGGTGTGCTCGGGGATAGGAAATGAACACCTTTAAATCAGCAACAAAGCGGCTGTTGATCGTATGAAAAATCACCTACAAATCGAGTCATGGTTTGTAATGGCATCTAAGCCCAGGCAGTGCTGGCGTACATATTACAGTACTGTTATAACTAGCCAATTTACTGAGTAATTAACTTAACTAAGAAAGATCTCTAAACATCTTGAATCATCACAAATGCTATTTACCAAATTGCAAGGAAAGAATATACTTTTGCATTTATTGCTTATCTTCCACCAATGCAAAGTGAGATATTGAAACGTTATGAACACAGGAAGTATTCAGCCAGGAATTAAATTGAAAACAGTGACTCAAGTGACAAACTTCAACAGTTTTTTTTTTCTTTTTGCTAAACTTGTGAGCGAAATTGAAAATGTACTACACTATCACATTAAACATTTTTTTTTTGAACATTCAGGAATTCAAAACAATAGTTTTTTTTCTTTTCATTTCTTTATTCATTTTTCTGATAATCAGAGAGTTTGATACTTGAAGCAGGTATAATGAACAAAAAACGCTGAGCAGACCTCCACAAGAGGCTTCATCCTTGTTTGTTTTTCTTCGGATTAATTTCTTTCAATTGATATTCATAATACCTATGACAAATGGAGGTTCTGTTCTTCTCGTTACACATTATGGCAAGGGCAGGGAACAGAATGACAAGGATAAACATTTAAAACCAACCTTTACCCAACTGGCAAACCCATTCCAACACCCTCATCCCAAAAAATTAAAACAAAACAAAAAAAGAACAAAAACAAATTATGGTCATGTTATTTACACAGCTTTCAATCATTTTTCAGGCCTTTAATTTCAATCACATACATCTATCTTTCTAACGCACATCTCTCCAACCTACAGTCCCTTTCAATAGCTATTCTTACTGTTCCTCCCATCACCAGCTCTAGCTGCTTAAAAGTGCTGTCGAGGTCAAAAAGTTGCACCCCAACGGTACAATAATAGGGTGGCAGCTTAAAATACAAGACATATCTTGTGACACACCAACACAGACCACGGTTTTGTAGCACTTTTTTTAAACTCGAAACACAAGCCTGAATTATTTGATCAAATGTTGCTCGGACAACCAAACATACTTTAAAACATGATCTGGAGGCATATTTGAATCGAGTGATGACTAGGTGGATGCCGGGTACTTTTAACGACAAAAGCACCATCGATACTTGAGCAGCCCATCAAAACTTACTCCTGCTAAATAACTCAAACCTATTCCATTCACACAGGCCTTCTGAAGCACTCCCATGCCCAACGCTATGGCACTTCCTGGTTTCTCAGTGGAAACAAACTTATACGGCAAACATCTGACTGAACCAACGCTCATCTGACCCCTTATAGCCTACAAGACCCAACCTTCCCCTCTAGAAAACAACATAATTTGCGTGACAACAGGGCGTTTATCATAGCTGGCAGCACCATCAGAACAACCAAAATTGGCAACCCAAATGCTCCTTTTGTTACTCAAATCTCCTAAAAGAAAATGACTCGGGGACGTCTAAGAGTAGGGACACAAGTTAAAAAACGAGAAGAGCAAGTAGCAGAGCTAAGCACAGGTAAGCTGCAAAAAAAATAAAAATAAAACTGGATCAAAATGGTTTCACTAGAACACAGGGGACAGGAACAAGTTAAGGAAAGAGACGAATTGACTTCAGCTATAGGTGGGGTTTGGTCACATTGTAACGCAGAACCCCCCCACCCCCACCGCTCAATGTACTGCAACGAAGACTAAACGCAACACTTCAAAAAGCTGGTACTTCTCAGAAAGAAGGCCAAAGATATGAGGCACATAATCACACACCCTTAAAGCCTCTGGCTATCCAGGAGATTGAGGAATGGTAAGCACTTTAGTCAGCCAAAAGTAATCAGAAAATGACTCCACTTTGCTAAAAACACATCTCAGTCCATCATCTTCTAGTTGTACAGATAGTGAGAACCCAGCTCAGAACAAGCACATATAGCAGCTCGTATCAGAAGATAAGTTTAGCAGTCAGACCTAGGGTACACTACAGACTTGCCTGTTAAAACCTAAGAATGGTTCCTGGGTAGCACAACCTGCACTGCTACCAAAAGAAAACTACCAGGACAAAAACACTATACACCAGTTAGCTCATGGAATGTAGCAGAGATTACATACTGTCTGCCCTGCAGGTTAAGGGTGTTTTGAACATTCTAATAAGAGGGAATGTTTTTTTTTCTCTTTTAATAATTCATTTGTATGCCCTGCCATGCCTAATCTTTGGGGTTGTCTACTTTGCCTGCTTGTTCTGACCATCATTTCCCAAAACTATTTAGTAAGCCAATTTACTTAAAACATGCAATTCAAATGAATAATTAGTGAGGTCCAATGCAATTTGTAAACTTGCAAAGCTTTTTAAATACCCCTGAGTTCCTGTTCAGCCAAATCATTCCAAAAGATTTCAAGAAAAAAAAATGTCATGAGAAGATATGCAATGTAAACAATTCCATGGGGGCACATAAGACTAACATGCTAACAGGCTAATGGGCTAGTCATTTGAAACATGACACCTCACCTTATCTATAAAGATATTGGGTAATCCACAAGTTGTTTTGTTTTGATTGATTTTGATTGCAAAATGAAAAGAGAACGGAATGCACAGAAGTCTTGGTTTACTTCATTAGGTAAAAGAGACGTAAGCCAGATATGAAACAACATGCAAGTGTGTAGTATAGTTACCAGAACTACACAGTCAGTACGAAAAACGCGAAACGACTGTCAGACAGAAAACTTTGCAAAAAGCCCATGAAAAGAAAAATGGAGCACTTTAGTCTATTTCATGCATGTAATATGTAGGTCAAAGAGCACGCCAATAGCTGACCATTGTATTCTCATGATATTCCTGGGGTGGGGTAGGGTTTGATTGGGGTGGGTGAGAGAGTGGTGGGACTCGGGACTGAGATCAAAGGTCAATGTGGCAGCCAATCAGAGAAGTTCGAGAGCATCAAATAGAATGTACGCATCATAGTGTTATGCCATCATCTCAGAACCTGGAGGCATCAGAGACAGGCAGGGATTATGCCATCATATCAGAACCTGAACTGACTGAGTGTGCCCGGTCGGCCTGCATGTCACAATAAACTGGTTCTGATTCATTGACATTTTACAGTAAACGACTTGTTGGTTTTAATGCACACAGCCTTCAAAACACCTCGTTGTAAACCAAGCCCATTGCATTGTCCCTCCAATTTTGCATGACGAGTCTTCTGGTCCCTAACTCACACCCCAACACCAACCACACAAAAGAAAAGAAGAGAAGAAAGAGAAATACTGTCAAGGAGGTGTGTCTTAACAAGGCTCCTGCTAAAGTTTGGCAACATAATAAGATGGGGTAGAGGGGAGATGGAATCCTGACACCTACATATTTAAAAAAAAAAAAAAAAAAAAAAAAAAAAAAAAAAAACATTTGGGTACACCACAGTAAATAGGAATTGTTCACATATGAATTTGTCTTGGTCACAAATTTTAAAAAGGAAATGGAATATGCAACACTTTTTCCATACAACAAATAAACAAAATAATAACTGCCACTTATTAAAAAGGAATGGATATTCACTTTCTCAACAAAAAGCAGAAATATTTACTGCGAGTGTGCCATCTTTCATTTGTGTTCCATCTGTGCTAACTGAGGATTAGGGTCTGGCTAAGAAAAAAGTTTATCCGGAATGTTGCTAAGGATTGTTACTAGGCAGGTCTCAGGCGGAACGCTGTCATTGAGATTGGCAGTGACGGGTCCCGCCCACCTCCCAGCCAATAGATCGTCCTGAATTGTAGCGGGGTGAGGTGAGGGTCGTTAAATGGCAATCTTGGACATCTGCTCCTCAAGTTTGATGATTCGCTTCTCCTGACTGCTGACCAGGTCCTTGAGAGATTTGATTTCTTTCAAGATCTCATCCAACTTGGCTTCGCTTTGCTGTGGGGTAAAAAAAAAAAAAGAGAGAGAAAGAGGACATTATATGAGGCGTCTTCTATCACTGATACCACAATACTTTTTGCTGACCAGCAGTAGGGGCAAGGGCAAACAAAACAAAACGTTAAACGATGACATTACACAAGCCACGAGGCAACTTCTACCTCGTATCCCAAAGCAGCAATATACTTTTTGCTGACCAGCAGTAAAGGGCAAAGGGGAATAGTAAAAAAAAAACAACAACAAAACTAACAACGGATGACACAAGCCACGAGGCAACTTCTACCTCTGATCCCAAAGCAGCAATATACTTTGTGCTGACCAGAAATACGGGGCAAGCATCTGCTGGGATTCGGCTTATCGTTCAAACCCAACTCTGGCTACCGATACAGTAATTTCATCCACCAGATCTCCAGTCAGCCAGGCCCTGGAGCCTTCGATGTCTGTCCGAGTGGCAAGGTGGCTGGATGAGTAGGGCATCCGTGAGGGGGTTAACACGGCACGCCTGCAGGCTGCATGGCAGGAGCCCAGCCTGCCCTGATTACAGACCAGGGCTGCCGGGAGAGGCGGAGGCCTGGGCTGGGCTCGACGCGGGCGGTTGTGTTGTGGGCCAAGTGGGCCGCGACGGCCGAGCGGCAGGGCGCCCAGAGCAGTAGCAGACCCTCAGTTTGTGGCTCGGAGGAGAGCGAAGGGGGAAGGAGGGCGAGGTCTAAAATCTCAGAAGTAAGCCAGCTGAAGCCCACGCCCCTTCCTAAACATCTTCGTTCGGTAAGTACCCCCCTAGGCCAACGCCGCGTGTTTAAGGGACAGAGCTGGGCTATATGGGAGCCAGAGCTAAGGGGCATCAGCCAGCAAGCTAAGAGTTAACAGTCATCTATAAAAGGTCAAGGATCTAACCGAAATAACTTCGGCGGAGGCCTACTATTCATTTCCACGTGGTGTAGTGGAAGTATTTAACCTAGTTGAACATAGAAGTATGAAATGGATAAATATGGAGAACAGTTTCTCAAAGTTAATACCCGGGGCATCTGGTGAGTATGTGGTGTATTGCCACGTGTTGGTTAGGCCACGGTAACACACGTTGGGCAGAGCCTGGGGGGGTCCATTGGTAACAGTACTCACTATGGATGGAGTGGGGGAGGGAGCCCTGGTGGGGTCCATAGGTAACAGTACTCACTATGGATGGAGTGGGGGAGGGAGCCCTGGTGGGGTCCATAGGTAACAGTACTCACTATGGATGGAGTGGGGGAGGGAGCCCTGGTGGGGTCCATAGGTAACAGTACTCACTATGGATGGAGTGGGGGAGGGAGCCCTGGTGGGGTCCATAGGTAACAGTACTCACTATGGATGGAGTGGGGGAGGGAGCCCTGGTGGGGTCCATAGGTAACAGTACTCACTATGGATGGAGTGGGGGAGGGAGCCCTGGTGGGGTCCATAGGTAACAGTACTCACTATGGATGGAGTGGGAGAGGCAGCCGGGGGGGTCCATAGGTAACAGTACTCACTATGGATGGAGTGGGGGAGGGAGCCCTGGTGGGGTCCATAGGTAACAGTACTCACTATGGATGGAGTGGGGGAGGGAGCCCTGGTGGGGTCCATAGGTAACAGTACTCACTATGGATGGAGTGGGGGAGGGAGCCCTGGTGGGGTCCATAGGTAACAGTACTCACTATGGATGGAGTGGGGGAGGGAGCCCTGGTGGGGTCCATAGGTAACAGTACTCACTATGGATGGAGTGGGGGAGGGAGCCCTGGTGGGGTCCATAGGTAACAGTACTCACTATGGATGGAGTGGGGGAGGGAGCCCTGGTGGGGTCCATAGGTAACAGTACTCACTATGGATGGAGTGGGGGAGGGAGCCCTGGTGGGGTCCATAGGTAACAGTACTCACTATGGATGGAGTGGGGGAGGGAGCCCTGGTGGGGTCCATAGGTAACAGTACTCACTATGGATGGAGTGGGGGAGGGAGCCCTGGTGGGGTCCATAGGTAACAGTACTCACTATGGATGGAGTGGGAGAGGCAGCCTTGTGAGCGGGCGCCGTTTTCTCCGAGTTCTTGGTCTTGTTGTCCAGGACGTTCTTCTTGACCACCTTGAGGTCGCGGTTCTTGCCGGGCACGTAGCCGTTCTTCAGGGAGATGAGGATGGGCTCCCCGTTCTTCCCCTCGAACCAGTCCTCGGCCTCTAGGGCGCAGTCGGGGCCCGCGGTGTCAGGGTACAGGTCGTCCTGGAACAGGTCCGACTAGAAAGACAGGGGAGGAACCATATAAAGAGAGGAACTTCAAAAAACGAAAACCTTAAGGGAGGTATAAAAACACTGAATCTAACACGGACAGGGCATTTCTTGATCAAAGTGGCCAAGAAAATCCAATACACCCAAGAGAAAAGTATAAAAGATTAAACATTTTAGAGGATTCCCAGCATGATTTTACTTGCCTACTCTGGTTCGTACAACACTTTGGTCAACATAAGTAGTTTATAAATGTGCTTTACAAATAAAATTTGACTTGATCTGACATGCTAGGCTTCTCTGAACCTGAATATTCATTGGAAGAGTGCTGAACCAGAAGAGCGCTCACCTTCCGTGGCACAGTCATGATGATGGGCTCACACTTCCGTTCGTGCAGTTTGTAGAACCTGTCAACAACCAAAAGAGGAGAAAGAGATGGATACACACACACACACACACAACAGCGTGGTCCCCGGACTAATGCACCTCCTCTACAGGCAACACTTACTCTGTTAACTAAAGGCAGAATCAAAAAAAAAAAGAGACCTCAGATGACTGGTGATGGAATGCTACCCCCTAGTGGAGACGGATGGTTCTCAGCGCACGGCACTAAACACTAAACATGTTTGAAATCAGTCGACCGACGCATGGCTATCCCGCGCTCCGGTTGGTCCTACCTGGCGATCTCACACTTGTTGACGTCCAGGCCCCTCTTGGGCATGTAGCCCATTCCTCTCTGGGGCTCCTTGGTGGTGAAGGTGTTGAGGTAGTGGACAAAAGGAGCCTCGTCCGTGATTTCAAAGTATCGGATGCTGCTGTCGCCCTACAAACCCGCAGAGGTCATAGAATCGCTTTTAGACACGGGAAAAAAATGATCCGTAATAACAAACGAAGATAGACGCTGTAAAAAAAAAATCAAAAATCTAAAACTTAGGGAGACAGCAAACGGCACGGACCTTCCCACACAGATAAACCACGCCGGTGTCCGGGTCGTAGAAGGGCAGGAGGACTCCGTTGCTGGTATCCATCTCGTGAACAGAGATGGCCTCCTCCATGTTTTGCTGGAATGGAAGCGCCGGAGGTCAGTTGCGGCTCTTCGCCAGGCTGTTCCTTTTGACGGCTATTCCCGCACGGCTAGGCTGCAGGTCGGAGGGACCGCAGCAACTACGGGGCTAGTGGTGCACAGGGACGGGGGGGGGGGGGGGGACCTTACCGGGTTCCAGAGGGCCAGCTGTCTCTCGCTCATGCGGCTGAAGCCCGTGGTGAAGACGTTGCCGTCGGCCAGGAAGATGGCCCTCATGGGTCGGGCACCCTCGTGTGCCTTCTCTTTCTCCTGCGGCACAAGAGTTCAAAGGTCAACACAGGCGACGCGCGTGCACGCCGCTCTCTTTCGACATACACAGTTCAAGTGAAATGCATAAACTTAAAGAGAGAAGGAGACATCTTTGGAACACCCTGGACGCGTCACTCAACGGGAAGAGGATAGACATCGTGAGGGGAAACCGTTTCCTGTGCGGTGGTGCTCACCCCGACTAGCTCCTCCTTGCGGGGGTCGATCACGCGGATGGTCTTGTCCTTGCAGGCGGTGCAGATGAGGCTTCCGTTGCGGTTCCAGCAGGCGCTGAAGATGACGTCAGGGTGCATGTCCTCCAGGGTGATCATGGCCTCGCCTGTGCCCACGTTCCAGATGATGATCTGGTTGTCGCAGCCTGAGAGCACAGAAAGGGAGCGCACGGTTGAGCTAGTCGGCAGTCAACGTACCGCCGGAGGAAAGAAAGAGACATGTTAATGTTGATACAGCAGGACTGTGTGGTCTCTGGCGTTTTTCAGCTCTGGTCGCCAGTGCTCACCATCCCATCTCCTCCGCACAACATATATTTATGTTCACATGGTGTTTTTGCTTTTCTTTTTAGCCCTGCTTTGGTTTGCTTTGCTTTGCTTTTCTTTTGGCCCCCAAAAAGTGTAATGTGCTGGACAGTGGGGAGGGCTGTGGCTCAAGAACACTGCGGAAAAATAACAGAACTATTCATTGTATTTTTGTTTTGTTTTGTTTATTTGGGATGAGGAAACAGATATTCAGAGTTCCCTTCAGCTCGGCTTGTATCTCCAGCCCTGTCCTAAGCCAAAAGCACACGGCTGGCAGCAACGGTAGCAATTTTCCTTGTCTTGCCATTGTCAATTAGAATGTATTAAAGGTACTGCAAGTTAAGAAAATGAAACTTGACACATTAAAGCAATAAGGCAAGGATTTGTATCAACTAGGATCCAGCTACTCCTTTTTGGGCGGGGGAGGGGGCTCAGTGTTTTCAAGTTTACTCCTGTATCTAAACAATATATTACGTCATGACAAAGGGAAGACACTGAGGGGGTGAAGTGAGTTGAACAAGCTTCTTCAAGGGCCATCTTTACATTTGTGTTGTCTGGTTTTCTGTTTACAACTGTGAAGCGTCTTTGGGTTTCAGAAAAGCGCTACATAAATAAAACATATTATTATTATTATTATTATTATTATCATCATCATCATCATCATCATCTAGTGACCACAGTGAAAAGCAGAACTAAACAGATGGACGTCCATTCAGTGCTCTGCTTTGCTGCGTGTTCTACAGAAAGACCCTGGGGAGTGACGCGAGCTCACAGCAGGTCACCACCTGCCTCAAGAGGGAGAAGGTGTTTTGAAAGGAGCAAGAGAGAGAAGCACATTAGACAGAAGCTGACCGAGAGAGAGAGAGAGAGAGAGAGAGACAGAGTGACAGAGAGAGAGACAGAGAGAGACAGAGACAGAGAGAGAGAGAGACAGAGACAGAGAGAGAGAGTGACAGAGAGAGAGAGTGACAGAGAGACAGAGAGAGACAGAGACAGAGAGAGAGAGAGAGAGACAGAAGAGTTGTGTGAAGGAAGGCGTTTGATTGTGTATGCCTATGGGTGTGAGGCTTGAACGGCCAATCAAAATAGGAGGGCGTGGTAGGGAGAGAAATCAGGCTGATGGTGACGCAGATATCCGATCACAGACGAGACGGAAAAAAAGCTATTTCAAGTCATATTACCAAATCAAAGAGGATAAAGACTCCCCTTCCCTTGGTGGTTTGCTAAGCTATGGAATGGCAGTTGCATTGATGTGAGGTCGAGGGAGTTGCCTTTGACTCACCGGCGCTCATGAGGACGTTGCGAGCCGTGGGGTGCCATGTGATGATGCCGACCCGTTTGGAATGTCCCTCCAGAACCACCACCGGCTCCGCCAGGGCGGTGATCAGACCGTTCTCTGGGATCTGCCAAACCTGCAAGGAGAGAGAGAAAAAGAAGAGATTGCAAATGTGTTTTCACAGAACCCCTCATGCTTTGAAGGATCAGCATGCATTTTTTTTTAATAAAGACCTAATTAGGCTTGGGTAGAGTTCTGCTACCACGTAATACAAATGAACTATCGAGTTCAAGTTTGTCTTTATTATCCCTGAGGGGCAATTTGATTTACAGCCAGCAGTAACCACATCACCATGAAACAGACAGTAAAACAAGAATAAACAGACTACATTTCCAGTGTTCCCAAAAAAAAAAGAAAAAAAAAAAATTCACATTGAATTATTTAATGACATTAGCCTTTAGCCAATGACAGCAAGAACAAAATGAGTTTTAAAGTCTATTCGTCCTGCATCTTGGCAAATTATATCTGCGGCTTGACGGAAGCAACAAAAACTCCTTGGACAGAGGGTGACTAGAATCAGCCAGGATTGACTGGGCTATGACAGGGCAGAGGAGGAGCTGAGTACTTTGCAGCACAGAGCCTGAAGAGGGCAGGAGAGACCTGAAGATGAGGACCTAAACACCGTCCATTACAACTATTACAGGGAAAAACAATGCTTTTCTTTTGCCCCGCCCCCCCCCCCCAAAAAAAAAAAAGTGTAGTGTGCGTGACAGTGGGGAGGGCTGTGGTTCAAGAATAAACACAGCGGCAAAACAACAAAACTATTCATTATGCGTTGGGTCCAACTTCCACCGTAAGAGCCGACGAACGATACCGGCAGCGGGGTTCAATCAGGTCCCCTAATCTAAAGTAAACGTCAGGAAGCAGAGCCTATTCATCAGGACGTGGGGGGTTTCTTTTCACCTTTCACGGCTCGCAGCGCAACCTCTGCACCTGAAACACTGCGGCTATTCAGAGGCGTGGGCGAGGTGGGGCGGCGGTGGGGGGGGGTTGATCTTCAGAGCTGGTTAAACGGGGGAAGTCCCCGCCGACAGGTAGGGAAGTGGAAGAGGTATAGCCAAGTGTACACACTCACTCACACACACACACACACACACACACACACACACACACACACACACACACACACACACACACTCTCTCTCTCTCTCTCTCTCTCTCTCTCTCTCTCTGATTGCTGCCTTTTAACAGCCAAATAAAGGCATGTGGAGGAAAGCACAGCGCCAGCCTTAAACAAGTCTGTGACCTCAGCTCTATAAAAAGGCTAAATCATTCCCCAGCTCCAGCGTGATTCCTACGACACGTAGCTGGGTGTAATCTCATCCAGAGGGAGAGTCCTGCGCCCATCCCTACGCTGTTGCCATGGGAACTTTCGCAATCGCAACCGCATCTTAAGCACGGCGATACGTTTGTGAGGGTGTGCATTTGAAGGTGCGCGTGTGTTCACTTCTATTATTACGTAGTCCCAATTTAATCATATTACACACATGCATGCACACACACACACGCACACACAGCTCTCTAGTTTTATGTCTGTTGGTGAAATGGAGGAGGATTGAAAAGACAGTAGCACCTTACCATGACCGTGCAGTCCTCGGAGCCACTGGCGATGACCTGGTCGTTGTGAGGGCACCAGTCGATGTCCAACACTGGACCTGTGTGGCCACATACTGTGGGGTAGGACTTGTCGATGCGGCCCGTCTGGAAACAGAAACGGACAAAAATACAAACCACGGTTTAATGAGATTAGGCACCTTTACCTCACACAGACAGACACAGACACACACACACACACGTTGATGAGGAGTAATCTCTCTCGTGTAGCCCCAAGGTGGCCTAAGAGAAGGTCATGGGGAGCGAATCAAAACTATGGAAAGGCCTACAGGAGTGCCATGCTGCCGACAGGCCCAGACACAGAAGGGACCAGATGAAGAGAGCGCATGTTTCATTGTTTCATGTTTGTTTCATTGTTTCATGTTTGTTTTAGTGTTTTATGCTGGTGTTTCCTCTTGGCCAGGGCTCCCTTGATTTCTATCTCAAAAGGGACTCACCTGGTTCAAAAAAAAAGTTGAAAAAAAAAAAAAAAAAGAAAAAGTTGGAAAAAAATAAAAAAAAAAAAAGAATCCCGAGGGACACGGAGATGTTACGCTATGCGTCATGTGACGTGACACACTGACCCCCCCCCCCCACGGGAGGGAGGAGTTTTCTGAAACGCCTCCGGACACCACACAGACTACTACGAAACAGCTGCCAAGGCCGCGCAACGTTCTGCAATCCAATTTTGGCCCGATTTGCATGGTCCATTAAAGCATTAAGAGCAGGGAGAGGAGAGTACACAAGTTGGATCTGAAACAGATCCCTCAGCCACACTCAGGCTGTCACGTCCCTTCTACATCTAAGCCCACAAAGATCTCAGGGCTAAATATCTGCTGCATGATAAATATCGGAGAGGAGCTTTGGGTCTGCAAAACGCTAACGGATATATTAATGGCGGGAGCGTGTCTTTCAGGCACCGCAGAGCTAACAATATAGGGACATGGATCGCCATCCCACACCGTCCTCTGGTTTAAAACTAAAACCCAGAATCCACCTCTCAACTGTGAGCCCTTTATGTAATCCAGCCGTTATACAACCCACGCAACAGATGACCGCAAATAAAACTTCCCCGTGCAAATGGACAGTCCTTTTTGTTGTTCACGTGTCAGCCGGCATCCTGAACACATCCGACATCTTGAACTTGACCCCTGACCCTGGGAAGGCCAGAAGGATCAGTTGTGGTTTGAGGAGAGTTGTTTTTTTTGTGTGTGTGTGAAGGCCCGTGCAAACTGTTGTCTGCCGTCGTTCTCAGGGACCACCACAGGGCTGAAGACATGATAGACGAAGAAATAGTCCAGTTGATGCAGCCATTTTTAAATCATTAATACGTCATCTTATAAACCCAATCTCTCAGTGTCCATAGTCACTCCAGCAGTGAGTGGGGGCAGACAGGCAGTCTGGTGAGGAGGGGGCAGACAGACAGGTGGGTGAGGAAGGGGCAGACAGACAGGCTGGTGAGGAGGGGGCAGACAGACAGGCTGGTGAGGAGGGGGCAGACAGACAGGCTGGTGAGGAGGGGGCAGACAGACAGGCTGGTGAGGAGGGGGCAGACAGACAGGCTGGTGAGGAGGGGGCAGACAGGCAGGCTGGTGAGGAGGGGGCAGACAGGCAGTTGGGTGAGGAGGGATTTTGCGAGCAGGCGCGGCTGCCGTCCACAGAGCAGGGCCGAAATGGAACCCAATGGCCGTACGTAAGAACACGTGGATAACAACAGCTGCAGACGGCTCTTGGTTCAGTTCACAGTTATCAAAAGGGAAGCAGAAGTTGCACTGCTGATAAGACTCGGGGAATTCAGGAGAAGTTAACGCACAACCGGTGCAGTCGCAAAATGAGCATAAAGTCCAGACAGTGGCAGGCAAGGCCAGGAAGTGGCTAATTTTTATTAATATTATTATAATGTATTATTATTATTGTCTGCAATTCAACTCTTTCAGCAGCCCTGGACGTCTTATATATAACCTTACTGCCCTTCTATTCAATAATTGTAATATTATATCATAAAGGGTTCATTCAGACATGTTTTGGGAGTCTTGTGCGCCATCACTACCAGGGGCCTCTTCTTTGACAGCTACACAAACAAAGAAGACACAGTAATACCTTGTGACATGAAACCTGAATCCTATCACACAGCCTAAACTGCACCTCCAGCAGTCACCTGACTGTCACCCAGTTGGGTGGTTCTGTGACACATGCTACTCAGTGATCAAAGTCCATGCTATGTGAGAGGGCACTACAGGGGTGTGTGCATCTGTGTGTGAACAGTCTCTCTCTCTCTCTCTCTCTCTCTCTCTCTCTCTCTCTCTCTCTCTCTCTCTCTCTCTCTCTCTCTCTCTCTCTCTCTCTCTCTCTCTCTCTCTCTCTCTCTCTCTCTCTCTCTCTCTCTCTCTCTCTCTCTCTCTCTCTCTCTCTCTCTCTCTCTCTCTCTCTCTCTCTCTCTCTCTCTCTCTCTCTCTCTCTCTCTCTCTCTCTCTCTCTCTCTCTCTCCCTCCTCCTCCCTCCCTCTCCCCCCCCCTCCTCCTCCTCCTCCCTCCTCCTCCCTCCTCCTCCTCCTCCTCCCCCCTCCTCCCCCCCCCCCCCCGTGGTCAGAGCGTGTTGGGGAGAACTAGCCCGGTCAAGCAAAGACCAGCACCAAGAAAAGGAGAGTAATGAAGTGCTAGTGATGATGATGATGATGATGGCTCCCTGGGTTTCCAAAAGGGCACACAGGCCCAGACGGCTCCAGTGATGTGTCCTCTGGCTGGTGACCCATTAAGGAGCAGGATGTGCCACAGGAAGGACACTTCTGACCAGAGGCCTCACTAGCCTCTAGCTGTGAAGCACAGGCCAGAGACAGGAAAAGCTGGTCTTAAAACTAATTGACTGACACACACACACACACACACACACACACACACACACACACACACACACACACACACACACACACACACACACACACACACACACACATTATGGAAGAGGTTTTTGTGTCCAGCTGAGTGACTGCGTGTTCAGTTGGTTCTCTCCATGGGCCTGCAGAGCTGCATTAGACTTGGGTTTATTCCCAGGGACAACAGTAAGAGCAGTAGACTATGACCTGACTTGGGCGTGTGTACTATGTCAACACCGAGGGCGAACCTATGTCTGCGGGTGTGTGCACATATATATATATATATATATATGTGTGTGTGTGTTCTCTCAAACAAACACAGCTAAAAGGGTAGGCTAACTCTAAGCCCAGGAGGCCGGCTTCACACTATCGCACACAAGGCACAATGCAAGGCTGCTTCTTGTCTGTCTGGCATTTCCTTCTTACTGCTGCCTGCTGGACGGACGGACGGACGGACGGAGAGACGGGTCAGGTGGAGATTAGAGCCAAGGGGCTTGGCCTGGCTCTGGGGCAACGGAGGGGGGGGGGGGGGCAGAAAGACCCCAGCACTCCACTTCGGGTGCATCAACATCCTACAACCAGTTTCACACGAACAGTCCAGTCCACACTTCTAGAACTTGAGACTAGAGCCCCAGCCACACTGGGGGATCCCACCCCACCGTGGGTCAGGACAAGCCAGACCGGGTCACGCACGGCTACGCGGCTAGGAGCAGAGCAGTGACCAATCCGGGGCCACGAGAGAGAGAGAGAGAGAGAGAGAGAGAGAGTGAGAGAGTGAGAGAGAGCCCGGCGTTCCAAACATTCCACACCTCGACCGGCTCTGCCATGGCTGTGACTAAGGAGGCCACAGGCGTCGGTCGGGTGGGCGGGTAGGAGCTCGGGTGTTCAATCTAACACTCTTTGAGGTGTAAATCCCCTTCGAGTCTCATGTATACTGTCGAGAATTCCTGGGTTCCGACAGATGTACACAAGTGGATCTGGCTCGGAGCGTCGAGTCAACGCCGTGTTCTATGGAGCGATTATCTACACAGGGCAGGAATGCTTGCGTGAGGTCACCAAAAAAAACCCCACACAAATCAAAACGTTAGCACTGCCAGCGAGCGTACGGATAGCACAGCTCCGAGACTGGGCAGTGTCATGACAGCACGGGTGTGCCAACGTCTCCCTCTATCCGACTGACTGTCTTAAGCAACTCGTGAACAAATGCTGATGCTTAACTCAAATCCTTGCCACACTGGGAGTGCACACTGTGAGGTAAGGTGGAATGCTCAGCCTGTGCCAACCTGTCCCGGCTCGGGCAGGGCGCTTCTCCTCCCCGTGGAGGAACCAGAGCCGGGGGCGAGATCACGGTGGGTAAGCTACAACGATCACAACCCTCGTCCTCCCTTCGCCACGTCATAATATTTAGGCTACCTCGGCGTTATTTGCCAACGGCATGAAGTTTTATTCTGACAACGGTAGGTTCCAGGTGAGCAACACCTTCCAATGTTCTTCTCCAAAGGTTCGCATCAAAGGCCTGCTGACAAATACGATTCATTATGAATCAGAAAAGCCCGGAGTGAGACCAGGTCTTCTTGGAGAACACGTCTCTCCTTGGCAAGACTGCCTCTGTGCCTGCCTGTGACATCACAAAACTCTTTCACAATAAAAAAAAAAAAAAGAACAAATACAAAAAAAAGAACTCCTGAAAATAGTGCAAACCCGCCGAGTGAGGAATGATCGGTGATTATCTCCAAGGCAACAGGCCTGGAGGGGGTTGGTGGGGGGGGGGGTCATCATCGTCATCAAGGCGGGGGCGGAGCATCCTGTCTGGGAGCTGTTTGCTGAAATAAGCGACAGCACCAGAGCTAGACACCCACGTCAACAGCTAGGGGGGCTGCGTTCACACGGCAGTGAGATTCCTGAAAATGCAGAGGACTACAGGCAGTTTTACGCTAGCCATTCAAAAGACATGTCTGAAACGGCCTGTTGCATGGCAACAAGACAGGCTGTGCCAACAAAAAAGCATCCGTCCACTACATTGCACAAAATTGAGATCACACAAAAGGTAGCAGACCTCTCTGGACGCGTCCGCTGCTCCGGGTGATGTTTGCGCGTGTGTGTGTGTGCGCACACCCACACACCTTTCACACACCCACACACCCACACACCCTTCACAAGCACGCACGCGCCCTCACACGTCGCTATGAGAATCTCGTCTGAGCTCAGTGGAAATGTCCACGTTCACCTTTGTGTGGAGCCGGCCTTGAGATCACAACCGACCTGACACGGGCCGCGAGCTGCCGTGGGTGATTTACTGTGGGATGGGGGTGGGTGGGTGGGTGGGGGGGGGGGGTCCAGGGCCGAATGGACACGGCCCAGTGCGCCGGGCCTCTCGCTGACGCGTCACGCTGCACAGGGTGCAGGCCGTGTGGAAGTACAGAGGGAGACTACTCATGGCCAGGGGGCAGAGAGAAAGGCTGGGACTCGTGGTCACGCCGGTTATCATAGCAACAGGACCAGTCACACCCCCCCCCCCCCCCTTTCAGGTTCAAAAGCCAAAGCCGTGTAAAAATTATATAATACATTTATTTTCATTCCCCCCCCCCACTCACAATGTTTAAATTGTAACGCTACAGTTAAATTATGCTCCTATTTTGGGGGGCGCTACTGTATGTTTATAGTATGCAACAACAAAAAAATGTGTTCATTCATATAATGGAATAGGTCAAAGAGGAATGTGACTGTGTAACTTCGCTGGAGAGTCACACAGCTCATCCCGGCCGCTCTTTTCTCTCCAGCCTATCCCAGGAGCCACTGTGTGCCGGCACTGCTGGCAGCCAATGGCAACGCAGAGAGGAAATGGTCCTGGAAGGCTTTCAGGCAGGGAGCTGTGAATGGCCATATATGGTCAAATCTGCAGTCAGCAGGACTTGGCCGCTGCCGCGGCGACAGAAGAGGCAGTATAGGGCTCCTGGAATACAGATAGAGCTGCAGCGTATGAGGAAAGACCCTATATAATAGAATGTCTTGTGTGTGTGTGTGTGTGTGTGTGTGTGTGTGTGTGTGTGTGTGTGTGTATAATCACGTGAGAGTAGGAGGGACTCGGAGGGAGAAGAATGGAGTCTTACCAAGCAAGTGTGTCATTGTTTGTGTATTAGTGTGTGTGTGAGAATGTGTGTGTGAGAGACTGTGTGTGTTTGTGTGAGAGACTGTGTGTGTGTGTGTGTGTGTGTGTGTGAGTGAGAGAGAGAGTGTGTGTGTGTGTGTGTGTGTGTGTGTGTGTGTGTGTGTGTGTGTGTGTGTGAGAGACTGTGTGTGTTTTAGAAGGGATAGGAAAATAAAAAGAATGTGTGCACACCCCGAGGTTCTGTGCCTCCCTTAAGGTTGAGAGCAGGATGAATGGAGGACTGAGGACTGAAACTAAACCCTGGCCAAATCGGATCATCCTCTGCTCTGTTGTATGGAGAGAAAGGTTTGGGAGGTACCAACCTAGAACAAGCTTTGTACACCAGGCAACCTTTGGGTGTTGTGGCTGTGGAGGGACTATGAGGAACAACCAGCTGTCTTACTGTCTCGCCTAAGAAGCCAAATTACAGTAACTTTAAACTCACACTGTCCAGCACGTGTGCTGTGTAGACCGTGGAACATTAAAGATGCAGAGGCTCCTAAGCCAAGCAGCCCCCCCCCCCCCCCCCCCCCCCCCCCAAGAACAATTTCATTTCATGCTCGACTGGACCAAATTAAGGATGTCGAGGTTTGGGAATATAATTCATAACAACAGCCAGGGTTCATCGGGACTCTTTCCCACCCGTCTCCTTCCACGCTGGGCCTGGACCGGAGGAATGAACAGGAACGCCTCGGTCACTCGCTGCCACGGCTTCCTTCATATGGAAATCAGGGAATAAATGACCCCGCTCGGAAGGAGAGAGAAAGGAGAGAGTGTGTGTGTGTGTGTGTGTGTGCGGGGATTGAAAGCAGGAGGACAGCGGGCGATGTGTGTTTAGTCAAGACACCTGACACCCTCCGCAGAAAATCTTTCTCTTGTGTCTTGACAGGGAGAAGGGAACGTCATGGCTTCCTACATGGCCGCGCTGAGTCATCCCAGCCGGCCACAGTGGGCCGAGCCACCTACGCACACAGGCCCTCCTCACACAATGGAGTGGGGGTGGGGGGGGGGGGGGGGGGGCGAGCTGTGGGCTGACCACCGCCGGCCGTCAGATGAGGGGTCGGTCACAGTTGTGGACCCATGACGCGGCATAAAGCACCGGTCTCATCGGGAGACCTAGGCCACGCCACTTCGTCCCAGCAGGGGGGGGGAGAGGGGGACAGGAAGCTACACGTCATTTACCGTGAGGGAATGCTTAACAAAACCCACCTTGCGTGGGAGTTCACCCCAAAAAGGCGCCTGTAAATTCGACGCCGTTAACTACATCCTGTGGTCTGAGCACACAGTCAATAGCGCTGGTATCACAAAACCCATAGGGAAGCAACAATAGGGAAGTGAACTACGGCATTGAAATAAGGATGACTGTATGCAGAAGAGACATATTTCGGGGAAGGGGGGTGTGGGTAATGGAGTCGCGCCCCCCTCCCCAACCCCCCAACCCCCTTCCGCCTCCGCCACAGCAGCCAGAGTCGGGCGTGACAAAGGGGCCGGGCTGGGAGTGAGTGTGCAGACAAAGGGCCTGAGCAGCTGGCTCCTCACACAGGCTGGGAACAGCACAGCATGGGCAGATGGACCAGCCAGCCAGGCCCAGCCCTCCTCTAGCCCCACATTGTGTCTGTGTGTGTGTGTTTGTGTGGAAAAGGAGAGTGATTCAGACACAAAGCCTGAATCACAGTCCACACAGTTTACCCCCCCCCCACCCCCCCCACCAGGACCCCGTCGATGAGGTAAGGAGGTTGTGTTGGAGGATTTGGTCCTCTAGCTGGTCAAGGGCCAGGAGTGCTGCCTCATCCATGTGCTCAGTAGCCTTGCGGAACGGCGATATCTTACATAGAAAAAAAACAACTTAGTCATGAGGTCATCTAAAATTCATGCTGCAATGTCAAAGAGTTCTAAATGACTGCAGTGAGAAAGGGCAGGCCAGGGTAATATTGATACTGCAGACCAGGCTAAATTTGTCCTGTTCGCAGAATGGACCGTTGTCCTCCCTAACGGCTTATATGGAGATGGCCAGATGGGCTGGCCTTTTCGGAGAGATTAGACTGCGGTTTCATTTTGACAGAACATGGTAACAAACGCCCCGGCGCCAAATCTCCGAAAACACGAAAGGCCTTCTGAGACTAAATGAACTCTTAGCTGTGTCTCAGTGGAAGGACCGTTGAGAGGGGAAGGGAAATCGCACACTACTCCTTAGAGAAAAGTATGTCCCACTGCAAGCGCGCGTGTGGGCAGATCTGAAAACACGTATATATATATATATATATATTTTTTTTGGTGTACTTATTTTTTATTTTTTTGTTTTAGCCCTGGCTCGCGTAAATTGCCCTTTGCTCTGCACATAAAGACATCAGTCTCCCTCCACTTGTAATTCGGCGCTGAAAGCAGACTTTGTCCTGGCCCAAACACACCCCACACTGTACTGCCCCGACGTCTACTCCAGAGCCAATAACTCCATGACAGAGAGACAGGAGGAGTCTAAAGCTCCTCTCGCTCCCGTCCTCGAAGTTAATCTAGCGCCCCGCCCGGGCGGGTCGACCGCCTCGTTCCGACGAGGTTCCGGGAAGCGTTTGAAAACGGTGAGCGGTGTCAAGACCCGAGGATCCGGTCCTGTTTCCTGGCAACCCGGGCCGACTCCGATGGCGACGAGGCGGAGCACCGGGCCAGCCTGCTCCAGCCTGCTCCAGCTCCACAGCTCTGGCTGGGGGCCGTCAACACCCAGCGCTACTGGTTCGAGTCGCTCTGGGCGTCGGGGCGGGCTACCGGGGCCGCAGAGCTGGAGCACCCAGAGGCAGTGAGCGGCAGACCATCACTGGGAAGGCAATTAGGACTGTAGGGTTTACATTATAGTCACGTGGTTCAGACTACAACCCGCCATTTTGTTTACGCACGGACACTTCTGACGCTGCCTCTCGGGGAGCTGAGTCAAGTGGTGCGAGCGCTTCTTCTTCTGTGGTCCTTATATGGAGGTGAGGAGCCATGTTTGTCCCTCTGGGGCTTTGGGTGGGGCTGGTGTATCGTACAGGCAGGCTGTCTCAGCCAGAGCTCTGGGTAAGGCTGCTCGCACTTCAAGCACGAGTCACTCTTCCTACGTTCTTGACCAATACCATTTGGCTTTCAGTAAAATCCTAATGCAAATGTTTTGTTGACTGAATACAAAAGCCTAACCCGGCCGGCAACAGCCAAACTGGTGAACACAGTCGTTCGGGACAAGCTTTGTTCTGTATGTCAGGTCTGAGAATCTTTACTTAACGTAACAACCCCCTATTGTTACCCCTTTGTCCTTCCTTAGTCGTTCCTAGTCCAAATGCAGTCAGTCACGCTTCTTTTCAAATATCCCACACACGTCAGGGACAAGAATGGCAGAGATCCCTGCGTTATACTCTAGGCGTCCTAATCTCAAATATCTGACGCAAATACCTGGATTTTTCCCTCTAAATATATCCCTCCTCTAAATATGATCCTCTTAGCTCAGCCGCCTCTTAAGCCCCGAGGTAAATTCAAAAGACCCAAAGCCTACAGGGCTGAATGAAGGTCATAGCTGATTGATTGATTCAACACTAGACTTAATACGCGGATGACAAATATCCTTATCATGGACACAAAAAAATTAAAAATATCAAAAAAATCAATATATAATAATAATCTAACTGTGCTGCATTAAAAAAAGGTGAGAGACATCCGATTACTTTTTTTAAATGCCCTGAAGCTTTGTGATTGAAAGCCCCACTGTCTCCGCGGGTAGTGGTGGCGAGGACTAGACAGTCACGGGACGGAAACAGGCTTCCCCAATACAGCACACGGCTGGCTGCTCGGTGCCCACATCGACCCCGCATCTGTTAGCTCCGAGCCCCCGCTCGCCACTGACCACGCCGCTGAGCAAACCGACCTGTCAGGCTCCATCTCGCTCTCACCCACTCAGGCAGGCCTCCATAGACCACAGCCACACAGCCAGACACCCCCCACCCCCCTTCCCCCCCACCCCCCTTTCTGTCTCAGCATAAGGTACGGCTCTGAGTCCACCACGCAGAGAATGTGCTTACTCTCTGGGAATAAACGGGGGAGACGCTGAGTTTTCGCCACGGCCTGTGGGTTGGAGTGTGTGTGTGTGTGTGTGTGTGTGTGTGTGTGTGTGTGGCCGACGTGTGAGATCTGCTTATTAAAACGCGTTGGGACAACGTGCGAGGCCGTAAAGTGTGGAGCGTGCCGCGTCCCTGGACGCTGGCACTTAAAGTGGGACTGGGAAGGGCCGCACACCACTCCTACCGCGTAGCCATAGAAACAGAACGAGGAGAAGAAGAAGGAGAAGAAAACGACGTCTTTCCGTGTCTCACCTATTCCGTGTAATTCGACAGTGTCACAGGCCCCACCAGACAGCCAAGCCAAAGCAACCAAATAAAAGTATGACCCCAGCCAAGCCAGATGATACGAAAAACAACAACCAACGAAGCAACCCGCTGGCGGGTGTGGTTATCGGCAGCTGTGCTGGGCCGTGGAAACTCACCTTGTGAAGGGGAAGAACCAGGAAAGCCCCGCCCCCGCTGGCTTCGATGATTATGGCGACGAATTTGGGGTTGACGGCGCAGAAGGAGCTGTCCCACGTGACCCGTGACACCCGGATGTCATCGTAGCACTGGTCATTCTTCAACGCCTGGCCAAAGACGTGACGGAATTTGCTCGCCCTCACAACTCGTCTGAACATATCTGGACAAGGAGGGGGGAGAGAGAGAGAGAGAGAGAGAGAGAGAGAGAGAGAGAGAGAGAGAGAGAGAGCACTGGTTCAACGCGCTTCCAAATACTTGCAGTAGAAACGATGATGACTCATTCTCTCCCATCACGGAGCCCTCTGTGGCGTTGCGTGTACCATGGTGACAACCCCTGGTTAATGTAAACGACGGGCCGGAATGCCCAACAGTAACAGTAACAGAAACAGAACGAACACACACACACACACACACACACACACACACACACACACACACACACACACACACACACACACACACACACACACACACACACTCCGAGGGACAGATTGAGAGCATGTGTGAACCTTTTGCACATTCCCCACCCAGATGTGAGCGAGCGAAGAGGCTCTTGGACTCCGGGGGCAACAGATGCTCCTCAGCCGAGAGGCCCGCCCGCGTGTGCGCGCCACCCTATCTCTTCCCCCTGACACGCCGTTGACATTGGGCAGACATGAGCAGACGTGCACTAATATGGCGCCCAATTAGTAGAAGGGGCTGAGCCACGAGCTTGGGGTGAACTTAATGCTTTCGCTCCCAACAGCAAAACACAGAGACGGAACTCCAAACACCAGGAGGTGACCTGGGGATCCGGGGGCGTAGTGAGTGATCGCTGGACAAAACAGAAGAATCCCAAGTTGAAGCAAAGGCAAAGTCATACGTAATCAAAAATAGAAAGAAAAACGTTGTGCATGTCGGTATTGCTTTAGCTGATTCTTACCAACATCAATCTGTCAATAGAGGGCTTTGAAAAACAATAATTTTCAACAGCTACAACTCAAGCCTCTGAGCCTATAATAGCAGGCCACCTCCGCAGACGTTGGAACTGTGGCCAATCCCTCATTGTCAAACTAACTCCACCAAAGCTACCGGTTCATGTAATACTCCTCACCCTGAATTTCACAGATAGTGTTTAGTAGTAAGTGTCACGCTTGTAACACCCTTCCTTATAAATAAATCTACTTTGTGAACCGCTCCTGACACACACACACACACACGCACGCACACGCACACACGTGGTTTTCTTGAAAACCAGGCCAATGTGTGTGTGTGTGTGTGTGTGTGGTGCATGTTCCATTCCTAAGGATTAGCTCACGAACAGGAAGCTCTTCCTGTAGGAGGTGTGGCACGGTGACAGACAAGCCCAGACACGAAGTCTGCCGATAACCTTCCGAGCACAACTAACCAAAGCCTTGCCTCAATCTCGTTGTAGCAGCCTAGCTCAAAGCCCATCCTTACCTTCTTTGAGCTCCAAATCCGTATCTGCCCAACCCAACGGCTCCAATTCAAAAACGTGTAGACATTTGATTACCAGATTCACGACTCACATTACACCGATAAGTGTTGCTCTATGCACGGGTAGTCTGTTGGTAACCCAGGGAAACCGTCAGTGAACCCCATTTCAACTTTCACCCATGACCATCATGCTGACATGCGTTTGTTTTTTAACCCACACATGCCAGGAAATGGAAAATCGTATGCTTAGTACTCTACTTCCTAAACGATAATGGCGACCTAGGGAATTGGCTCCTCAACAAGGACGACTTTGTTTTAGAAAGAAATGAGGAAGCGCCCTACCTGCTTTAATGGGGAGAAATGGGAAACGGAATCTTTACACATCAGATGTTCCAGTTCAGCAGTCACCTTAACCAACCAACGTTTTCTGGGAAGGCTTTAAATGGAATCATAAAAGAAACAAAGAGAATATAATTCTCCATTTAAATCAATTAGGCTAGTTCTCAAATGTTTAACAAAGACCCTCACCACCTCATAGTGAGTGAACACGATAAAGGCTAACTCTGCCCCATTTTTCACTTTAATTTCTGTTTACAAGGGTCTGACGTTCCTAGTTTCAACATGTACACAGACTAAGTGCTAATTGCACTGTAATAGGGTTAAACGTGAGGAGCTTTATTTTCACAAGTGGACATTGGAACAGTCTTTACGCCTATTATAATGGACCTAAGGTAATCACTCAACCATTCAACTATGCACAAAGCATTAGTATAAATCCTTTTTCTCTATAACAAGATATTCCGGTTACAAAAAGCAAAGGCTAGTCCAAGCAAAGAGCTACAAAAAGAGTTCAACATAGTCGCTGTGATGTCCGTTCCCTGTTAAAACGAACAGCTTGCTACAGCATGCGGTTTTTGTGCCGAGGAACAATATGCCAATTCAGTAGAAGTGTAAAAAGCCAAGACGAAGTCATGGCAACTAGGCTACGAGAAGGAACAATAAGACCACAAACTCTAAAACATGCCTGGCGTCTCAGGATTCCCATTCTCCTCCTTAAGCACTCGCACAATACGCTTGTGTGCCACCACTGGAGAGCGAGAGAAGCAAAAACCACAGGTCATCTGAGCAACAAGCTGACAATTGTCCCGCCAGACGCATGAACCCGGGGCAGCGAGTGAGACGGGACCGATAAGGAGCTTGGCCAGCCGTGGAGAGGCTTGGAGAGTTCACTTTAGATAGGAGCCTGTTCTGTTCCAACTTGGAGGGCCATCGTCTCTCACCACCGTGGAATGAATGAAAATAGATCATACAGGACTACGTTTTTCCCTACGCCCCTACCTCTGACGACTTTCACAACGCTTGGAGCAGGGCGGGAACGAGACGCCACGGGACAGGATGCTAGCTGTGTATCGATGGTACCTTCCGCTTTCTGTCAGAGATTCGGCCCCGAACCTGCTGCCACACCCCCGAGCAGATCGTCAGCTCCATTACCTAGCATCGAGTGAAATGATCTTGAAGAAGCCTAGTAACAACGCAAATATTGTTCTAGAGGGCACCTAAAATCAGTGGTGTGGCACGGTGGAGAAAGCGTTGTGAAGCGTAAAACATCTTTAGACGCGGCGCTGACTGCAACAAGCCGTACCATCCATGTTTAATTGGAGGGAACTGATGTGTGTGCCTAGTCTTTGGCTATTAGACGGCGCTGGGGTGTGTGACAAGCTAATTGTCAGCCGCTCTAAGTGTTCAATTAGAGAGAGTCCCTACTGGGCGTCAGATGGTGCCATATGCTCTCTTGGCTAGCGTGTGCCAACTCCACTAGAACTGGAGTGGGCAACGGGGAAGGGCAAGGCATCGTTGACTGGTGGAGCCATTGTGCTCAAGTAACCAACCTGGCAGGCACAGCAAAGCACCATTAGGAAACTGTAGGATAATCAGCCCTGCTTGAGTGCACACACTGAAAGCTTGTGGATGCGACAAGCTGAAATAAATAACCTCCACAAAAAAAAAAAGTCCCCAAAGACACAAAATCCAAACTTCTTAGAATAGGCTTACGCTTTTAATATGATAATATGACAAGACTGTGGTTGGGTAGATGCTCTGAATAGACCAACATGATGTGTCGGTAATGAGACTCGGGACCAGGGCCAGGGCTCTGCCGGGAGCCAAAACGACCTTGGCCTGCTCATCTCCAGGCTCTGACCCAGCCACTGAACCTTGGGCATCCCTCAGACAAACATCCTGCTGCTCCAGATCCTCCTCCACGCCAGTCTGCCTGGCCGGAATGCCTCCGCTAGAACCCCTTCTCCTTGGCAGCCTGCACGGCATGCTGGGTAACGCTGTTCAGTGTTATGGCTAATGCGCGGGAGGTCAACGTGGGTCACGGCCGCAGCTCTTAGGCGATGCTGAGAGACAGGTGGGGTGAAGAAAAGAAAAGAAAAAAAAAAACTGCTTTCAGACAGACAACAGGAAAGAGGGGTTGTCAGACAGAGGAGATCAGAAAAGAGAAAGGGGCCTCTTTCTTCTCAGTTGAGCAGGGATTTGCCTCAACAAGTAAGCAGTGATGGCAGGAAAATCCGTGGCGGTTCGGCAGTAAGCTGTGACTCAGCTGTGCCTGAAGTTGAGACTAGGGCAAAAGGTTCCTACCAAGTACAAACACTGAGGTGCTGCTTAGCAACCTTCTTATAATATCAGCTCAAGAATGCATAAAAGAAACATGCTTTTATAAGAACAGCTCCGAGCTCCAGAATAAAAAATCATCAGCAACACACACGCTATGCCTTGTAAGGTTACAAACTTAGCGGCCAGACTCATTTGTTTGAAATAGACCAAAGAGAGGCCATGGCGTATTTCCCCAAGTTTCTATAAACAATAAAACAGGAAACATAAAAACATAGTGAGCAGAGCCACCTTATTTGAATTAGTTTGAACATATCTAGAAACTCCAACTATTCATCTTAATGACAATTTCCAATGGCAATAATAAAAGAAAAGAAAAATCTCACTTGAAAGAGTCCCAAGAAAAAAGTATTTCTTTCCCATTTGTGTGACACAACTGTGAGAGAAAAAACATTCCTAGTAAGTTAAGTAAGGTCTCAGAAGAGTTTAACTTCCTAATGAAAATTCATCCACTGCCAGATCGCCTGGGAACAAGCCTGCTATTGGTTAAGACAGATTTGGCATCGAAACTGACATTGTGTTTTCATCATTACAACAGCATGAGTAAACCTCACATAGACAACCACTGCGATGTGGAAGTCGGGGCATCATGGATGTACAACAGGATGTGGCATAATTACCCGCAGTGAGGTCAACAGAGTAGGGCAAAGGAGGGTACGCACCTCAGCCAGGAGTCCCACTAACCCCGTCCGAACAGCAGGGAAGAACAGTGTGACGTAAAAGGTGTGAAAATGCTCCGTTTAAAATGTAACGCCGAGGATAAAAATTCAAACAGTTTGACAGGAGAGAGAGACAGCACAAAGTGTACAGAGACAGTGGACCAGAGGGTTGGGCTTTTACAACCGAAAGCAGGCTAGGGCCGTAGGAGCGCTACAACAGAGTGGGTGGGGCTGGCTGTTACGTAACGGCGGAGCTTGGTCAGCGCGGTGCTGTTTGCCTGACAATCCTCCCTGGGTCTGGGAGGATATCACACGGTTTCCTGCTCTCCACTGCTTTCAACCTCACCGCCCGTGCTGTTGCACGCGCAGTGCATAAAAAATATTTAAAAAAAAACAACGCTTCCAAACGTGCTCGACTAGCTGCTTTCAAACGTCCCCACCGGACATCGAAAATTGTGAAGGGCTTTGTCCCACCGCCCGCATAATCTTGTTTGTTTTGGCTGTTTAACCTCATCGACAAAATAGTTTGGATCACACAACTGAAGCAGGCGTGTCCGTGTGTGCATAGGCCCGCAGCAGACAGGGTCTGCTGGAGCTCCACTAGCGGGTCATCCCCAGCCAGACTATCAGCCAGCCGAGGCAGACTTCCAGGGGGGCATATGGTGCCCTGCCCGCCGCACCCTCCACTGGGTCATGTTGCTCACCAAACTGGCCCTAATACAAGCAGACAGCCCTCCGAGAGGTGCCCGTCCGGTCACAGGGGGTGAGTTATAGAAAGGGAGGGGTCCGTCCGATTCCGTCCCCAGTTCCCCATCCACCACCACCACCACCACCACCACAACAGCCAGCGGGGTTGAGCCTAATGCGGAGGGAAAGAAAGAGGACCAGCATGGGTCGCACCATAGGTCTGCCTGCCACTGATAGGAGGGGGGCCCTAGAAGGCCCGGAGGAAATGACTGGCAGGAAACCGGACCAATATGACGGCGCCTTCTCGGGATCCCAAAAGCTCCCAACCCGATGACTTTGGATGTCGTTTATTCACCAAGGGAAAAATCGTGTCAGGCTGCACTGTTATGTTTTCCAAATCCCCATCATTTCGGTACCAAAGTCAGAGAGTGTAACACTTAGTTGTTCTTCGGAGGAAGGTAAGTGTTGAACTCCTGCGTTATACTAGTGGACACACAGTCTCACAGCACATAGTACATACATGTAGCAGGGTTCTCCTCTCTTCAAAAGCAAGAACGCAGCACAGGGACTCCTGCGTTCCATTAAACCCAAGCCGGCGCATTGTTACGCTCTGACATAAGGCTGGGAAGTGGCTACAGCACAGAGACAAGGGAAGCGGGTTAAAAAGTGAGGAACGACAAAGAGGGGGGGGGGGGGGGGCTCATCGTTGCCCCAGAGAACAAGAATGACTTCTTTCAGTTCCCTTACAGACCCTGACACGGTCTCAACACCATACATGGCTATGCCCATGCATCCCAATTACACGCCAAGGCCACCCCATTCTGTCTTGGGCTATCAGTACTCAAACAAGTTTGTCAATGGGGAGGCTGCAACAGAGCAATTCTGCCCCGCCCAGTGAAAAGCCCCATAGGGCAAACAAACACACACTGAAAGATTAACACAAACCTGACCACGAAACAGGGCTGCATGTTGGCTGAGGGAATTACATATTCTCTATCTGACTCATGATTTCAGGGAAAATCTTGTCTAGTGGCACGCCAAGCAATGCGGGGACAAAGAGCTCCTAACAGTAGATATTAGATCAAAGGTCACTCTGGCCTCCAAAAGCCATGTAACACATTGGAACAGCATAGTATAGGCATAACTAGGCCTTAATGAAGGAGTCTTCACTTGTCTCGGGGAAGGACAGTGATAAAGGCTTGCGTGATGGGTGTCAGGTCAATCATGGCCAAGGTGAACAATGTCAATCTAAATCGCCCTTGTCAATTCTATAATCGAAAACTCCCCTTCAATGTTGGGAAGAACATAGGATTTGAAGTAATCAGGAAACGGTTGCTGAAGGAGCAATATGACCTAGCCGAAAGAATCTAATTCATAAATATGCCTTTCACAGGACAGTAAAAATGAAGGATTTTCCATTTCGGTCGCAAAGGGATTCTTTAGGTCAGATGCCAGGTTGCATAACCCCCCCTTTTCTTCGCTTGATGATACTGTAAATTCTTCAAAAACAGAAATTGAGTAATTGGACAGGAAAAGGAGAAGAGAGAGGTCTGCCTAAACTACAGACATTACATCCTAAACCAAATGACACTTAAAAACCCTTCCTATTTAATCATTTCTAAAATAGTTCCTTCAGAGATATTTGCCTTGAGGGTATGGCTGATTTGCAATGTTATGCAGCGATTTGTTGACAGATAATTCGTTGTGCTTCCTCATCTGATAGGAGCAAGGAACACAAGGAAGTGAAACTAGCCAGGCCACCCCTAGCCTGGCGGTATTGACTGAAGTGGTGAATCCTGCTACCAGTCATAAAGTGCATAGGTTTACTGAACGTCACATGCTAAATGAGATTTGCTGATTACCGTAGTGGTATAAAATAAAGTTGTACTTTCCGGAGGTAGGCTGATTGTCTCACCAGGTTGTGTATGCCAATCTGGAACACTGTGGAACTTGGCCACAAAAATCTGCTTCGTTTAATGAAACTAAGAACACATTTATACATCTTGGTTACAATTATAAAAAGCAGTTTTCTACCTTTTCCCACAGTGTGTATCGATGTAATCTCCATTCCCTGTGCTGCTGCCTTAAACCTCCCCATGCACTGGCCGCCTAAGGCCTTTTGTCACCAAGAACGCATGAAAGACGCCACCTAAATCCCCTTCCTGTAACCAAGGCCGCGGACCACCATTGTAATCAGATTCCAGCTACATTCCTGTGCTTTTCGCAACAATGAGATAAGGTGTTTTTTCCCCCCACTCTAGCTAACCCTGTGGTCTGGGCTCTGCTCATTGTAAAACACCATAAGGGTAGCGTGTACACTGCATATCTCTGTGGAATGTTGTAGTCTTTAGCACATTGAGAAGAGCGTGAGCTTCACAGTAGTTGGACTACGGGGATCAAGAACAACACGGCTACTGGATGAAATAAATGCGGGGAATGAACTACACAGGAACTGATCCAATTAGGCCTAGCCTTGGCAACACTTATTGTACTGACTTCTATCCAAACCTTGTAATGCACTGTCAACAGTTGACCATATAAATACACAAGGCTGTAACAATTCCTGATAGTTTTTGAAGACATGAATGTTCTGCAGGCTCACTAGGAACAAAATCCTCAATTTATCAAAAGAAGGCCCGGACACATTTTGTCAGGTAGGCTAATCATTCAGCTAAAGTAAATGTGTTGGGGAAAATTGGAGGGAAAGGGCCACTAGAAGTTATTTCTTTCTCTTATACAAGTGACAGCATGTTAGCGATGACATCTTCCAACTCAAACCGAACAGCAATAGAAGCCAAGCTGACATCTACAAGCAAAATAGAATGACGTATTGAAGAGGCTAGGTGGCAATCAAAAATGAAAGAGGCCTGTAAAAGGAATCAGTCTTTCTTGTGGAACCTGGTCAGTCATGCCCACCTCCCTCACCTCAAATCCTCAAGCCATTGCCCCGTTTTACCAGATGTTGTCAACCATGGGAGAGAAAAAAAGTAGGGGGGGGAAATAATGATGTCCAGTAAGTGGTTCACATCACAAAACTCTAGAGACAGATTGATAAAACGCAAAGGTGAACAGTATTAGAACTAACCGTATTTACGATATAATGTAATAGCTCAATTTGCTCGTTAGGCGTGAATCTGTAACGTAACACTGAACATTTTTGAACCACGCAAACTGAGCTCACCAAACCCAATTCCAAAACTCCAATTGCACAAACAGAGTGGCAAAAGGCATGCTTTCATACAGTAATCTAGGACTGTAGATATTTGGAAGAATTAAGTGTGACTGTTTTGTGTACGCATGTGACTTTATGCCGATTCTACCTACCTGCACTATACAAACTGAACTGAGAGCACTAAGCGTACATGTGCTCATTTTTATCGGTTGGTTTCTTTCCACCTGTCAGAAGTAATAACCAAACAAACCCCAAAAAATCAGTGCAGTTCAACATGAAGGCGTTGAGGAAAAACCTGCATTGGCCTGAGTATACGCTGATAACATCTTGCACAGACAGGACCTGACACACATTCAAGAATGCGAGAAACGTAGTGAAAAATCTAGGTAACCATTAGACATGGTGGCTAGGACTAAATGTTCCTTTCCTCTGATCCTGCCATAGGCTATTTCCTCAGGGCTGGACTTTCCATCTGGCCTTTCTACATGAATGCTGAGAGGGGGACCTAACATCCGCACCAGTAAGCTTCATTCAGCCCGATAGGCCTACATCCTATAACCAGCACTTCCTTACGTTTCCCTTCTGCTCCTTGACCCACTTCCTGTCTCATGGCCCAGCCACAGACGGAAGTCAGAACCAGGGTGACATGCCTAGGCATTAGGCCCATACATGGCGACCAATTGTGGTGTGGACTGTCTTGCTGCTCCCACTACATCCCCACATACAAAAAATAGAGTAATTTACAGGGGATACCCTTGAGATCTCCAGAGCTGATTACACAAGTCGAGTAACCTAGATCTAGAGAGGGATGGGACTGACCATTAGTATTAAATCACACTGACCTATTAAAAATAATAGCTATAAAAAGGAAGTTAAGTGACTGACACAGTGAGCAAAGATGTATAAAAGTCCCAGGGTTCATTCAACCAGACAACACAGCTGAGATTACATTGCACAGTGTTAATGGATGGCCATAGAGTGGATGGTGAACATGATTAGCCGTTAATGCACAGATCTACTCCCACACTTCAGCGGATTTGATCAATCAGAATATGACTGACAGGCAGTAAAATTGGTCTGTCTGCCTAGTAGATTAACATGTCTACTCCACCCATCTTATCTCTATTAGCCGTTGCACATAGTGAACCGATCTAGATGTACCTCAACACCACTTGTTTTCTTGTTCGTATGTGCTTCCTCTTTACACCTGTATAAACACGATTTTTTTCTGACAATACTCTGCAAGTACGAATATTGAAAAACCTAAAGACTAAACTGTCTACTTCTGATGGTTTATAACAGGCAAAACAATAATTGAATGTAATGTTATTGAACTAGCAGTCGTTCAGCGATAGTGATCTAGCGTAAGGCTAATGCATCTTCCCTCTTTTCTTCATATCTCGTGGATGACGACAATGGAATACATCGGGTTACGGTGACGTGACGTTCTATCTTGCTACCCCACCCCGGCATAGAACCATTTCGCATAAACGAGCAAATGGCACGCATAACAAGCAGCAGAAGTAACCAAAATACATATATTAATTGTTAAAACGTTATGGATTACTCTTTGACATTCTTTGGAAACAAGGATACAGCCAGGGTAGCCTATGTGAAATTGTTAGCTGGGTTAGCACGCGCATGCTTGTCTCAATACCAAGTACTCGGAGTCTCTGGCTAAATGAGTAAAGCGCTTCCATCAACGTTAGTGCAAAAGAAAAAAAAAGGAAAATGCTTTGCCAGAGATCGAGGCATCTTATTAATTGAGTCTTACCTTCTAGATTTTAGTTTAAAAAATATCCCTGACAGCGAAGTTAATCTAAAATGGGACAGTCCAACGTTTATCCAACCGATTCCACACTGCTGAAGCCGCTGACGACTTGCTTGAGTGCTCGCTTCTTTTCGACTGTCACTGCGCGGTTGAGAAGTTGCACCGCCCCTCCCTATCCCCTCCCTTATTCAAGATTGGCGAAGCTTGTTTGCAACAGAAATGCCTGAGCAAGGCACCAATTACTTAAAGTGTAGGATGAGAAGGTAAAAAGAAACTGTCTATTGTTTGATTAAAACCATAGAATTAGCTTAGTGAACTGGTAAACAATATACTGCATGATGATCAGGAAATTGCTTACCTATTAAGTGCCTAATGGATTCTTTTGTCTTCTTATATGTTACATTTTTTATGTTATTTTTAATCAGAGCATAAGACCCATCACCATCATATCAAAGCATGTCTAACCATGCATAAAATAAAACATGTATCACGAATGATTTGTGTAAAGCCACAAGATGGCATTATTTCCCAAATGCTTTACCAGCTGCGGTGATGTCAGGATGTGACCTTTTCCTAAAAACATAAGCAACTGTATTGTATCATCTCACCCCCAATTTCTCTGAGCTTGTTTTTAACCTAAGAAATAAGGATGTTTTCTAGTGAATTGTAGTTCATCTAATAAGGCAAGTCCTTAGACAGGGTAAGAGGGGTCTTGTTCATTGTGATCTTATTAAAACTGCCAAACAAAAACACACTGGAAGACCCCTGCATCTGCTTACCTGTACAGTAGTTGGCATTCATCCAAGTCATCCAAAAACTGTACAGTCTAATGCAGTATCTTCAAATGAATACCCTTACCTTTCCTCACTGAAGTTTTCCTCTCAAGTCCCTTATCCGGGGACTTTTGGGGGGCGTCAAAGGCCGCCTTCATTTGTGCCACCTTGACTGATTGCGCTTGCTCTAGGGCTCCATCATGTTTGGCTTCCGCTGGCTTAGGCCGATCCTGCTGCTTTAGCTTTTCATGCAGTTGAATGGTCTCCTTGATGAGCTCCGAAACGGGCCTTGCTTTGGGAAGACCTTGGCCTTTGTCGCTGTCCGAGACGGCTTCCTCCGTCTCTTTGCCAACGTTCCTACCAGGCTCACCTGAATCGTCGTTCTCTGTGTTTAAAGTCACAGGTTCGGACGGAAGACTCTCACCGCTGGTTGTGTTCCCCGCACCCTGTGGCACGCTAACTCGAGCTCTCTCCTCATCTATCACAACGACCACGATATCAGCGGCAGGTGGGGCGATCGTTGTCTCGGCGCCATCCACACACTCAGTACGTACAGGCTGTGGAATACATGGTGTAGCAGTGGTTTCCTTGTCTGTTGTGGTGTCCAGCTGTGATGGGATGAGGACACCAGCAGCGGGGGCCTCCTTCACATCTCCACAGGGGGGTTCTTTGGTTTGATCCGCTTCCTCGTTGCGGGATGGAGACTCGGTGTCCTCCACGACAACCTCTGAGACATAGGAAGAAGCCGTGTTCCCTTTGCTGGTGATACACGGCGTAGTGTGTGTGCCTTCAGTTGCTACGTTGGACTGTGTGCTCTCCTGCGATTCAACTTTAGCACAGGATGTGTTTTGCTTGCTCTCCCCCTCCTGGCAGGATGAAGCACCTGTTGCGGTGACATTTATTTTTGTGTTCTGTTCGCAATCCTCCTCGTTCACCTGTAATATCCCGACCTCAGTGTCTGACCTATCAGGAGGGATTCCTCTCTTTGTGGCGTGACAGAGCGCGCCCATTGTGTTCCCGTTTGTTTTCTCTGCCTCCTCAGGCATTGTCTGGTCTTCATTTTGACACACATTAATAATGGAGTTTTGCACAGAGGATTTCTTTGTTGAGCACACGGATGACGATGGCATGGCCTTGCTGTCATCACACAGTGTGTCAGATGTATTGAAAGCAGAAGGATTATGCTCTGGGATGTCCTCAGTTTGTGTTGCTGTGGGCATCTCTCCTGCCCCCGCATCCATCGAGCTCGGGGTCAACATAACAGCCCCCCCCTTTGGCACGCCAGAGTCAGGGTTTTCATTTGCGTCCCCCTCGCTTTCCTTTAACGGCACCGGGGACGTGTTGTTTCGGTTTCTCCTCAGGAGCTTTTCTAAGATAGAGCTCGGCTCAACAGGCGGGACTGCATGGACGGGAGTTCTACCCCCAGGGGATTCGCCTTCCTCGTCACGCTGTCCTGGCTCGCCCTGCATAGGAGGATCACTCTGGTTTGGCACAGGATACGTTTCACTGACAGAGACACTCTCCTCGTGTTTTTGGTGTGTGGCTGGAGTTGGGATAATCCTCTCCCCCGACGTGCTATCTCTTACACTCTCTGCTGGAGGAGCGGGGTAGGAGTTATCGCCGGTGGCAAACAGGGACTCTTTCTCTAGAATGTTTTTCGAAGGCAGGGCCTCGCCAGCAGGCGTTTCCTTCATCCCCTTCAAACAAGCCACCGTTTCACCGCCTCGCTCAGTGTCTTTATCCTGCGCCCCAGCCACAGTGATCTCATCCTGGCCTTGTTCTGCAGACGGCAACGGCTTGCTTCCTACCCGCCGGGTGAGGTCATCGTTAGGTCCGGCGTAGGCCCCTCCCGTCGTTTCCAGCAAAGTTGCCTCCTCCTTCTTTTCCGTGGGGCTCTTAACCATTGAGACCTCAACAGCCGGACTGCTCTCCTCATCATGGTCTCCGGAATTAGCAGGTGAGAGATTCTCCTCCTGGGATTTGTAGTCTCTCTCGGCTTGACGGTCCGTCTCGAACTTGTCCTCCATTGTCTTCCTCTCTCTTTCAGTTTGGGTAAATTGTCTGTGTTCTCTGGCCTTCTCCTCACTCTGTGCGCTACTCTTTGGGTTCTGACGATTGTCCGGCTCCTGTGGAGCCAGCGAAGCAGCCCTGCCTCCCTCCTCTCCTCCTCCCTTTCCTCCAGCCCCTCCCTCTCTCACCTCCCCCTCAGTGGAAGGACTCACCCCTTTCTGTGTGCTTACGGTTTTCTTAATAGAAGGTGTTGTTGCCTGCCCGCCTGGCCTTTCATCCAAGCTTGGAGCGGCTGCTCGCCCTGAATCCTCCTCGGCATTACTGGCCTCCTCACCAGAGCTTCCGCCCTCTAAGATACCACCCGTCTCCCTGCCCGCGTCCCCAGGGTCAGAGCACGGAGCGCTTTCCTCGGATCCTTCCCTGCCGGCCTGCTCACCGCCCTCCAATTTGTCTTGGTTTTGTCCCATACTAGTCTGTGGAGAAAGACATGCTGTTAACCTCACAATAAAAAGACCAGTCCTCCTGAATGATGCCATGGCTTTGGTATGCCAGTCAGTCTTGTTCTGGCTAAAAATCCAGAAGGCATTCTACTTTTTCATTCACTCTGAATGTCTGCTGTTTATTTTTCTGACTTTCTGTGACAATGAATGAATAAACATTACAAACAGTAACAGCTTGAAAGTGAGGGGGAAGGGAGGGAAGCATGTATTAAATAGGTCCTTGATTAAACAAAAGAAGTGGGGAACGTAAGCACCCATCACATCAAACATATTTAACAGCAGTACTCTATTACTGTGTGCAGAACACATCTACTGTAAAATGTTGTAACTTTGAAAATTATAACATAAAAAAGTTGCCGTTAACATTTTGAACCTCTTATGACTGCAAGTACTCTACTCTCTATTGATTGTTGAGGCTCTTGCGATGTCAACTGTACTGGGAGAGAAATTGGAGTCACAAGATTTCCCTAAGACCTTGACTTGTAAATACGTTTTTCTCCATTTTGGTCCCATCTTGTGAAGGATATGATTTAGGAATATTACATGAAGTCACAGTTTATTAGCTGTGATACAGTCGTTACATGGCATACAAAAACATTTGGAAAATTAGGAAAAAGACAATTAGCATGCAGTAAATTAAAGTAGGAGAGACAAGTTGTAAAGTGGTGATAGAGCCTGGGGTTGGGATAATCAGAGTCTCAGCAAATGAGGGGAAGAAGATTCAATCTCTTTCAGGGCACACACTGATCAAATAATCCCTTTCCCTCTCTTCAAGGGCTTACCAGCTCTTTTGAACCTCTTTCCCTTGGGTTATTTATTTGTCAGGCCTTGGACTGGAAACTTTATTTTGAAGTCAAATTATGAAGATATCAATCAATTTCCTTTGCTCAGGTTATTTCGTGCAGGTAAACAATGACAATAATTTTTCATGCATTCCCTGATCTCAAAAGCAATGCAATTTTCATTTGTCTTTATCGCAGGTTTATGATAGACTCAAGAAGGCATTTGTCAAATGCGGATAGTACAGATAACACACATAACAAGTTAACTTGGCAGTGATGCAACTGTGCATGTGGAGGGACATCCCATAGAAACCGTTGCTAGATAGAGTGTCAATCTGTGTCTGCCAATCTTAAAGATATGCAGCCGAAAGTAAATTCTCTGCAACGAGACTGCATTGGTAAGCATAGGCAACATTTAAGCACGATAAGCAAAGGCTCCAGACTTGTTTTCTGTCAATGCCCTCCCTCACACTCTTTGTGTTGCATAGCATGTGGCTGCCTTTTTATCACATGATAGGCCTGAGCATTCACCAGAGACATGACTAAGTGAGCATGCTATCTAGCTACCAAAGTGCCTGACTCTAATAGCTCTTAAGAGACTCTCAACATGGTTGGCTGGCATTTCAGCGGGTGTGATTTTTTCCCCTTCAAATGAAAAGAAAGACAGAAATGTAAGAGATACATTGTTTTGCAGATGTTGTAATGCCAAGTCATAGCAAAACTGATCTGATTTGATAAATAATTAGTCTGTTGTTAATGCTGTTACAAACAAGACAAAGAAATCATGCGTGAAGTAGCTTCATAGAGTTATAATACCATTTTACATGTAAAATCTTCTGTTGCAGGACAGCAGTTTACTTAACCTCTCATATCATGTCATGTGATCCCTGATCACTTTACTGTACATTCACTTTAATGTACATTCACTTTAATGTTCCAATCAATCCTCTGATCCTGCTAGCCCCCGTAAGGAGGCGATGTGAGTAGAGAACCTCGCTGCCCTCAAGGTAGCTAACCCATCCTCATCTACAACCAACATATTGTTCACCAACCTCTTCCCTGACTGCCTGAGGCAGATCACTTGATTGCCTTGTGCTCTGCAGCCTCAACACAGCATACCCAGACCCAAGAGAATTCAGCATGCTAACAGACCCAGAACCCCTGGCTAATAACATAAGTGAAATAAGTTTTTTTTTTTTTAACCATTCAAAATAACCTGGCTGCTAAGATATATATATATATATATATATATATATATATATCAAAAAGATTGTGGATTATGGCCCGCAGGCTACTGGAGAGTGGAGCCTATGTATTAGTATTGCTCTGCCCTACTCGACGCAGTCAGAGAGTGGACACTCACCGGTAAGACGTCGCCGAGCCGATTGCGTGATCTGGACTGACAGACCGCTCTCTGTTGGTTGGTTAGTTGTTTTTGTCGAGTCCTCCCTCAATAGCACCAGCAATGGGATCCTTATATTCTGGACATGTGATGTCACACCCCGGCTACTTAATACAATAAGTGAATCTCCCTTACTTCCCACTGACATGGGAAATGTAAACTGTTGAACGGTTCAAACCTCTCCAGAGAGAATTTAGGTGATTATCAAAAGTTTGTTTCTTTTCAACAGTTTGCAGACAAAGCAGGCCATCTGTATAATGTCCCCCAGATTCATTGAGGAGAGACTTAAACTGCTTGGATCTTTAGACTAAGAGGGAAACAGGTCCTGACACAATAACTCCTTCACCTCTTTTTTTTTCATTGCTCAACAGTTTACATACTCGTACTGCCATGGCATGCTCACTCACAAGAGTTTATGCCAGAAAACTGTTTGAAAGTAGTAGGAGTACGTCAAAGAATGTGTTTGGAGTGTGTTAGAGGTCAAGTTCCTCCTCTCCTATGTGACTGTGAACCACATTAATGGTAAATGAGGGCCCCAGACTATCCAGGACTGAGGAAAAGGACCTGAACAATGTCAGAGAAATTTCAGTGTTTTTCCTCTCGTCACTATAGTAACATCCAAAACAGGATACTTAGGCAGATAATAAAACAAAGGGGGAGGTATGGCAGCCAAGAATTTACCCGTAACATAGGCAGGGGAATGGGCCGAGCATGCTACTAGCAGGCATCGAGTTTGCTGTGCAGTGTGCGGACATCCAGCCTTCTTCCTCCCAAAACAAACTATTATATAAGTGGTTCACTATTGTAAAAGTTTGAAATGTGTACTACGAGAATTTAGGGAAGTTGTGTCATGCTAAAAAATCACACCAATACAGCATTCACACATCAACACTCTTTCAAAACATTGAGGTCATTAGATATCTATGTCCAGTTAATGGAAAGTTGAAAAACATTCCTCGTAACACAGACCTATTAAGATAGAATGATTCATACATAAGAAATTGACATACTCTCAGACCCTAGTTACATAAACTTCCTTTATATATACAAAAGCTATACACTTCATACAGAAGCAATCTCAAAAAAAGTTTTCTGTGGTCCCCCCCAAAACTCTGGAGCCAGGAAGCATTAAATTGTGTTATCTTTCCTCCCTATTAAAGAATGTCATAACTGTACACCAGCTTTTAGAGCATTGCAACAAGAACGCAAGCCTGGCCCCACCAGCCCTTCCACAGTATACACACACACACACCCACACCATTTTATGAAGTATGGTTCCTCATTAATCACATGTGCTGTCATGCAGGCTGAGAGAAACCGAAGCCTGTGTTTCATTGATGTCATGCACACTGGGCTGTGCAGCCAAACGTTACATAAGCAGGCTGTTGGAGAACTACTCTATTGCCAAGGTATACAGATGGGGCACAATGATGTAATTTCATTTTAAGACACAGGCCACCGCAACTAATAGTGCCAAGTCTTAACTCAAGCACTTACTGTAGTTATTTCTGTCCACCCTGCCGAGGATGAGTCCTGTCTTTTGTCTTAACGACAATCTGACCAGCATTTCTTATGTGTCAGTGAGAGAATAATTATTGGCTTGTCTTTTTGTGGTTTTGCATAGAATGTCGAGAGAAATTAAATATGTTATAGCTCTTCCTGTGAACCCACAAGCTACTTCTAGAGGATCAAATGCAATGATTTAATATATTTCAAAGGCCATTGATAATTAACAAAATTAGATGCAGCCTGGGATAAAAAAAAAAAAAGAATCACAGAAAGCATGAAAAAAATGTTTATTTTCATAATAAACACAATACAGTACATTATTTGACCAACATAAAAAGTGCAATATGCATTCAGACTACAGCAAATGTACAGTACAAAAAGTTACTGCATACTTAAATATAAAAAAAGAAAGAAAAAGGTAACAAAAACAGTGGAGTAGCCTATTGTGACGCGTGTAACATCAATTTGACTTTATGCTCATAAGAAGCTTTAAAAATCTATGGATGTTAGGAGTACTCATTGAGGGGTACAGCTGGAGCTGTCTCCTCTGCATATGTCTTTCTTTAGTTTCTCCCAAATGTGCAATACAAAGATGTAACAGACTTTTTACATACATAAATGATTGATATTATGATTCACATATTGTACAGCTTCAATGGTGCATCTACTTTTGTCAAGACACCCATAGAACTTTGGTCTTCCACATTTCAAAGAGCACAAATGAGGTTGAAACCTTGGCAACCCTAACGACATACAAATGTGATAAGGTACAGAAGATTCAAAAGTACACAGGATTCTTTCTGCTTGATGTTTTTATTTTTTATTTATTTTTTATTTTTTTATAGCTTCTTATCAAAGATGTTTTGGTTGATTATGCCAAGCTATAGACTATACAACTTCTAAAATCTTTACGTCGGGGAAGCTCTCACAGGAATATGATTCCCTATCTAAAATATTGGTGATGTCATGTCACCATAGGTGCTCACATACATTACAAGACCATTTCATGCTGTGCAACAGGACTACAAGCCCTGTGCACCCTAGGACGTTACAGGGAAAGACGAGGCTGATAACATTTCTTTGTTCTAATGTTATTTTGGAAGATATCTCGTTGTGTACCGGTATCCACTCGTTAAAAGCAGTGCAGACAAACAAAAAATGTATGTTTTGTTCCGTTTTTCACAGCAATCAAGTCAGTGTACCTCTAGCTTAGCAAAAGCTCAACCCACCTCTTCTATCTCTCTCATATGAATTCATTCATTCATAAATCGATCTGTCATACACACTAACATACACCTCATCAAAAAAGTAACATAACATAACTTATCCACATGAATAAAAAAAATTATAATTAAAATGCAGGTCAACTGGTAAGGAACTGCTTTGTTGTTGTATGTTGTAAAGTGGCGAGGTAAACCTTCCTTTTGCAGCCTTCCAGTTTGGTAAACAAGGAAGTATCAAATGAACGATTTGATGTTCTTAAGACTTTGACTCAGTTCACCTATGTCACCAGGGTACTACAGTAGGTGCAAATACAGTAGTCACCATGCATGTGTTAGGTATCTTTAGGGAATAATTGACTGCTGTAATGTTAAGGGTTTATGGAATGTTCCTGTCCCCTCCCACACGGCAACCTCACTCACTCACACTCACACACACACACACACACACACACACACACACACACACACACACACACACACACACACACACACACACAGCTCTGTGCCTCTGGTCTCATGGGTAAGGCACTTTTGTGTCCATGAATCAAACCAAAGTCGAGCTGAACTAATGGCTTACAGTAATTACACACTAAAAGAGCTACAGCACTATGATTCCCCTTCAGACACAAAGTGGCAAAGACCTGGAGGGCGCTGATGGGAACTGCACGGAACACGCCTCACACAACGAAAAGGGTTGGCATTACATATTTTACTGGCTCCATCGTTCGGACACGCCAATCCTAACCCTAACCCTCACACAACGAAAAGGGTTGGCATTACATCATTGGCTCCATCGTTCGGACACGCCAATCCCGTTGGCACGCACCGTTTCACATACATCGCACCCCTCCCCCTCTCCGTAATCTGTCTGACCCCGTTTCCCCAGAGGGCCCGGTGGACCGGGTGGAGGACCGCACCTCCAACCGTCTCGTCAGCTCCTGGGAGCCCCGGGGCGCGCTCCCTCCGGGCTGGCCAGGTCCCTGCGGGCCCTTGGCTGGGCCGAGGCAGAGCGGGGGTCCCAGTCGGGCCGCGGCTCCGGCTCCGGCGACAGCGACAGCAGGAGGGTGCCGGCGTCCGAGGAGCAGGCGGAGCACAGGTCCTCGGAGGAGAGGTTGAGGCTGTCCATCTTGGCGAGGGAGTTGGAGCGCTTGAGGCGCGAGGACACGGTGAGGCCCGCCAGGCGCATGCGCGTCTCGATCTCCTGGGCCCTCTGGCGCACCAGGCCCGGCTTCCCCCTCACGCTGCGCAGGCTGTCGTTGCTGGAGCTGCGCGTCAGCGTGGAGCCGTGCGGGGAGGAGGTGGGCGTCAGCCCCCCGGTCCCCACCGCGCCCAGCAAGGCCTCGTTGGTTAGAGGCACCACCAACAGGGGCTCCAAGCGCACCTGGCACGGCGTGGAGGATTTGGGGAGGTTCCCGGGGGCGACGGACAGTTCCGCGTCTTCCTCGGCGGGACCCGAGGGCTCCTCTGGCCCAGGGAAGGTGTCTAAAGGCTGGAGGGGAGGAAGGAGCCCCTCCTGGGAGAGGCTGGAGAGCCTCTCCAGTCTCTCCGCTCTCCGGCGGACCAGCCCGGACCTCTGCAGCGGGACCAGGGCCTCCCGCGGCTGGCCCACACAGGCCACGGCGCCACCCCCCAGCCCCTGCCCCTCCCCTTCCTCTGCATGGGCGCTCATCAACTCAGGCAGGGCCTCCGGAGCGCCGGGGGACTTCCTGCTCTCGGTCTGATGCTTCCTCTCCGGCGACTTCCGCCCCTGGCTCCCGACCGCAGCCCCCGGGACACCGACCCTACCCTGGGGCTCCGCGGGGAGGAGCGAGGCCATGGGCAGAGCGGGGGTGGGCGGGGTCGCCCCGCCTAAAGAGGCGGGCGGGGGACCAGAGGGGCGGAGCCCCAGCACAGGGGAACAGGGGACCCCCGGGGAGGTGGAGGACACGGGGGGGGTGGTGCTGGAGGCACCGCTGATGGGTGGAGAGGGCTTAAGGCAGAGGTCCGCCACCTGGACTGGGGAATCCACTCTCTGCAGCCTGGGGGTGCTACCCAGTCGAGAGAGGCAGGAAGGCTTGGCTGGCAGAGGAGGCTTTGAAGGAGAGGCGTCCTAAACAGAGACAGGACACAGTCAGTCAGGGGACGGGGGGGGGGGGGGGGGGGGGGGTTAAGCTCCTGTGTAGTCTAACGAATCCTCCCCCAAGACAAGATTTACAAGGGATCCAAAATGGAGGGCTTCGGGTTGATCTTCGTTCAATGGGAAATGTGGGGGTAAAACCAAAACAAAGAGAGCTCAGCACTGGCGGCCCCCAAGGACCACCACCACTACACTTACATTCAGGTGCTGACCGACGTGGAGGTGGTTGTTGTTGTTGGCGTTATCGTTCAGGGCCGCCAGGTCCAGCCCCCCGCCCTCTTTGCCCGCCTCGTCCTCCACGTCCTGAACCATGGCCTCCTCCCCGTCGCCGTCGCCCCCTCCCCCGCCCCCCGCCGGCCGCATGAGCGCCTCCATCTCCGCCTCCTCCTTCTGCACCTCCTCCTCGTCCTCCTCCTCCACCGTGCTGAACTCCAGGCGCTGGCGCAGCTCCTCCAGGGGCCCTGAGGTCTGGGCGGCGGTGCCGGTCCCGGCGGGGGCCAGCAGGTGGGGCGGCAGGCCCTCCTCGTCCTCCAGCAGGGCGTCCCGCTCCACGTCCTCGATCTCGATGAACACCTTGTCCATGTTGAGCAGGGGAGGCCCGCGCACCGGGGTGGAGGGCTCGCTGTCCAGCGCCGAGTCGGAGAGCCGGCGGAAGTAGTAGTTGTTGTAGGCCGGGTCCACCTCCAGGCCGCCCACGGTCCGCCGGGGGGAGAGGCGTGCCGCCGCCCCCGCCCCCGCCCCCGCCGCCGCCGCCGCCGCCCCTCTGTCGGACCGCGCCGCCTCGCAGCAGGGGGACATCCCCGGCTCCGGGGTGAGGGGGCCGCCGTCCTCCCCGCCGCAGCACTGGGACATGGCCTGCTGTCCCTCTGACAGCTCGCCGCCTCCGTGCGGGCGCCACAGCTTGTTGTGCCGCTGTTTGCTGCGTGGGAACCACATACACAAGACCAGCTGGTTAGCGGGAAGACAGACGCCCTTCATTCAGCCGTTACACCACCACACCTGAGAGACACAGCTAAATATGGGGGGTGAACTCGAAACCACTGCATAATGTACCGAGCCACAACGTGAACTTTTATTTGATTTGATTTTATATCTGGTCTTGTTATTTTATTGTATGTATGTATATATATTCATACATACAGATACATGTATGGTGAAAAAAAATGTATGTCTTTGCACATCATGCTATTATTTTACTGTAATTTGTATTCTTATTGTAAAGCAACTTGTAACCCTGTTTTGAAAGGTGCTATTTAAATAAAGTTTATTATTATTATTATTATTATTATTATTATTATTATTATTATTATTATTATTATTATTATTATTATCATTATTATTATTATTAAAAGTGAGCCGTGAGAGGAAACGCTGCCGTACCTGGCGTCCAGTATGCCCTCGTACTCTGCCAGCTGTCTCATGAAGCCTGCGTTGGGTCGGGTGATGCTCCTCTTCTGTTTGACAAAGTTGTAGGCCTTCTCTAGCGACCAGCCGTACTCCTTCATGGCGTAGGCAATCACGGTGGAGGCAGAGCGACTGACGCCCATCTTACAGTGGACCAGACATTTCGATTGGTTCTTCCTGTTTGTGCAGAAACCAGGACGTTCGAAAGGAGAGATGTGAAGATGGAATTGAGGTCAAAGGGCTCGGGGATAAACATGCTCAGGTTACTTACTTTGCTTTCACGATGAAGTTGTACGTCTCATTCCAATGAGCCAGAAGATCTGTAGCTTCCTCATCGTAGACCCGTATGTTGTGATAACTAAATGTGCCCGGGAAGAAGTTATCGATCTCTCTGGTGACGTTCAGGATATACCCCACCCTGACGATGAGATTATTGTTTTGGAATACATTTATTAGCACAACATTATGGCATTATGTATGTATTCAATATGTTAGTACACCAACTGTAACAACACTCACTCCGATTCCTGAAGTTCCTCTAGGTTCGATGCATTCCATTCTGATCCCTTCAAACAAAGGAAAACAGTAATAAACCTTTAACACAAACATATCTTGCACCAATTGCACTACACAGTGCGACTGTATATCGACATTATTTACCCGAGACTATCAGTCACACACCAAAACCCAAGGATCCCTTTTTTATACATATAAAACGGTAATATAAAATGGCAGCGTTCCCTTGTAGAGCTGACTAACCAGGTACAGGTGGTCAAAGATGAGCGTGGCCTTGTCCATTTGGCCCAGTATCAGTAGCATCTCGTTGTCAATGAACTCCTTGTACTCCTTCAGGTTACAGTTCATATGCTGCTCCAACTCCGTGCGGATCTAAGGGGGAGGACTCCGACAGTTAGTATCCATATAATATTTTATTTCTCTGGTACCAGCGGTTTATTGGAAGTGCGATGGTCACCTCTTTGGAGGTGACATTCTCCAGGTCCTGGCACATCATGATGCTTCTGAGTTTGGCTTTGATAAGGCACTCTGTTCGCTCCCTCTCTGAAGGCCTGGCAGAAAAAAACATACAAAATAATTAAACGATGATTTCTAAATCTAGCATTGAAGGCACATTACGGAATATTCTTACTCTAAAAATATACAATGCCAGTCGAAAGTTTGGACACTTGAATGTATATATATACACACGCACACATGCGCACACACGCACACGCACACACGCACACGCACACGCACACGCACACGCACACGCACACGCACACGCACACGCACACGCACACACACACACACACACACACACACACACACACACACACACACACACACACACACAGATCACCAGAACTATGAAAGAGTAAGTTGTGGGGTTAAAGTGCCCACTGCTGTTGCTTACTGATCTGTGATTACACTTCTACAGTATATATATATATATATTCACATCTATCCTATGTTAACTGACTTGTCAACAAACATGGTGGGGGAGTCGGGCCGCGTGGTCTCCAGGTCCCTCATGGCGTTCCACTCGTTGATGCAGCTCTGCTCCGAGGCGATGCAGCTATCGTAGTAGCCCGTCCAGGTGAGGGCCATGCCCCCGGGGAAGTAGTTGTACCTGCGTGACACCTCACACACCTTGTGTAAAATCTGCAGCGCGGACCTGATGGAAACATGCAGTGTTTTTAGAGACAGACCGTCAGAGAGCAGATTCTCAATGTCTCAGTGAAGGACGGTACAATTCACCATGTGGTATGGTTTTCAAATTCATCCAGGTTTCAATCAAAACAGAGAGATTCTGTACTATATTCTAAGAAATACAGGCTATTTTGTTGCCTGTCCATGCAAAGTTATCTGAATGCATGTGCACTTGCATTCCCACAACAGCAGATGGCAAAGTGAGTCAGTCCTGACAGAACGCCCTGTGCAGCAGCTGCTGCAGTGGAGTGAGCTGGTGTAAAGACCGCAGCACATGTCAGTCGGAAGATTTATTGTCACGAAACCGATTCATTCTCCAAAACGTTTGTAAGCAGTCGTCCATTGTGGTGCCAGCGGTTCTGCACACAGTGTTACACAGTAATTGTAGCTCCATAGGGTGGTTGGGGAGTCACTCACCACATGGCCTGTACAGACACAGGTTTGAAGAGGTGAATCCGGCCTGCTGTGCTCACACTGAAGCCTCTGGGGAACACACAAAGGACGGGTTCAAACCACTGGATGGGGACGACGGGGAAAATATCCTGGAGGTATAGTACGTTTGCGTAAACACGTAATGTAGGTAAACCTAATTTGACTGTTTAAGTTAAACAAGGGATGTAAGTTGCACATTCAAACATTCAAATGAAATAAATTCTGTTAAGTGTAGTTACGGATGCATTTTTTTTTGAATCATTTCCAAACCTCTAAAGCCTAATTTCAGCTACGCTAACCCAGTCAAGTCCCTTCAAATCTTATTGAAATGCCAAGGTATAAAAGCAACTAGGTTGGTTGAAATGTTGCAGTCTACCCGTAGCAAAATTCACTGTCTCTCTTTCTCCTAGATGGCCAGTAGGGGGCAATGTGAGAGAGTGAACTCACCCATCTCCATCCAGGTGGATCTTGGTGTCACTCCAAAGAGGCAGCACCATGCCTATAGAGCAGCTTTTACTGCGTGGGACGACAAAATAAAAATAAAAACAAGTTTATGCATAGTCCTTTTAGAAATTCTCCGGAATGTTCCCACTGCCAAAAAATTAATTTGACTGACGCAATTTCTCTGCCAATCTCCTCATGTTGTATCTAGATAGGTGTAAAACCTACGTATGTGGTATGACTTATGTGTGTGTATGTGAGGTAGAGGGAGCTGCTCTCAGTCCGAGGCGAGCGGTCTCTGGTGCACCTGTCTTTGTTGGTGAAGTCCATCCCCAGCAGGATGTTCTCTTCTGTGTCCTGTCGACCGCTGGTGTACACCACCACCATGTAGCGCACCCGGTCCGACCAGCTGCTCTCCAGCCGCACTGCCTGTACATGGGGGGGAGGCAAAGAAAGACGTCAACTCTATCACACACCGTTTATGCCCGTTACAACGGAACCAACCTCATTACTAGACATGGGTTTAATCATAGGCAAAGTCAACACAGGTTTATTAATAAGAATAAGAATAAGAACAACTTACATTAAGAGAACCTTTCTAAAAACACAAGGACAATTTGCAAATCCAAAGATCAAATTAAGATGGTACAGCTCTGATTAATAAACAAAGGGAAGTTATGCTAGACAACTGTCGCTTTAAGAAAGACAACAGAGATAGTGTCCCTTATTATCCCTTGTGTTGGTATGCCCCACGTGAGCTCAGAAGTACTATGTTACACCATGAAATACCTATCCTCTGAGGATTTGTGTCTATACCAAAAACAACCCCGTAAATACATCCAAAGCATCCCTCCAATGAAGTGTGAAAACATGGTGGTAACAAGGTAATGTAAACTCACAAAACTCTCTCTTTTATGGACACCATGGAAACACTTGGTAATGCTCTCCTGTGTGTGTTCAAACATGTTCTCATGAGCTAATAATTACAGTGGGCAAACGACTCTTAAATCCACAATAAAAAGCATTCAGGCAGGCAGCCTATGACACAGTGCCAGATTGTTAGTCACTGACTATGTGTGTGTGTGTGTGTGTGTGTGTGTGTGTGTGTGTGTGTGTACGAGAGAGAGAGAGTGTACGTGTGTGTCGTCTCACCAGTTTGATTCTGTCTTCGGAGCGAAGAATGTTTATCATCACCTGCAAGTGCTGAGGTAAGTCGCCTATTGAGAGAGAGCGTAAACAAATAAAGACAGATCTGTGGCAACATCTGTTCGCCTGGGCAGTGTCCTCGACGGAGGGCATTGTTTTATGTGAAAATAAATACACCCATCTAGTCGTCACACAATAATTCATCTTGAGTTTGGACAAGACCTGGCATAAACCACTTGGGCATTGTTGAGTGAGAACATCATTGAGGATTGAGGTGGTTATCTTTTCCCGTGTTGAGTGACAGAAAGCAGTAAGTGTGACGCCATTCAAAGCTGAACCCAGGAAAAATACCCGCGGTAGAATGGAGGTGAGGAAACAGTGCCCCCTGCTGTTGAGAATAATAACACTCAGTAACGATTGGCCTTTGCACCTCCTGATTATTGTTTGACACTGGCATTGAGTGTGTGTCAATGTTTGTTTGGGAACCACCATGTTTGCCGGTGAACTACACTTTCCCCCGTCGCCCATAACGACGTGTCCTGATCGTGCGTTCGATAAAGCCACGCCAAACAAACTCCCTCCCCTTGCACGCACACGAGTCTTTGCGTGTGTCGAGCCGTGCCCGAGGTAAGGCGACGCACTGTAGATGGTGGAGGAGACAGGTGGAGCAACAAGCCTACCAGGAACCGCCATGAGGGGCAAGTCAAGTATGTGTCAAAACTGGAACGCCAATCAGACTCTCCCGTGCCGTGCGGCTTTCATTACGACATTGAAATTAATGACATACTCTCCCCGGGCATGTGGCTTCATGGATCCTCCATTAAGGTAGACGCCCCTGAAAAACAGGCTTCTGTTCGTCCAGCTCTTGGTTAAGGTGAATGGAAAACGAGAAACTGGTTGAGCGTCTGTTCTTACAGGCCAGGGGCTATGGCACTGCTCCCTAAATGCAGATGTACTAAGGAGGACACGCCGTGTCAGGAAGAGAGACAGAACTCCACTGACACCCAAGCTCGCGCGCCTCATCATTATGGGTTGGCAGGCCATGGGCCTTTTCAGTTGATAGGCCAACCGAATATCACCATCGCTCTTTCCAGCTGGAGTTGTCCTTTTGCATTGATGAAGTAAACACCTGATTCTAGATGGCTGTGGGACCCATTGCACAGATATCAGTTCCCTGAGAAACTTCACTCTAGACGGTATGATACCACAATATATACGCCATGTGTAAAACTCCCTTGGAAAAAAAAAAAAAAAGGCATTTTGCCTACTGATCAACATGCTCAGAGAACATGATGTGGCCTAATTCGTTCCCCAGAGGCCCTGCTTACCTCCTCTATAAGAAGCACATGACAGAGTCCTCCGGTAACTACCTACCAACGCAAACACTTCGGCCAGCAGCCAACTTTCAATGTCCTTGAGTTCAATGGATTTACAAGGTGACGCACGGCCTTCCAATTGAATTGGCCGCTCAAAAACAAAGACAGGACTTATTTACCACAAACACATTTATCAATATACTATTCAACTAAAACACTATATGCAAATGCTACTCAAGCTGTGACTGGCTGGTTTCTTACACAGTGTGACGGTGCTGCTATGTGCCTACAGTATTTATAAAAGCTCAGAGCACAGATGTCTGGCAGGTGTCAGAAGCTGCACCTCTCTGCCACGTACAGGCTTTAACCATTAATCTGCCTTGCTAATCTACACAGGCCTAGAACATGCGTGTCAACACGGAATACTGCTGCCCCCCTCACCTCCGCTCAGTAGCTATCCATCTGCACTGCTCTCACAGGCTGAGCTTAACAATAAACTAGGTTAGCACTTAGCTAGCTAACATTTCCAACTGGTTGACAAGATAGACACACTTTCAATCAAAGTTTGAGGATTTGTGGATGGTAAGGTGTGGGTCGGGCGGTACTTATGGTGTCGTGTTGGTGGTTCTCACCTGCATGTTTGTGGTGGGGGTGTGCTTTCTGGCCCTGGGGACTGCTGCCTTGCTGCAGGAAGAGAGCTGCGCCCTTCACCATGAAGAAGCTCTCGCTCAGGCTGGAACACAGACGGAGACATAGGTTAGGTCCTCGGGAGACAATTCAGACAGGGACCCCCCCAGCAAGCCGGCAAGACCCGTCGCGACACCTCAGCACCCTGAGTCTCTGAAGGTGACACTGCGAAGATTCATTCCCTGTCACACAGACAGAGAAGCTGAGGAGCGTGAAGTGAAACCAACACAGAGGATTGAATGGTGGAGCTTTTTTTTCTTCACCTTGACAGAAACGATTATTTGCCAGAAGAGGATCTTTCTATCCAGCAAACCCAAAAGGAAAAGGCCAGTGGTCAGCCTCAGTCTCTGCTGCAGTGATGAATCAAGCTTTGATCCTGAACGCTTATCTGGCTCTTTTTCTTTTTTTTTTTTAAGTCCTTTAATGCCTGAACTGCATATTGATTTCATTCAGCGAGTCTCTTGATGACTCGAACCTACTGCGAACAGAATCATGAATAATTATTCGACAGTCAATAGCCGCAACGTCGCGCATGTTCTTAGTGGATGGAAAGCTAATGTTTACCAGTCACTTCACTCTCAAAAGTCTCTCTGGGTTTAAGTCTCATAGCTTACTACAGATGACAACCAGTTGGAAGCGGTGAAAGTGTCTGAGTTCATCCCCAGGCATGCTCGTTCCCCGGGCCAGCCAGCTCTAATTATTCCCTTTCACTGTGCTCACAGAATGGTCCTCTACGCACTCTCGTAAATCTACCTGGCAGCGGGGCGGAACCCATAACCCATGCATTATATGTGCTCAGTCTGGCAAAGCCAAACGTCATGGCACATACAATACAGGTGTGATGAGTGACTGGAACAAAACAAACCCAAACAAAGAGTTAACACAGAGTAATACACTAGTGTACTTTTAAAAATGTATATTATGGATATGCTAATTTATCAACAAGCATGAAGTGGGCTTATTTGGAACACCCCTGGGCTTAAAGGGTACGTTTGGTACCCATTAAGCCCATGCCAAACGTTTGACATATTTTGACAAATTAAACAATAAAAACATTATATATTGGAATAAAATAATGAATGGCACTTCAAATGAGAGATTAGACTTTCATTTTAACCTAAATGTTCTCACTTAAATTGAGTGAGTATATATGAAACATTTCTGAAAAGCGGATTTGGTGGGCATAATAGGGACATTTACCCTACAGCTCTAGTGTAATGTAGTTTGCATACTGAGGCTAAAACAAATATAAAAAAATGGACTAACACAGTTCAAATCCAGGTTAATAATACACCATAACGCCGTCTACAGTCAACAATCGAGAGACTATGCACGTCTTTCTAATTCTAGGCTACTGGAGGGGGTCGAATATTTAGGGGTCACATTCTTGAACGCGTGAAGGTCCGGGACCCAGTCAACACGACCCTGCCACCTCTTCCACAGTCGGAGCCGCACTGACTGTGCTTCCTGTGTCCAGTCCAAAGGAGGAGGCTTGACTCGGCCCACAAAGCAAAGCAGGAACAACAGGCTCCCCTTTGTGTGGTCTCGCATTCAAATCCCTCAGTCCCGCCCCCGACACCATGGAGACAAGTTCGACCCTGACGGGGTCATGGAGTCGCACACACATCACAGAAGCTTTTGTTTGATCGTTCATTTTGTATTTCTGACTAATCTGCCTGCTGGGGGATTTCGAATGAGACTGTGAGGGAGGCTCTTGTGAGGTGAGCATGACGGATATTATGAGACAGAGCTGGTGGCACAACGGGAGGGGTACGTGCAACCAAGACAAGGTGTGAGGAAACTCTCCCACAAACACCTTCTCGTTCAGCTCAAACCTCCCCACAGTAGCACTAAAGCCCTTTAATGGAGGGGCCTTTGTGTTGAACTAATCAAGTCAAACTGAAAGGCTAAAAAGGTTTGATAAGCAGTGCCATCCACTCAAATGTACTGTCTGTGAAATCAGACCCCATGTGAGCATGACCTCCTTTTCATGGGGGGTCGGGGGTGGAGGGGGGGGTAAATCAAACGCTGACCACCACTGTGGGCCACATTCAGACAGCCTGATAAGCTCTGGTGTCTCCACCCTGCTATCGGCCTCTCCACAAGCACCTCGGCTAAAAATACATCTGGTATCAGGGCAAAATAAAGACAGAAAGGCCGAACGCTTTGCCAGATAGCCTCAGTGATGCCTCACGATTACGGCGTATTGCACCCCCGAGGCAGACCGCATACCCTGGCTCTTCACACTTCTATTCAATCGAATTAGAATTGAAGTGCCAGATTACCTCAATAGACTCATGTCTCAATATACAAGTCATCTCATGAAATCACATTGCCTGGCACGGTAGCTCAACACTCAAATCAAGCAAATTATGGTCATGTGCTCATCATTTACAAAAGCTAAATGTTGAACTATCCCCAGTTTGATTTGTAGTGACTAGCTTAAATGGCAGTAATTTCAGTCGTTCTCTCATATATCTCATACCTTTACATTATATAAAACCCAATTCAAATCACTTTACAGAACATTACGGGCCAGTTGTAGAGGCTTTTTGAGACTTTTCTAGCTCCCATCCCGATCACCTCTGGACTCACATGCGGCATATCTCGCTCTGGGTCAGCACAGCGTTCTCCACAAAATAGGGCAGCATCTTCATGACAGCCTCACGAGGCGAATCCACAACCAGATGCATCCTGTTGCTGCGACAGCTCGCCGGTCTCTCCCTTGGCCTGCCCTCCGTTTAACCTCGCGCACGCATATCCTCCTCCTCCTCCTCCTCCCCCCCCCGCCGCCGACGGTGAACGGGGCAACATCCGAGAGCCAGCGAGACGGCGACTGCTTCGGGAGCGAGCCACTCCGCGGAGTGTCAAAGTGAATGACAGTCAGCCAGGTCTCCTCCGGGTGGCTTGGCTGGCGAGCTAAACCTGCCGTTCAGACGTCCGTCTCGTCTTCTACACCCTCCCCCCGTTTCCGTCTGACAGTGAGTAAGTGGAGCAGTGAAGAAAAGCAAAGTCAGTGTTCTCTATCGTCCTGGGGGACTGGCTGCGGAGAGGAGTGCCCGCCCGCCCGCTCGCAGTCGGAGGAGGAAAGAGGCTGTGCCTGTTATCTCCTGCCCTTACTCCTCCTCTCCCATGCTCTCTGGCTCAAACAAACACACGGCACAAAAAAAAAGATAGGGGGAAAGTGTAATGTATCCGGTGGAATTCAGACTCTGCACTGTCTCCTTTCAACAGTCTTCTCCTTCCCAAAACCGCAGGGAAAAAAAATCGGTCAGTGTAGCTGAAAAACCAGTTATGCCTACTTCTGAAGCTTTACCCCTCCTATATGCAAAACATGTTCACATCCAGCGGGCTTCTCTTCAAGCTCACAAATAACGCCTATTCAAGCTCGTTTCTATACTAGAAAAGCCACTTGTTGAAAAAAAAATACAAAATAAAAAATAAAAAAGAGAGAGACTTCTTCCAAAACTTTGTGGTGGACGACTTGATCTCAGCCTGCGCTGACAACTGCATGGCGAGTCAACTGACTCCTAGACAGAGCTGCCAGGGACTTCCTGACATGGGCCAAGCACAGGCAGTGAGGAGAGGGGAAGCAGAGAGCAGCAAGCCTACAGTTCACTGAGAACTGGCAGAACACAGCCCTCCCCAAATCCCATTAGGCGGAGGGTTAGAGGGGAGGGATTAGCCTCTCGGTCTCTGTCCTGAAAGTGGCCGATGTCGCCTGTCAATCACTCACACAGGATCTGCCAGAGCAGAGGCACTCCAATGTGATTCAATCTTTCTCTTGTTGCTTTCAAGTTGAATAGGTTGTAAGAAATTACCCCATTAGGGAAGAGTATTTCTATATCAAAACTCACTCTGTTCGCTATGCCAAGAACAGATACCCTTTGTTTACACTCTGAAAGCGCTAAATTACATTACTTACATAACCATGGTGTGGACTAACCACAACTAACATCAAGGACACACTGTAGGTAAATTGACATAACTGGTTGCCAGATCTAGTTATCATGCTTTCTGTCTGTTTTCTGATCTCTTTCCCCTGGCTCTCACACACAAACACAAACTATCAAGTGACTTGACTAATCGAAAAGGATTTGCTGACGTCGACAAAAGAGGCGGCTCTGGGATACAGATAAGAAGATATCCTACGGACTTTAAACAAAAACCTTTTTTTTTGTTTTGTTTTTTTAACCAGAGGTGAAGCGTAAACAGGCTGAATTTGGGCCGTGTTTATCCAAAGCCACTCAGTGCCCACGAGACTTGGAAGGATTAAGACAAGAGTACAGGTGATGTCTCTGGCCATCAAAGAGTGGCCTGAGGTCAGCAGGTACAACTAACAGCCAGGTCCAGGGCTAGCGCAACAGCCCAGTACCAGGAAGTCCTCTATCTGATCCGCCAGGTGCCTAAGACAGATGCCATGGATTACTCAGCTCTGAGAAAGACTCACTACAGCACAAAGAGGCTACAGTACACCGAGGCAGTGGCCATGCGGATTGATTTATGGGTTTAGTGTTCTGCACACAGCCGCACAACAGAAGAATAGCCTCTTCTTGGGGGCTTGCTGCTGTTGCATAATCCTGCCACTTTCTCAGTGACGCTTTGCAGGGTGAGGGGAGAGGATGGGGAGGGCCTTGGCTCTTCTCAGGTGTCAGGCACAGGGAGATGAATGGCCTGGCCTGGCCTGCACAGGAAACGCTTGAAATCAGTGTGATCCGGAAAAATGGGTTGCTCTCTTCTCTTATAGCACAAAAATGCAAACACCAGCGCCTACTTACAGGACTCCCTACTGCAGCATTGGGGAAAGCTGAATAAATGCCTTGCAGCACAATAATACATTTTTCTTTGTTTTTTTAAAGTGATGACATTCAATATTATGAAACAGATAAGAGAGTGTTTTTAAAGTAAACAAGTATGCTTTGCATCAAGTGCGGTTCAAATAGAATTCACGAAACAGATGGGAGTTGTATAAATGTAAGATAAAACTGTCTTTCTCCAGTTTGCGCAACCCGTCAACTGAGGGCTCCACTTTTACTTCAATACACACCCTTATCGCACACAACACACACACACACACACACACACACACACACACACACACACTCACACACTCTCTTTCTCTGGCCTGAAGTTGCACTTGCCTCATTCAGCATGTCGGTGTGGTGAAATCATTTGTTGGTTGTATTCCGTTGCTACGTGGATGGTGTTTATGCTGGCTCGCTACAGCAAGGCTCGGCCCCGCCATCCTTATCGAGATGCTCAGCAGGGAACAGCGTGTGCCAGCGCACCCCACAGCACTAAACTCATATAACTGTCCATGCATTGGATAACAGTGCTACCGTACGTCAGGGGAGGTGCGTGAGCAGCAACACTAAGCACCTGTCTAATTTGCAGCAAAATGATGACAGCATATTTCATAATCCATAAATGTATTGGCAGCAGGCAAGCCATGTCTAGTAAAGTAATCTGGGGGCAAGACATGCCCTAACTCGTATCATGTGAGGCACATTCCTGCATTCACACATCACCAAGGTTCTATTGTGAAACTACAAGTATGATTAACTTAACTATACAGGATTTTTTTTTTTATTATTATAATAAAGAACACAATAACATCCCATGAGGTGCTATGCCGGCAGTTGATTCTCACCACCCCCTTAATATGTTTATTACGCGAAATTAAAACAACTTTTTTTTTTGCCAGGGCCCTTCAGGACACTCAAGGTCACCTAAACCGATGGACAGGATGGATTCTACAAAGACTAGACAGCCGCACTAGATGTTTATGATTCCATTAAGACCTTGAGGTTTGGTTGTGGGCAACCACTTCCTGTGATGAATGATGAAAATGATGGATGCGGTAGCTGCTGGGGCAGACAACCATATCCCTGGCTCGCTCCGTCTCTCTCTCTCTCTCTTCCCCTCTGTCACTAGGATTTCCTTTTGTCCTGAGATTTAGCGAAACCGAAAGCTACGATCAGCTTTCAAGCGTAACTATTTTTTATTTATAAAAAAAAAAAAAAAAAGGCTTGAATATCTGATCCAACAAGCTCGGGAAAAAATAGGTTATCATAGCTTTGAGAGAGTTGGGATAAGGTGAAAACAACATCAATTTTTCCAGGGCAATTGTAATTAACGCAATGTCCTACACCCATAACATTTGGCAAGTGTCTAATGATGAAAGAGCATTTAGTAAAGAAAGGTGTTGTTCCTCATTTTGAACAGGAAACATGTCCAAAAATACGTTGTATTTTTAACTACAAAGCTATACTAATAAGGCCTATTTACTGCGGTACTGTTTCTGTTTATTAGATTTAAGTCTTTTAGGTGTACTGTACAGTACCTTATTTTACTGGCTGTGTGGAGTATTTTCAGTAAAATCCCTTTCATTTCCTTGGTAGTACAAAACAGCTCTTGGCAAAAGATCAAAAGCAACATTTCCCTGGTGTCCGTTTCAGCTATCAATTCATATCATGGACAGTGTGGCATGATGTTACTGAATAGTTGCCGTGTAAGGTTCAACTTTCAGACATAGCTTAAGGTGAACTTTGCCACCTTTTATAAAGAAAGGGCCAAAATATTCACCAGGAAGAGTTTACATAATAAAATAATACTTTCAAAACTTATTTCTGCCTTGATTAGTGGAAAAAAACACTTAATATTATTTTCTAGACTTGAAAGGGGCCCAGGATATTATTCTTAAGCCAGGATCAGACTACACGATTATTTTGTCTTTCAAAATGGTCACTATGTCAGATTATGCAATCAATTCTTGCTGTCAAGAAATTGTCAATCATGGCTATCATGAAACACGTTTTATGAGTTGTCAAACCAGGCAGGAAAATACAAAGCATTCTGACATGCTAGACTTTTTGTCAGGGCGTCGTCCCAGATGCCAGATCATTAAAAGCATCTTTAAAAGATGGACATATTTTGCCAGTAAAACACAAGAGTATTACTGAGAGCATCAGCCCCTCTTTATGTCCTTCTTACTGAAAACAGCCTCAGCGGCTTCAGCACTAGACTATTGCCATGTCTGTCCTGTTGCACAGAAGGGACCCTGAAATACTCCAAGTTGACATGATTCAGTCAGTCAGTCAGCCTTAATCTGAAGAAGCTCTCGACTGGGGACTGACAGAGAGAAAACCACAGTCTACGTTGGCACATGTTGCAGTGGAATGGTATGAATTCAGCATGACAGAGCTACTGTAGGATAAGTGATCATATAAACCCTATTTTCATTGCCAGAACTAACTGCAAAGCAAAGCCAAATCTATAGATTTCATACAGAAGTTACAAACAGAACCACACAGACGTGTCACCTTTTAATGACCTGTTGTTAACATGACTTAGCCAACTGCGGAAAGATGATCCATGATCCAGAGTCCCAAACAGGGACAGACAATGCAAAGGGTTTCATAATTATATTAATCACTGTCTGATAAGAGTGTTCATGTTTCCGTTGGGTTTAGACTCGGAATAACTCACGCCAAGAGTCCAATAACAGTCAAAACAACTTCCTAGGCCTGAAGCAGACGTTGATGATTAGCAGAACTTACCTCAGATTTAGTCGGCGCTCATCATCACTCCCAAATTCCTGCAACAAAGATAAGGTAGTTGAGGTCACCAATTTAAAACTTTGAGGATGTTTTAACGCTGTCAAAACATATCTAAAAACACAATAATACAATGAATTTTATTGGCGCAGCGAGCTAGACACCATTATCCAATCGTAAGCCCTCGTGATTAAATTAAGCATAATAAGGCTTTTAGAGAGGTTAGTAGAATCAACTGGCCTTTACCGCATAGCATCATTCCATTGTTTATTGCATTGTGTCATGATGTTATTGTTAGTGTTAAAATTCCGGCTGTATAAATTCAAATCTCCACAAGAGGTCACAGAGGGTCAGGGCCATCAAGATGACCTACAGTATCAGTGTGTCTCCAAGACATGCCTAAATATGGTTAATGTTCTGCTACATTTCGATTTGATAGCAAAGTGTCATTTAATAAAGAAGATACTGTGATGTAAAAGGCAAAAGGGATTAGCCTTCAGATCCAATAAGGTGTTTAGTAAAAACACTCATAGAAAAACAAAGGTAAACTACATCCCTATATGAAGAATAGGACCTAAAAGAAAAATATGTCTTTGCTCTGAAAAGATATGACTAAAATAGAATAGATACCCCTACAGTAGACCTAACCTTAAAAACGAACAAAACTTATAGCAGCAAGAAAAGTAAAAGAAAAAGTAGGCTAAACCTTTCATCCTCACCAAATTGATGGTAATGCAATCAGACAGTTGGCCATTGACTATTTTCTTTTGAAGTCAATAAAGGAGAAAAAGAAATGAGTGTAATTCTATCTGATGCAGTGTCAAACAATCTGTTTAAGAACAAATATAACAAATAATATAACAAATAATGTCATATAACAGCTGACCAGACACGACTATAGTGAAATTCCTGTGACAATGCACGAGTGCAGAGAGCCACCTGGCGAAGGCAGCGAGTTAGGGCACTGAAAAGAGCCAGGGAGAATCTTAACCCTGGAGAGGAATCAATAAAACACAAATTATATTGTGGACTGAGACACGGCCTGACTTCGCAAATCAAAACAGATTACTTCGCAATTATTTGTCAATAATTCCTGGGCACTTATGTTGTCATTCAAACTGCCAAAAGGTTTCTATCTTTCTTTACTCTTCCCTCATTTACTCTCAGTCCCTACAGTTTAACACCTCACCCCCTCCCTTCCTTCTCATGTGAAGATGACATCATAGCTGCAGCAGCCTCCTATGGGGCTAGTCTGTTTCCACCTCAGCAGGTTGGTGCAACACACAGACAATTGCACAAGGAAAGAGTGAGTGAGAACACAAATCCAATATTTCTGATCAAAGCTTCTCAGGGTTCAGCAAATATAGCCTAGGCCATCCACTCGTAGCACTAACTTGTGCCATGGATAATTATTATTGTACCATGATTTCCAAGTCTCAATCCAAAATGTTTTTTTTCAGCTCCTGCTCTCTTAAATCCTAAATATAATTTGCTCACAGGTACTTGATCTTTCAAAATTTAAATTACACAAGGCATTTTCTTTGCTGTTATTTATTTATTCAGAGTGGTTTTTGCTTCTTGTTTGTATTCAGCACCCCCTATTGGTTAGGATTAGGACATTGTGAGCAAGCAGTTTAAGTAGGGGAATTTTTTTGTCTCTGTAAATGTCCTTTAACTGACATGGGGATTGGGAAAGTACAGACTGAAACATGTAGCCCGGGAAAAGCCTTCATTAGCCATATTGTGATCTCATATGAAATGCCCAGGCTTTATCGATATAAACTGAGATATTATAATGATCATCCCTGCTGTGCTGACTTAGCACTCGAAGATATCTTGCTGATGCACCATAAAAAGTGAATGCCTGATAAAAATGAGCAAACTTGTGAATGCTAGCTGTTCTGTGTAGTACACTTGTAGTTAACAATGTTAATAACATTGAAAGGTATCAAATCATGTCCAGTTTGTGTGGTAGCCTAATCAATGACAGTGTCTATCTCGCTTCAATGACTTTCCAATCTTTCCCACATTCCTTTATTTTTTATTTTTTTCAATGTATGACAGGAGAGCTACAATGATAGGTTGTGCAATTATAAAGCAAAGACAATCGTTGAATCATATTTAAACCATATTGGCTAGCAGGGTGAGCAAATTAGCAGACAATAACGAATGCTAACTGACAACAGGGAATTTGTGTCCAATTTCACAATAGTTGCCTATAAGTGGCTTCTCTCTTTTTTAATGGTGACTACTGTATAGCTAATGTTTAGCATAGAATATATAACCTAATATGGCCATAGCATGTAGCTGCTAGCTACTACTACTACAGCCAACATAACACGTTAACAGTCTACTACAACTAGCTACGTTAGCTACTCAAACGTCTTGTAATATTTGCCCACTAACATTATAGTCACTAACTTATGTTTTGAATCAAGCCTTAGGTTGGCTACATTTTTGAAGTTATAGTCACAAGGAACAGTGACAGTATGCATGTAATCTATTCTAAAATTATAGGCAGCTACCTTAGTTTGGACAGCTACTTGCTAACGTTACATCCGTATATTAGCATGCCAGCCAACGTCAGATGAAGATGAACTGAAGCTACCCAAATCCAAGCAAGCGTTGACTGACTAAAGACGCTAGCCATCTATGATTCCTGATACCCTGGTGTGTCTCACAAGCGCTTCCCAGGATAGAGCATGTCGGCACCGGTGTTCAATCTTACCTCCCCCGCATTCGTGGTTGTAGTGCTGGCTGTGGACGCAGCACTTGGGGTCGGGGAGCGCTGAAGAGTTACCAACGCCATGGTGGAGAGGATGCACACAGGCCAGTGTGTGGCCTATGAAGCGGCTGCTGCTGTTGGATGCAGATGATGGAGAGTATTCCGGAGGAAGAACTGCCTGAAGGAAGTTGTGTCTCCCAGCTTTCGAGGCATGTCATCGTCAAGATGTTGTACTCCAAATACATATTTTCTACAACTAACCCATTCCAATTTCTTTATTTACATTTGTTTTTAAGTCCAATGTATGAACAGCTCTATGATATAGGCTACAGGAATATTTGTGATAATGAAAACAGACATTTTGAATAATAAAATACTTGTCACCGTCACTATCTATGTTACCACTGCACTGGTGGCAGGTGAGGATTGTTCATATTTTTTGCCATTGTATTAATATTGAGAAAAGAGGAAAACTCCATAAAACTGGAGTCTTGTGACTTCTATATTTTTAATAAGAGGTATGTTTACTTTGGGTTTAGGTTGTTTTTCATTTATATATGTAAATATTGTAGTGTGTGATTTAGGCCAACATTACTTTGTGAGAGCAGATTATACGTAAAATAGTTGCCCGAATAGCCAAATTATTTCAAATGCGTGTCTCATCCGGACAAGGCGTGGTTAACATGCCTATAAAGCAAAATAGGTGGCACATTTTTAACACACCATACCCTTTAGGTCAAAGAAAGTTTTTTTGTATTTTACAATTTGCCAAAGTTGTATTGCCTTCAAATCGAGTAAGCACCCACTAGCTCAGTTTAAACCGCAATTCGCTTGCGCCACTTTACCCTGGACGACTTCCGTACCATGTGACTTATTTAGGAACTGTTATGAAAATTCTGACTCATTTCATGGATTCAAGTATGTTCGGCTCAGCAATAAACCTGACTATTTCGACTCCCAAGCGGATCTTCTTTCAGTAGCACTTGACATTTTATGGTTAGACAATGTTAGCACTATTTCTATGTACGATTAGCTAAACGACGTCTTATGAAAAATAAGTAAATCGACTTTTCGGACCTGGGAATCGGCTCCCAACGTAAGAGTCAAGACAAGAGTCGACTCACTCACAAACTACATATTGTAAGTTCAATTACTTGTCAGAAAGAGTTAACCGAAAAGAGCTCGAACATCTAAGGTAAAACTGGTCTCTGTTTGACAATGCTCAGTAAGATTACTTATTTAGCATTCATTAACTTATTTTATCTCAAATATATTATCTTTATTGACATGTTCTTCCCATTTTGACTTCTTACGGGGCAACCTGCTTCAATTTCTGCAAGGGTTGCGTTACAACTTTTTAAGTGCAGGGAAGCCTACATCTAGCCTATTACTTCATGATATACTCTTAGCTTATAGACATTAGCCTGTAAGTATAGGTCTCTTTAGTAAAGTGTATACATGTTTTAGCATTGGTAAAGTTAATAATTAATCTATTGCATTCATTGAGTTAGGCATGCAAGTCTGGCTATTGAAAACTGGCTCCTGAATTACACAGGCATAGAATGTGGCATCTGAGATTTGACTGTCTGTCTCTGCCTATGTATTCTTAGTCATGCGTGTCGCAGTTATTGGAGCTGGAGTCATAGGCCTGTCCACGGCCCAGAGCATCTATGAGCAGTATCATTCAACAGTCACCCCTCTAACTATTGAGGTGTATGCGGACCGCTTCACTCCCCTGACTACCAGTGATGGGGCTGCAGGTCTATGGCAGCCATACCTTTATGACAAAGGCAATGTCCAAGAGACGTAAGACTTATCTTTTGAGCTGAAAATCTTCAATCTGTTATTTTTTTTCTTTTCCACAGAAACAAATTAAAATGCTATATTTTTCCTGCCTTTAGAAAATGGAATAAAGAGACGTTTGACTACTTACTGAGTTTCCTTAGTTCACCTAACTCAATCAAAATGGGTATCTTTCTTCAATCTGGCTACAACCTTTGTACAGGACCTGCACCAGTGAGTAGAATGCTGTGTGTACAGTGGAATGCACACTCGATAAATTGCTGTGTTTTACACTTAAGACTATGCCTTGTCACAACTAGACACATCTCTGTGGAAAAGATGAAACCGTTTTGATGTACCCTGTTTCTCTCTTTAATTTTTATGGTATGTTAATACGGCCCAACACCATAAAATCGATCTGAATAGCCTACTGTTTGCCCAAACAATGAACTGGACCATGTGGCATAATTGAAAACATTCAGGCTGAGGCCCCACTGGATAGTCTTTCAGAAAGGCTTGAGGATTAGTTAGAGGTACAACCCAGTCAAAATCAAACTAATTCAGGGATGATATTAATATAGGAGAATGGTTGGTGCTAGCTAGTGTTTTCACCGTTGTTGTTACAGGAACCCTCTTTTAAAGATACTGTTCTGGGCTTCAGACACCTCACACAACGAGAGCTGGAATTGTTCCCTGGATACAGGTAACCTTGGACTGTTTATGAATAAGTAATGTACATTATCCGTTCCCATTAATCTGAACTGTAATCCATCCCAAAATAAAATGCGTTGGAATGAATAAATCAATAATTCACAGATCTTTATCATGTTTTGCTGTTAATGGTCATCCTCGTCCCACCAATGTGTTCAACCTTTTATTGTAGCCATGGCTGGTTTAACACTGCTCTAATGATTGAGGGGAAGAGCTACTTGCCTTGGCTGATGAATTGGTGAGTGATTAAACTATATCTTATCAGTAACATTGCAGTATTCAGAAAGACAGTTCACACCGAGGTATAAACAATTAACTATATGCTGGAGGAGATTACTTAATATAATATCGAATGTAATATAATAGCACTATGTTCTTACAACACTTGTATTTCAAAAATATGTGTCTAATCTTTGTACGTTCATAAAAGGGTCAGCTGTGCTTTTACTCTTGAATCCATACACTTAAGTGGGTACTTAAAACTTTTATGTGCTACAGTAGGTCTTGATCAAAAACACCCTCCTCCTATACAGCTATTGCTCAAAGCATTTATTACCCAATAAAATGTTGGAGATAATATACAGAGATAAAAGATAGTGTACTATTTTTATGCTTTATGGCTTTTAAGGTGAAGGAACCCAGAAACTATAAATGAGATTAAGAAAGATAATTTTGTAATTCAACGTTCTAAATGCTCACCTATCCAATTTGTTTTCATTAAAGGTTGCAGACGAGAGGTGTACAATTTCACCAAAGAAAGATAGAATCTTTCGAAGAGGTTAGAAGAAACACCTCTTGACAATTGCTATAAGCACTTATAATAATTATAATATCCAATACAATTTGTGTTGTCATTCTTCTTTGGGTTCAGCTGGCAGAGTCTGGCGCAGATGTAATAATCAACTGCTCCGGAGTGAGATCTGGAGAACTTCAGCCTGACCCTGAGCTTAAACCGGGCCGTGGACAGATAGCAAAGGTCAGGCTGTTTTACAAGTTCAAATGTGACCAGGTGCAGCCTGTTTGCAATTCCTCATATCTTTCTGTTCCAGGTAGAGGCGCCATGGCTGAAACACTGGATTCTTACCCACGACCTCACCACTGGAGTCTACAATTCACCTTACATCATACCAGGGTAGGGATTCCACTCAATAACAGGGGCCAGCTATGAAGAGAATATTCATCGATGAAGTCATTGCTCAGTATAAGAGAATGACCTTTGTTTCAACAGGAGCCGTTTGGTGACAGTCGGCGGCATATTCCAGGTGGACAACTGGAGTGAGCAAAATAACTCTGTTGACCATAAGAAGATCTGGGAAGAAGCTTGTGTCCTGGAGCCTAGCCTCAAGGTTAGAGGTCTATACTGTCTTCTTTACTAAGACAACAAAGCACTTCAAAGTGATAGTCTAATATTTTGGGAAATAAGAAATGCCCCAACTTACCCCTAGTCAGACGAGATGATTGATATCAATTTTATGTTTGGGTCAATACTGTCTTCTTCACTAAGACAATGAAGCACTGTCAGCCCTTGTCTTAGAGAGCAGCGGAGATCACCACATGTTATGTCAATAATTCAGTGTTCATTTTAAATGGCTATAATTTTAAAAAGCAATTATTTCATAGTTCTGCAGGTGAATTGCTTGCTGTCGTCCTTCACGATACTGCCAATCCATGTGTCTTTGTTGTGATATGTATTTCCTTCTTTCCGTAGCATGCCAGGATAGTGGAGGACTGGTCCGGTCTTAGACCTGTTCGCAGTAAGGTTAGGCTGGAGAGGGATGGCCTGCAGGCTGGAACCACCACTTTTGAGGTGAGTTACGGAGAGAAAACCTGAGAACATTACTCGGGACATTTTTATCTGAAAACTCTTGGTTTAGTTTTCTCACTTTGACAACTTAATATTTGCTACATGTGCTGCTCACTTGGATAACTTTTGATGCTGCACCCCATTGTTTAACTTGAACTTGACCTGGGAGTTGTTATCTTGTGAACTGAGATTTCTGTAGACTCTATATTGAAAGTAAGATGGAGATGTCACTGCTTTGATGCAGGTGATACATAACTATGGCCATGGAGGGTTCGGACTCACCATTCACCGAGGATGTGCCCAGGAGGCAGCAAGGCTCTTCGGAGAGATCTTGAAACAAAAAGGCTGGGAGCCAAAAGCTCGTTTATAAGCTGTTGAAGCTAGAGTTTGACAAGCAGTATTCTTGTTGTTGTAAAGTAAATGGATTTTGTCAACACTATAAGCATTTACATTTATATGGTTTTACTACTAGCTAACAACCTAACAGAATAATATTTACTCAATTACTTTTATCTCTAGGAGATCAATCTACGTGTTATTGTGTACCTGGCAAAAAAAATCTTGTTTAGATAATTTCTTTTTAACTATAAGCTATTATATGTTAACTAAATGAATAATGTGATGCATTCAAATGTTCCAATATGGTGATAATTTAAGGCAGCATTCTAAAATACTAAATTATTGTAGATTATCATAAGTGTAAATTCTACAAAGAAATAAAGGCAACATTCTTCTTAAATATAATTTTTCATAATTATATTATACCCATTTACATCCAGTGCAGTGACAACAATCTGTGCACAGACACTCCATTGTGGCACTAGTTTACAACGGCAGACATGAAGGAGATTAAACATGTGCCAGGTTCTTTGCCAGATTTAACAACGTTTCACTTTTAAAATGTGATAGGACATCCCTACACCACCTTTTGTTACGAAACAAAACAAAGACAACAACCAAGCCTGGAATTGATCAACTATTTACAGATTTTACTTTCACATAAAAAATAAGGTTTTTCCATTCCAATTCCATGGTAATATAACGATGTGTGTGTGTGTGTGTGAGAGAGAGAGAGAGAGAGAGAGAGAGAGAGAGAGAGAGAGAGAGAGAGAGAGAGAGAGAGAGAGTATATGTGTTGCCTCCCTTGGATTAGGGAGTGCCAGACAGTATCAGATAATGTTTTGTCTAAGACATTTACCCATGTACACTGACTATGGGCAGGACGTACAGCTATGAATGATAAAAACATTCAAGTACAGAACAATACCTTAAATTTTTTTTCAAATGTTCACATCTTTGCTGATATTCTCAAAGCAACATTCAAAGATGTAATGTTAGCAGCATATTCTGTGTCATAAATAAATACTGCACTTGAAGCCTTGATATAGCTGGCATTTACCTTCCTAGACATCCATGTGCAATTCACTTGGCAAAACGGACCTTGACAAAGGAAGTGACAGTACAGTCTACTTCCACAGATTCAAAATGTCTGAATGTTAACAAACGTTAATTCCAGCTGCATTCAGGCTTCATTTCAAATGTATCTGTGGAATAATACATCCAAGATGTGTCATCTTATTTGCCAATTTGAATGTACAGTCCAATGATAACTCAGGTGACTGATTAACAGTGCTTAACCCTAGACTGTTGAGATTTTAAACTGCATCGTTAGAGCAAAGATATGTGCAAAAGATAACGGACTCTTTGGTCCACTCTATGAATATGCAATATTACTTTGCTAATTTATTAGGTGAAGGTCCTAGAAGAGTCAGTCAATCTGAGTTTAGTTGGACTGTTAAGGCTTTTTTTTTTTTTTTTAAATAAGAGTGTTGTGTTGTAATGAAGCGAAGCTCCTCTTTTTCACTCAGAAAATATTTTCAGAATTTCACTTACAAATGTTATCCGTCTTTCACCTTTTGATATTCACAACAGATTCTCTGTGGAGCATAAGTTCCCTTGGAGCATGATCAACATATTGTGGTGTTACCCATGACAGTGAGGGTGGCTATACAGACCGGAAAACTGACTTGAATCGAAAGTAACAATGGCAGCTTAATATTACCCCCTTTCTTCATAACTCCAGCCTAACATCCACCGGTCTGTCTTTAGTCCTGGGAGCTAGACCTGGAGTGTGGGATACCTCCTGACCCTCGGCCAGAGGACCGCCCCGTCATCTCCTGGCCCCACTCACGGTGACTGGACTCCTGAAGGCCCCGGCCTGTGGTCTCAATGGGCAGGGCGCAGGAAGCAATGGCAGCCAACAGGCAACAGCAGCAATACACTGAGAGTGTTAGGTACACCGAGGACTCCAACATCACCTGCAAGGATGTAGGAGATCATTTATAGCCAGTACATGTTGTCTGCTGCGTACCGTATAGGTTTGTTTTTCGGTTTTCCTTTTTTAAATGTTGTCTTTCCAACGACACAAGCACAAAATGCGGTGGTAACAAAACGTGCAAACCTGTGCAACAAATGGTGTGATGAGGGCTCCAACCCTGGCCATACCACTACTTGTCCCCAAACCCAATGCCCTTGTTGCTGTTGGGTACACCTGCAGGAGCACGACAACCAGTTACATTGGACAGCTGTTTTGTTTAGCTATTGGGTCTGTTCAAACAGACCTTGGTAGTGCTTTACTCAGTGGGATATCTTTTGGCCTTTGACTCTACCTCGGGTGTGTAGACATACGCAGCTTGGAAGCCACCTGCAATGAACGCCCTGGCGATAAATATCAACACTGTCAGGGTGGTCCTGCAACAGACGAACAACAGCTTTGTTAAGAAAATGGGGAGACCATCCTTTTGAGTGTTATTTCATCATGTATTTTAACGCTTAGACTTTGGTTTGAAACTATTTCTCAGACGGCTAACTGTACCTTCCAACACAAGCGTAGAGTGGTATAATGCACATGGAGAAGACAAAGAAGCACAGGGCCATCGTTTTTCTTCTTCCCAGACGGTCAATTGCCCACAAGGTAACGAGCAGACCTGCGAGATATCAACTAGTTAGTCAAGTAGTTGAACTAATGTAGGCCTATTTATACACTGTACACATACTCTAAAAGTAAACAATCAAATACAAAATAAACAAACTGAAAATTGGAGTAAGTATAAATGAGATGCACCTGGGAATTCGGATAGCGTGGTCCAAAGTAGGTCCTTGTAATCATCCGAGTTCAGATATTTACACTCCAGGCTACATCTGGGTTCCCTCTTGTTGCCTTTGGACACTGGAGGGAGACATGGGACCAAAAAAATAAATAAAACATCATGGCGCAGCCTAAACAATAGCTTCAATTTTGCGGCATGACTTCGCGGACAATCAAACAACAATTATAACACTTTGTGGAATATTAAACATCATCCCACTATTCACGAAAAAAAATCCAAGGCAACCGGACGTGGGAGTCTAATACTAAATTTGTCCTGGTGAAAAAGAATAGGCCAAAAAATGTTGTACGCAACCAAAAAGCGTACTGGCTCCCTACTTGTACTTTTTTAATTCAAATACAAAGCTATTGTTTTAAAGAAATCCCAAAATATATCATATGCAAAGACTTTCTGAAATGCACAAAATGTTCTTGTATTCATCTTTTCATATAAGGAATTGAACTACATTTTATCTAATTAATACTTAAAATGCATTATTAGATTGCGTTTTTATTGCAGCACATTATAGAATTGTGTCCTTGAGAGTGTTGTGTGCCTTTAATGATGTCAGAGCAGCAGCAGTGACTCACCCCCACACACCCCTCCCTCCTGGAACAGCTCTGTTGTGAGCAGCACCAGACCATAGTAGGAAAACGCGTTAGAGAACCTGAGGACACAGGAATCCCACGGGGGGAAAACAATGTGTTAATCGAAAATGGCATGATACCGTTCAGTATGAGCGTGTTGTGAAAGAAAAATACCTTTTTAACAGGGAACACGTTTTCAAAGTGCAGTATTACAAGGTTTGAAACGGGGCTTTTACCAGATAAACCACAGTAGAATTGTGGTACAACGAAACTGGGGTGAGAAGAGATCTTGAATTTTTCCTCTATCCGCCTAAATAGACAAACAAAAGAGGACCTGTCTTTAGAAAAAAATACGTTTTTTTTCTCCGTCAAAATCATCATCCAGTGTATGCGTAGCAGCTATACCTGTTTTGCAGCAATGAGTTTTCCCAGGGGCATGGGCACGCCATTCTCTGTGGCAATTCGTTTCAGCGTAGCTAAAGCTTTCTCCTGATTTCCGGTCAGAACGTCGTAGCGAGCACTCTCTGGCAGCCACTGATTAAAAGGCCTAAGTGTCAATTATCGTATTGTCTCCTCTAAAAACACCCTGATTGTTCAGCGAATGTTCAGCCTCTTGCCACTGTTCGTACTCACAAAGCTGAGGATGGCGAAGATGAAGAGGGGGATGGTGGAGAGACCGAGCAGCCAGCGCCAACCCAGGGTCGGCATCACCAGGATTGCCAGTAGAACCTCAAACACAGTGCCCAGTGCCCAGAATATCTGCAAGGACACAACAATTGATTCACCCAGGAAGAGGTACGAAGGAAGATATCCCTGACACTTAGTTTTAAGTAGCTTCATTGATCCAGAGTACAGGTTCTCTCTCTTTCAGGCTTAGAATCAACCCAGACCAATCCTAGAACTGAGGAGTCAATCAAAGCAAACAAGAAAACAATCCATTCGTTGCTATAACAACTAAGAAACCAAATTGTCTTTGTTGCCACAAACATGCACAGGTTCAATTTTTTCCAAACAAAGGCTGAGTGGTAGTTTGTTTACACGTCTGACTGTCAGAAAGGTCTGGTATGAGGTGCAGCCCATAACGTTACCTCTATCAGCAGGATGCAGGTGGCTCTAGACCTCATGGGCAGAAACTCTGCATACAGGGTTACTCTAAAAAAGACACACGTCTTCCTGTTAGACACGTATGACATTGTGGTACGAAAATGTGTATGCCCATATTATAATTGGCCCAAAAGCAACAAGATCTTGTTAGGATGGCGACACGTACGACTGTGGGGCCCCTCCGATACCGAATCCCACCAGAGCGCGGAGGAAAAGGATCCAGCCGTAGACAGGAGCGAATGCACTCATCAAACCGTAGAACATTGTCCACGCCACACTCATCTTCAGACCCTGGGTTAGCACAGCACCGTCAATTGTAACGTCACAATTCCATCTCTGAGAATCTGTGGCCTTATTAATGAATATTCTCTCCATTTCACTTGGCAGCTCTTTAGTGGAGGGCAATAAACTAATGGTAAACTTAGCCTGGTGAAGAGAATCCACTCACTGTTTTCCTGCCATACTTGTCTGAGATGTTTCCCCAAAGAGAAGAGCTGAGCATCATTCCTATGAACACCGCCTATATAGGAGAAAAATATAACTAAATCCCAATATAACTACTACTAATGAAGCATTACCCCAACTGTGATAGAAAACATCACCGTACAATGTTTAAAGGCATGTGATAACTAAAAGGATAAACATACTAGAACTACAGATCATTTCATTAACAGGAGGCAGCCATTACCGAGGTAAGAAGTGCCACCTCCAGACTTGGCAGTCTCCATTCACAGTGGAGCTGCGGGGCCAGAATACTGAGGATCATCATCTCCATAGCGTCGGCCATCTGTATACACAGCGAAGGAAAACAAAACACTGAACTAACCGTGACATGTTGGCGACAAAATATGCAAATCGTCGAACATTGCTGAGATCAAAATATGTTTTGCGTTATAACATTTTAAACATGATGTTAATATTGTTGTCAACTGTTTTATGTAAAAGACGTTGCTCACCCAGGACAGTCCTGTGAGGATGGAGAGTTTAAACTGGAACTTCCCAAAGCCAATGGCTTCCACAGCATCCTCAACCATGAATGTGTCTGGGGCAATGTAGCAAGAGGAGGACAAGTAAATTACAGTTATTTTAGATACATGTTCAAATTAATTTGCAATATATTGAGGTCTACAGCACTGTGAAGACAATAACACAGTGAAATGAATCTAGAAAAAGTAAGTTAGGACTCAACATTGTTATGTCACTATGGGATGGATATGGTAGAAAATGTAGTAATGAAAGAGTTTTAAGCGGCAAAAATCTATTTATGCAAAGTTATTGTTTAATAAACAACAATCCATAAATGTTGACTCAACTGTAAGCAGATGCTTTTCTTAAAAAATTGTAATCGAGGTAGACCTTTAATAGATGAATGATGATTAAACAATTAAGCAAACATTTGACTGTTTCTACAGAGTGCTGCATTACCATACCGTCAGTCGGATTTGCAAACTCCCGTGGTACTGGTGCTCCATCTGCAAGTGCCACTGACTCCATGTCAGTCTGTCCTGCGTCAAAGTGGCCCTCTTGATCTCTCCCCCCTCCTTCATCCTCTGAGCGAGTGCTCTCACCTGTGCGACGAAATTTGACCACACTGCAGGAAGAGAGACTCAAGAGAATAAATAACTCTACCAATACCCGGCAGTACTAATCAGGGGGTTTTCCTTGTAGATGAGTCATGCCAAGGCAAAACTAAAGTAAGACTCAAAAGAAGAAGTTGCCTGTTGCCTAGGTGACGATAGTTCAGTCTGTTCCGTCTAGTTTGACAGAGTTACATGCTTATTTATACATAAACCGTTTAGTCAAATGGTGACATTGTGTTTAGGCCAGACGAAATGTTTGGAAATAACTTCTTTCTCAAATTATGACAATGCTACCTGTAATGGGATCCACATGTAACCTTAAATACATTATATTGTGCGTGGAGCACAAATCCCCCACCCCTCTCTTTGTGGGGGGTGAAGCAGTGGGAAGGAAATGTGGAGGCAGCCAGTGAAGACTTAAACACTGTAATTACAGAAAAGACTGGCCGTAGGCAGCGTGGTTACACCCCTGCGATGCTTAGGAATGCTTGATTTGAATCCCACCATTTATAGTTGAAAGTAAATATGCAGGGATTCCACAACAAATCTGAATATCAGTGTACTGTATCGATAAATCCTTTGGTTCATCAGATATTAATACCCCATATTAGTATGCAGAATTTAAATCTCACTACACTCAACAAACTATGAATGAACTTGATTCATAAAACGGCTGATATTTGAGGTTAATCTGCACTGTTTTGAATGACAGCAAGTCTGCAAGAGTTCAGGGTTAAGCTACAGTGGTGTGGTGGAGATAGAGGTTCAAAACTATTCAAGGCGTTCAAGCTGCCTGACAAACTCAACAAATACCTTGATGAAGGAATACCTCAAAATGAGATAATAAGCTTTAGGAAGAATTACTAGGGCATGCAGCAGTCGAATAAATGCTTTGTTACTTTGCGGTCAAAACGTAAGCTGTTCACCACACCATATTTTATACCAGTAAAGTTGTGTGTAACAGACACACGCAATGCTGGTAGTGGCTGAACAGATTATATAATTGATCTACCGTGTGTGCCATGAAAAAAAAGGTAATCGGATAAAAATAGGTTTGGAAGACCACAAATTATAACAGGAGAACCTGTGGTCGAGGACGACTTGTGGTTCTTGGCGAAATGGTTCTCTTCAAGCAGGAATAATACAATGAAACAGCCAATGTAAAGCTATCAAAACAATTGTACTCACGGGAGTTGCCTCAACTGGAATAAATCATCGTCCATTTTCGTATTTGTTGGCTCGTAGTCTGTTTTGTCTCATTGCCATTACATTGTTTTCATCAGAAGAGATTTCAGCACCACGGAGAGCTACCCGTTCTGGTTCTTAGCGGAGAGCCAATGAGGAATGTTTACAGTGGCGTGTCATCAGAGTACAAGAAAAAAAATACGTGCTAATATCAAAAGCAGCAACTGATTTTTACAAATTGTGAAACCACTGTGAAAGGTAGGCTAAGAAAAAATAAATTATGTATGCTAAATCAGTCTCATTCGTCAGCACTGGCACTGTGCACTTAGAGTCTGTGTGTGAGAGCCTATTCAACCTGCAGTAATGATACTAACCCTGATATCAATAGTGTACATAATCTGAGGACTCTAAAATGGTTGATTTTGAACATGAGAAAAACGTTAACATCAATGAAGACTGGAAAATTATAAATAATGTTCACATTTGTGCCTCGGGCTATCTGCGCAACAAATGGGGGTAGTGATGGCTTTGAACAAATGGGTGGTACGACTCTCTAAACAGTCCGTCTATGATGTAATTCCTTACTGGAGCAAATTCAGTTCCGTGGCGGTCAGTCACAGAATGCCGTGGTGCAGACCAGATACATCTGAAAAGCTTGTTCGGGAGTTTTTGAGCTCTGGGACGGTAGTCAGGTCAGACTTTTCCCCCTGGTTAATGTAGAGCTTAATTAAGATACTTGTTTTGCTCAAATCACTAGCCTCTAGTCGAGTTCAATGCAAGCTCTCCCACGCAACGCAGCTGACCCTCGTCGACGTAATGCCGAACATAAACAAACACCAGGCTTTCGTTAGCTAGATAACTAGCATGCTGGTTTATCGAGGACAAACAACAGAAAGCAAGCTAATGTTGGCTAGCATTGGTATACTGTATACGGACGCGTTCGAAGCAGTACAGTTGTAGGTGAGGCCAGTAATTAATGGATTAGCTAGCTAGGAGTAACTCACGCCTATTTAGCTTTAACAAAAGGTCACAGTTCAAAACCCTTCGATGTTCAGTTAACATAACTTTGTAACGCTAGCTAACTACGCAAAGTGGAAATAGCTTGATACATCTCCGGCACAGTAGATGGCTAAGGAACTAAGATATGGTTCTAGCGTTATATACGTTACATAGTCTAAACTTCTGAAGTCACATTCAGTTTGCTAAAGCTAGTGAGTCCTACTCGAGATGAATTACAAGTACTACCAGCACTAACAGACCAGCGTTAGTGGTAGCCAGCGATTTGGCTATACGTGGTAAAGCTATTTGTTCACGATTAAACGTTACTCTAGTCTATACCGAGATTAGTAAGCCATTTAAGCCTTTGATACACCGCCATTGACATGGGCTTGAATGGTCAGGAGTTAAGCTTCTTCTTGAATCCTTTCGTCCTCTGTCTAGGCTGCATTCTTAAATAAAACCTAGATTGTTCAGAAGAAGAACACTTACATCTCTAACTTGATCTTTTCGATGCTCATGTGGATACTGGTAACATTGGCCAATTACTATACCTCTGTTTATAACTGTCAATCCATTTGTTCCAGGTCGAAGATGATGAAAAACTGGGGAGTAATCGGTGGTATAGCAGCAGCCATGGCCGCTGGAGTTTACGTTCTTTGGGGTCCAATCACAGATCGTAAAAAGAGGAACAGGGGTAAAGAAATAACACACAATCACAAAAAAATGTACATACTAATAACATTGGACTGTGGGGATGTTCAATAGTGACGTTTGCTATGTTCTTCTCCCTCATAGGTATGGTTCCAGGTCTGTTGAATCTGGGCAACACATGTTTTATGAACTCTCTGCTTCAAGGCCTTGCAACCTGTCCTTCCTTTATTCAATGGCTGGAAGAATTGTCCTCATGCAGGACTGTGTGTGAGGGACAGCCACCTAAAGACAACCAGCTGTCTACCACTCTTCTTCAACTGCTCAAAGGTTGTTTGAATTAACTACCTAGTGTCTGTATCAGTAATCACCCTATTTAATGAGCTACCATAATGAGAATGCACTGTTTGTATTTTGTGTAACAGCTCTGTCATGTGATGAGCCTGGGGAGGAGGAGGTACTGGATGCAGGCTGCCTTCTGGATGTTCTCAGGCTCTACAGGTGGCACATCAGTTCATTTGAGGAGCAGGTGGGTTAACAATGCATGGAATGTGCTGTGGTTTGAAATAGATAGGACGTTGTTTTTTGTTTTGCAAGACCATACATGAACTATGCATTGTCTGAGTGATTTGTACTCTTTTGTGTCATCTTAGGATGCTCATGAGCTCTTCCACGTCCTCACATCTTCTCTTGAAGAAGAGCGAGACCACCAACCCAAAGTCCCCCACCTCTTTGACATGCAGTCCCTTGAGGCAAGTTGCTCCAATGGCTTCATTTAGACTTTACATTTGTTATTTGACTTAATAGATTGTTGTTTTAAACTAAAGGGTTGACTGTTTTGTTGCTTTCTTTTCTTGTTCCATGACTAGAGTCTCCCAGAGTGTGATGAGAAGACCCTGAGCTGCATAAGTCGAGGTCTGGCAACCGAACATTAAAGATTTGCAACATGAACCCAAATAGAAATGTTCTTTTCTTGTGAAATGTATTTCTAAATAATATGTACATTCTTCCAGGGCCCCTTCATCCCATACCAAGCCCTTGGAAGTTTCAACACCCTTTTCATGGTCGTCTAACAAGCAACATGGCATGCAAGCGTTGTGAGCAACAGGTGCTTTTTTTTATTTGTCAAAAGAATAGGATTCACTGGTCTTTGTTTCTTTTTGCGTGTGTGTGCCACTTTTGTCTCTTTGGTTTCAGAGTCCTGTGAGATACGACTCATTTGAAAGCCTTTCTCTGTCTATCCCCTCACCTCGATGGGTAAGCAGTAAGTGAAATGACACAAGTGCGCTACAAATCATTACGGTGAAGTTGCAATCAGCATGGCCTAAGGACGTTGTCATGTTTTTACCTTAGGGCCGGCCTGTCTCTCTAGATCACTGCCTCCAGCATTTCATATCCTCAGAGAGCATTAAAGAAGTAGAGTGTGAAAACTGCACCAAGGTAGGGACAACATATCCTCTCTTTGTGACCCCAATGTTAATGTGTTAGCCTTTGAAAAACCGATACAGATGCTGTAAACATTTCCAAAGAGTGAGACGAGTTTTGAAGCCTTTCGTTTTGACTTCAGTGGTCCTACACCCATTTGGATTGGTACTATTTATTGACTGTGTGTTGTGGGACTCCTTAGCTACAGCACAGACCTTTGGTAAATGGACAAGTCCTACAGAGCCAGAGGACCACATTTATTAAACAGCTCAAACTTGGAAAGGTAAAAGAGGAATATGTTCATTAAACTTGTTGAATATACGTTTGTCTTGCCATGCTGCATGGTATGTTGAATCTGACACCATATTATTGTGATCATTATTGTTTGATTTGTACTGTGCAGTTCTTATCGTCCTTGTGTCAGGTTCGATAAAATTTAATTGTCTACACCCTTCTTCCAGCTCCCCCAGTGCCTCTGTATTCACCTGCAGAGACTTACGTGGTCGAATGAAGGGACTCCTATAAAAAAACAGGAGCACGTGCAGTTCACAGAGTACTTGTCCATGGACCGCTACAAACACCGCGCCACTATCCAGAGAATACAGCACGCAAACTGTGTCCCCACATCCAAAAAGACAGAGGACTTGGAAGAGACTCCAGACAAGACCCGTTCAAATGGCACTGGTAAGGTGGAATCCTCTTGGGAGTGTATTCCATCTGCAGGATGGTTTTTCGTTTGGAAAGAATTCACGCATTTGAAAAAGAAACCCAATACAAATCTTATTTGGTTTTCAGAGGTTGAGCATCATAACAACAACAAACCTCTGTCCAATGGAACCCAACCATCCGTCTTTCTCCACTCTCCCGTTCTGAGCCCACAGCTCCATTTCACGTACGACTACAGGTAAAGACTTGCAGACGCAGCCTCATGTGCAGTCTGTCACACGCAACATGTCTCCATGGTTACACGCGTGTATTTACATGAGAGCTATGACAACAGTGTAACTATTATAGGTTATAATACAGCTGTGCTGTTCTGTACCAAGTTTAAACTCTTCTTCTTCTTCTTCTTCTTTTTCTCAGCCCCTGTGAGTATCTCTTCCAACTGATGGCAGTGTTGGTCCACCACGGTGACATGCACTCCGGACACTTCGTCACGTACCGCCGTTGCCCTTCCTCCCCCTGCAGCCCTTCTTCGCCCTTCAGCTCACAGTGGCTGTGGGTGTCGGACGATTCCGTACGCAAAGCCGGCCTCCAGGAGGTGCTGTCGTCCAACGCATATCTGCTTTTCTATGAGCGAGTCAGGCGATTCAGCCCAGGAAGACGCTCTGAGGAATAGGGCGGCCGAGCCACGAGCCAGACTGATCCTTAGCTATCTCACTCGTACTTGTTACCGCTACTACCACCTTGTGTGCCGTAGTCGTTCTCCAATCCCATTAGCCTACAGTTGGATTATGACTTGGAAACAATTATGTTAGCGTCTGTATGACAAACAAAACAAACAAAAAAAAAGAAAGAGAAATTGACATAAAAAATGTTTCCAACCACTGATCATCGCACGCTACTCCATTGATCAGATTTATCCCAAAGATTCTAATCGGCAGAATTAATGATGTATTAAGTAGACATCATGCAAGGATGACTGCTAGATTATTTCCTATTTGAGCCATCGGTCTGGTATTTACACTTTTGGATTTTAAGAACATCTTGGTAGAGCTTAAGAGGATTACTTCATAACAGTGGACAGTACAGCCTGCCGATATTCTTTGCCAGCGTGATTATCTTTACCGAATCTAACGTTTGTGCTTAATGGACCCGAAATAATACTGTTTCTTGGTTGACATTGTTCAAAAGCTGCTAATTAATTTTTTTATGTATCTTGGAAGTGTTCATTGTTGTAATTACCATGTCTACTGCCCGCACCAATCGGGCCAGGATGACATTGTGGAAGCTTTTCATGAACGATGTGAATACTCATGTAATTGTCCCTGAAGGACAAAAATGCATTAAAAATGTGGCAATTTAAACTGATTTATCTACTTAGTTACAATGACACATACACAAAAAAGTGATGGTTAAGGATCCCATTTCAAGTGCCCACAATAATGGAAGCCACACTGGGTTCAACAATGCTTTGAGACTATATGGTTTGACTAGTATCACGTGTACTGCCATTTTGCAAAATGTCACGGTGTCAGATTAAGATTTTGCCTTGGACAAACCCTTTGTAAGTGATTGCTAATCAGTTTGAACAAATGTGTATTTATAGACTGCTTGTGTATTTTTGTGTGGAAAATGTAAAGAAGATGATTGTTTTCACTCCCAATTATAAATAAAAATCTAATTTAAACCTATGTAATTATTTCATCAAGCTTGTGCTGGATATGTATCCTTAATTATTCTGAATAAATAATAAAACTTGAGGCAAAATTCTGATCAACCATGGATGTAGGTTTGCATATGGACGCTAGGCACATGTCCCTACCATTATGTTGGCAGGACACAATTGTCCTTTACTAATATTTTTGAGATCAAACCTACGCCCTTGCGATCAACCAAAAGTGGTTTAATGCGTACATGCATGAGGTCATTGAAGGGATTCTTAGGTCAGTAAGACTAAGGGTTTCAAAGAGCTAAATGGTGACTCCTTAGTTCAAAAAGAGGGAGGTGTTTCACCTTGTAAATAGAACACACTTAAAATTGCTTATTTATAATTGGATCATGTCTGGCTAGTGGCTACACAAAGAAAGTAGCCATTTACGTTCAAACAGATCAGCTGCAACTGCACACTGCCCAAATGAACCTTCCTTCATAATAAACAAAAAGACAATGCTCTTTTTTTTTGTAGATACACCAAGCGTACTGTGATAGCCAAATATGGACATCCTAATAGATGTTCAAGTCCGAGCTGTTGTTCAGATGTGAGGGAAGAGTCAGAGTGAAGGCCAAGTCGCCAGAGACAACATTCATCTCTGGGACAATGAAGGCCAGTGTAACATAATAGGGAGTTAACCAACGGAATATCTTGTTTAGCTTAGGTTATACTCCTTTCAACCTTGTCAACAAATCAGAAATTACTATGATGTTAGACTGAACTAACAGTAGTCATTTCTCTGTGTACAGACCAGCTCTTTTTGCTCATTAATAAAATTGTCCTGGATCATTGCCCTCTGTCTCCCTCTTGTTAAATAGGTTATTTCCTGTGGTTACCTGAAAATATCCATGACAATACCCACCAACTCTCAAAAGATTAAGTATTAACAGTATTAGATATATATTGATTAACATAGATCAAACTACAGGATATTTTAATTAACATCAAAAATCATAACAAGCTCAATTGTATTTACAATCAAAATAAGTTAACAGGAAAACAACAATTTGTCTTTGCTCTCTAATTTTGACTGACTTAACGCAAATACATGAAGAGAGAAATTCAACATTGTGACTTTGTTTTAAGAATTCAATATTGTATTAATAAACTGCTCCTTTAGACAATTATCAATCGTACACCACAGGTAGTTTCATTACAGAGAAAAACATCCTTTTCCTTTTACCCTAATTCCCAACGCTGTATATGTCACACAGATAAATATATACGTAGTAGGTATCTTATCTCTCAATAAACAATAAGTAAGTTCGACTCTTGACAGAATGTTAGTCTTTTTGTTGGCTACTTCAGTGAACGGACACTTGACCTTCCTTTCTTGCCGTCCTGGAGGATGCGTCTGAAGGTAAGGTTGATGCGTGGTAAGCCCAGCTTCTTGCGAGCAGGCAGACTGTGGTACCAGTGAGTGTTAGTAGGTGGGTTCATGAGGAGAAGGCTTCCATGGCCGAGTTCCAGCTTTACCGGCTCTATCTGCCTTCGGAATCGCTTGCCCCGTGCTTCCTTGTGGCGGAAGATGAAGTCCCGAGCTGCTCCCAAAGAGACAGAGGCTATCGGGCAGAGCGGGTCCAGCTCCCTCTCGTCATCACGATGCTCGCCCATGTGATCCTTACCATCCTTGTACCTGGCCAGGGAGGAACAGTACAGTATCACCAGGAATCACATAAACTGACAGACACAGTTATGAGCAACCTCTTACCTGTTAATCAGGACAAAGTTGAAGGGCTGCCCTGTTGCTTTTGTAACAGCATCACGGACATATGCCATGGTTGGAGTCCATGTTTTTGCCACTTGTGTCACTTTGGAATATGTGTAGGTTACCCCTGCATCTCCATACGTTGCCTGCTTTCTGGGTATATTGTAGACTTTTCCAAACACTTGGATCTTTGCTTGGTCTCCTGAAACCAAAACAAAGACCAATCCAATGACTTATAAAATGTAATTCTGTGATAGAGGGGCTTGACTTTGTGGCACTGTTCCATGCAGTTAATACCTGTGTGGTAGATCACCTCTTTCTCCAATTCAGTAAAGAGGTGGTCTGCTTCCTCTCTATTGAAAAGCAAAGCATAGTCACAGTCTAGTCCCTCTGCTTCGATCTTCTGCCAGGGAATTGGTTGGGAGAAGTCTGGGAAAGTCGCATCTTCTTCCTCAAAGTACTTCTTTATTGATTCACTGTCCTCCTCCTGTTTGATCTTCTTCAGATGTTCTCGGGGGTTTTCACCATCAGCAGTTCCATCATGGCTGAATTTTCTCTTTTTGCTAAGAGTTGACACTAACTTTTCCATCACCCCAAATGCCCCAATCACTTGTGACCTGGTAAGTATCAGCAGAAAAAAAAATCTATGACACCTCAACTACGTCACACTCTCTTCGCGCGAAATGTTCTTGACTGGCTAGCCAAACGCCCAAAAGTAGTCTTTCGGTGTACCAATCTTTGTACCCCTCAAAATTTAGCTATAATATACCTAACACGCCAAACAGTAGCTAGCTAGAATGATTGGGCAGAAAACCATCAATTCATTTTTTGGACCTGTCTCGAAAAAAAGAGTTTCTAAGGACCAACATGAGGATAAGGAAGGTGTCCAGGAACTTGAAGACGTGAGCACATTTCTGATTCTGTTTTTAAATTATTTTACTAGCTACTTGTCTTTAGACAAGTACGTAGTCTATATAAAATCCGTCCTACCTTGTTCTTGGAACGGTGTCACTGATCCGGTTTTCCGGGGTAATGATAATTTCACGTTGCCCTACTGCTGACGCGAACTATTTAGCATCAACGTTAGGGACTGCATGCAACTCAACTAATATTTTGATAGAACATCATGTCCTTGGCAATATCCGGCATTATTCTCACCATTGCCAGTATATAGTTCTCGACCGGATTTTGTCAACTACGTCACTCGTCAGTGTTTTGGAACGATAAGCCACCGCGCAGAAGAGCGGTCTCAGACTGCACTGCTAGATTTGTTCGCTAAATTGCAGTTGCAAATTTTGTCCAATAATTCTACAAACGTACTGAGCTACAGTGTAACTTAATGCTAAACCAAGGGCTGTTAATATGTTAATTGTGGTATCGGGGTCTGCCAAACACATAACATGAAGATGTTTGCGCTTTATTATAAGCGAATTTCAGGACTGACAAAGCAGCCCAACCTTGCACCACCATTTGCTGAAGTTTCACAAACTGTACGTTTTACCCATTATACAAAGGTTGGACGGACGAAGAAGTCAAAGCTATCTGAAGAGCCACAGTCACCTAGCCCCCCATCTCTGAGCCAAGAGCAGCTGGACCGAATTGCTCAAAATAAGAAAGTGGCGTTGGAGAGACTCGCTAACAGTCAAGTTCCAGGTGGATTCTGCGATAGCTGGTTAAAGAGTTTAGGCGCTGAGTTTGGAAAGCCCTATTTCAAAAAGGTACTATACTCTTTTAATTTGAGAGATCTACAAGTATAAGTGCAAAATAAACCAAGTGTTTTTCCAACCCTGTTCACCCCTCATAGTTGATGGCTTATATCTCTGAGGAAAGGAAACTCCACACTGTCTTTCCACCTGTCCAACAAGTTTTCACCTGGACACAGATGTGTGACATCGATGATGTAAGTTTCTGCAATGCATGTTATGTCTGAGAGCTGACAGGATCTTGCCTGAGTCCCTGTTTCAGTGCATGTAGCCCACTCAGCCTGGCCTTTTTATATAACTGTAATAAAATGATGTATGCATAGGCCTAATGTTTCTGTAAATAAGATCCAAATCAAACATTTTGCCAGTGGAGGTAATCCATTGTTTGCAGCCCTTTTTGCGTTATGCCCTGGTCCCAGCATGTTACCTGGTTTGGAGCAGGAAAAAAAATAAGCATCTGTGGAGAACAAAATTGTGGATGTCAAAAGTTTGGGTGAATTAATCCGTTTTCTAAAGCTACTTGACTTAAAGTTTCTTAAAATTTGCCATCATCCCATGGTATTGGACCAGGCACTCGCCAAAAATGGTTTAATTCCATTTGCACTGCCAAAAATGACACTATTACACTCTACACTATTATACTATTAGTATACTGCTATACTATTATAAAGCCCATCAGATGCACGGCCAAAAATGACACCAAGTAGCCGGTGTATTTCTAATTAGCCTGTCACGATTTAGAAAATATCAACAGCCTAATTTAAAGGTACGCCTGCCACTTTGGAGTAATGTTTGGCAGTGCATCCTTTTTGGTAGTTTGGTAGTAGCTGCTTAAAAAAGTGGACTGTATGGACAAGAAGTAAGGTGTTTGAGAATGGGACTTTCACCTTGACCAATGCATAACAATTACTGTTATACCCAGACCCAGGTGCTTCGAGATTCGTTGTTCTTGTGATTGGATTAGAGCATATCTCGTAGTACTAATCAATGACACATCACCATTACCAATCCAAACCGTTTCTTTCTCCAGGTCAAGGTGGTGGTCCTTGGCCAGGACCCCTACCACGGTCCAAACCAAGCCCATGGATTGTGCTTTAGTGTGCAGCAACCTGTTCCACCCCCACCAAGGTCTGCAAAGCCACTCTGTAGAGTTGTATCACACTTCTGAAAAGCTTAGGCTCACTGTATTCGAATTTTGTATGACATTGTATGTTGAAAACATGCTTCCTGTTGCATTTTAAGTCTCTCTTCACTTCCAGTTTGGTGAATATGTATAAAGAATTATCCACAGACATAGATGGCTTTCAGCACCCTGGCCATGGAGATCTGACTGGGTGGGCCAAACAAGGTACCTTCTAATTATTATTAAAATGTAAATGTTCTCTTCTTCTTTGGTGTTGTTGGAGTAAGGAATCTTAATTCACATTAGAAATTTAACCAAGTTAATGAGGACAAACAATCATTTCTATAGTTATAATAGTTCTTATTAGAATAACACCGCCAGGAGGACAAGGCCGGAAGACATAAATCAAGACCACACACACACACACACACACACACACACACACACACACACACACACACACAGGAGAAAAAGGGCCAGAGTATTTCTAGTCTGAGCAGAGGATGTTTTTTGCTAGTTAAAGAAGACAGTAGGTGAAATGTACTACAATCCTTATCGTTTGAAATGGATGAAGGCCAGTTCATGGTTACTGAAAACACCAGGCGCGTGAGATCATTGGAACAACAGAGGAATAACGAGTACCAGTACCATTTTCTTTGAAGCACAACTAGGATGAGCAAATGCGTATAAAGACTGAATTGAAAAAGATATTCTTGGTCAGACTGCGAGAGCTCACCTCTTCATGGTGTAACCCGTTTACTGCATGGAGATAACAAAGGACTGTTAAATGTAATACTCAACTTCTAGTAGTTTTGTCTTTTTGCTTCAGACCGACTGAAACCACTCAAGAAGAGGTTTGTTTTCCTATTCTCTGTCTTCTTTCCCAGGTGTGTTGTTGCTCAATGCTGTGTTGACTGTTCGAGCTCAACAGGCCAACTCCCATAAAGACCAAGGTTGGGAAACATTTACGGATGCTGTGGTGAAATGTCTCAGCACCAATTCAGAAGGCCTGGTCTTCATGCTGTGGGGAGCCTACGCTCAAAAGAAAGGAGCGTCTATTGACAGAGTAGGCAAAATGGGTTTCTTCAACCCCCCAAAATAACTTGTCCTATACTTTGTCCTTTGCCTATATTACTCTGAACACAAACTACTACTCATAGAGAGACAGGTATGGACCGATATACCAACCTCTGAATGTCCCTAATGTTTTGCTTTGTAGAAACGACACCATGTCCTGCAGAGTGTGCATCCATCTCCTCTGTCTGCCCATCGTGGGTTTTTCGGATGCAAACACTTCTCCAAGGCTAATGAACTGCTGAAGATATCTGGAAAGGAACCCATTGACTGGAAGGCACTCTAAATGCTACGATGGATTCGTTTGTTTAATTTTTTTTTTTATTGACACTGGTTCTGGTCAAACACCCAGATTGATAATAACTACAGAGACCAACCTATAAGCTTTTGTTTAGATTTTTTGAATTGTGATCAATTTATTTACTACACCATATTTAGAATAAGCAAGTGTGCATTTGGTTGCGTTTGTGATTTTGCACATGCATCTAAAATCTTATCTTTAACTCAACATTGTTCAAAGCTTGTTCCGTTTTTTTACTTTGTACTTTGACTGCTAAAATAACGCAGTTATGTTCGATTTAATGTTAGTTAACCGTAATGATAGGCCATTACATTTTAGTAGCCTTTGAACTAGTCAAAGAGCCAAGTTAGTTCTCTGAAAAGCCGTATCGCGAGACTATGTCAATACCCAAGATCAACAAGCTAGTTGCAACCTGTTACGAATGTGTTGGTTATTTTTAGCCATATATTCAGATAATTTTGTGTATCTTTTAAAAATAAAATTGTCATTGTTATGTAATAACGTGTGGAATTTGGCACCACAAACTTCAGGTACTTTCTCCCGTAGATCAGTTGTAACGATTGAGTTAGAAGTTTGAGAAGAATATCACCATAAACGGAACGGGGCGTTTATTAAGTGACGCATCAGGTTGTACTAAGTTTTCAGTTTAGCTGGATAGTAGCAATTCTAGTGTGCTTGATTTAAGCAACAATTAACGATGCCTGTGGAAAGTTTACCAATCCGGTACCGGGACGTGTCTATTCATATGCGATTACTGCAGCAATATTTGCTTCTTCTTAAGAGATACCCTATTCTCACAAAATCTGTAACGAGGTTAGTAGTGGGTGCTGTGGGTCGTCGAACCAATTTGTGTATCTGGATTAGAAAGCTTGCTTGGATCCCAAAAATCAACTGGATTTTTTGCAATGTTTAGTCCTTTGCACCTGTTTATTAGCATTGAATAACATCAATGTTTAAATAAATACATGTGCTTTGATGTACCTTAAACTAAATGAATTGATACTGCTGTGACAATCATTGCAGAGTAAGCATGCATATGTTGTTTGAGCCAATCAGAATCTGCCTCATGAACCTCCTTCATCTATTGATCTGTTCACACAACACATTGTGTGCGTAATTGTCAATCTGAAATTTACATTTTTGCGGCAGTATTGAAATGTTTGTGTTGACTTGATTCTAGTGGCATTCTCTCAGCCTTGGGAAATATTCTCTCTCAAACGTTGGAAGCAAGAAAAAAAACAAAGGATGGACGCCCAGTGAAAGAGCTGGACCCAGCTGGGCCTACTCGCTATGCAGTTTATGGGTGTGTGGTAAAACATTATTTTTTGTTGTTGGTTATTACTCAAAAATGTTAATAGATAATAATCTAGTTTGTAAATGCGCTAGCACACAAACAAATGTTTCATACTGATAGTAGGGAGAAGGAGTAGATAGCTCCCACCTATAGTACATCATACTTCTAATTCTACCTCTAACTGTATTTGGACTGCCTGAAGAGAAATTATGTGTTATGGGTCGTGTTTGTCTCGTTTGTTTCAGGTTATTGATTACTGGGCCTGTGAGCCACTACTTCTACCAGCTCATGGAAGTGTGGATGCCTGCTACTCAGCCTTACTGTATAGTCAAGCGTCTGCTGCTGGAGCGGCTGATCTTTGCCCCAGCATTTCTGCTACTCTTCTACTTTGTCATGAATATCCTGGAAGTGAGTCTGCTGCTGTACATTCTCGTTTGAATAAGTTCACGGAACTATGTTCTCCACAAATGCCATAGTGTGATATACTACAGGTCCGTGTCCCTTGTGTTTTCCATTCAAACCAAAACCTTACAGTTAAATCGCAAAATATATCCAACTATGTAGGTTAAACTTAATAACAACACAGGTATGAAAGTGTATATTTGTTCAATTGTTTTAATCCTTTATTAGGGTAAAGGGTGGTTAGACTTTCAGAGCAAAGTCCAGAATAGTTACTTGACTGCGTTGAAGATGAATTGGAAAGTATGGACCCCCTTTCAATTCATCAATATAAATTTTGTGCCTGTACAGGTAAGTTGCATCAACGTGTCCTTTCCTTTAAAAATCATTTTTCGATGTTAAAAATATTCAAGTACGCTTTGTAATTTTTCTTTTCAGTTCCGAGTGCTGTTTGCCAATCTGGTGGCCTTATTTTGGTATGCTTACCTTGCGTCCATAAGAAAGTAAAGCTTCCCATTGTGTTCTTCATGGTTGCTGAAGAGGGACCGTTTTTATAACAGGGATTGTTACAACAGTTCGAATGTTAGGATCTCAGGCTGCTATACAGCTTAGTATGCTGACACTGCATAGCTGTGAAGTCGTAGAATTCCATAAATAAAATTGATGATGGTCAGACTAATTCAATTTGTTGAATGAATTGATTAAGATGTGTTATTTTTACGTGATGCCCAATAATCAAAGAACTTTCAGAATGTTTAAAAGTAATGTTTAATAAAGCAATGTTGAATGCCTTTGATGCTGCATTACAAAGCATGATATTGGATACACAATGTTGTAAAACTAAGCACATATCTTAAAGGTTAAGAAATACATAGCAGATTTATCTAAATCAAAAGACAATAAAAAAAAAGAATCGTACACATTCAATAATGTAATGTTGTATGAATACTTGTATAGGCCTATATGACAGCACACATGTAGTGTTAAATAATTTAGTAATTCTAATCAAGGAGATTCAAGAAAAAGTACTTAATCATTAAGCTATTCAAGTTTTCTAGTTGGGTAGATTATAGCTGTTTTACAGTTTTCTGTTAATGTTGACAGTACATCAAATGCTACAAAAAGTCCAGCTGTATTTTATTGGGCTCTCAGCCACCCCTCAGGCGGAAATTCAGGAAGATGGTGCTTTGTGATCTGACATTATAGACCTCTAGTTTAGCACCATCCGCCATTTGCTTGCCTTCGTGAATCAGCCTCTGTTGGTCCACGGGTACTCCTTCCTTTTGGAAAACTTTGACCTTAAACTGGTCTACAGTCTCACCGGGAAAAATGTCATAGGTTTTTAGCTGGCCCTTTTCATTCTTCAGGAACACCTGCATTGAAGATGGCTCTTGTATCAGCACACAGACTGTAGATCCAAAACGCAGCCCATAGAAACTCAGCTTTTTCGAATCATCTTCGAGAAAGATCTTCTGGCCATTCTCCGTTAACAGCTTCTGCTTTGCAATGGGCACTTTGAATTTCTGGTCGATAAGACTTTTTAGAGATTTCACTGTAGTCTCGGGTGGAACCGTCAGGGAATAGGATTCTCCATTCAACAGTGTAATTATAAGATCCATGATTGAATTTACTTTGAAAAAGTATGCCTAATAAAAAAAATGCATTTTACAAATGTTATTGTTCAGTAGACCTACTCAAATTAGCACCAATGACGATTGTTCTGTCACTTACACTTAATTGCTATTTTATCCAAATATATTGTTACATTGAAGATAAACTTACCTTTGTATTACTGAGTGTTTCAAGTTAGTATTTTAAATGCCCAACTGTAGTCTACGCGTCAACTCATCAAAGTCCCTCTTCTTCTGTGTTCTACTCATCAGCTGAGCTGCTTTTTATCTGAATAGTTTGAGGCACGCCCATTAGGATTCGTTTTCCTTTCAGAAAGTTCGTAATCACTTTCGGTTTCCATGTTGGTGTAATGATTGGGCATGAAAGTCAAATGAATTATTTTAAGTAAATAATACACTTCAGTATTGATTTGTAAGCCTACAACATGTTAGCAGCAGTGTTTTAAGAGTAACCTATAGTATTTTCTTCCAAATTGTCTTTCTTGGAATGTAAATCGGATTTAATATTGTAATTCAAATTCTGCTGTCGGTCAGTCATATGGTTTCTATTTTAGAAAATGTAAAATCATTAGGCAAAGCTATAATAATGAGTTTCCGGGGTGGCCATAAAGACCGGTTTCGTTTTACTTTGGCGTATTTGTTCAGAGGGGATTTCCTGAGTTTGTTGTTGGTTAGATCCAGATTTTCCATTTTATAAATCCCCACGATCCTGAATCATAGGAGGCCAAGTAAGGCCATCCAGTGTGCACCTGAATGGGGAGAAGACAGAAGTCTCCAATGTCACAGTTGGGCTTGGAATGGTTATGGCCAAATTGTATTTTTAATATTCAATATTCAAGAAAAGTTAATAACACATTGTTATTTATTGATAAATATCTAATGTCAAACACTCCCCAAGGAAAGTCCGCCCCCCCCCACACACACACAAACACACATTTTATGATAAATAAGCCACAGTAATGACAATAGTTCTAGATATGAAATGTTATTGTATTGTTAATTAATGATGCTTTATCATTCCTAAAAGGTTGCTGGACTTCCAGATTCCCCAAAAGTCTGTATCTTGTTTCTTTTTTGAAGGTGATGTGCAGAATGCTCCGGTGCTTTAGGCTGCATACACTGCAAGTGAGCCGTCCTTTACACTCTGGTCTTAGGTGTCCTACCCTTAGACAGCCGAAGCAAATTCCTTTCTCTTTTAGGAATGTAATCTTGTCCTTGTGCATCGTCTTCTTTGGTTTGAAACATTCCCCTAGTGGATGGCCACATTGACAACTTCAACGGGAATCTTGTACATTACCCAAGGAAACAAGGCTTCCTACAGTTTGCTGAGGCTTAGGTTCCTTAACAAGTCTTACATCAGCAACAGTGACAAAACTCTATCCTTTAGATTTGTTATGCCCTTTTTCCTTGGGTCTTACTTTTCCAGTAGTTGCAGTCTGATCATCTTGAATATCTCCAAAGATAGGGTTAGATATACGTTTTTACTTGGTGCTCAATGAAACATACTCAAGTCTTAAAATGGAGCCCTGTCACGTCACTCACAAGCATTAGTCCTCCAGCGTTCTCTAAGCTTGTGTGGTAACTTAATAACCAACCTCACATTAAAGGGAATCTTCATCTCCCCCATGTAGGTTTTGTCTTCCATGGCATTGCAGCACCCTCTAAGGAAGAACACATATAAGTACATAGCCTTCACATCCTCTGATTTTATGTCTGGCCAGCCATAGGCCTTTTTCATGTAGGCTGTAGCCATCTTGTTCTTGTTGCCAAAGTGTTCTTTCAATAGCAACGTTGCCTTTAGATACCCTTGATTTGGATTCATATGCGGACACATTTTAACAAGCTCTTGCAGTTGCCCTTTAGTAAGCTGCTCCGAAAATACAAACAGTCGTGACTGTTTTCAGTCTTGTTTTCAATACAATGTTCAAAGGCTTTAAAAAAAAGTTCCATATTCCATTGGATCACCATCAAACACTTGCATGTGTCTCTGTGATAGAGTTTCAGAGTGTTGTTGGGCAGCAAGAACAGCGCTAATTTCATTCTGTTTTTGCACCAGGTGATATATTGTCTCCTGACCCCTATGATCATGAGTAGGCGCGGCAGAAGGCAAATGATAGCCATGGGCTTGATTTTGATGGTTTTCAAAAGTGGTTGTTTTCATTGTGTTCATTACGATAAGACACACAAGACACGTCCTCTATTGACTTTGGCATGTTTGTGCCCATTATGATTTGTGTTTTGCACCTGTGTCTAGTCCCTGTTTAGTTATATCAATTTCACCTGTCCCTTTTGCCAGGGGATTTGAGGTCCTGTTCTCTTTTGTTCTATGTCCAGTCAATGTTTAGCATATTCTTTGACGGTCTATTTTGACTAAGTTCCAAGACTCCGTTAAGGAGCATTTCCGTGTCTTTGTCTCTAGCATTTCTCTTTCTGAGATGTATATTGGTTGCTATTAGTTCTGTTCTAGTTTATTGCACTTGGATTCTTACAAGAGCACAAATGTTAGGATATCAGGCTGCTGCAGCTAAATATGCTATAGCTGTGAAGTCATACAATTACATCATTCAATTGATGAAGGTCAGACAAATTCAAATTGAATTAATTGATTAAGCTGTGCTATATTTACCTGATGCCCAATAATCAAAGAAAATCAAAGAACTTTCATAATGTTTAAAAGCAATGTTTAATAAAGCAATGTCGAATGCCTTTGATGCTGCATTACAAAGCATGATATTTGTTACACAATGTTGTAAAACTAAGCACATATCTTAAAGGTAAAGAAATACATAGCAATCAATCAAAAGACAATAATAAAAAGGAATTGTACACGTTCAATATTGTAATGTTGTATGAATTCTAATATAGCCCTATATGACAGCATACAAGTATTGTTAAAAATCATTTAGTAATTCTTATCAAGGAGATTCAAGAAAAAGTACTTAATCATGTAGCTATTCAAGTTTTCTAGTTGGGTATATTACAGCTGTTTTACAGTTTTCTGTTAATGTTGACAGTACATCAAATGCTACAAAAAGTCCAGCTGTATTTTATTGGGCTCTCAGCCACTCCTCAGGCGGAGAGTCAGGAAGATGGTGCTTTGTGATCTGACATTATAGCCCTCTAGTTTAGCACCATCCTCCATTTGCTTGCCTTCGTGAATCAGCCTCTGTTGGTCCACGGGTACTCTTTCCTTTTGGAAAACTTTGACCTTAAACTGGTCTACAGTCTCACCGGGAAAAATGTCATAGGTTTTTAGCTGGCCCTTTTCATTCTTCAGGAACACCTGCATTGAAGATGGCTCTTGTATCAGCACACAGACTGTAGATCCAAAACGCAGCCCATAGAAACTCAGCCTTTTCGAATCATCTTCCAGAAAGATCTTCCGGCCATTCTCCGTTAACAGCTTCTGCTTTGCAATGGGCACTTTGAATTTCTGGTCGATAAGACTTTTTAGACATTTCACTGTAGTCTCAGGGTGCACCGTCAGGGAATAGGATTCTCCATTCAACAGTGTAATTATAAGATCCATGATTGAATTTACTTTCAAAAAGTATGCCTAATAAAAAAAAATGCATTTTACAAATGTTATTGTTCAGTAGACCTACTCAAATTAGCACCAATGACGATTGTTCTGTCACTTACACTTAATTGCTATTTTATCCAAATATATTGTTACATTGAAGATAAACGTACCTTTTTATTACTGAGTGTTTCAAGTTAGTATTTTAAATGCCCAACTGTAGTCTATGCGTCAACTCATCAAAGTCCCGCTTCTTCTGTGTTCTACTCATCAGCTGAGCTGCTTTTTATCTGAATAGTTTGAGGCACGCCCATTAGCATTCGTTTTCCTTTCAGAAAGTTCGTAATCACTTTTGGTTTCCATGTTGGTGTAATGATTGGACATTAAACTCAAATGAACTATTTCAAGTAAATAAATTCAGTAGTTTAAGCCTACAACATGTTAGCAGCAGTGTTTTAAGAGTAACCTATAGTATTTTCTTCCAAATTGTCTTTCTTGGAATGTAAATCGGATTTAATATTGTAATTCAAATTCTGCTGTCTGTCAGTCATATGGTTTCTATTTTAGAAAATGTAAAATCATTAGGCAAAGCTATAATAATGAGTTTCCGGGGTGGCCATAAAGACCGGTTTCGTTTTACTTTGGCGTATTTGTTCAGAGGGGATTTCCTGAGTTTGTTGTTGGTTAGATCCAGATTTTCCATTTTATAAATCCCCACGATCCTGAATCATAGGAGGCCAAGTAAGGCCATCAAGTGTTCACCTGAATGGGGAGAAGACAGAAGTCTCCAATGTCACAGTTGGGCTTGGAATGGTTATGGCCAAATTGTATTTTTAATATTCAATATTCAAGAAAAGTTAATAACACATTGTTATTTATTGATAAATATCTAATGTCAAACATTCCCCAAGGAAAGTCCCCCCCCCCCCCCCCCCCCCCCCACACACACACACACCCCTCCCACACACACACACACATTTTATGATAAATAAGCCACAGTAATGAGAATAGTTCTAGATATGAAATGTTATTGTATTGTCAATGAATGTTGCTTTATCATTCCTCAAAGGTTGCTGGACTTCCAGATTCCCCAAAAGTCTGTATCTTGTTTCTTTTTTTAGACTTTAACTGCACAGGTACGATAGACAACACACAATCTTGCTTTCCAGCCCCTGTATGACCATGTGAGTTTAGATTTATTAGAGCGCTGCTGACTGGGGCGAATTCCTTGTTTTTGAAGGTGATGTTGCCAAAGTGTTCTTTCAATAGCAACGTTGCCTTTAGATACCCTTGATTTGGATTCATATGCGGACACATTTTAACAAGCTCTTGCAGTTGCCCTTTAGTAAGCTGCTCCGAAAATACAAACAGTCGTGACTGTTTTCAGTCTTGTTTTCAATACAATGTTCAAAGGCTTTAAAAAAAAGTTCCATATTCCATTGGATCACCATCAAACACTTGCATGTGTCTCTGTGATAGAGTTTCAGAGTGTTGTTGGGCAGCAAGAACAGCGCTAATTTCATTCTGTTTTTGCACCAGGTGATATATTGTCTCCTGACCCCTATGATCATGAGTAGGCGCGGCAGAAGGCAAATGATAGCCATGGGCTTGATTTTGATGGTTTTCAAAAGTGGTTGTTTTCATTGTGTTCATTACGATAAGACACACAAGACACGTCCTCTATTGACTTTGGCATGTTTGTGCCCATTATGATTTGTGTTTTGCACCTGTGTCTAGTCCCTGTTTAGTTATATCAATTTCACCTGTCCCTTTTGCCAGGGGATTTGAGGTCCTGTTCTCTTTTGTTCTATGTCCAGTCAATGTTTAGCATATTCTTTGACGGTCTATTTTGACTAAGTTCCAAGACTCCGTTAAGGAGCATTTCCGTGTCTTTGTCTCTAGCATTTCTCTTTCTGAGATGTATATTGGTTGCTATTAGTTCTGTTCTAGTTTATTGCACTTGGATTCTTACAAGAGCACAAATGTTAGGATATCAGGCTGCTGCAGCTAAATATGCTATAGCTGTGAAGTCATACAATTACATCATTCAATTGATGAAGGTCAGACGAATTCAAATTGAATTAATTGATTAAGCTGTGCTATATTTACCTGATGCCCAATAATCAAAGAAAATCAAAGAACTTTCATAATGTTTAAAAGCAATGTTTAATAAAGCAATGTCGAATGCCTTTGATGCTGCATTACAAAGCATGATATTTGTTACACAATGTTGTAAAACTAAGCACATATCTTAAAGGTAAAGAAATACATAGCAATCAATCAAAAGACAATAATAAAAAGGAATTGTACACGTTCAATATTGTAATGTTGTATGAATTCTAATATAGCCCTATATGACAGCATACAAGTATTGTTAAAAATCATTTAGTAATTCTTATCAAGGAGATTCAAGAAAAAGTACTTAATCATGTAGCTATTCAAGTTTTCTAGTTGGGTATATTACAGCTGTTTTACAGTTTTCTGTTAATGTTGACAGTACATCAAATGCTACAAAAAGTCCAGCTGTATTTTATTGGGCTCTCAGCCACTCCTCAGGCGGAGAGTCAGGAAGATGGTGCTTTGTGATCTGACATTATAGCCCTCTAGTTTAGCACCATCCTCCATTTGCTTGCCTTCGTGAATCAGCCTCTGTTGGTCCACGGGTACTCTTTCCTTTTGGAAAACTTTGACCTTAAACTGGTCTACAGTCTCACCGGGAAAAATGTCATAGGTTTTTAGCTGGCCCTTTTCATTCTTCAGGAACACCTGCATTGAAGATGGCTCTTGTATCAGCACACAGACTGTAGATCCAAAACGCAGCCCATAGAAACTCAGCCTTTTCGAATCATCTTCCAGAAAGATCTTCCGGCCATTCTCCGTTAACAGCTTCTGCTTTGCAATGGGCACTTTGAATTTCTGGTCGATAAGACTTTTTAGACATTTCACTGTAGTCTCAGGGTGCACCGTCAGGGAATAGGATTCTCCATTCAACAGTGTAATTATAAGATCCATGATTGAATTTACTTTCAAAAAGTATGCCTAATAAAAAAAAATGCATTTTACAAATGTTATTGTTCAGTAGACCTACTCAAATTAGCACCAATGACGATTGTTCTGTCACTTACACTTAATTGCTATTTTATCCAAATATATTGTTACATTGAAGATAAACGTACCTTTTTATTACTGAGTGTTTCAAGTTAGTATTTTAAATGCCCAACTGTAGTCTATGCGTCAACTCATCAAAGTCCCGCTTCTTCTGTGTTCTACTCATCAGCTGAGCTGCTTTTTATCTGAATAGTTTGAGGCACGCCCATTAGCATTCGTTTTCCTTTCAGAAAGTTCGTAATCACTTTTGGTTTCCATGTTGGTGTAATGATTGGACATTAAACTCAAATGAACTATTTCAAGTAAATAAATTCAGTAGTTTAAGCCTACAACATGTTAGCAGCAGTGTTTTAAGAGTAACCTATAGTATTTTCTTCCAAATTGTCTTTCTTGGAATGTAAATCGGATTTAATATTGTAATTCAAATTCTGCTGTCTGTCAGTCATATGGTTTCTATTTTAGAAAATGTAAAATCATTAGGCAAAGCTATAATAATGAGTTTCCGGGGTGGCCATAAAGACCGGTTTCGTTTTACTTTGGCGTATTTGTTCAGAGGGGATTTCCTGAGTTTGTTGTTGGTTAGATCCAGATTTTCCATTTTATAAATCCCCACGATCCTGAATCATAGGAGGCCAAGTAAGGCCATCAAGTGTTCACCTGAATGGGGAGAAGACAGAAGTCTCCAATGTCACAGTTGGGCTTGGAATGGTTATGGCCAAATTGTATTTTTAATATTCAATATTCAAGAAAAGTTAATAACACATTGTTATTTATTGATAAATATCTAATGTCAAACATTCCCCAAGGAAAGTCCCCCCCCCCCCCCCCCCCCCCACACACACACACACCCCTCCCACACACAGACACACATTTTATGATAAATAAGCCACAGTAATGAGAATAGTTCTAGATATGAAATGTTATTGTATTGTCAATGAATGTTGCTTTATCATTCCTCAAAGGTTGCTGGACTTCCAGATTCCCCAAAAGTCTGTATCTTGTTTCTTTTTTTAGACTTTAACTGCACAGGTACGATAGACAACACACAATCTTGCTTTCCAGCCCCTGTATGACCATGTGAGTTTAGATTTATTAGAGCGCTGCTGACTGGGGCGAATTCCTTGTTTTTGAAGGTGATGTTGCCAAAGTGTTCTTTCAATAGCAACGTTGCCTTTAGATACCCTTGATTTGGATTCATATGCGGACACATTTTAACAAGCTCTTGCAGTTGCCCTTTAGTAAGCTGCTCCGAAAATACAAACAGTCGTGACTGTTTTCAGTCTTGTTTTCAATACAATGTTCAAAGGCTTTAAAAAAAAGTTCCATATTCCATTGGATCACCATCAAACACTTGCATGTGTCTCTGTGATAGAGTTTCAGAGTGTTGTTGGGCAGCAAGAACAGCGCTAATTTCATTCTGTTTTTGCACCAGGTGATATATTGTCTCCTGACCCCTATGATCATGAGTAGGCGCGGCAGAAGGCAAATGATAGCCATGGGCTTGATTTTGATGGTTTTCAAAAGTGGTTGTTTTCATTGTGTTCATTACGATAAGACACACAAGACACGTCCTCTATTGACTTTGGCATGTTTGTGCCCATTATGATTTGTGTTTTGCACCTGTGTCTAGTCCCTGTTTAGTTATATCAATTTCACCTGTCCCTTTTGCCAGGGGATTTGAGGTCCTGTTCTCTTTTGTTCTATGTCCAGTCAATGTTTAGCATATTCTTTGACGGTCTATTTTGACTAAGTTCCAAGACTCCGTTAAGGAGCATTTCCGTGTCTTTGTCTCTAGCATTTCTCTTTCTGAGATGTATATTGGTTGCTATTAGTTCTGTTCTAGTTTATTGCACTTGGATTCTTACAAGAGCACAAATGTTAGGATATCAGGCTGCTGCAGCTAAATATGCTATAGCTGTGAAGTCATACAATTACATCATTCAATTGATGAAGGTCAGACGAATTCAAATTGAATTAATTGATTAAGCTGTGCTATATTTACCTGATGCCCAATAATCAAAGAAAATCAAAGAACTTTCATAATGTTTAAAAGCAATGTTTAATAAAGCAATGTCGAATGCCTTTGATGCTGCATTACAAAGCATGATATTTGTTACACAATGTTGTAAAACTAAGCACATATCTTAAAGGTAAAGAAATACATAGCAATCAATCAAAAGACAATAATAAAAAGGAATTGTACACGTTCAATATTGTAATGTTGTATGAATTCTAATATAGCCCTATATGACAGCATACAAGTATTGTTAAAAATCATTTAGTAATTCTTATCAAGGAGATTCAAGAAAAAGTACTTAATCATGTAGCTATTCAAGTTTTCTAGTTGGGTATATTACAGCTGTTTTACAGTTTTCTGTTAATGTTGACAGTACATCAAATGCTACAAAAAGTCCAGCTGTATTTTATTGGGCTCTCAGCCACTCCTCAGGCGGAGAGTCAGGAAGATGGTGCTTTGTGATCTGACATTATAGCCCTCTAGTTTAGCACCATCCTCCATTTGCTTGCCTTCGTGAATCAGCCTCTGTTGGTCCACGGGTACTCTTTCCTTTTGGAAAACTTTGACCTTAAACTGGTCTACAGTCTCACCGGGAAAAATGTCATAGGTTTTTAGCTGGCCCTTTTCATTCTTCAGGAACACCTGCATTGAAGATGGCTCTTGTATCAGCACACAGACTGTAGATCCAAAACGCAGCCCATAGAAACTCAGCCTTTTCGAATCATCTTCCAGAAAGATCTTCCGGCCATTCTCCGTTAACAGCTTCTGCTTTGCAATGGGCACTTTGAATTTCTGGTCGATAAGACTTTTTAGACATTTCACTGTAGTCTCAGGGTGCACCGTCAGGGAATAGGATTCTCCATTCAACAGTGTAATTATAAGATCCATGATTGAATTTACTTTCAAAAAGTATGCCTAATAAAAAAAAATGCATTTTACAAATGTTATTGTTCAGTAGACCTACTCAAATTAGCACCAATGACGATTGTTCTGTCACTTACACTTAATTGCTATTTTATCCAAATATATTGTTACATTGAAGATAAACGTACCTTTTTATTACTGAGTGTTTCAAGTTAGTATTTTAAATGCCCAACTGTAGTCTATGCGTCAACTCATCAAAGTCCCGCTTCTTCTGTGTTCTACTCATCAGCTGAGCTGCTTTTTATCTGAATAGTTTGAGGCACGGCCATTAGCATTCGTTTTCCTTTCAGAAAGTTCGTAATCACTTTTGGTTTCCATGTTGGTGTAATGATTGGACATTAAACTCAAATGAACTATTTCAAGTAAATAAATTCAGTAGTTTAAGCCTACAACATGTTAGCAGCAGTGTTTTAAGAGTAACCTATAGTATTTTCTTCCAAATTGTCTTTCTTGGAATGTAAATCGGATTTAATATTGTAATTCAAATTCTGCTGTCTGTCAGTCATATGGTTTCTATTTTAGAAAATGTAAAATCATTAGGCAAAGCTATAATAATGAGTTTCCGGGGTGGCCATAAAGACCGGTTTCGTTTTACTTTGGCGTATTTGTTCAGAGGGGATTTCCTGAGTTTGTTGTTGGTTAGATCCAGATTTTCCATTTTATAAATCCCCACGATCCTGAATCATAGGAGGCCAAGTAAGGCCATCAAGTGTTCACCTGAATGGGGAGAAGACAGAAGTCTCCAATGTCACAGTTGGGCTTGGAATGGTTATGGCCAAATTGTATTTTTAATATTCAATATTCAAGAAAAGTTAATAACACATTGTTATTTATTGATAAATATCTAATGTCAAACATTCCCCAAGGAAAGTCCCCCCCCCCCCCCCCCCACACACACACACACACCCCTCCCACACACAGACACACATTTTATGATAAATAAGCCACAGTAATGAGAATAGTTCTAGATATGAAATGTTATTGTATTGTCAATGAATGTTGCTTTATCATTCCTCAAAGGTTGCTGGACTTCCAGATTCCCCAAAAGTCTGTATCTTGTTTCTTTTTTTAGACTTTAACTGCACAGGTACGATAGACAACACACAATCTTGCTTTCCAGCCCCTGTATGACCATGTGAGTTTAGATTTATTAGAGCGCTGCTGACTGGGGCGAATTCCTTGTTTTTGAAGGTGATGTTGCCAAAGTGTTCTTTCAATAGCAACGTTGCCTTTAGATACCCTTGATTTGGATTCATATGCGGACACATTTTAACAAGCTCTTGCAGTTGCCCTTTAGTAAGCTGCTCCGAAAATACAAACAGTCGTGACTGTTTTCAGTCTTGTTTTCAATACAATGTTCAAAGGCTTTAAAAAAAAGTTCCATATTCCATTGGATCACCATCAAACACTTGCATGTGTCTCTGTGATAGAGTTTCAGAGTGTTGTTGGGCAGCAAGAACAGCGCTAATTTCATTCTGTTTTTGCACCAGGTGATATATTGTCTCCTGACCCCTATGATCATGAGTAGGCGCGGCAGAAGGCAAATGATAGCCATGGGCTTGATTTTGATGGTTTTCAAAAGTGGTTGTTTTCATTGTGTTCATTACGATAAGACACACAAGACACGTCCTCTATTGACTTTGGCATGTTTGTGCCCATTATGATTTGTGTTTTGCACCTGTGTCTAGTCCCTGTTTAGTTATATCAATTTCACCTGTCCCTTTTGCCAGGGGATTTGAGGTCCTGTTCTCTTTTGTTCTATGTCCAGTCAATGTTTAGCATATTCTTTGACGGTCTATTTTGACTAAGTTCCAAGACTCCGTTAAGGAGCATTTCCGTGTCTTTGTCTCTAGCATTTCTCTTTCTGAGATGTATATTGGTTGCTATTAGTTCTGTTCTAGTTTATTGCACTTGGATTCTTACAAGAGCACAAATGTTAGGATATCAGGCTGCTGCAGCTAAATATGCTATAGCTGTGAAGTCATACAATTACATCATTCAATTGATGAAGGTCAGACGAATTCAAATTGAATTAATTGATTAAGCTGTGCTATATTTACCTGATGCCCAATAATCAAAGAAAATCAAAGAACTTTCATAATGTTTAAAAGCAATGTTTAATAAAGCAATGTCGAATGCCTTTGATGCTGCATTACAAAGCATGATATTTGTTACACAATGTTGTAAAACTAAGCACATATCTTAAAGGTAAAGAAATACATAGCAATCAATCAAAAGACAATAATAAAAAGGAATTGTACACGTTCAATATTGTAATGTTGTATGAATTCTAATATAGCCCTATATGACAGCATACAAGTATTGTTAAAAATCATTTAGTAATTCTTATCAAGGAGATTCAAGAAAAAGTACTTAATCATGTAGCTATTCAAGTTTTCTAGTTGGGTATATTACAGCTGTTTTACAGTTTTCTGTTAATGTTGACAGTACATCAAATGCTACAAAAAGTCCAGCTGTATTTTATTGGGCTCTCAGCCACTCCTCAGGCGGAGAGTCAGGAAGATGGTGCTTTGTGATCTGACATTATAGCCCTCTAGTTTAGCACCATCCTCCATTTGCTTGCCTTCGTGAATCAGCCTCTGTTGGTCCACGGGTACTCTTTCCTTTTGGAAAACTTTGACCTTAAACTGGTCTACAGTCTCACCGGGAAAAATGTCATAGGTTTTTAGCTGGCCCTTTTCATTCTTCAGGAACACCTGCATTGAAGATGGCTCTTGTATCAGCACACAGACTGTAGATCCAAAACGCAGCCCATAGAAACTCAGCCTTTTCGAATCATCTTCCAGAAAGATCTTCCGGCCATTCTCCGTTAACAGCTTCTGCTTTGCAATGGGCACTTTGAATTTCTGGTCGATAAGACTTTTTAGACATTTCACTGTAGTCTCAGGGTGCACCGTCAGGGAATAGGATTCTCCATTCAACAGTGTAATTATAAGATCCATGATTGAATTTACTTTCAAAAAGTATGCCTAATAAAAAAAAAATGCATTTTACAAATGTTATTGTTCAGTAGACCTACTCAAATTAGCACCAATGACGATTGTTCTGTCACTTACACTTAATTGCTATTTTATCCAAATATATTGTTACATTGAAGATAAACGTACCTTTTTATTACTGAGTGTTTCAAGTTAGTATTTTAAATGCCCAACTGTAGTCTATGCGTCAACTCATCAAAGTCCCGCTTCTTCTGTGTTCTACTCATCAGCTGAGCTGCTTTTTATCTGAATAGTTTGAGGCACGCCCATTAGCATTCGTTTTCCTTTCAGAAAGTTCGTAATCACTTTTGGTTTCCATGTTGGTGTAATGATTGGACATTAAACTCAAATGAACTATTTCAAGTAAATAAATTCAGTAGTTTAAGCCTACAACATGTTAGCAGCAGTGTTTTAAGAGTAACCTATAGTATTTTCTTCCAAATTGTCTTTCTTGGAATGTAAATCGGATTTAATATTGTAATTCAAATTCTGCTGTCTGTCAGTCATATGGTTTCTATTTTAGAAAATGTAAAATCATTAGGCAAAGCTATAATAATGAGTTTCCGGGGTGGCCATAAAGACCGGTTTCGTTTTACTTTGGCGTATTTGTTCAGAGGGGATTTCCTGAGTTTGTTGTTGGTTAGATCCAGATTTTCCATTTTATAAATCCCCACGATCCTGAATCATAGGAGGCCAAGTAAGGCCATCAAGTGTTCACCTGAATGGGGAGAAGACAGAAGTCTCCAATGTCACAGTTGGGCTTGGAATGGTTATGGCCAAATTGTATTTTTATTATTAAATATTCAAGAAAATTTAATAACACATTGTTATTTATTGATAAATATCTAATGTAAAACATTCCCCAAGGAAAGTCCCCCCCCCCCCCCCCCCCCACACACACACCCCTCCCACACACAGACACACATTTTATGATAAATAAGCCACAGTAATGAGAATAGTTCTAGATATGAAATGTTATTGTATTGTCAATGAATGTTGCTTTATCATTCCTCAAAGGTTGCTGGACTTCCAGATTCCCCAAAAGTCTGTATCTTGTTTCTTTTTTTAGACTTTAACTGCACAGGTACGATAGACAACACACAATCTTGCTTTCCAGCCCCTGTATGACCATGTGAGTTTAGATTTATTAGAGCGCTGCTGACTGGGGCGAATTCCTTGTTTTTGAAGGTGATGTTGCCAAAGTGTTCTTTCAATAGCAACGTTGCCTTTAGATACCCTTGATTTGGATTCATATGCGGACACATTTTAACAAGCTCTTGCAGTTGCCCTTTAGTAAGCTGCTCCGAAAATACAAACAGTCGTGACTGTTTTCAGTCTTGTTTTCAATACAATGTTCAAAGGCTTTAAAAAAAAGTTCCATATTCCATTGGATCACCATCAAACACTTGCATGTGTCTCTGTGATAGAGTTTCAGAGTGTTGTTGGGCAGCAAGAACAGCGCTAATTTCATTCTGTTTTTGCACCAGGTGATATATTGTCTCCTGACCCCTATGATCATGAGTAGGCGCGGCAGAAGGCAAATGATAGCCATGGGCTTGATTTTGATGGTTTTCAAAAGTGGTTGTTTTCATTGTGTTCATTACGATAAGACACACAAGACACGTCCTCTATTGACTTTGGCATGTTTGTGCCCATTATGATTTGTGTTTTGCACCTGTGTCTAGTCCCTGTTTAGTTATATCAATTTCACCTGTCCCTTTTGCCAGGGGATTTGAGGTCCTGTTCTCTTTTGTTCTATGTCCAGTCAATGTTTAGCATATTCTTTGACGGTCTATTTTGACTAAGTTCCAAGACTCCGTTAAGGAGCATTTCCGTGTCTTTGTCTCTAGCATTTCTCTTTCTGAGATGTATATTGGTTGCTATTAGTTCTGTTCTAGTTTATTGCACTTGGATTCTTACAAGAGCACAAATGTTAGGATATCAGGCTGCTGCAGCTAAATATGCTATAGCTGTGAAGTCATACAATTACATCATTCAATTGATGAAGGTCAGACGAATTCAAATTGAATTAATTGATTAAGCTGTGCTATATTTACCTGATGCCCAATAATCAAAGAAAATCAAAGAACTTTCATAATGTTTAAAAGCAATGTTTAATAAAGCAATGTCGAATGCCTTTGATGCTGCATTACAAAGCATGATATTTGTTACACAATGTTGTAAAACTAAGCACATATCTTAAAGGTAAAGAAATACATAGCAATCAATCAAAAGACAATAATAAAAAGGAATTGTACACGTTCAATATTGTAATGTTGTATGAATTCTAATATAGCCCTATATGACAGCATACAAGTATTGTTAAAAATCATTTAGTAATTCTTATCAAGGAGATTCAAGAAAAAGTACTTAATCATGTAGCTATTCAAGTTTTCTAGTTGGGTATATTACAGCTGTTTTACAGTTTTCTGTTAATGTTGACAGTACATCAAATGCTACAAAAAGTCCAGCTGTATTTTATTGGGCTCTCAGCCACTCCTCAGGCGGAGAGTCAGGAAGATGGTGCTTTGTGATCTGACATTATAGCCCTCTAGTTTAGCACCATCCTCCATTTGCTTGCCTTCGTGAATCAGCCTCTGTTGGTCCACGGGTACTCTTTCCTTTTGGAAAACTTTGACCTTAAACTGGTCTACAGTCTCACCGGGAAAAATGTCATAGGTTTTTAGCTGGCCCTTTTCATTCTTCAGGAACACCTGCATTGAAGATGGCTCTTGTATCAGCACACAGACTGTAGATCCAAAACGCAGCCCATAGAAACTCAGCCTTTTCGAATCATCTTCCAGAAAGATCTTCCGGCCATTCTCCGTTAACAGCTTCTGCTTTGCAATGGGCACTTTGAATTTCTGGTCGATAAGACTTTTTAGACATTTCACTGTAGTCTCAGGGTGCACCGTCAGGGAATAGGATTCTCCATTCAACAGTGTAATTATAAGATCCATGATTGAATTTACTTTCAAAAAGTATGCCTAATAAAAAAAAATGCATTTTACAAATGTTATTGTTCAGTAGACCTACTCAAATTAGCACCAATGACGATTGTTCTGTCACTTACACTTAATTGCTATTTTATCCAAATATATTGTTACATTGAAGATAAACGTACCTTTTTATTACTGAGTGTTTCAAGTTAGTATTTTAAATGCCCAACTGTAGTCTATGCGTCAACTCATCAAAGTCCCGCTTCTTCTGTGTTCTACTCATCAGCTGAGCTGCTTTTTATCTGAATAGTTTGAGGCACGCCCATTAGCATTCGTTTTCCTTTCAGAAAGTTCGTAATCACTTTTGGTTTCCATGTTGGTGTAATGATTGGACATTAAACTCAAATGAACTATTTCAAGTAAATAAATTCAGTAGTTTAAGCCTACAACATGTTAGCAGCAGTGTTTTAAGAGTAACCTATAGTATTTTCTTCCAAATTGTCTTTCTTGGAATGTAAATCGGATTTAATATTGTAATTCAAATTCTGCTGTCTGTCAGTCATATGGTTTCTATTTTAGAAAATGTAAAATCATTAGGCAAAGCTATAATAATGAGTTTCCGGGGTGGCCATAAAGACCGGTTTCGTTTTACTTTGGCGTATTTGTTCAGAGGGGATTTCCTGAGTTTGTTGTTGGTTAGATCCAGATTTTCCATTTTATAAATCCCCACGATCCTGAATCATAGGAGGCCAAGTAAGGCCATCAAGTGTTCACCTGAATGGGGAGAAGACAGAAGTCTCCAATGTCACAGTTGGGCTTGGAATGGTTATGGCCAAATTGTATTTTTAATATTCAATATTCAAGAAAAGTTAATAACACATTGTTATTTATTGATAAATATCTAATGTCAAACATTCCCCAAGGTAATTCCCCCCCCCCCCCCCCCCCCCCCACACACACACACACACCCCTCCCACACACAGACACACATTTTATGATAAATAAGCCACAGTAATGAGAATAGTTCTAGATATGAAATGTTATTGTATTGTCAATGAATGTTGCTTTATCATTCCTCAAAGGTTGCTGGACTTCCAGATTCCCCAAAAGTCTGTATCTTGTTTCTTTTTTTAGACTTTAACTGCACAGGTACGATAGACAACACACAATCTTGCTTTCCAGCCCCTGTATGACCATGTGAGTTTAGATTTATTAGAGCGCTGCTGACTGGGGCGAATTCCTTGTTTTTGAAGGTGATGTTGCCAAAGTGTTCTTTCAATAGCAACGTTGCCTTTAGATACCCTTGATTTGGATTCATATGCGGACACATTTTAACAAGCTCTTGCAGTTGCCCTTTAGTAAGCTGCTCCGAAAATACAAACAGTCGTGACTGTTTTCAGTCTTGTTTTCAATACAATGTTCAAAGGCTTTAAAAAAAAGTTCCATATTCCATTGGATCACCATCAAACACTTGCATGTGTCTCTGTGATAGAGTTTCAGAGTGTTGTTGGGCAGCAAGAACAGCGCTAATTTCATTCTGTTTTTGCACCAGGTGATATATTGTCTCCTGACCCCTATGATCATGAGTAGGCGCGGCAGAAGGCAAATGATAGCCATGGGCTTGATTTTGATGGTTTTCAAAAGTGGTTGTTTTCATTGTGTTCATTACGATAAGACACACAAGACACGTCCTCTATTGACTTTGGCATGTTTGTGCCCATTATGATTTGTGTTTTGCACCTGTGTCTAGTCCCTGTTTAGTTATATCAATTTCACCTGTCCCTTTTGCCAGGGGATTTGAGGTCCTGTTCTCTTTTGTTCTATGTCCAGTCAATGTTTAGCATATTCTTTGACGGTCTATTTTGACTAAGTTCCAAGACTCCGTTAAGGAGCATTTCCGTGTCTTTGTCTCTAGCATTTCTCTTTCTGAGATGTATATTGGTTGCTATTAGTTCTGTTCTAGTTTATTGCACTTGGATTCTTACAAGAGCACAAATGTTAGGATATCAGGCTGCTGCAGCTAAATATGCTATAGCTGTGAAGTCATACAATTACATCATTCAATTGATGAAGGTCAGACGAATTCAAATTGAATTAATTGATTAAGCTGTGCTATATTTACCTGATGCCCAATAATCAAAGAAAACCAAAGAACTTTCATAATGTTTAAAAGCAATGTTTAATAAAGCAATGTCGAATGCCTTTGATGCTGCATTACAAAGCATGATATTTGTTACACAATGTTGTAAAACTAAGCACATATCTTAAAGGTAAAGAAATACATAGCAATCAATCAAAAGACAATAATAAAAAGGAATTGTACACGTTCAATATTGTAATGTTGTATGAATTCTAATATAGCCCTATATGACAGCATACAAGTATTGTTAAAAATCATTTAGTAATTCTTATCAAGGAGATTCAAGAAAAAGTACTTAATCATGTAGCTATTCAAGTTTTCTAGTTGGGTATATTACAGCTGTTTTACAGTTTTCTGTTAATGTTGACAGTACATCAAATGCTACAAAAAGTCCAGCTGTATTTTATTGGGCTCTCAGCCACTCCTCAGGCGGAGAGTCAGGAAGATGGTGCTTTGTGATCTGACATTATAGCCCTCTAGTTTAGCACCATCCTCCATTTGCTTGCCTTCGTGAATCAGCCTCTGTTGGTCCACGGGTACTCTTTCCTTTTGGAAAACTTTGACCTTAAACTGGTCTACAGTCTCACCGGGAAAAATGTCATAGGTTTTTAGCTGGCCCTTTTCATTCTTCAGGAACACCTGCATTGAAGATGGCTCTTGTATCAGCACACAGACTGTAGATCCAAAACGCAGCCCATAGAAACTCAGCCTTTTCGAATCATCTTCCAGAAAGATCTTCCGGCCATTCTCCGTTAACAGCTTCTGCTTTGCAATGGGCACTTTGAATTTCTGGTCGATAAGACTTTTTAGACATTTCACTGTAGTCTCAGGGTGCACCGTCAGGGAATAGGATTCTCCATTCAACAGTGTAATTATAAGATCCATGATTGAATTTACTTTCAAAAAGTATGCCTAATAAAAAAAAATGCATTTTACAAATGTTATTGTTCAGTAGACCTACTCAAATTAGCACCAATGACGATTGTTCTGTCACTTACACTTAATTGCTATTTTATCCAAATATATTGTTACATTGAAGATAAACGTACCTTTGTATTACTGAGTGTTTCAAGTTAGTATTTTAAATGCCCAACTGTAGTCTATGCGTCAACTCATCAAAGTCCCTCTTCTTCTGTGTTCTACTCATCATCTGAGCTGCTTTTTATCTGAATAGTTTGAGGCACGCCCATTAGCATTCGTTTTCCTTTCAGAAAGTTCGTAATCACTTTTGGTTTCCATGTTGGTGTAATGATTGGACATTAAACTCAAATGAACTATTTCAAGTAAATAAATTCAGTAGTTTAAGCCTACAACATGTTAGCAGCAGTGTTTTAAGAGTAACCTATAGTATTTTCTTCCAAATTGTCTTTCTTGGAATGTAAATCGGATTTAATATTGTAATTCAAATTCTGCTGTCTGTCAGTCATATGGTTTCTATTTTAGAAAATGTAAAATCATTAGGCAAAGCTATAATAATGAGTTTCCGGGGTGGCCATAAAGACCGGTTTCGTTTTACTTTGGCGTATTTGTTCAGAGGGGATTTCCTGAGTTTGTTGTTGGTTAGATCCAGATTTTCCATTTTATAAATCCCCACGATCCTGAATCATAGGAGGCCAAGTAAGGCCATCAAGTGTTCACCTGAATGGGGAGAAGACAGAAGTCTCCAATGTCACAGTTGGGCTTGGAATGGTTATGGCCAAATTGTATTTTTATTATTCAATATTCAAGAAAAGTTAATAACACATTGTTATTTATTGATAAATATCTAATGTCAAACATTCCCCAAGGAAAGTCCCCCCCCCCCCCCCCCCCCCCCCACACACACACACCCCTCCCACACACAGACACACATTTTATGATAAATAAGCCACAGTAATGAGAATAGTTCTAGATATGAAATGTTATTGTATTGTCAATGAATGTTGCTTTATCATTCCTCAAAGGTTGCTGGACTTCCAGATTCCCCAAAAGTCTGTATCTTGTTTCTTTTTTTAGACTTTAACTGCACAGGTACGATAGACAACACACAATCTTGCTTTCCAGCCCCTGTATGACCATGTGAGTTTAGATTTATTAGAGCGCTGCTGACTGGGGCGAATTCCTTGTTTTTGAAGGTGATGTTGCCAAAGTGTTCTTTCAATAGCAACGTTGCCTTTAGATACCCTTGATTTGGATTCATATGCGGACACATTTTAACAAGCTCTTGCAGTTGCCCTTTAGTAAGCTGCTCCGAAAATACAAACAGTCGTGACTGTTTTCAGTCTTGTTTTCAATACAATGTTCAAAGGCTTTAAAAAAAAGTTCCATATTCCATTGGATCACCATCAAACACTTGCATGTGTCTCTGTGATAGAGTTTCAGAGTGTTGTTGGGCAGCAAGAACAGCGCTAATTTCATTCTGTTTTTGCACCAGGTGATATATTGTCTCCTGACCCCTATGATCATGAGTAGGCGCGGCAGAAGGCAAATGATAGCCATGGGCTTGATTTTGATGGTTTTCAAAAGTGGTTGTGTTCATTCATACTTACCTGGCAGGGGAGACACCTTGATCACGAAGGAGGCACCAATAATACAACTTTCCTGGAAATCGGAATGCGGCTAACCAAGGACTACTCAAGGAAACATCATCAGAGGAAATGACAAATGGATTCCAGGATACAAAATGGGACCCGGAGAAATGCTGTCCGTTTTGAGCTGCTTGACGATCTCGAGATGGATCGTCTTCAATTTAGCAGGCAAGTTTTACAAAAAGAATTGTTTTTCTGCTCCAGTCACCTAGATTATATCTTTGCCTATCCAGGGAAAAGAACCTTTGAAGTAATCTTTGTCAATGAATTGCTGTTTGAAAGCTGTTTGGAAAAGTTTGAGACCAAGAAAAGAACGGTTCCCGGCTTTCAGAAAATATCCATGACACCTTTAGCAGAGAGAGACCAAAAACAGTGCATGTAATTATTTACTCAGAGAAAGTTAAGAATCAAGATGTCGCCACCTGGTTATCAAGATATTGCACTGTCATCAATGGAATAGAGGTGAAGGATATAGATGGGGTGAAGACTGGAACTCGTCGTTTTCAAGTGCGTCTCAACCGAATTGATGGCTCCCTCCAACATATACCCAACACTATCCAACTGGGGCTTTCCCGAGGCTCAGCTTTCTACCCAGGTCAACCTAAAGAGTGCAGGAAATACAGAAGCTTAGAACACCTTGCAGCAGCTTGCACAGTTGAAATATGCAGAATATGCAAAGGTACTGATCATACAGCTTCACAATGTAATACACCCTTGAAGTGGAGCCTCTGCTCATCAATAGAACATCGTTTTAAGGATTGCCCAAAGGCCTATTCCAACAGAGTTAAACTTACCTCCAGAATCACTCCATTTGAAAACCAAGTCCCCCTGGTGGATGAAACCAATACAGTACAGACAGCCCATGATAACCAGGAAATAGCTCCAGAAGCATACACCCAGCAGGCTGGAGGAAGTACGGAGGTTAGTTCGGCCTTAAGGGGAGAAAGAGAGACCCCATCGACACCCAAACCCATGGAAGGGACGGAAGAGACAGGTGGAAATACGCAAGATGACAAGATACAGGCAGAGTTTAGTTGGGCGGATTCCCAGCCAGAGCCTGATACAGATGAAATGGAATGCATCAGACTTGCCCAGGAAATCAGGGAGATTATGACCTGTGATATAACTTTATCAAACAACTTGACGCAACCCAAGCATGCTCTGCCACCTGGAAGTAGCTTGCCAGAGGCGGTAGCAGCCAACCCCCCCATATCCATCCCCTTGTTTTTAGACAGCTCCCCAGAACCTTTAAACCCACTCAGTGGGAAACGTCCATTGAACATGTCCCCAGCGTCAGGTGAGAGCTCCCTAATGGAAAACCTGGAGAACACCTGGTTAGGAGACTACTCCCCTTCCCAGCCGTTCCTAGAAGCGGAGAAGGTAAAAGCTTTTTCCACTACTACCCAGATGAAAGAACCAGAGAAGATACGGAAAAAGGGCAAAGAGGCAAAGAAAAGTCGAAGATGACCAAAGGAACGTTGATGACAGAGTTGAAGATCAGGAAATCCTTATGTACCTATGGCTGCTATCACAGTAGTGACAATTAATACCAGAGGTCTAAATGACCCAGTGAAATGCCAGGCAGTTTTTGACCAATTCAACAACATGGAGGGTGACATTTTCTTGCTGCAAGAGTGTTTTCTGGCATTCCAGAAAGATTACAAGGACTTCAAAAACAGATGGACCAGAGGAGAGTCTGCATGGTCAGGAGACAACTCAAATAAGTCATCAGGAATTGGAATTCTTTTAAATGGAGGGGATTTCCATGTGTCAAGGCTTTCGGAAATCCAGGAGGGGAGAGTGATATGTGTGGATCTGGAGGGAAGGGGGGCCAGGTTCAGAATAATTCATGTATACTGCCCAACAGAACTGCAAGAACGTTTGGAGACACTTAAAACACTTTACCCCTTACTGCTCTGTGATAGAGATGTAATTCTGGGCGGGGATTTTAATTGTATACTGGAAAAGCAGGACAGGCAGTCTAGAGCAGAGGTAAGGCCCGACAGCAGCTCCAGTTCATTAAAAAACCTTATCAAAGACTATAGGATGAAAGACGCATATAAAATTATACACCCGGACAGCCCTGGCTACACATGGGGCAATGGGTCGACAAGTTCCCGAATAGACCTTATACTTACATCCCAGAGGATAAAGGTTAAAGATACCGGCCTCACACCCACCTTCTTCTCAGACCACTCAGCCTTAAGCTGCAAATTGGAGCTCCCAGGTGGAACAGCATATGGACAGGGATACTGGAAGTTAAACACCAGTCTTTTAGAGAACCCAGGCACTATAATGAAATATAAGGAAAAACTTCAACAATGGACATCCCTGAAACACCTGTTTGGATCGCAAGGGGAGTGGTGGGAGGAGGTAAAGAAGAGAACCATGCTGTTCTTCAGGGAAGAAGGGAAGAGAAGAGCAAAGAGGAAAAGAGCATTCCTTAGAAGATGTCAGGAAAGGCTGCAAAGGTTATATAACTTGTCACACCACGGTTTTGACGTGGACCAAGAAGTTAGACTCCTGAAAAAGCAGATGCAAGAGGTAGCATACAAGGAGGCAAGAGGTATACTCAAGCGGAGCAGAGTCCAGCATGTAGAACAGAATGAGAAATGCTCACGCTATTTCTTCAAAAAACTGGCAAAAGCAAGAAGTATCATCCCAGAACTAAAAACCTAGGACGGGGAAACATTGTCTAGAAAAGAGGACCTCCACACTATAATAGAGGATTTTTACACTGACCTGTACACAGGAAAGCAGTGTGATCAAGAGCAACAAGACTTTTTCCTGTCAAAAATAAAATTGGCCATTCCAGAAGAGGATAGACAGTATCTGGAAAGGCCTTTAACAGCCCAAGAGGTTAGTAAGGCAATCGACGGCCTTCCAAAAGGAAAGGTTCCAGGAGAAGACGGTCTCCCAAGTGAGTTCTACACCACATTCAGGGAATTCCTAGAAAAAGAGTTATTAGGATTATTTCAAGAATGCATGGAGAAAGGCACAATGACAGAGACAATGAGACAAGGGAATATATCCCTTCTCTTCAAAAAGGGTGACAAAGCAGAATTGAAGAACTGGAGGCCTGTGAGTCTACTGGGGGTAGACTATAAGATACTGTCTAAAATAATATTCCTCAGACTCCAGCCAATAATAGCAAAGGTAATTGGCCCGGAACAGACGTGTGGTATACCAAAAAGGTCAATGGTGGATAACCTGGCACAAACTAGGGACACTGTACTATATGCAGAGGAAAGGGGGGCGCCAATAAGTATTGTGGCTTTAGACTTTGAAAAAGCCTTTGATAAGATAAATCAAGGTTTCCTGAGGGCAATTATTACTCAAATGAATTTTGGAGAGAACCTCATAGCAATGATTGATCTACTGTACAAGGATATTTTTACTACTGTAATGATTAACGGGTATCAATCCAAACACATCCCCATAGAGGCTGGAGTCAGACAGGGCTGCCCTCTCAGCGTGCTATTGTTTGTGATGTGCATGGAACCACTGGCGTCAGCCATAAAGCAGGATGACAGAATTAGAGGAGCCCCAGTCCCGGATAGTGGGGGAAAAGAAGGGAAACTATCCTTATATATGGATGATGTGACACTGTACTGTGCAGACAATCAGTCAATCAATGAAAGCCTCCGAATAAGCACCAGATTCTCTCAGGCGTCTGGAATAAGACTGAATCAAAACAAAAGTGAAATCCTTTATCTTAATTGGAAGGAGAGAAAAGACCATCCTGACTTGAGAAAAGTAGAGGACTCTATTAAAGTACTTGGGGTTCTTTTTGGTAAGGATATGGAGACAAAGAACTGGGATCAAAAACTGCCAAAGCTCAAACAGAAGCTGTTTGTATGGAGATCGAGAGAGCTGACAATGGCAGGTAAAATACTGGTAACAAAGGCAGAGGTTTTGTCTTCCCTCTCCCACCTGGCTCCCGTATTCCCTATCCCCAGGGCATTTTCAACGGTAGTAAGAAGAGAAATGTTCCAATTCATATGGGGAGGGAAAAGTGAGAGAGTTAAAAGAGTAACGATGTATAAACCTGAAAAGCTAGGAGGAAAAGCAGTTCCAAAGATAGAGGTAAAACTCAAAGCCTTGTTTATCAATTCAATCCTGCAGGGGTGCTGTGACACAGGAGAAAAAACATGGACCTATTATGCCAAGTTCTGGGTGGGTCAGTATGTCCTAAAAAAAAACAAGGTAAGACAGCCACTCACTATACCATGGTCCGATACTAGACCCAAAATGTATGAAAAACTAAAAACCTTCCTAACAGTACAGTGCACAGAGATGATACCAGAACAGGGACTGTCTATTATAAAGATAGAGGGATTTCTGGACAAAGAAAGAGTAAAACTAGAGCCTATAGGAGTTTTAACAGAGGAACAATGCAGGGAGACATGGCTCAATATGTCCTCACCATTCTTGTTCAACATACATAAGGACCTGGCATGGAGTATCACTAATGAATGTATCTCTAGCAGATCACTGCTCCACAGATGGGGGGTGACACCAAGCCCAAGGTGCATAAGGGAAGGATGCGGTGAAGATGAGACGGCAAAACACCTCTTCTGGACATGCACATTTACAAGGGAGGTATGGAAGACATTCTGCAAATGGTTCAAAGCCCAGGGTGTGGTTTTGAGTCAGGATATGGTGTTGTACTGGTTGAGACGTCCAACGATAACTGAGGCAAGATCCTTAAGGGCTTGGGCAATGTGCAATTGTATTAAAGAGGCAATCTGGAAAGCCAGGAATGTACTGTTTCTAAAGAGAAAGATAATACCTGTTCACGCAGTAAAAGTCATGGCCATTGCAAGTATGAAGGACTATGTGCAAAGAGACCATCAGAAAAAGAGTATGAGAGATGTTTTAAACCTGTGGAGTATAGAAAATGTAGATGATGTGATGCAATCCCAAATATTTAAACTATTTTGAAAAAATTGTGTAATTTTATGGAAAATTGTAAATTGTGTATCCTAAGTATGTATTAAATAATGAAAATGTGAATGTATTGACTAATGTGAATGTTATGATTGCTTAGGAAACTAAATAAAATCTTAAAAATTGGAAATTGGTTGTGTTCATTGTGTTCATTACGATAAGACACACAAGACACGTCCTCTATTGACTTTGGCATGTTTGTGCCCATTATGATTTGTGTTTTGCACCTGTGTCTAGTCCCTGTTTAGTTATATCAATTTCACCTGTCCCTTTTGCCAGGGGGTTTGAGGTCCTGTTCTCTTTTGTTCTATGTCCAGTCAATGTTTAGCATATTCTTTGACGGTCTATTTTGACTAAGTTCCAAGACTCCGTTAAGGAGCATTTCCGTGTCTTTGTCTCTAGCATTTCTCTTTCTGAGATGTATATTGGTTGCTATTAGTTCTGTTCTAGTTTATTGCACTTGGATTCTTACAAGAGCACAAATGTTAGGATATCAGGCTGCTGCAGCTAAATATGCTATAGCTGTGAAGTCATACAATTACATCATTCAATTGATGAAGGTCAGACGAATTCAAATTGAATTAATTGATTAAGCTGTGCTATATTTACCTGATGCCCAATAATCAAAGAAAATCAAAGAACTTTCATAATGTTTAAAAGCAATGTTTAATAAAGCAATGTCGAATGCCTTTGATGCTGCATTACAAAGCATGATATTTGTTACATAATGTTGTAAAACTAAGCACATATCTTAAAGGTAAAGAAATACATAGCAATCAATCAAAAGACAATAATAAAAAGGAATTGTACACGTTCAATATTGTAATGTTGTATGAATTCTAATATAGCCCTATATGACAGCATACATGTATTGTTAATAATCATTTAGTAATTCTTATCAAGGAGATTCAAGAAGAAGTACTTAATCATTAAGCTATTCAAGTTTTCTAGTTGGGTATATTACAGCTGTTTTACAGTTTTCTGTTAATGTTGACAGTACATCAAATGCTACAAAAAGTCCAGCTGTATTTTATTGGGCTTTCAGCCACCCCTCAGGCGGAGAGTCAGGAAGATGGTGCTTTGTGATCTGACATTATAGTCCTCTAGTTTAGCACCATCCTCCATTTGCTTGCCTTCGTGAATCAGCCTCTGTTGGTCCACGGGTACTCCTTCCTTTTGGAAAACTTTGACCTTAAACTGGTTTACAGTCTCACCGGGAAAAACGTCATAGGTTTTTAGCTGGCCCTTTTCATTCTTCAGGAACACCTGCATTGAAGATGGCTCTTGTATCAGCACACAGACTGTAGATCCAAAACGCAGCCCATAGAAACTGAGCTTTTTCGAATCATCTTCCAGAAAGATCTTCCGGCCATTCTCCGTTAACAGCTTCTGCTTTGCAATGGGCACTTTGAATTTCTGGTCGATAAGACTTTTTAGAGATTTCACTGTAGTCTCAGGGTGCACCGTCAGGGAATAGGATTCTCCATTCAACAGTGTAATTATAAGATCCATGATTGAATTTACTTTTAAAAAGTATGCCTAATAAAAAAAAATGCATTTTACAAATGTTATTGTTCAGTAGACCTACTCAAATTAGCACCAATGACGATTGTTCTGTCACTTACACTTAATTGCTATTTTATCCAAATATATTGTTACATTGAAGATAAACGTACCTTTTTATTACTGAGTGTTTCAAGTTAGTATTTTAAATCCCCAACTGTAGTCTATGCGTCAACTCATCAAAGTCCCTCTTCTTCTGTGTTCTACTCATCAGCAGAGCTGCTTTTTATCTGAATAGTTTGAGGCACGCCCATTAGCATTCGTTTTCCTTTCAGAAAGTTCGTAATCACTTTTGGTTTCCATGTTGGTGTAATGATTGGACATTAAACTCAAATGAACTATTTCAAGTAAATAAATTCAGTAGTTTAAGCCTACAACATGTTAGCAGCAGTGTTTTAAGAGTAACCTATAGTATTTTCTTCCAAATTGTCTTTCTGGGAATGAAACTCGGATTTAATATTGTCATTCAAATTCTGCTGTCTGTCAGTCATATGGTTTCTATTTTAGAAAATGTAAAATCATTAGGCAAAGCTATAATAATGAGTTTCCGGGATGGCCATAAAGACACGGTTTCGTTTTACTTTGGCCTATTTGTTCAGACGGGATTTCCTGAGTTTGTTGTTTGTTACATCATTTAGCATCTTAGAAATCCAATCCTGAAACATCAAAGGCCCACGTAAGGCCACAAATAGTAAACTGAAACAAGCCTGGACATATCAAAACAACAATTGAGTGTAAAAAAAATCTTATAGCATGCCTTAAAACCTTACTAAATAATTCTACTAAATATGTGTACAGACTGAAGCCATTTTATAGGCTACTACATTTAGTTCTACTCATATTTTCGTTAGGTTAGATAGAGGCTTCTTAATAAAATAGAATATATGATAGAAGTTCTTATTTTATTAACCCGACGTGGTGCTGCAATGTCATCCTTTGGGGAAAAAAACAATTGCATATTGATAACTGGTGAACGCGGTGACATTTTCACTTGAACATAGTTGGTTGAAATTTGGGTGAAACTAAACTGCACTTCGTGTAACTGACAAGTTGCATGAAAATTATGTTTCATGTAATTTGAACCTGCAACTAGTTGCATGAAAGTTTCACCTTATGAAGCCAGTCTGAATCAGACTGACCGAGTGGGGATGACCGACCTGCTTGCGCAACAGTTTCGTTTTCATTTCGTAGTCTGTGTTAAATACTGATGGGCGTTACCAAAGATTTTCTTTTCGATCATATACCAATCGATACCATGTCAGGTATTCGGATCCCGATACTCTTTTTTTTTTTAGTAGGTCAACCTATATGTGGACATAAAACCCAAACCCAAAACAATAAACCCAAAACATTAGTTGTAAATAAACTGCCAAAGAGCATGCTTCTCTCTGTTTTCTGATTAATAGCAGCAATCATGAGACATGTTCAACTGGTCAACAATGGTCAATGTTTAATTTTAGTGTTTGCTTTTTCAAGCTTCAAACCTACAGTATCAACTTAATATCTGGAATAATCAAATAGCCTTAATCATAACTATCAATCCTACAAGCACCCCATAACCCTGTTTTGAAAGGGGCTATATCAATAAAGTTTATTATTATTATTATTAATATTATATGAAGCTCACCATTGACATTCACCCCAAAAAGTTTAGATTAGAAGGAATTTTAACAGGTCAACAGCTTATTCCAATCCGTGGCTTCTAAAATTGAATGATTTGAGTAAGCGTTAAACAATATAGTTTAGGCTTAGGCTACTATACTATAGCCTATATTATGCAAAATGTATGGTTCGGTAACTTCGGTGGAAAACAAAAAACGTGATAAAGCCATTGCATGGCCCAGAGATATTTGGGAAGGTTGAAAAACTGGAGCTGTCACGGGGTGACCTGATGTAGTGATAGGATGAGTGGATCACTAGCATAATTAGGGCACAGCTGCAATGTGTTTCGGTGATTAGCAGGACAGCAAGGTTACTGGCTGCCTTATGCTTTAAAACTCTGTGCTCTTCGTGTTTCGGGGTGGGGTTGAGCAGGGAATGTTTTGCTGCCCGATTGGTCCTTAGAATGTCTGTACCGATTTAATTCTCTAAGGTCAGACAACGTCGGAGAGGAACGCTGTCTTCCGTGGCATCCCTGTCTTTGTGAGTGCGTGAACGAACGAACGAACGAGCGAGTGAGTTTGTGTTTGAGTCTTTGTAGGTACGTTGGTATGCTACCTCCTAGTACAGGACGGCTGAGGACGCGAGTTGGTGTGGCGAGACCAGGCTGGTGGGGGCGAATCGACGGTCGGATAACCAGGAGATCGATCCAGGCCTGCGTCAAGGGGACAAACCTGTTTATAACATCACCGGCGTTGCAGTGCAGGACAGTGAAGGCAACTAGGAACTCCAGCGGCCGGAGTCTACATCGGGGGCGGAGCCCCTGATGACGTCACTGGGCGGCGTTCCAGAGTAGCTGTGCTGGTCCTGTGTCCAGGTCCCGAGGACGCCTACAGCCTTATTTTATTGTGGGGATCTGGTTCTTGGCAGTGGAGGAGAGCAAGAACCAATGTCCACATTCTACCTTCTATGTTGTGCTGTCTTGTGCGTCTTTTCCGCAGGAAATTACACCTATCCCCGTAGCTTGGGGGTTCCCCCTAGAGGTGGGTAGGGTAGAGCCAAGGGTGGGTCATAGCGGGAGTGCTTCACCTGTGTGCAGTGTACTGTAGGGCGGTTTGGTGGAGACGTCCTCCCCTGCAGTGTTCTCTTTCCTAAAGTGTGCGGTCTTTACTGGGAAGGATTTACCCACCTGTAAAACGCTCGGCCCAAATTCGTAGTCAGGAGGTTTATCCTAAAGATAGGGCTGGGGAGGGAATTTTGTCTTGTGAAATTGTAATAAAATATATTTTTCTGATCATCTGTGTGGGTGTGTGCTGGAGAACTGTAAACCCTGTGCTGGGTGGAGTTAGGTGTTCCCCTAAACCGTGACAGAGCCTCACAGGTAAACTGCAGAACTTGGCAGTGAACTCCAAACAATACTTGTTTGCTGTCTGCCATTCTATAACCACAGCAGCACACCGTCTCATAGTTGTGTGACGGACTTGAGTGCATTGACAGTAGGCCTTTATTAGTGGACGAAGTGATCATGATATCACCCCTTTTTTTTTTTTTCCAAGACAAAATGATAGCATCGTGCATAGGCAATTGAACTTGACAATTGAAGTCAAGACAGTTTAAAAAAAAAAAAAGCTGACAAATGAGGGGAAAAAAAGATCAGCTCAGTACATACATGGCAAGGGTCCTTCACAGTTCAAAATCAACAATGTCAATATTTTTTGGCGTTGTCATATTTCCTGAGCAAATTAAAACGGGGTTTAGTTTTTATCCATTAACATTTGGGTATAAGAGAATGTTAACAAATTATGCTTTCTTCTTTCGTCTATCACTAGGGTTCCTACCCATTGGTTTGTGGACCACCGTTTTGAAGCCTCCAGTTTGGCTTTTTGAAAATCGCCAGCTTGGTTTCATAGGCCATCGCCATCTTTTTTTTTAAACCTGAAGTGACATGAACCACACTTGGAAGAGGGGCTGGGGAGGCGCGAGGGGTGGAGCCCGCTGCTGAGTCTCTATCCCGATTGAGTGCCCACGCCCTAAAGCATACTCTAAATGGGACCATCATTTACAAAATGAACATTATGCAGTATTGAAAAAGACTTGAAACTAGCGATTGAGACCATAAACTTAAAATGTTTACTGATGTAATAAATTAAGTGAGAAGTGGGGTCATTTTCTCAAACTTTCATTCAATCGTAGTTGCTTCTGAAACCAGAGAGTCGCCTCCTGGTTGTTATTAGAAAGAATGCAGGTTTAAGGCACTTCCGCATAGGCTTCATTTTTCAGAGCCGGAACTACACCCTTGCTTGATTGTGACTGCAACGCGCTGCGCATTGCTGTGAATGTATGGAGGAGAGACAGGACGGAAGGAAAAGTAGGTCATATCACGCCGAATTACAACACGTAGTTGTTGACTTTGGCATCAATCTCATTAGGAATATGGATATACAGTTACTGGTTAAAGAAAACACCTATTATCAACATTTTTACATGAAGATTGATTCTAAAAAATAAACTTCAAAATCGATAGCATCGATATTTCAGGATCGATCCGCCCATCCCTGTTATTAAACCAAATGGTCTGGGAGTTTGCACACGGTTGCTACAAACTTTAGAAAATATTGTTACAAAACTAGAATACAAAGACTAGACCACAAGTACGGCACTGATAAAAATTATATTTTATTAAATAAGTGGTTTAACAGTAACTTCAGGTTTGAGCAATGGTCAAGCCAATAAATGTTGTCAAACGTCAAAATGAAGAATGTTTTAACATTCCAGCCCTCTCTTCCCTCTTTGGAAGTGGAATGTTACCTGGAGTAATGAAAGTTAAAGACTGATCAATTTAATGACATTCAAAGCCAGGTGTGTCACACTTAAAGGTGCTGTAAAGCAAATTCCGAGATTTTTTTCTAAACACATTATGTGTGTAATAGCTGAAAACATATGAAAACACTGAACTATTTAGTGCAGAATTATGGAGTTAGACCGTTAAACTGTTTTTCACCATTTGTGTCTCCAGGATTGTTTGGGCGGGCCTGATGACACACTGTGGCCCCTACTTAGCATGACCCCTCCCCTAACACTATATAAAGACTAGAAAACTGAGTGTCCTGCTCGCATACTACGTAAGTACTACAATACTATGCACATTACAGCCTATAGTTTGCTAGCTGCCTTCTTTCTCACGATTGGGCATGGTTTCAGCGCCTTCAGTGGAACAGAGACTACTGCTTATTTTTTCATGATTTTGAAACCAAATTTGATATACTTTTTTTTTTTTTATCGTTCAAACTTGGCTGGGTGGTTAATAACATTTCTCTGTGGTGCGACAAACTCAGAACACATATTTGAATATCACTTTACAGCACCTTTAAACAAATGCTTACTGTTTAAAAGGTATTATCCGGTTTACCAACCTGGTGGTGCAACAAAGTATTCTTCTACAGTACTTTTGGACAGTTCGAGAAGCTCTTCTGCACAATCCCCTTCCAACACTTTATCATCTCTAAGGAGCAGTGCCCTAGAAGACATCAATTGTGTTTAAAAACAGTCTGCTATAATATTACACAATGGCATCTTATAAAAAGGAGAATCAGGCATTTCACCTGTCTTCCAATACTGAGTCCAGTGGATCAACCCCTTCAGTGTCCACAACATGGAGCTGATCTGCAAATCGGATAGCTTTCTCCAAGCAGGCTAGTCCCTCTTGGTTACGAAAGTCCACCAATGCCAGTCTTTCTAATCTGTCCACCAGGTCTGCTGGGACTTCCCTTGGCTAAAAAAAATCAGGATATATGTCTATTGCAGACTGAGTTGCATGCCAGACATTACCTCTGTATAAATAATAGCGATAATAATAATGGCAATAAATAATGTCAAATGTCATTGACGAATCAACTTCAAAGAGAGCGTGTGCTAGAAACAGGGTAAAAAACAGCCCCCCCGTATTACCTAAATCTAGATTCACTTTGAAACTCGCACTTTCAAATGCACACAAAGCACATTATAATAATGCGATGCAAAGATTTTTCTTTTTCTTTTCAGGAGTCACTTACCTGGTGGGGAAGTGTTGGACTCTGTAGGTCTACTGGATTCCATGTCGCCACGCTAGGCACCTGAAGAAGATCATACGAAAGAATGTTTCTGCCAGAGTACAAAATGTAGCTACGTTTAGATAATGTTAGCTTGTAGGCTAACATACTAAACACGGCTGTTATTACCTTTGAACTGTACAGACGGGCCAGATGTTTAATATGATTCAGGAGGTAGTAGTTCGGTCCTTGCCAAGTTCGATCTTTTCTCGTGGTTACTTCAGCGGATCCAAGTAGAGAGCAGGAAGGCCTACTTACAAATGACAAACCTTGTAACGTTAGCCTTCGAGAATAAGACAAAAGCATTATAGCAACCTTTTGCGCTAGCGTTAGCCACTATACTAAGTTATAGTCCTATGCTAGAGTCTGGAAAATAGAGACATTCGGTAAAATGTGCAATACGCAGAATCGATAACAAATGTAGACGAAAGCTATCTGAAACTACTTCAAGGAAATACGATTCAAGAAGGCCACCTAGCCAACGTCACGCAGGAGTAATCGTACAAAAATATCCACCAAACTCCATTAGAATCTACCTCCTCTGCTGTCCACAATGAGTGCCCGGATAGCTCAGTCGGTAGAGCATCAGACTTTTAATCTGAGGGTCCAGGGTTCAAGTCCCTGTTCGGGCGCATCTTTTTCAATCGATGCCTATCGTATGTAATAGAATAAAAACATAAACATACTATTTGTCTCCATTGCAGCCAGTGCAGCCGGTATGTCAAACCATTACCACATTAGGAAAATTTGTGAAATTAGCTGGAAGTTTTGTAAACATTTCCCATGATGCACATTGGAATAATACTCGTTGGAAAGGTAGTTGGAAAAATAACAATGATTCCAATTTTATTTTTTATAGAAATACATATACCATTCAATATATAATTATTTCTATTACCCTGACCACTGGTAACACTTAAGCTTAACAGACATCACAGGAACTTTCATGAGCATATGAATAAATACATAAATAAACAAATGTGTAAACAAATAAATACATATTACAATAAAATCATACAGTTAAGTTGTGTTATGCTTATTCTACAGCAGTTTGCATTCACATGGAACTCACCAATACTAGCTAAACACATTTAATTGAAACATATATAAAACAACACTGGTAGAACTGTGAGAAGTTCTTGGTAAGAACAAACTGGTCTAGAGGACATTAAGTACCATTTGATTCATATGCACTTAAGGCATAAACCACAGAATAACTTATCAAGCTAACAACTGTTTAAAGTCATAGAACCCAAGTATTGGTGTTGCTTTTAATAACCCTTCTGCTCTTCTTCCACCGTACTATTTAAAGCAGACACCTTTCATACATTTGGTAACCGTGCATATGCATTACTGCTCTGGTCTTTTGAACTAAGTGCAAACCTTGCACATACATTTGAAGGTTCTGTTTCTATTTCAATATTCTCACAAAATCGACAGTTAGACAGTACGAGCTTTCTAAATAACATTTGATTCAAATTATATAAATAATATAAATTCAGTCAATTCCAAAAGAGAAAAATAACCAGTTACAGAGTAATCAACGCAATTTACATAATGTACAATGGTTCACTGAATAATGAAAATTAAATAAGAGAGGACTATCAATTTGTCAGATAAGCTTGTAGTGTACACTTGTGTTAGAGATGTTGAAGTTATGTTTTTTTTATAGATATATATCTGTATCATAAATATACTATATATTTTATAATGATCTAATTATCCTTTTCATATTTCCCATTTACAGTACAATTCAATGCACACAACAAAATACCAACATACAATAGCAGAAAACAAGGCAGATTGCGGCAAGTCAACAAAACTCTGTCCAGTACTATATTGTTGGCTACTAGATTTGCAAACCATTGAGTCTTTGCTACTTGTGCTGTGACCAACAATGAAATGCAGCATTCAACATTGATAAACTTATCTAAACAAGGGACGTGACTCTCTTTGTCTCCCTTTGTCAACTAAAGAAAGACTAAACTCAAAGGAAATTTACTTTATATTGTTTATACCTGATCAAAATTGACTGCAAAACTGTAAACAAAATGGAGTATATGTGCAAAGGGCTGTGTAGATGTTAAGTGTGTTTGCTAGTGGGTTTTTCAATTCGTTATTTGAAATATTTTTGAAGGAATTAATAAATTATGTGATTTCCTATAGACTAAGTGTACTTGTGTGTGGCCTTTAATCATTCCTGTTCTGCTACTGCTGTTAACACTGGGACAAGAAGGAATACAAAGGAGACACATACACCAGTTGAAGGATCTCCATAGATCACTTGTTTTCTATGAGAGTTTGCACCTTGCACACCAAGTCTCTGGCCAGTGTTAGGATCTGCTTAATGTTGTGATGCTCTGCCATTTCTAAAAAGAAGATGAAGAACAATATATATATATATATATATACATATATACATACATAGTATGTAGCTAATAATATTTAATACGTTATATTGATGCCTGACAAATAGGATTGTTTTACAGTCAGATTTGTAGTGGTAATTTACCATTAAAGAACTTGATGATATCAGTAAAGTCCATGTTGTTTTCCAAAATGATATCCCTGTAGATCTCAACAAGTGCCAAGGCAATAAACAGGACAAAATGTCCAGAGGAGGCATACTTGGCTGCCCAGATTGTCTCCCAGACTGCAAACACATCATCGTATACCAGCTCTGCAAAACAAACCAAAGGGGGATGAGCCGTAAGTCTAGCGATGGAAAGTGAGGGGCTGTGATGAAAGAGAAGATGCTTTGTGTGACATGTGAAGGACTAGAGCGTGGTGGAAAGAGCTTCATTTAAAAATATTTTAAATTATGAAATTTAAAACAATTTCTATGAATGTATTTAATAGCTATTCAGGCAATTCTCTTAATTTATTCAGCTTTTATTACAATCATCATCCTTGTGTCATTGCGGTACCTCGTTTGAAGTCTAAAAGGAACCAGCGGTAGCAGAAATAGAAATGGGTGTAGTCACCATTTTGGTGCATCAGCTCAAATAGCTCAGAGTCAAGGATCTACAAAAGAAAGTGAGCGAGAGAGACAGAGAGGTTCCAGTTAAACATGAAAGATAAATGTATAGGTCATGAAAACAGGGAGTATGAGTGAGTTTTAGTAATGATACCATTCTTTTGTTGCATAGAGTTGCCTGTTTTTATATTGTGGGTTTTGTATGCACGTGCAAATCTCACCTGAATGAGAGAGCGCATGTTGGCAAAATGTGTGTCCATGGCTCCTCCATGGGGAAAGTTCTGATTCATCCTCTTCATGAGCTCAGTGAAGCAGCTGAAGGCCATGGCCTCTGAGAGATGAGGAGAGAATGAGTGGGAGATCGATAAAAAGATGGGAGGTTGAAAAAAAAGGTTATGTTGCCCTGGTGTCAGCTCAGAAAATAACACTTACAAAGAACATTTAGAAGATTATTTTTGGCAACTAAAGGGTATAAAATAGCAGATGTTATAGGAGGCAAGCAAGCTTTTAAAAGTAAACTCGGCTCAGTTTTGACTCACCGTCGTCCAGAATGACCAGGAGAGGAGCCAGCAGATCACACATGCCCTGCACATAGCCAATCTCCAAGTGCTGCCAGATATAGCTGCATACAGAACCACAAATACTTTTACTGCAGATACATCCTCCTCTTCCTTATGTACATTTTCATTTTCATATTTATAATGTTTAAAGCCACTCACTATAGTCCGTATAACCAGGATGTTTTTCCTAGATTGTGGCGTCTTACCTGCACATGATATTACGCAGCTTCTCCAGGTTAGCAGGAGTAAAGTACCAGTAGTTTCTATCGCAGCGCTGAACATCCTTGTCAATACGGTGCAGGTTGAGTGTGTACATGTCCAGGAGCTCTTGCTAAAGCAAGTAAGCAAAGAAACACACTGTCTTAAAGCCCAAATACAATAGCTAAATTACATTCTCAAAGTCTCAATTTACATTAAAAAAAATTGTTGTTTTAAATGTGCACGTACAGAATAGGTGGTTCCTATGGATACTGGAGGGTTTCCATCATTCTTGTCCTCTCCAACCCCAGTCAAAGAGTCTAACTGTGGGTAGAGGCTCTCCATTTCCGGCTCCTCAGACAGAATAGACTCTGTGCCCTCTCGGCTGGCCTTCCCCAGCTCCTCCTCCTTCAGCTGAAGCTCCACGGGAAGGACAGAGTTCTCTGGGCGTGCAGCACCAACCCCAGCCTCATCCTTACTCTCCCAGGGACCCATGGACACCCTGGCCTTGGGAATGTCCTCCATCTCGATGGGCGAGGGAGACTCGTCCGATTCTGACGCGGCTTGAGCCTCCCTGCTCTGAGAGGTACCGTAGGCTTCCAGTGGCCTCGGAATTTTGGCCTCTGATGTCAAAACTAGACCTTTTTTTTCTACCTTTGGGCACTTAGTTGATATTGTTTCTTTCCGTTTTACATCTACAGCCGCCTCTGTTGTCTCATCCTCTTTTAAAGCAACAGCTTCCTCTGCTGTCTTACTCATCTTCGTTTCCACCACCTCTTCTGATTTGAAGGTCTCATGCGGTGGTTTCTCCATCTGATTTTCTTTCTCTGAAACGTTCAAGATGGGTTCCGCTGCTTTCTTTACATTTGATGTTTCACCACTGACAACGTCTGCCTGTATTTGTGGAGTTGCTTCAACATCAAGCTCTAATGTTTCCTCCCCCTTTGTCTCTACAACCACTGATGCTGTAAATGTCTTATCCTCAGTTGGCACTTGGTTTTCGGGATTAGCTGCCCCTGTTACTGATGTATCTGCTTGTTCTGAAGCCTTTACCTCCCCTTCAATCCCTTCTGTGTCTGCCAACTTAAACAGCTCTACAATGATTGGTTTGGTCTCTTCCTGCTCAGGCTCTACTGGACTCGCTGCAATGGAACCTGCTATGGCTTTCACAGCCTCGTCCTCCAGTTTAGGTGTCAGACTCACGTCTTCACAGGCGTCTTCCCCTGCTGCCGGGATTTCTTCCACGTCGGAGGTTTCACGCCTGCTGTCTCTTTTCCGCGTCTGGTCTTCTGTTGAGGTGCCAGCCTTTTCATTCACCGTGTCTGTCTTTTCATCCATTTCCAGCTTTACCTCCTCAGCGTCTTTGGTGACCTCGGGTCTCTTATCTACGTGGTCTGCCTTATCTTCTTTATCTTGAGCGTCTTTGGCGCGGGCGGCTTTTTCCTCCTGCAAGGCATCCGG
>CM030179.1:5190373-5285373 GCA_017639675.1 Aplochiton taeniatus | reverse complement strand
CAAACAATCGCAGAGAATCCTACCGCTGATTTAAACCCTAAACGGCAACATGAGACGATAGTGAATCAGTGTTTAAATCTCCCCACCCACTGCTCACACCCCTCTCCCAGTTTAGGTAGCTTTCCAAAGCCCAAAACCAGTCAAACTATCCACTATTGCAGCGCTGACCCCCCAAGCCCCCCGCCTCCCCCCCCTCCCTCCCTCCAGTGCTGACCTTCCCCCTCTGGGACCAGAGGGGAGGGTCCAGCTGGCCGTGGGGGAGCAGGCCGTTCTCCAGACAGGAGAGGAACTGGAGCAGGTGGCCTCCTCTGGGGAAACGCAGTGGGGGTCTTTGGATCCCATCCTGGCTCACCAGCACCACCGTGCCCCCACGGTCCACTGTACAGAGGGAGGAGAGTAGCATCATACCGCCACACACTCCTGCAGTTTAGATCAATAAAGCATGGTCATATTTAAAAAGGTACATTCATAAAAGTCAAAAAAAATAAATCGAAATAGATACACATATCAGATATACATGTATTTGCAAAGAATATGTCTTGTTGTTGCAGAGAACACATCCAAAGCTGGCACACAATATTATTGCTGACACTATTCTAGTTCCCTTAACAGGACTCATGTTTGTGGACCAACCTTGTTGATGGCAGTGCAAATAGACGATATCCTCCAGACGGATGGTCATGGCGTAATCCCAGTAGACACTGAAAGAAATCCAATAAAAACACCAGCTCATTAAGACATCGATCTCAGCGAAAGATCAACAACGTCTGGATGCTGGCTTTGACGTCTCCTCAAAGCGACTGCGGGGAAATCCTTAGCCCGGCCCACGGGGACACGGGAGAGTTTGGAGGCAGACGGAGACAGGGTTGGAGTGTTTCAAAGAGGTCCGCTCTGACGGTGACGGGGGGATGAACAGCAGGGCGGGGTACACCTGCATCAACCGGGAGGCTTAAGCAAAGGAAATACACCACTTGTTCGCTGGAGAGTTGCCTGAGCAGGGCCAGCAACCTGCTGAAACGAATGATCATGATATCAACCTCTCTGCATAGCCCCCACCCCCCACCCCCCCCCCCCAGGATACAGAGGACTGAGTCAAACAGCAACACATTGCATTATGCAGAGGGGGATGAAGCACTGGCAATAAAAGTGATCAAAGCGAGACGGTGGAGGACTTCCTGTGCAGGCGAGCACGATTGCCGCAGCAAATCACGTTGACGGGTGTGATTCCCATTATTGCAGCCATCTCTCAATTTCACGGGCCCACCTGTACTCGTAGTCCAAGTCTCCGACGTGGCCGTTCATCAGCTGATTTGGCGTCCACTTCAGCGTCATGATGTCCGCGGTCTGGTGGAGGGAGAGATACCCGGGGATGGCCTCCATGTCATCTCTCTGGGAAAAAAAAAAAACAGGAGAGGAGGAGAGGAAGGGCTGTGACTATCTGAATGGCAACAACTTTTATTTATTCGTTTTTTTTTTTGATAATTGTTTTTTTTACGAGCCAGCGGGGCTGTCCCCGTTTAGTCTTATGACATCATTCGGGTAAGAACTATGCTGTGATTGGTGTTTATTCTTCAGTCATCAGACGAAACCCTACAGAGACGAGTGGCAGGTTGTTACCGGCTGTACAAGCACGTTGTTCTTGCCGAACAGCAGGGTGGCTCGGTTGTTTTGGTGCAGAGACTCCACGTAGTCACGAGGCGAGGGGGAGGGGGACGGACGCTCATCCATGCTGCTGCTGGAGTGCCTCTTCTGAATCTAGACGCACGAGCATGCAGGCACACACACACACACACACACCCACACACACACACACGCACGCAGCTTTAGGTCCAACATCATCTTCATCAACAGGGCCAATTTTGCATAAAGGAAGGCCTATCCCCCTTACTCTGCCATATTGTTCATTTCCTATTAAGCCTTTTTGCCTAGATCAAATGTTAATAATACTGTTCAATGTCAAATGTAAATACTGTTCACTTAAAACGTATTAGTGGAGGCCCCTCAAAGGAGGCATTGGGACCAAAGTACAATTTGCATTTCTGTGTGTTCATCCCATATGACTAGAATCCTCATAAGTGGCTTGAAATTAGAAAATGTAAATGGGCCTTGAAGTACTTTACGAAGATAAGCCCCATTAAGTTTGCCTTAGAGGCAGTGAAAGATACAGTGATTTCGGATACGACACTGTGTGGAAAGAAAAACACAGAACGAGAGAGTTCTCTAATTGAAGATGTCTCCCTCTTTGTGGGTCTCTGTTTACTGGAGATGAGGGGGGGTGGCCTTAAAGTGATAGTTCAACATTTTGGGAAATAAGATATGCCCCAACTTACCGCTAGTCAGACGAGATGATGGAGACCCATTGTATGTCCATACGTCCAGTATTGAGTTAGTTACATGGTCGCCTAGCGATATAGTAAGCTTTAGGTTAACCGTTAGCATAGCTCCCAAAAGTGGCCAAAGACTCATTAAAAAGAATTCCAAAGCTGTGTCATTTACATGTCAAACATTCGGTATTTTGCACGTGTTGAAACGAAAATGTATATCAATCATTCTCGTCTGCCTAGCGGTAAGTTGGGGCCTATCTTATTTCCCCAAATGTTGAACTATCACTTTATGGTATAATGGAGTCCTCTCCTCAGAGACAAGGTGTGTTTTATTATAAGACACTGGACCCATGGAGCGAGACCTTTCATATTAAGACGCACAGAGACTTAGGCCAGTGAAAACACAACCACAAGGACTATTATGTCCACTCATGTTAAATTTGTCGTCAATAAGTTTAGCGTGCAAAAGTGTAAGCAATTAAGGCAAATTCGAACAATGTATTTAGTTGGAATAACATACTGTTTAATTTCACTAGATTTCTGCTCTTAATTAGAAGACATCCATACATTATATGTGTTTGTGCGTTTTTCCAGACAAGCGGCAACATTTTGTACTCTGTTACACTTGACACACTGTAAATCATGTGATACAGTATGATGCTAAGGATTGCAAACAAGCAATCTTTCATTCTACAGTGAGCAGCGGGCTTTTCTGAAAGCAACACTCACGGCTGGGATTGTGCCCTGTGAAAGGGCTCAGATTAAAGGGCTAGAAGGGCGCAAGCAACGTACCCTTGATGTTTTTACACCACCTGCTGTGACAGCCATCTCTCAACTCGTTGGGGATTGCCAAATGGGGATTGATTCATTTATTCGTTTATTTATTTTTTGCTCATGGCTTTGTGCTGACGGAAAAAGTTCCGTACACCCGGGATGATAAGAAAGGCTTGAGGCAGGCTTATGCCCTCCGCAGTGAACTCACACAAAGGGCAGGCCTCTTGGTGGGGGAGTCCTGCCTCCAGTGGCCACTGTGGATACGGTGTCTCTGGACCAGCTCGTCGGCCGAGGGGTCCGTCCAGAAGTGGTCCGCCGTCTTCATCTTCGTGTATTCCAAAGCACAAGGTCCGACTGCAGTGATTAAAGCCACGCTCGGAGTCATGCCCTTAACAACCAACAGTCTGCTTTAAGTCCCTCACGACATCGTGCTTAATTGAGTGTCAGTGGTTGTCATGCGTGGCACGGAATGTTCACAAGGAAGAGGGTCTACCTAGCAACGACGCAAGGATTGGTCCATCCACGGGGTCCATTAGAACAGCCTCTTTGTCATAGAACTTACTGGAACACAGAGGCACATTCACTATGGACTGAGCCACGCGCTCCGTTCTACAGAGCACGCAAAACACACATTCGATTGTGTTTATTTATCATAAGCTATTATCTCCGCTCCCTACGAACTCACCTGCTGTTTTCGACCAGGTAGTTCACGATCTTGTCCAGCACCTTCTCAAAGAGAGCCGTGCGTATCCACAGGTTTTTGATGACCTGTTGGTTGAGTTTGGGCAGCCTCCGTATGCTGTCCTGACTCTGCAAGCTTTGACTCCGTCTGGAACGGTGAGGAACAATGAACGATTATGGTTCAAATGATTAAATCCATAAACCATGGAAGGAGGCATGTCATATAACAGTAGGAAAAGCGGTAACATTATCAGGACCCTCATCGTTCTGAAATATAATACTTTGTTAATCTTGCAAGGGGGGAAAAAAAGAAAAGTATTCCATGTGCAGAGGAGAGGACGAGGACGAGGACAGTATCGATACGTTCAGACGGGTATAGTAGATTAGTCGTGACAGCGCTCTGGGGCGTTTTGGAGCTCTTATGTGTCCTGTGCTATGCATGTGCGAGTGTTTGTGTGGAACGCCGAGCTCACTTGGTCTCGATGATCTGCTCCATCTCTTGGGCCTTCTTGCACAGCTCGTCCGCTGGCCCAAAGCTCTTGCCCACCTTCATGAAGAGGGCCGCTATCTTGTTACTACGCAGGAATCCGGCGACACGCCGTTTCAGCCCGTGCAAGACGCACACCTCCACGGCAGCTGTGCACACGAACACAGACAAAACAAAACAGACGTCAACACCAGTCGGAAAGGTCCGCACGTGCAAACAATGGCATTTTAAAATAGAGATTGAAGATTTGAATACTCTTCAGACAGTGTCTGGTTTCACTCTAATGCGCTGTATCAATTTGTAAATATTCATTATTATCCATTTTTGCAGTGTTTGGCCTCAAAAGCTCAATTATGCACCTTACAATATTCTGTGAGCCAGACATCTGAACCCAAAATGTCATTCATTTCATTCATTCAGACAAACCGAAACACTTTTTAAAAGAGAAGGTACTGTGCAAAAGCTGTACTGTACGGTAACAAAAGCATTAATAAAAGATAGGCCTCTTAGTGTCAGTGTTAGTCTACACCCTAAGCCCTTCTGAAGAGCTCTGCCTCCGGAGACTGTTGGGAGACTTGTGTGAAATAAGCCAATTACTCTTATCAGGTTATCCCTCTGTATAATTATCTTTGTATAAGTCACGAGCTTATCCAGTGAGTTGAAGCAATTTGCCGAGTACAGAGAGAGAGAGAGAGAGCGAGAGAGAGAGAGAGAGAGAGAGAGAGAGAGAGAGAGAGAACAAGAGAGAGAGAGAGAACAAGAGAGAGAGAGAGAGAGAGGGAGAGAGAGAGAGAGAACAAGAGAGAGAGAGAGAGAGAGAGAGAGAGAGAGAACAAGAGAGAGAGAGAAATAACAGAGACACAGTTATATCCACAAGCCAAAACATGATGCGCACCTGCACACAGGGAAACAGAGGAACAGACACGCATCGTCGATAGTCTACGTGGCGGTGCCTTGAGCTGTGTTGACATTTGAGCTTTCTCTCGCAGGGCTAATCCCATGGCTCTGCTCACATCGGGTCAGGGGGAAGAGTTGCCATAGAAACCCATGCTGATGGAGCACTCCAGCTCTGGGAGCAGCGAGAGTGGCAGAGGGAGGGGTCGTGATTTATCATCTCCCCTCTATCGCTTCCTCACTCCTTCCTCTCTCGGTCTCTCCCTCTCTCTATCTCCCCCCGCCAAATATATGTCCGTATCTTTCTCCTTTTCTCTCGTTAAATCAATGACCGTCTCCTTTCTGGTGTATTTCTATTTTTGTAATTGCTGTGACAATATCTACAGGAGAACGATACACTTACGAGTGCTTTAGAATCGCATGTAGCTGGCCGTCTTATCCCCACCATGGTGGTTCATCTCCGCAGCCTCACCCCCCCCTTCCGGCCCTCATTATCTCTGTGTGCCACTTGGTGTTTGTTCCTTCTCATTACTAGAGCAAGCAGCCAAATGTCACCACAGGCCATATTATCAAGCCCGTCTGTCAGAGAGGGCCACTGGCCACCTGCCTCCCGCTGCCGTTTTCTGGAGTCTAGACGGATCTCAGACATCTGTAAGACTGCATTCAACAGTACCACGTTGGGAGAAAAGGGGAAAAAAAGAGGAAGAAAAAACAAAAACGACCGTCTCTACCCACGTCACAGAGATAACCCTGTAAAAAAAAGATGTATCCATAGCAATATCTACTGCATCAACAAACCCAGGGATGCTGAAATTGCCACATAGGAAATGAGTCTCTGCTAGCCCGGGTCCTCTCTCCAAACAGGCTCTCTTATTAAAAAGGTAATCACAGCTACTGGAGTAATGCGTCCAATCAGACTGTATCTGTGGCAACGGAACCCATTTAGAGACTCGGTGACTGCACTGCGAATGGCCACAACCTCATGCTTGCTACTTCACCTCACTACCAGAGATCACAGCAAATGGCATCAAGCTCCAAACATAGTTTGGTGGTTGGCACACAACAAAGATGCAATATACAATTCATAACAGTCCGCGCTATACCACATAAACTACACAAACTTTTACTTTATGAATGGGCTGTCACAGGCATATGTCAGTGTTTCACATTTCCACCTCAATCGTCGGGGAAACGTTCCTATTAGTAACACGGTGTGAAGGAACAGACGACTTGACATTTCCATTCTGTCTTGATGACAAGTCACATGGTTATGATAGGGGTTAATTACTCCTCTGCAACCTGGTAGAGCAAGTCTTGCTAGCCTCCTCCCCCATCCTTCGCTCTGAGCACATACAGTACACGCCCATTCAGGAAGATGAGCCTGTTGTCAAGGCATCCGGCATTATTCCTCGTTTCCAAAATTGATAATAAAAACAGCAACGAACGTCGTCGACACAAGGTTGGTGTGAAAGCTGTACCAGGAGAACAGGATGAGGAAACTCAACAGCTGGGAGATCAGAGGGATACAGATGAAGGTTAGCGGGCTATCACTGTCAATAGATGAGAGGCTCTCCAAGCAATGTGTTAAGAGAACTACTTCTCTGGGGGAGAGAGCCCAAACAGAGGCTTTCTGCCTAGATCGATCCCAGCATTCCACCCACCGGCACACTCACAAGAGATGACTACACTAGAACCTCGAAGTAGTGATATGATGATACGATAAGACTTTTGCAGAATTCTTCTTCTAAATAAATATATTTATTTAAAGAAAACAAAAAACGAAATAAACATTGGAATATTTTGTTAGTCTGACCATTATTTATTTGATGGAAGTAAAACCACACGAAATATAGTGTGGTCACATTCCCTCTTTGGCAGATACACATCATAAAAATCACCACGACAGGCTCTAAAATGTGCCCTTACTCATAAAAGAGAGAGAGGGCTGATGGCGGTAGTCTTTGTTCACCTGATGGTAATGCCAGCCAGTCGGACTTTATAGACATTGGCGGACCGCTACTGGCCTTTAGAGGGTAATGGACTGTGAAAAGCCTGTCCAACAACTGATGTGTAACTCCATTGGGAGTGTGAGATTTGTATGAGTCAGTTCTCTCTCTAGTGTCCTGTCGGTGCTGCACGGATGATAATCATCCTCTTCTTTTAGAGGGACTACGGAGAAATAGAATTTGGTAAATGGAGCTGAGGACCAGAACACGTTGACATGGTGTAATTTACACACATTTTCCCGATGGCGAAAGTGTGACATGTGGAGTTTGACTTTAGTCTCCTATGAGCAGATATGACGACGTGGCCACATTAGAGGCAAACCAAAAAGACACAGGATGAATAGCATGCTCTCCACCCCCACGTCTGAGTATCTCCAGTATGTCTGAGCAGGCGTGAAAAAAAAAATCTTTCACACTAACGCGCAGTCATTTTCGCCTGGTTTAGCTATTCTTTACCTTCACACATATAACCATCTTTATAGATATACAGCACTGTGGCTGTTTCTTATATAGTGTTAGTCAATTGTTATGTATGTATTGTCATTAAAGGAAGGTTTTGATAGCTATATTCTTAATACCATTTTTACATTTTGTCTCGATACTTGACACACTGGTGTTTTCTTTCAAAACTGTGGTCAAACGTAAAACGATTGTGATACTGGATTAAATTAAGGCCAACTGATCATTCATTTGATTGGCATGTATAACTGTATATGCAAATACAGACTTATAAAATCTTTACCGTCAAATATTGTGCAGAAAAATCTCTTTCCCTGCACAGAATATTGCCTAGCTTTAAATGATAATATCATGTTCACTGCCAGCTGAGGGCTGGCTGTCAGATTCATATTGGAAAATGTAGAACTCTATGAAACTTAAACAGCATGATTACAATAGCTTGTGAGTAATATGAACACTGTCTCTGTGCCTTCTGACGACTGTGATTGCCGGCAGATGTGTGGGCAGTGATTTCACAGCACCCCACTGTGCTTCATAAAAATCCATTGAAGTAAGAAAAGAATAATACTGTCCAAACTATAACAGACTGCCTTATTTACCCATTCGAAAAAATATATAGAATGGATCCTAGTAAATACCTTGGTTTCAAAATGGATTACTCACCACAGAAAGAGACAATATGGCTACTATCTTCATGAACAAATTTCCTGGTGACAGCCTCCTCCATAATTTGCTTCACCTGTGAAAGAAAAGAAAAGACTCAAACCTTGAGGCGATAACTATATGGCCAGAGAAGGATAACTTAAAAACACTGCATTGATACCACTATCATGCTTTGATGCTTGCCACAAATCATCAAAGTATGTCGATTGATTCATCCACAATTGTTTTTAATTTTGATACTGATGGAAAAGTGTGAGATTGGTGGGAAAAAATATTAAGGGCCAGAAAAAGTTAGAAGTGCAAGTGTGTGGGAAGGATCCATTTATACGCTAGATTTAATGGATGAGTCACCACCAACACCTAGCGCTGGGGAACTCCACTGAGCTTAAGAGGTGTGGGGGTTTTAAGATGATTTTACATACTAGCATCCAGTCATGTTGTCAATAAATACACAGCTGCACATGCTCAAAGTGTCTCAGAGCACGCACCGTAGGACCACCGATTGATTCAGTGACGTCAAAAGGGAAAGGGGACCCCCCCCCCCCCCCCCACCCCCCCCCCCCCCCCCCCCCCCCCCTGCCCGAGCAGAATCTCAGGAAAAACAAGCAAGGTGAGGTCAGGCCGCATGTGCTTGTTCAGAAGGTAGACCTCATTAAGCGAGCGTTCGATTTCGTTGAGGGGGGTTTCTGCCTTTCCCCGCAGATTGGACTGCGGGTTGTGCTCACAAAGGGGGGCAGAAGCATTAGACCGGTAGCTGAGAGGAGTGCTAAATCAATCCCTGGTGAATACAGGGGACATATCCCAGCATTAACACTGCTCCTTGTCATTCTGTGTCTGGGACATCATCCGCTGGACACAGATAGCCGTCATTTCCTGTCATAACGAGCATCTGAGAACACATTGTACTGTGTACAAGCAGGTGTTGGCGCCATCAACCACCTACAGTTATATACGCGCATATAACAAAGACAAACAGTTCCACGCCATTTGATTGAGGACCGGGTGTGTGGCAGCTATCATCAATCTTTCACACTAACACTTATATGACTCAAAGTAATTTTAATTAAACTAAATTAGTTCAGCAATACATGTACAGCACACGTTATTCATCTTTCTCACTCTCTCACTCACACACACACACACACACACACACACACACACACACACACACACACACACACACACGCGCAGACAGAAAGAGAAAGTGTAGTGCTTCAGGAATGTTTGTATAGGGTACAGACTGGCCTGGCCTGACATTATTGTTACCACCTCTCTTACTGTTCCTCCTATCCACACTGTAATTCGGTGCGTTAACTTCAAGCCTTAGGAAAAAATCTCAGTTGACTGAACATTGGTATTACCTTTCATATTATTTACAGCACAGCGCACACAAACTGTTTCTGGGAACATTAGACTTATATTTCTATTTCCAGGGAGAATTCTAGGGGATGATGATGTTGCACTGGGTGGCTTCTAACTGAGGACATTGTAATGAACTTATCTGTGTGCTTAGCGTTTTGGTGTTGGAAAAAACAAGATTTCGCTCGACTGCTCATTGAACACTGATAAGTGATCGGTGTTGACAGGCATGACTCAACAAGGACCAGACAAATAAAAGGTTTACAACCTGCTAAGATATGATTCAGCCCACTTAATACCCAAAGTTTGACTTTTTCTCAAATACTGAGAGCAACCTCACACAACAATATATTCTGTACCCTGAATGCCTTTATATTTAGACTGTAATCATTAAAATATGTCAAGTGTTTGCATTAAGAGCCTTGTTAGCGTCAACAACAATGTGAGATATTTTAGGTAAAGTGTGATATTTCACACTGAGCATAAGCACGCACAAGCACAAAGACAAACATGCACACACACAAGCACACCCAGTTGAAACCAATTATTATCTTTTTGTTCACTTGTGCATGCACATCGTTCAACACTGACTAACACATTGAAAAGCGGACAAGTGGAGTTATGAATAAGAGCACACCCCCTCCTCAACACAAGTAGAACCAGATATTGTAGAATCTATCTGGAGAGGAGTCTTGCCAGACAGACCTGGTTTCTATGGAGACAGCACGTGTCACTCAGTGTGTCACCGCTGGGTAACAAAATGCGTCAACAAGTTCCATTCATCAGTGAAAAGCACGGCGATGACTATTTCTAACACCAACATAAACTAAGTGGATAGAACTCTGGATGAACTGGGAAAGTAAAACAAATTAAGAGGCAATTCCATAAAACTGCTTGCTAAAAAACATAATTCTTGTTACAATTTATGAACACTCATCTCCCCATAAATGAGTCAACCTTGATATCAACTTATTTTTCAGTGACGATCCCCCCCCCCCCCCCCAGTAAAAATAGATTGGATACATTTGAAAAGCACCGTCAGGAAGAACAGAGCAATTTTGCACCTGCAATGTCAAAGTAAAGCCGACTGAATCTCATCAAAGCTATAGCAGTCCACCCTTTCAGCCTGAAATGGATTGATTAAACATCTACGATGCATTCCAATTTACCCCATCCTGCAGTCTATCAAGCCCCTTCAGACAAGACAGAAAGAAAACAGTTATATTCAGAACCATCTAAATCTCATCCGCCTTTTCAGACTGTTCCCATGGTCACACCAAATAAGAGCAGTACATAGAAGTAAAATAATAATCCTCACCTTTATGTGAGCCTAGTCTAACAATATTTTACAAAGCTGCTATAGACAATGCTTACTATTCTAGTTTTCAGGTACTGCCTTAACATAGCAAGAAATAAGCTAAGGCTTGCAATGTGAACTGAATAACGCAGTATGGAGGCAATCTCAACCTTTCATAAGAATGAGTAAGCCGGTTGAATCCCTGTCAAATCTGTGCAACATGCCCTAAGCAGCACTATTTGTAATATGGCACAACGTGTGTTCTTTAACAGTATTGTATCTAACAGAGGTATTTATTTAATTATCTTCCTCTATGCTCAATAGCAACAGATGTGGGCTACCTTCCTACCCATACAGACCAGAATCACGGACCTTGCAAACTAATCTGTATTCATACACTTTATTCAAATGCGAATCAGAGAGATCAGAGGAAAATCTCTATTGAGCTGACTAATAAAGGCTAATAGAGGACAATTATCCCTGGCTGGCTGTGACCCGAAACCTTACCCTGAGTAAGCAGGCAGACAGGCTTTAAAAAAAAAGGTGACTGATAGAGAAAAGTAAATGGAAAGGTGAGCTGCTGCCTTCTGGGACAGTTTTATGAGCATTTCTTTCTCTCACCTTGAGTAAACACAGGTGCACATTTGTGTGTGCTTGTGTGTGTACATATACACTACATGAGCGAGAGAGAGAGAGAGAGAGAGAGAGAGAGAGAGAGAGAGAGAGAGAGAGAGAGAGAGAGAGAGAGAGAGAGAGCGAGAGAGAGAGGGAGAGAGAGGGAGGGAGAGCTACGATGACAAATAAGTGAGAGACATCGACAAAAGAAACAGAATGAGGTTGATTAATTCACTGATCCTCCAGAGAAATATTCTGGCTTGTGCCCAGGTATTCTGTGGGCAGAGTGGCGGTGGCAAAAGACCAGTTGGAGATGGAGAACATAAGCAGCAGAGACACACCGCACCATTCGGTACAACGCATACTAAGAGACTAGGTGGGAACGTGAAACATTAATGCAAGCCCTTTAGTGTGCTGACTTAAAGCAGCAACAGTGTTTGCAAATATAATTTTTTTTATAAAATAGCATACATTGTGGTGTTATTGTGCATAGTGAGGGCCCCCTATAGTGCCCTAATGTGATTATAGTGATATGTAAAACCTTTGCTTTATAGCGATAATTTCAATACATTTACTAAATGCATTATACATTTGTCATAAAAAAAGGTGTTACCCAATGAAAATACCAAAAACACCATTTCACCATTTCACCCAAAGCAACGTATCATCACAAACATATTATTGGAGATAAAATATTTAAAAAAAAATTATAATCACAGGCCAATAGTTTTTTCTATGGTCACACATTCTATAAACCTTTAGATAAACTAAAGTGTGCAGCCCCCCCCCCCCCCCCCCTCTGCAGTTTATTGGAGCTAAACTGCATTAGCTCAGAGCACTAGGATATGTAACACCTTCATGCTCCTGTCACTAGTGAATCTTGCTGGGGCCTCAGCAACATGGACCAAGCAGCTGTAATCACAGGGTGGGTCTGGACTCAAACGACAAGCAGCAATGACCATGAGGAAGCAACTATACACTCCCATTAACATAATGTCTTGAACTTTGTGAGACCTTTAGACAGAATCACGGGTTTTGGGTAAGTGATAAGATTGTTTATTAAAAAAAAAGTCTTACAAAGAGCATAATAACCTAGCTTACTTAGCATAATTACAGTCCACCTTTCATGGCTGAGAGGATTGGGATGTTTTGTTACACTAACTGAGCCTAACAATTATAGAACAGATAGGACTTAATGAAAGTCTGATTTCAAATGTGATATAATACAGAGCAAACAAAGTCCCCCATATAGACTTTATAGTGCATTGTGGGAATTTAAGGTAAGGATTGATGGAGCTGATACAACCAAGTGTAAAACCTTAAAACACTGGGTAATGAAGTTCCATTCCAAACACAATAAAATACCTTAACGTTTGTAAAAACAGAAACAAAAAATATCTTATTCTCATAACATATTGTGTTATATTATACCATATCCAATAATCTGAAAAAGCTCCAAAGAATATTGCCAGTCACATATAGCATTTATGGATGACTTCGTAAGACATTAAACTGAAAATGAATAGATAGTTCGGTGGGATCGAAGACCTAAGCTTGCAGTAATAAAATACAAAAATGTGTTTGTTTTTCGATTTGATAAATGTTCAGCTGAATACACCCACCTCTTTCTTGACAGTGCGCAGCAGTCTCTGTCGCGTCTCAGCTTCTAAAACACAACCAAAATCATGCCGTATGGTTTCTTTTCATAATTTACGTAACTTCACAACTTAAATTGCACAGTTAAATTAATTCAAATGTTTCTTCACCAACCTGCCATTGCTGTTGCCATGGATTCGGTCGCCTTTTACAGTTCTTTCCCACTTCTTTCCCACTGTTCCCATCAGCTAAATTGAATGCTACAGTGGCTCGCCACACAGTGAGGTAGGCTTTATCACCGCTCCACCTCTTCTCCACACACGCCTCTTAAAGCCACAAGCAATCTGGGACTTCATTGATCAGGAGGAGCATAAGCTGGAGCTGAACCTTTCTTAATCACGATCTCTATAAATCCAACAATATAGCCTAGGGGAAGTTATGTACGAGGTACACGCCCTCTCTATTCAGTTATGTCCTTAAGAATGTGTGTGTCTATAGCGTAATTTATTCAAATAACACATATTCAGAACCTAATGGTTTTACCCGTCAGATAGCTATTGCAATTTATGCACACTAGAGCTTACATTGATTCCTCGACCTGCTTTAAATTGAACTGTTCTTAGGCTAAAATCAACAAAAAAATGTATCCACACAAGTTAACCAGGTAGTTGGCTGTCATCCCTCTATAAAAAAGTGAAACAAGTGTAACCCCACATGCTCTTTCTGCGGCATTTTCTCTTTCTCAGGTCAATGAATATCCATTAATTGATTCATAACACATTAAAAGAGGCAAAGAGCTATACGTAAGTAATACACTGGGAAAATAGAAATGATGCAATGACATGGGCCCACAGTCGGTTACATGAAACTTTTATTGTGTGCATTTATTTCCCTTCAAAATCTTGCATACTTATTTTTGTTCGTAAAAGGTCATTTTCTACATCCTGCAGCCAAGTGCAAGTTTGGATACAAGTACCCACAAAGGCTTGTCTATCAGAAGGATGTGTTGCCAAGCAACCAGCAGAGATATGCCTTATAGATGGATTAATTGAACAAGCTCAGAGGACGCATGATATGCTGGTGCTCTAATCAAGGAACATGTTAATGTAGACTTATTTAGGACTTTATAAGGAATACATATCTTTAATCATTTGATTTGACTGATTTTAATGTTAATAACAGAGAAAAATGTAACCCATTAAATAGTATTTTATACATGTTTTGGTAGTAAACTTTAGATGTTAATCAAAACTAATAACATTTCATATTTTTCTTAGTTATTGACTGTATCTCTAGATATAACACTTTCTTGTGTGAGCTTGTTCAGTGAAACTACATGTCAATATTATTATGACAATATTCGCATGGCCACTGGATACGTGAGACCAAACAGTGACCACAATTCACAAATTCTGAATTTAAGGTGTGTCATTCATGCAGGAACTGCTTTCCATGATCGTAGAACTCAAGGAAGGATTTGCTTGCCACCTTGTGGTCAAAACATGAATCAATTCAATAAGTTGGATGCTTCACAGATTTTCAGGATCTCTGACTTGAACAATATTAGACCGTTTGGTATTACCGGATATGAAACTTTAGTATAATGAAGGATCTATGATTTCAATGATTAATTAAGTCCTTCTAGTGGTTGATTTACCTTATTTGGATTGGGGCCAGCGCTTTACATAGACGGTTGAGATTACTCTCAGCCATTTCTGATTAATTGAAAGTGTTCAATTGGATGGTTTCCTAAAATACTATAATAATAAAAAAATCATTAAAGACAGCTTGAATTTTAAAGTATTATAAGGCAACTGTATTCACCCAATGTACTTATAGGGCTAAATTAGAGACCAACCAAACACTATCATACACTGGCCAGCAGATGGTGGTGATATCCTATGGGATTATTCCATCAGTAGTCTAGTCTTCATTTTTGTCCTTCAATCAAAACACACACAGAGAGAGAGAGAGAGAGAGAGAGAGAGAGAGAGAGAGAGAGAGAGAGAGAGAGAGAGAGAGAGAGAAATCACTGTAATCTCAAAATGTTACTGCTTTTATTTAACTTTAAGGTCAATAGCGAACATATTTTTTCAGCAGGGTCTGAAAAATATGTTTAGAGCGGATGGTTGAAACTGGATTTGTTGCAGCCCATTGGTGTGTGAGCAGTTCGGGTGTTCCCACGGTTACACACTGCAGGTGTGGCCGGGAGGCACACCTGTCAGGAAGATATGCTAGTGAAAGTTATTGACAGGTAATCCAGAATGACAGTGGCGGAAATCAGAAGTAGATAAGCAAGGCCAGAGAGAGAAACATACTGCTGGACTCTCTTGATCTCTCATTCTCTCTATATATTGCTCTGGTGCATTTTTCGATGTTACTAGTTTTGCTGTGTTTTCTGTTAAGAAGACAACAGTGATATATACCAAAACAAAACAAAAAAAAAGGCTATTGAAGGTGGCAAACTAAAGCTCCCCAGTTGAGTTTATACTCATGTCTGAACCAACCAATTTACTATTTTCATGATAGGTTAATAAGGTTCATGTGTAATAAGCACTTCATTTCATTTGTAATAAGCACTTCATTTCATTTGTAATAAGCACTTCATTTCATGTGTAATAAGCACTTCATTTCATTTGTAATAAGCACTTCATTTCATTTGTAATAAGCACTTCATTTCATTTGTAATAAGCACTTCATTTCATTTGTAATAAGCACTTCATTTCATTTGTAATAAGCACTTCATTTCATTTGTAATAAGCACTTCATTTAATTTGTAATAAGCACTTCATTTCATTTGTAATAAGCACTTCATTTCATTTGTAATAAGCACTTCATTTCATTTGTAATAAGCACTTCATTTCATTTGTAATAAGCACTTCATTTCATTTGTAATAAGCACTTCATTTCATTTGTACTAAACTCAGTGCTGTGTGGCTGACCTGAATACGGTGGGACTTACACAGCATAGTGTCACACTCCACAAAACGGCACATATTCCTGTGCAAGCAAATTTTTCCTGCACATTTTAAATTCCATTGTCTCTGCCATGCCGTTCAATACAAAAATACTTCACGGGATTGCAAGGGAAGAGAGTGTGAAATGATAGCCTTTTAACGGAGTGTCTCCTATTTCACAAATGCAATTGGAAATCAATTTGTTCGGTCAGGGTGTAGACACTCCCACTTTATACCACACCTAACCCCCCCCACCCCCCCCCCCCCCCCCCTCCCAGCTCCACTATGATGTTGTTTTATCTGTATTTCATCCAAAGTGATGCAGACAAAACTGTTTCAACAACTATTTACTTCTTGTCGCCGGCCAAACACTTTCCTTTCTTTATTTTCTTTATCCTGGAATGCCCTCCGTTAACGACTCAGACGGTACACTATAGATCTTCCAAACGTATCCTTGCCAGGATTTCTGCCTGAGAATAAAGCACACACCAGCGCCCCTCTGCTTACTCATTGTTGGGAGGCAAATGGGTTACCACGCCAGCCCTGAGCTCCAGCCAACACAGCGTGCAAAACGAAGTGGCACCTAATAACCTAGGGGTCAGTTTGACAATCAAAATACACATAGGCAAGGCTTTGTTTGGTGACGTCTGAGCCGCAGGAATAATTCCTTTCAGCTTGAACTCTCCGGCATCGGCGTGGTTATAGTTAATATGACCTCCTAAATCTAAGCTTGAATGAGAATGTCATGAATATAACTGTCATTGATGCAGAGATTTGCAAGGTGCGGTTACATCTAAAGCCCTGTTTATTTACATAAACATTGAAAAGGAAAGCAGGTTCAAATATTCACAACATTTACCCCGGTAATCATTTTTGAAATTTCTGGAACTTTTATGTTGTGATAAATAAAGCAGTAGCGCAAAGCCATAATATCCATATCATTTTTACTTGTCAGAGGGATCTTCCCTTAAGATTTACGGGCAGGGCCTTCGCGCACATGTCCATGTGTGATCAGAGTCGACAGTCTCTAATGGGAACCAGGGCATGTGCAACAAGGCCCTGTCAGTCTGATGTTCTTTTGCCCATGCCCACCAATGCAGATTGACAGGACTGTATGCTGAAGACAGCCAGCGTCGTATTGAGGGAGGGGGATTTCTGGTGATATGGTTTGGCCCTGAAAGGCCCCCTGGTCTTTGGCTGAGCATCCATTGCTTTTCCTCCTGACTGGCTGTTTACCCTCTCCTGTCACTGTGCTGGCAGTCAACTGAGGTTTGCAATGTGATGAGATTTAAGCCTTTCAAAAGGTCTTCATCATGAGACGTGATAAATACTGCTTCTTTATGGAAGCTCGGTCAGTCTCTTCATTTTAAACATGAAGTAATCTTTTTTAACACTGCATATGGAGAAAAAAAACGATGTGTTAGTAAAATAAATGTTGGGATTGAGACGTAATACTCATGACATAAAATCATGCTTTAATCAATCAAATGAGGACTGGTGATCAAATGTTTAAAATAATGACTAAACATTTAAGTTTGACTTTCAGTTTGTCTTTTCCAGTCACTATTTGTATGACTTTATGTGGAGTAGTAGACGACTTTTAAGTGACAGTGTCACCATGGCGTTGAATGCCTGCCGTCATATCTCCTTGTCATATCCATTTTCCAAGGTAACCTCGTTTCATGCACTTCCCACTCATTGTCCTGGGCGATTACTGCAGGCTCTATCCAGTTAGGACTCTTTTTTAAATCGGCCAGTGCTAAAAGCAGTGTATTCAATTGCCAAGTCGTTTTATTAGGTTTCGCTAACAAGCCCGGTTGTGCCACACAGAGCTCCTTTTTCTCTGCTGTCTGGCTTCACCAAACCACATTACCCTCGACTCAGGAAGCCGATAAACCGTCAAACTTTTGACCCTTCACATGAACTCTCCGTGTTTATCGCAGGCAGTGAAATGTCAAGGATTACATCATTATTACTTAATTATTATGATGTAAGACGCATTAGTGTTTGAGGTTGTAGTACAATATGTAAGACAACATCAGAAACTGGGACAACCCTGTCTGCAAGTGGACTACTGAACTATTATCGCAAATAACCACAAATAATCACCTACAGTTTCAAATTTTAAATTCGATTGTTAATAATTTCTTGTTGCCCAAAGGTTTACAATTAATATGTTTATGCTTAAGACATCGATAAATCAAATAATATTGAAGAAGACCTATGGCAATGCATGACACTAAGGCATTAGTGTAACATAAATCATTTCAATTGTATTCACTAATCTGACAAGTCTGCCAAGTAGGCTATGCGCACTATTATCGTTGCCTTTAGTAGGCTAGCCTACATCTCTGCCTACTCCTCCCACTCAGACCTGTCATCACCCTGAAAACGAAAATCTTCTCCTGCTCTGAAGCTTGACAGTTTTTTTTCAAACTTACTACTTGAGCAGACGGCGGACTGACTTTTGATAGTCCGCCACCAACCATGCCCAAACAAGACTCTACGGCCCTAACTGGAAGCCTACGCACCCAGGGCCCCCCAAACCCTGGGTATAACACCAATCCTGTGCCGGTGCCTGTTATCACACAGACGGAATCAAGGGACAAATGGAGCAAAAAAATGGATTTTCTCTTGTCTGTCATTGGCTTCGCGGTGGATTTGGGAAACGTTTGGAGATTTCCATACATTTGTTATCAAAACGGTGGCGGTAAGATATTTTGAAACATGGACTAATATTTAATAGGCCTATACCATTTTATTCGTATTTTTTGTCAATAAATGAACGAGTGGATAGACAGTCCGAGTTCAATTAAAATACCTAGATCATTTATCAACAAATATACATATTAATTGTTATCATTTAATTATAATGAACGCAAAAAGTTAGTTTAGCACCTTAGCTGTGCATTACGCATGGAACGCGGTCTTTACACGGGACAAGAGGACCTGTCCACGGTGCTGAATTGCACTTGGTACTGAACAGGTCAATTTGATCTGAAGACGTAAACCATTTTACATTTTTGGTGTTTTTTGTTTACATTTTTGCTAGTGTAACGTTCAATATTTTGTTTTAAATATGGGAATCAAATATTTTAAAACAGTCTTGCAGACTTATTTTAACCAAAATATTTAAATGTTGGCACTCTTGAATGTAATACCGTTGTCGTTAAAACCAGGTTTAGGTGTTCATTATTCTAAATGAAATAAATGTTGAAAACTAATTTAAGCATTGCTTTACAGACCCTCAAAAGCTTTTTCCTCCTGAAAAATATGACCTGTTGCGCACTGGCTACGACGCGCAATTGTATTAGGTAGCAATAATAATATGTATATGTATTTTTTTATATATTTTAATGGTGACAGGCAAATATCGTCTTGTTCTGTCTTGTCCGGAAAATATTTTGAATTGTAGTGAACTCTGTGCAACTAGAAGAGAATCCTCTATAATATGTACATAAACAAATGTTTCTTTGGCTAAAAAGCAATCTACCACAAAGGTTTGTAGATACCCTCCAATATTTGTATTGTGTTTAATAGTAACTCCTAATACATTACACATTTTGCAGTGATGAGACCCTGTGAATACTGTCCATTTGAATCTCTGTGCAGGAGCTTTCCTTATCCCCTATGTCCTGATGGCCATCTTTGGAGGAGTGCCACTCTTTTATATGGAGCTGGCTCTGGGACAGTTCCATAGGACGGGAGCCATATCCATATGGAAACACATCTGTCCGATTTTCAAAGGTAGGCAGCAAGCAGCAGATCTTGGTTGGATATTACAATACATTGACGAAGGCCACAAACAATTTACAGTGGAATCTTAAATGTCAAAATCCCGCACCATAGCTACTGCGACACTGACCATAAACCTGTTCATATTTTGCAACCTAACTGAACAAGATACTCTTTTTTTTTTCTCGCAATGGTTCTTCAGGTATTGGATTTGCCATCTGTATCATCGCTCTCTATGTGTCCTTCTACTACAACACCATCATTGCCTGGGCACTCTTCTACTTTTATTCCTCGTTCGCCAGCACTCTGCCTTGGACTAACTGCGACAACTTGTGGAACACCGCCAACTGCACTAACTACTTTGGCAAAGACAATGTCACTTGGAACAACTACTCCAGGTCACCAGCAGAGGAATTTTATACGTAAGTGGATGTAAGTGGCATTGCTAGAAAAACAAGGCAAAGATGGGTGGCCACAACCATACTTTTTAAACTGTGGTCTTATGTGGTTTAAATGAAATGCTTGCTTCACATTCTCATCTAAAGAAGCAAGAAAATAAATATACCTCAGTGAAAATTGTACAAACTTAAAGAGCATTTATGTTACATTGAAAATGCAAAGAGCAATCAAAGTACTCTCAACTACACAATGCAGGAATAAAGAAAAGGCATTGTTATAATATAAACTCTGTTATAATCATTAGGAGGAATGTTCTGGAGATCCACAAATCCAATGGCTTGCGCAATGTGGGTGGTGTTCGCTGGCAGCTGATGCTCTGCCTCTTTCTTATCTTTACTATTGTGTACTTCAGTCTATGGAAGGGTGTAAAGACCTCTGGCAAGGTAATACCCCTGGGCCAATTTCATACATTTGTATTAGAGATTTGAAACTTTACGTTAAATGCAATCATTGTAATCTCTGCCTTGTCCCCTCTTATGTTTTCCTTTTCCTATTGCCCACTTTCTGTCTTTCTGTCTGTATTCATTTGGGTTTCTCTGTGTTTCTCTGGCGCCTCTGCGTTCCTTTCTCTGAGGTGGTGTGGGTGACGGCCACTTTGCCCTACATGGTGCTCTTCATCTTGCTGATACGAGGGGCCACTCTTCCAGGCGCCTGGAGGGGGGTGGTCTTCTACCTCAAACCCAAGTGGGAGAAGCTCTTTGAGACCAGTGTAAGTTACAAGAACAGCTTATTTGATCTGCTCTTACAACTTTACCTGACACTACATAATGGTCAAATAGTCTATTAAAAAAAAACAAAAAACCTTGTCTATGAGTATTTAAATTAAATTTGCTTGTATAATCTATTTCATGTTTATCCTTCCTTTTGGCTTCCCATGGCTCATTGCAGTTGTCATCTGAGTATGTTGGAGGGCTTTGGTTCAAGGGAATACGGATGGAGATGAGATGCATAAATAAGCCACAGATCAAGATAATGAGATGCATAATTGGTTTAGATTTTTTTCCTTTAACAAAGTCTCCCCTTTCTCTCTCACTCAGCCACCCATACACACTGTCCCCCTGTGCCTGCCATTTCTCTCTATGCGGAGGCTCCTCTTCAGATCTCTCTGAGAACAGCTGTGTGGCAACTAGATTATTATTAGGCGGTCAGAGTATTTTGTTGATCCAAGAGCCGTATTGAAACATATTGAACTAATACAATAAAAAGTAAAGGGACGTTTTTCCATACAGATATTGTTGTGATCTTTCAACTGCCGTTTAACTGATAAGAGGCTCTGCAAAAATTATGAAAAACTATTCTCTGATTATTGCCTGTTTTCATTTCCTCTATCACCTGCAGGTATGGGTGGATGCCGCGGCCCAAATCTTCTTTTCACTGGGGCCTGGGTTTGGGGTTCTTCTGGCCCTCTCCAGCTACAATCCCTTCAACAATAACTGCTATCGGTAAGACGTCGCACATTTCAATTCCACACGCAGATCCGGTGAATTTTTTTTTATAAAGTAAAAGTTTTCGATGGATCCCCTTTTGTTACTTTACCCTCTACTGTCTTGGCTAAGGCCCACCAACGTACATCAACGTCTCAGCGTTTGAGGCTAAATATAGCATTTGCATTTAGGCGATTTGCATGTAGACCCGTTGTCTGCGGTCAGAAAGACGGAAAGTTCAAGAAGATCAGAGGGATTGACTGCGGACGTGTTGAATCACTGAGCTCTGACCGATGTCCCTCAAAAGCCCTACTCGAGTCAATGTAATTACAGCAGGGAGTGGTGAGTCCTATGCGGTGAAATTGAATGGAGGACGAGGTCCACCGAAAGCTGAATTAAATTGTAAGCTCACTGTAAGATGACTGGCTTGTGCGTGGGTAATGTGATTAGTGGAACACAGTCTTGGCCCATGAGGAACCAGTGTCTCTGAGACATCAGTGAATCACTCAGAACTTAACCTGCTTCTTCTGCTGACATCTTGACCGCTTATCCTGCTGAAAAGAAGGTCTACTGAACGAGCCTTATGTGCTTGGTTGCGGATTCATTCTTATTAAACGTCAGATCTTTTTTTCAGTGGTTCATATTTCACCAGGGTAATCGAGTCTGAAATTAAGAAGAGGGGCTAGGACAATGTTAGTCTCAATTCAATGGCGGATGTACAAATGAGTTCTGTGTTGGTAGACTCCATCTTTCAGTCCCTTATTTTGTGTGTTGACAGCGATGCTATAGTGACCAGTCTGGTGAACTGCCTGACAAGCTTCATCTCAGGGTTTGTGATATTTACTGTGCTGGGCTACATGGCTGAAATGAGGAATGTGGAGGTAGAGGATGTGGCCAAAGATAAAGGCAAGTTGTTATAATCCCACCTTATCTGTTTGGTAGAGGAATTCATTAGGAAGGCTGTGTCATGAATCATCGACATCAGTGTTTTCCTACCTAAATAGCTAAATTACTCTTTATTCCAAGGTCCAAGTTTACTGTTCATCACCTACCCAGAGGCCATTGCTAACATGATGGGTTCAACTTTCTTTGCCATCATCTTCTTTATGATGATGATCACCCTTGGGCTTGATAGCACGGTGGGTAGACACGTTAGAGAGCGATACACACACACACACACACACACACACACACACACACATGTAAAGTACAGTGCTTGCACAGGTTAAAGTTATTTGGGGTATCTTTTTCTACACTGTAAATGCTAACGATCAAAGAATGTCCAGTGGCTTTTATGCACTATGATCAACTGATTCACATATTCTTCTTAATCGTGCTTCTTAGTTTGGTGGCCTGGAGGCTATAATTACTGCTGTATTGGATGAGCACCCAGATCAACTCTCCCATAGACGGGAGCTATTTGTACTGGGCTTAGTAATCGTCTGCTTTTTGGGCTCCCTCAGCACCCTCACATATGTAAGTAACCAAAAACGAATATTTTAGATTACTGTATGATATTATTAATTGATAAAATGTCTTTGAGTCCCCTTATAGGATTTGCTGTTACTATTAAATAGCATGGAGGGTTGACTGAAAATGTTATCTTTGTGAAAGGGTGGAGCCTATGTTGTGAAGCTACTAGAGGAGTTTGGTGTTGGCTACTCCATCATTGCTGTGGTATTTCTTGAGGTCATTGCGGTTTCCTGGTTTTATGGTGAGTAACACATTGGTTAAGAATCAAATTGTTATAGAATATAATAGGTATTTAGACAAATATAACATATATATATATATATATATATATATATATATATATATATATATATATATATATATATAGAGAGAGAGAGAGAGAGAGAGAGAGAGAGAGAGAGAGAGAGAGAGAGAGAATATGGCAGAATATCTGCATGTGGACCTTCAAAAGTGTATTTCAATAGTTTCAAATGCAAACCAAGAATTTGTGCCTCTTTCACAATTCCATGTCTCAGGTATCCAACGATTCAGTAATGATATTCAAGCCATGTTGGGCTACGCTCCTGGACTGTTCTGGAAGGTCTGCTGGGTGGCAATCAGTCCGGCATTCTTAGCGGTAAGATGAACATAAGACCAGAATAATGAGATGTTATGCAACTGTACATAAGGCCAATGAAGTCCATCACCAATATCCAAAGTTCTGCTTGTCCTGATGTTAAAAAGCCTCAAATTGGCCTTGTCTCCAGGAGATATTTAATTAACAATATGTTTGTTAAACTACTCAATGACCGCACAAACAAAGAGGGTGATTCTTTTGTGTATAAAGCTCACTTTGAAACTTCCCTTGCTTCCCTTATTCTCAGTACATTATAGTAAGCTCCTTACTGAAGACGCCTCCCCTTGTCCTGTTTGACTATACATACCCTGACTGGAGCATCACAGTGGGCTACATTATCGCTTTATCCTCCTTCATCTGGATCCCTGTCTACATGGTTTACAAACTTGTGTGGACCCCTGGATCACTCAAACAGGTGACGGCGATGAGTGAGATGACTGTAAAAGATAACAAAACCCCCCAAACTGTGAGAGTATAACTCTGACTTATGCAACGGGTGTCGCTAATAGTTTTCAAATGATTTATCTCTATCAGTCACTATGCAAGCACATTATTAGTGACTTTTTTGTTGTTGTTGTTGTTGTTGACTGATACTGTTTTTTCCTTTCACCTGCAGCGTTTGGCAGTGTGTCTGAGACCTGAAAGGACCATGCCTGACATCAACTCGACGGATGCCCTCAGCCTGACTCCTGTCCCATAGAGCTGCCAGAACAACCAGTAACCCAGCAAGACACATGATGTTGCCACTGCACCTGTTCCATGACAACAGCCCTGAGAACATAGACTTCTGTCGTGGAGCTTTCAGTAAAGAAGTAAAAAAAAAAAAATAATGCCTACAAAAAAGATACATATATATAAATATATTTAAGAGTTTATAGAAAGTTTGGTATTATTGGCCTCTGCCGAAAAAAAAGGTTAAAATATATTAAATCATAATCCAGAGAACACCCATTCGACTTTTAATTAAGCCTGCCCACGTAAATGACCAAGATTAAAAACGAAAGTTGTAAGACAGTATCAGTCACATGCAAATCAACACACGTTATTTAATACCTCTCCCCTCCTTTGTTTCTTGGGCGATATACACTATACACTTCATTATGCCAAGGAGTAATATACAGTATCTTTGTTGTACAGTAAGTTAGATAATGTGCAATTAAAGCAGACGAAGCAAGCAGAAGCTTTCAAATTCTGCCAACAACACCCCTACTAGTAATCTAAAACGTTAAAGGTTTACTAACACAAAACATGCAATTGTATTGTTTTGCAATGCAAACCTATGCTTTACATCAGCAGCTGTAGAAATCGCTGACAGTTACACCATATACATTATTTTAACGGTTTTAAAGATTTGCTAAAACTTGTGTCAGCACACCTTTAAATAAAAGAGCAAAGTTTAAGGTTAAATACAGTATCTTAAGTGATCTCATGTGGCAGAAACTTAGTTTATACTGAAAATGTCAACAACTGTTTTAATACCAAGTATAGTCAATATGTAAATTGTTATTTGTGGAAAGTAAAAGAAATATTCTGTGTAGTTGATGAATGGTTCATGTCTTAATCTTTTTCAAATTTAAATCCTTGTTGTACTCTTGACGAACATGCAAGTGTAATACTCTAACTAAGCAAAAACACTGTTTGATAATATTGGATTGTTGGTTGTGCTTTATTTCCAAAGAGGCATGCTACCCACAAGAGTTTTTCATCAAAAAACAAATAATTTAATGTATTTTGCCTTAAATCTGCCTAAATATTATATGTCAAAGAATTTTAAAACCAGTTTTGATATTGTGCCTCTCCAGACAAACAAAAAGGTTTTATTTTCTCACTATGAAGACTGTTCAAATAATCTTAAGATTATGTAGTACTGTATTAAAATATTCCTAAAGCAAAGACGATCAGATATATCATGTATATATCCCTTCTGGGTAATACTTTATCTTGGATATCTTTTATAAGCTATTTAATTTATTTGCTTCATTAAAACACCATCTATCTAACGATTTATATATAACTTACAAAGCATATTCAGAATAAAGTGTTACCCCTTTCTCTACTTTATCTTTGTCTAAGAGTTTATAACTATTATGTGGCAAGCAGATTAACTAAATGAATGTTTTTTTTTATGCCAGTCCAACTTTAAAATCAGGCCCCTGTTCTGGTAGGATGTGACAAAACCTCCTCTAAGATGACACCTGCCTTGAATACTCAAATTAATGAATATAAAAACATACTACAGCATTCTGTCAGCGCTCTTGTTTGTACTCCTGATATTCACTTGTGAGATAAACACAACTTGCACAATGTCAGCGAGGCCTCTCATATAGTTTAAGGACCTGATTGCAGATGTTTCTTTAGGATTGACGAGTGTGATAAAAGTAAACCTGCTGCAGAGAAAAACGGATTTTCATCTCAGATAGGCCTCTCATGTCATTGTCACGGCTTTCTCTCCGCTCACCTCAATGAGGTATTCTAATTAACAGGCTGATTTGCAATGTCCAGCGTTCATCAACAGACAAGGTAGCAGGGCAGCTTCCACCTTCAAATGCTTTTAATGAAATGTTTTATTAAACAGAACCCCCCCCCCCCCCAACCCATGGTTACCCACACAGCCAGTCACGGTAAGCAGAGCTTGATCGCTTCAAGGACACAAGAATATAAATGGGAAAACACAATTCCTCATTTGGATATTCCTAGGGGTGGTGGTGGTGGGGGGGGGGGGGGGGGGGGGGATCAAAGTCCATTTGTGTGAGCTGTTGCAGTCGAAGTGTGTTGCTCAAACAGACCAGCAGAACAGAGCAGAGGAGAGGAGGCACACATGAAAGGCTTGCTACTCAAATGGAGGCTCTTTTCAACATCCTGAACAGCTCGAAAAACTTGACTGTAAACGAAGCAACCACTGCACAGTTATTTAGTGGTTGGTCTGCAAAGCAAACCCACAATAAACAATAAAGTCTACAGCTCTGTAATCCTAGCCACACGTGTGACATCTCTCCTGGCAGAGTCTCTGTCCCTTGTCTGGCCCTATGTGACTATGTTATCAAACATTCATGTTCATAGAGATTAATTGAAGAGGAGAATTGGATTGTTTTGTTTACTTGAAACATGTAAACATAGCTAAGGACTATGATCTAGCAATTATTTAAAAAATTAACTGAGAGGACACAGTATAGATCCTAACAGTATAATGGATATTAAGCATTCTTCCCATAGAGGAAAGCTCTGAGAGCCTGGAATCTCTGGAAGTTAAAAGATGGCCCCACAATACTTCTCTGAACACAAACAGCCGGACACACTTCTTTTAATTGTGACTGATGGAGGCAGGAAGCCTCCAATAACATTTACCGCCCTAAGATACTCTCCAGAACCTATTATGGTTTTCAGGCTTGTTATTACCAGCAGAAAAGTGTTTGTAAATGTAGATGTGCGGTGGTCTCAACAGAGGATGATGAGGTAAAGGCCATATACATCAGTCATGCTCAGTAATGATGTAAAGATTATCAACCCCAAGGAGCTTGACCTTTACGTCCATACTTTATTGCACTTTGACATTTTCATCTAACGAAGGAAGCCCCCACACACTTAAATTATGCTTATATTTGACAATAAGATAAAAGATTTCACGCTCTATGCATGATAGACTGTACTATCATCCAAAATACACCCATAAAGAAAAATACGCCTAAAAAAAAATTGTCCTGTAATTGCCAAATAGTTATTCTAATAATAAACAAAAGTGTCCAGAGGAAAAGGCTATTAAATCACAGGGAAAATACAAATTTCCAGCAGTGAAAGATTAACTAGTTTTTTGCTAACATGGACCTCAGGCTTTAGGACCCAGAAATAAATATCAGTCAGTGACAGAACGCCGAGCTCCTTCCTCGCCATCATTTCCACACGAATCGCCTCCACGATGATGCTGTGTTCGATTACTCAAAGAATAATTCTGTGTTTTATAACCGTTACTGCAGCGGTGAACGGGCAATTGAGTGACTCTAAACCAAACGAAAAGCCTTATGTGGTCCTTCAAAATCAAAATTTGGGTAAGGTTTTTCCTAGGGTTACAATGTAAACAAATCCAGGCTATGTGTCGTTGCAAGAAGCACCTGCTCCTGGCGTCAAATTATTCAACACATTCATGCTATGTCCATTGCCTACATTACTGTGATATTTTATGCATGGACAGTTCAGTGACTCATGTATCAATGATTTTAATGATCTGCATATTGTTGTCACAGTGTTTCCTTTTTCACGGATAATTACTTCATATTTTACAGTTACCCTGGTGTGCATCTTTTCTTTCCTGCTGGTAGCGATGATCCTGATGGCAGTGTGTGTCTACAAGCCTTTGCATCGCAGGTGACCTGTGCGACGTCATCTCTGAACAACATCTGACGAAAACACTGGCACATTTGCTTCGCTCGGTGGTTAGGCCTGCATATTTTCGTGCTGCTGGACTTCTTTTTGTGATCTCACTCCTACATATCCATGAAACAAACAACTACCTGCCTCCTCAAAGTTCACACTACAATAAATTAAGTATTAGACAGTTTCTTAATAAGAGTACAATGACCAAAATAATATGGTTAAGATGACACATTGTTACCGAAGTCTTTAGTGATAGATTCTAGTTTTCACAACTCTGAAAACAAAATTGTTTGGTGGCACAAAATCAGGGATAATATATCTTGCATTCATTCATTTTTTTCTTTTATTACTGCTGCTGTATTATGTATATCACTCAAATGTATTTATTTACATGAATTACATTTTTTTTTTTTTTGGAACTTGAGGACTGAGAATTCTAAAGCCTTACATTATTTGTTTGTATCAATGCTGATATGTAGTTCTTAAATACAATTAGTGTAATTATGAACAATAAACCATTTTTGTGGGAACATTGTTATTGTTCTCTCGTTTACACAATAGGGTCTATGAAAACCTGTTAACATACATGTTCAAAGGCTGAATGTGAACAAATGTGTTTTCAGTCATGACCCAAAGCCACCTTTCTCAATTTGATCACTGGGCCTTTTTGAAAAGACGGCTTATCAAGAAGCCTATTTGGGCCAGTCTAATTTTTATTGCAAAAGAATATGGCAAGTAACCGGCTGAGAAAGAGAGATCTCATTCCCCTTAATCCACAGCCATGGAAACAGAGTGCACCTCTGGATCTATGCCCGTGTTCCATGTTTAAGTGGCGTGAAATGGGAATAAGGCTGTCACTTACTCATCCTCCCAATGAGCACAACCAAGAACTCTGACTCAGAAATTGCCCTTTACCTCTTCTCATAATTGTGACTTGGTGGTCATCTTTTTATTGGTATTATCTTAATTATTTATTTATTTTTGCTCACAAATTTCACATTTTCCTTTCTTATATAAAGGTCAGTAGGCCAAGTATGGAAAAAGTAAAATATGACAATCTCTGTGCGAAGCAATCCCTCATATTTTGGGAACTCGTAATCTTTGTTATGTTTGTACTCGCCTTTTCAAATAATCGTATTAAATTATGAAATGATTGACCCCTGGTCTTCATTATGGTTTCCCTGAAATTGGCAAACACAATTTTCCATTCCATTTTTAGAATAGATTCCTCCTACACAATATGGAGCCCTTATAGTATTTTTTTCATGTAATCGAATCACCCTACAGTAAACAGTTCTGCGATGATTGGTGTACTGTAGTAGGGTAGCCAGAATACAGATGTCAGATTTACAATGAGCGAGGATGGTGCCAATGTTTAGCAGCAAACAAAACAGAACAGATTTGTATGTCTTTTAGATGATAGCTCTAACTAACTTCAAATACTTGAACAATGACACAAATTGTACATTGAAACAACTCATCCATATCAAAATCAAACTGCTCGGGTTTTTGCCTTTTACCCCAGATAAATTGTACATGTAACCCCCCAGAGGTAAGGATGAATACAAAATAAATAAAAATAAATCCCCTCTTATAGAAATAAAGTGCTTTTATTTAAGAGGGAACATCTTGAAACCAACACAGCTGTTGACAAATGTTTTCTTTAACATGTTAAAAAATGAGCTTTGCAGCTAGCAAATTGCTTATTACAAAGACTGTCCCTTGAAATTATAACCGAAGCTTACCCTGGTACAGTGAAATGTTCAGCAGTTTGGCAATTCAATCGATGTATTAGCTGTTGTGAGCTTAAACCCCAGAAAATCAAACATAGCACACCACCAATGATATTGTACATCAAGGTAATCAATTGTAGTGGTTCTAGTTAGTCTTTCTATTCACGCTTCTTAAACTGAAACCACTTCATCTCATTTCGTAAGATAAGGCATTCCCATCTTTCTTGTCACTTTAGTAAGTTTGGTCTGAGTTGCATTGAGCACAACAGTCACCACTTTACCCAACCAACTGTATCTATTAAAGTAAAATGACTACACCTCAATCCATATAAAAAGGTGACGCTATACAGAGTTGGTACGGTTGACCTTACTCACTCAGTTTGAAGTCATTGGTGTCCTTAGAATTCTGGGGTTTCTGAGGTATAATTAACTCTTAATATATAATCATTCCTAAATTGTATGTATAATAATCTATGCTGCACCACTGCAATGATGCTAGTTATCCACAGGCAGGCACAGTGGCATGAGCAATTGGCTCTTGGAGTTGAGGTGGGTATGGTTTATACTTAATAAATGATTATTTGTGATTAGAAATGATCAGTGAGATCAGAATACTCTCAAACAACAATTATGGCGAAATACAACAAAACCAAAACCAGGCTTTCGTCTGCAATGGGAAAGTCAATTTCCTTCTTCGTGCACAGCTAAGACATTCTGAAGCTGGATTTCCGTTTTTTCTTCTTCTGACACAATATACATGCCTCAGCATTAAGCAGTTCAAACATAAGCACATAATCACATAGTGCAGGAAGAATATCACTTTGCTATCCCCTATCCCCACACACCTGGTTTCATGGACCCCAAAGTTAAGAGAAAAAAATTAGCATAAATACAGCAGCAAGTTACCTGTCAAGGAATGACATAATCCTGCACGCACTAGAAAGAAAGAACAAATAACCCATTTTCAAATGCTAAAATAAAGTATTCAACTTTAGCTGTAGATACAAAGTATGGTGACTGGATTATTTGAACCCTGAGATATGCAATCCTGTAGTCATGAAACAATAGCCTCTGCGCAAGCTGCTCTGTGGAAATATTATTGTCATCTCAAGTACTCTAAAAACGGATCACCTCTAACTGCAAATCCCATAGGTTAAACGCTGCAGGCTGAAGTCTAGAAACTAGTAAACAACAAAGCACTACTTTCAGAATAATTTCAAAGACTCCAAGGACAACCCTTAGGATAGAAGAGGGACTATGCAGTTCAGTGAAGATATACAAAATGTATAAAGGAGTATTTTTTAGTTCTTACCAAAAAATAGCTATTGAACATTGAATAAATAGATATTGTATGGACAGTGTGATATTGGCTGTGGCAAGGATCTGTTACATTAGAGACTATTTTTGCATAGTGGACTGTGGTGGAAGGTTAGGTAGGTTGGGGGAGGGTTGGCTGCCTCTGCGATCTGGGAAAGTTAATGCGGTTATGGCAAGGCATGGCCTTCCTTATCATTCCCTCTTTTCTCCCATTTTACTTCTCCGTGAGTGATAGCTGCAAAATCCTCTCCAGGTCCTCTTCCTCCTGCCTCCTCCTCCTCTCCTCGTCCGCCTGTGCCCGGGCAGAGAGCTCCATGGCCAGACGGAGCTCTGAATCGGGGCTTGACGTCGAGACCGAGCTCGCAGGACTGGATGTGTCTCCCAAGTCCACCAGCGCCCCCTCCGGGATGCTTCTGGAATAACGTGGGCAGAGTCACAAAATAAGTCATGCCTATGCCAGAGTGGGTTAGCCCTTCAGATTGTTGTATTCTTACAGATACACAACCCACTGCTTTTACATTGCTGCGTGCCATAGTTTGTTTAATGCTCTGAAACATTGTACCTTTCGCTCTGGCTACTGAACCCATTGTCAGCCAGGTCTCCGTTTGCATAGTCCCAGTTGGTATCCTGTGAACCGAACACGGATCAGATCAGAGGACATAGCCATGGGGGCCTGGGAGCAAGAAGGCTACGTGTCTAGCTTTAAAGGGAAGACATCGGAGGCTGGTTGTGAATCAAAAATCAAACAAGCGTTTTCAACTACTGACCTGTCCTGGGACTCCACTAGACTCCAGGAGACTCTGGTGTATGGCATACTGCAGGAGTTCCTCGTCATTGTTGGACATAGGAGTGTGACCTCCGCGATGGCCGCCACGAAGGCGGTAGTGGCCCGGCACCTCAAACACCGAAGGGCACACTTGGAACAAAGGAGGGACTGGACAGAAGGAAAGTGGAAGGATGTCAGTTAACATGGCAGCTTCATGTGTCTTTCACCAACGTGCATGAGGGCACGCTATCTCACTAGCGGGCCTTTTATCACTTCTTAACTCTAAATTTGGTTGGCAATGATATGCAAGACTGCCTTGTGGTGTTCCGACCTGTAGCTTCACCATCTCCCTCGGACGGTGTAGGCGTGGTAGCGGATGGGGGTGTATCCACTGGTTCACCCGTGCTACATTTGTTGACGCTCCCAAATGTAATCTTGGCATTAAGCACATGGAATAGGGGGATCTCTGCAAACAATGGTAAATGGTAAAGAAAAATTAAGACTTCTATATGCTATCACTGTCTACGCTCTACCTTCAGTACAATCTACAGAAGGGAGTAATTGAAAAAAATCAGACGGATCGGTATCTGCCCCCAAAAAATGGCCGACACCAATATTTTTGTATCCCTTATTTTAACCAGGCGATATATATCATTACAAATGGAGCCCTGTATATTTTAAGAATATTGGCGGATATATCGATATCAGAAATGTTTAACTTCCCCATATCGGTATTGGCCACGAAAATTCTGTATTGGTCAGCTCTTGAAAAAATACCTATTTTCACAGGAAATCCTGGCGGAAAATTGAGTGTGACGAAATCTCGCAGTCGTGCAAAGTGAGCACTGGTCCGTGCCATGAGGTCAATGATGGGGGTCACCTGCTCCACCAGGCTGAGGGGATGTTCCTCACTCATCCAAAGCGTGGCCTTAAACCTAAGATTGAATTAAATATATAGTGTTACGCACCCAAAAGTAAATCTAATTCTGGATATAACTTAACTCTGAATGTCTTCACTCATTCATTCAAGTTGTGATGCAACACGTTTTTACGGTCAGAATATGGCTTTTTCACTTTTCACGTTCTTACTTCTGCGTTCGGATGGTGAGCTCAATAGGCCTGCCAATGTCTCTGTCCCCGAGGTCAAAATCTGGGTCAAAATACTCCTCTGGTGTGATGGCAGTGGGATTGGTGGCTGTTGCATATTCTAGGGTAAGGTCCTATCAACACAATCAAGTGACGCATTTTACATTTAGTTGAGGACTAGTAGGACTAAGAAGGGGCTATTTTTCCCAAACTTCATTTCAAGGTAACATTTTCCTACCCCTTGGGCACTTATGTGCTGCTCGACAGTTCCCAAAATAGACTCCAGGACATTCCTCTCACCTGCAATTACACAGCCGAATAACAAGTTTTGCGGCATAATGTTATGCAGTAAACACAAAAAACAAGGGCTTCAACCAAACGTTGGTTGTACAACGGTATATTTCACACATACTTTTTATCTTGGCCTTTTCTTCATCTGTGAGATGCTCTGTCCTGGTTCTGATGACCACATTCCCATTGTTCACGCTGAAAACCTGAAATGGAAACAACACGTTGTACACACCAGAAAATGAAACCCAAAATAATAACTACCTCATTTTCTTAATCATAAACTACAGGTGATATCGAGCGATAATATATAAATAAACCTTAGCCTCGAATCCATTGACAATCTCTGTTCTGTCACTCCTCCACCCCCAGATTCCAGATTTATTTCTGTAACAGATCATTGAGCATTTTGGGACTCAAATATCTCGAGCGGCATACTTTTATTTATTTATTTAACAAAAAAGGTAACAGATAAATGACATGCTCTTACCTCTCAAAGGCAATTTCCTTTGTGTCCAAAAAAGTGTTAATGATGGGGCTAGTCAGTCTTTTGGCCACCTCTTGCTGGGCAGGCTGCATAGAGTCTAGGGTCACATCCTCCATCTCCCGGGATATATCAAAACGCTCCGTGTCCACGACTTCTTCGTCATGATTTACCTCCATTAACTCCGTGCACGTGTCTGCCATTGGAGTGACCAAAAGCAATACCAGGAAGAAAGACGGCTGAAGGAATCAGTGAAAAAGTAACCAGTTAAAATCTGTCTGTGGCTGTCTTGGTAGTAGGTGGATGAGGACTCACCATCTCCTCGGAAAATGTAGCTCCGACGGCCCCTAATCCAGGTCATGTTTTCAAAGCCCAGCAGAGTTGCATCCACTCTCAGGCTGGCACCACTCTTCCAGATGCGGCACACATCATTAGGACAAACCCGGGACACCAGAGGGACTAAGGAGGCAAAGAGACATAAAAATCATCAAAATTGTGAAAAGAAAAAACACTTCCATTTGTGAAAATAACTAGTAACACATCTAATGTTGTGGAAAATGTCACGCTTACTCCAACTAGTGAACTCCCATTTCATTTCCATGTAGAAATCTGGAGACTAGAGGTGAACAGAGACATGTTTTTAAAGTAACTTCTTAAAATAACTTCACATTAAATGGACATAAAATGCACTTTGCTCACTTTTTTTCCCCATGCAATTTAAATGTACGTGTCCGTCAACATTTTATAGCTGTGTGTGTTTGAAACCCCTCAGATTAATAATAAACTTTATTTATATAGCACCTTTCAAAGCAGGGTTACAAGGTGCTTTACAATAAGAATAAAAATTACAGTAAAATAATAGCTTGATGTGTAAAGAGGCGGAATAAAATATAACAATATTAACAGTGAGTAAAGACAGCAAACCTCTCGAATCTTGGATAGAAGTTCGGGTACTCCACCAAGGGCAGTAGAAGCTTTGAGGTAATCTCTACGCTGAAGAACCAACTGAACCATCTCGGGGTCTCCAGTGCTGATGGCTTCCTGCAACACTACACATAAATACAAAACATTTGAAAATAGGATCAAATCGAGTCTACATTCATAGATAGGCATGTAGTTTAACAGTCATTTAAAACATAAATTAAAACATGCTATCTTGCCTACCCCTGAGAGTCAACAAATAATAGGTATTGGTTATAACGCACATGTTCTAATGTGTAATAGTATTACGCCTGTCAAACCTGTCCAATTCTTGGCATTCTCTTTGGTAACCTCAGCACCATGTCGCAGAAGAACTCTCACTGACTCCAGATGACCAAGCGACACTGCAAGATGGACGGGTGTCCTTCCTCTCGGATCCACAGTCTCTATGTCATTCTATGAAAACATTGCAAAAGGTCATCATTTTACCCATTGCCACGACAGATATGCTTGATCTTGGTGCTGGCACTGGCCGACAAGCACCCTGGGTCAAAACTCATCTCTGATCTGGGCCCTCAATGGTGTAGCATCTCCCCGTGAACACCAGGACAGCTAAATTGCCACCCATACAGAAATTTGAAAATATATCTCTTAGATTGGACGTGATTGCTCATTAGAAGAGCAACCGTTTGTAGCTCCTGCAGTAACGTTACTTAGATAAGAAATTACAATAACGTCAGTGAAATTGTTCGGGCATCTCTTGTGGATTTTGATGTCTCATTTTAGAGACAACTCGATTTGGATAAAAGCACCTGGCTAATGACTGTAATATGTACATGTTAACCTGCGATAAACTGAACTTAACGGCGTTGGGCAGGGTTGCCTTACAACGTTTACGTAGGCTACATTACTGAAACGACGATGAATACACATTGTCCGTTACTACCGAGTCAACTAGGGCGAATGTTAAGTGAACCTTGTTAGTTACTTGTCAAGTATTTTGTACAAACCTGGCCCAACTGATTCTCTAATTTCCTGTAATCATTCTCCCAGACCAAGATGTGCAGTGGAAACTTCACCCTGAAATCTTCGTTAGCCGAGGACATCTTTCGTTTTTATGAGCTTATGAATGTAGCCAGGTAATAATTACAGCCATGGGAATAACTGTACTAACCCCTGTTTTAACCTAAATGCACATTCAATTCACCATTCTGTCGATAAATAACAACAATATGTGATATTTCGCAGGCCAACTTTCCTCAAAATAAAACTTTTGAACATCAAGGAAGTGTCAAGCCGAAACTAATGATGGAGGGGTGTTTTCAATTCCTGTACTTGGCCCGTTTTATTTCTGATAGCTAATTAATAATATTTACTTATTTATATATGAGAAAATATGTAAGTATATATTACTTGAATCGAAAATCTTTGGTAAATGTCGCTGTTGTCGATAATCAAATAGCCCCTGTGAGAAACGAGTAGTTCAATCCAAAGTAAAGACCTACCATTCAACACTGAGGGAGGGGGCAGCACCGCCTTCTATCTAAGATAGTTTACGATTAATGTAAAAATATATGATGAAAGACCGTGCTCTACGGATGAAACATTCCATTTACACATGATCATGGCAGGTGATTCACCTCAACAACGGAGAATGTAAAATTCATTCCTTTATTATTTCAACATTAGTTTTGGTTCAACCCCATTTGATGATGTCATTCACTTAAAGGACTTGTTCCAGGACCAGCTGTTGTTGAAATATAAATGTATAGGCTAAGGTCAGAGATCGTATGGCATACTAAACTGAAACCTCTGCAAAAAAGGTTTGTCTGTTTGGGATAAAAAGTAAAAAATAAATAAATGAAAGTTCCAAAAAGAAAAAAAATATTGTAGTCATACCCTATGGTCATACCCATGATGCGCTGCGCAGCGGAAAGCAAACCAGACAGTCTCAAACGTAACCTTGTTATTGCGTTTAGCACGCTTTGTGGTTTGACGCAGAACGTAGCTATCAAGTTGCTCCCTGAATGGGGCAGTGCGCGCGCTTGTGCGAGGTAGTTAGCTGGTCTTCTGTCCAATCTGCTGCAGTTTTTCTTGAATGTGGTTATACTTCATGCTGAGATAGATAGCTGGGACCTGGAAACAGTGCACTTCATGATATAACTGTTCAGCCGGATAGTAACGTCAATCTAGCTACTTCCATTCGCTAAGAACATTACATTACCTCCAGCTCTTGGGTTTAACGTTAGTTGATCAGCTGAGCTAACGTTAGCTAGTGAGCTAACGTTAGCTAGTACGGCACATCCTATGTATATCTACATGTAAAGACAATACTACTAGTTATCCATTTCCCCGATCGTTTTAAGGACATTTGCAGACCAAGGCAAAGGATGTCTAAACGCTTGCGGAATAGTGAAGTTTGCGCCGATTGCAGTGTCCCAGGTAGGTTTCACTGTCACTAAATGTTTATTTTGTCTGACGTTCACCAGGCACATATTTGATACATTTTTGGAAGATATTCTTCGAGAGAGTAATCAACACACTAGCCGGGTTTCCAAATGTATATGAACAAGTCTACATAGACAGCGACGAGTGTCCTTGAAACTCTTAAAATCAGAGAGAGGAAGGTTCATATAAGCCTAAGGATTCTTTATTTACGTTGTTGTGGACATATATGACCATCCTTAACTATTGCCTTTCTTCTTTTCATCTGTGGAGCCCATGAACAGTCAAGATTGCTGAATAGAAATGTATAGGTTATTGGTCAACATATTATTGGTGCCCAGTGCTCCCCCACTTTATAATTTGTTTGTCCATGCATGGTGATGGTGCCATCCATGATTGCAGTCATTCACAATGCTTTCATTTAGATTTTCTTTGTCGAAAAAAGGATCGTTGATATTTTGTCGTGTCATTTGTCGTATGTGTTTCACATCCGATAAGCATGACAAGGAGTAGATTATTGTCATTGTATTCAATTGATGTTTTTATTTAACGCAGCTTCGGACTTTGACAAAGTTTAAGGAGTTACAGTATGTTGTTTCGACTTACAATTGAAATTTGCCATTGCCGGCTTGCGTCCTATACAAAAACGATCTAATGTTGTCCAGTGAACACAGGAAGAAAAACAGGATGTTGAGGCAATTGACTGGATGCTGAGAGTTCTGGGCAAACCCTTGCTATTGTATTGAGCACCACAGCTCTGTATAACTCTGCTTAATTTGACCCAATTTAAAAGGGATATAAAAAATTACCAAATAGATAAGACTGATAGATAAGACAGACAAGCTGTGACTTCAGAGGGAGGGTGTTGGCCCCCAAATATAGCGGTGATGACGAGTCGAATAGAGTCCGAGACCTGTTGTGATAGACTGATGGGTAACAGACCGAATTTGTGTAATACCATTTAGGTGGTGGTGTAGAAACATCATGGAGGATGACAGCTTAACAGGGCTTCCTCACTACAACTTACACCTAAGCACGCTCCCTTGCCTCAACACCAGCTGGCCTGCCCTGGATTGCCCCTCCATGCCACCGCTACTACCAGTTGTTATTGTTGGGTCTGAATATTTTTAGCCGTTCCAGACGTAGTTTTAATTTATCGCCTCTGAGTGGACTTGTCAGCACTCGGCCGTCAGTGGGCAGGAAAAGGCGAGAGGCATGCACAGATGGTGCCGTGCGCCAGGTGCCTCAGCCGGGCCCCCAGACCCGGCAGTTGCTCCCCCGCACCTTGGATCAGCTGTTGCCAAAGAAACGTGACAACCCCGCTGCCAATCACAGGGAAGTGCCAGCCCCAGTCCATCAGTTGGCCTAGCTACAGTAATATTTCTTTGGCCAGTGTACTCTGGTGGTTTGATGAGAACCCTATAACCTTTTAAGAAGAAAGTGCAGTTGTCGTGGCCCGAAATATTGGCACCCTACCCTGACACCTTTTGACATTTTCTTTGGTTGAAACCATGAAATCTGATTTCATGGGGATTTTGTGTCATTAATATCTATTGTAAGGTCTCGTTATTTCAATATACCACGTTTTTAAATTACTCAAGAGTTTGTTAGTAAACTGCACAGGTTGTTCGTTTTTAAAGAAAGACTTCGATAGCAAAAGAAAAAATCAACAATAAATCCATTTTAATTTGTAGTTAAACTTAATGTCACAGGTGGACCAACATTTTTTTCTGATTTGTTTAGCTTGTGCTGTAAGAAGCAAAGCCTCCAAATTCAGGTTGTAATAAATTAATTTGAACTAGAGGCCTTGTAAGTTCAGGGTAGACCAACGTGTTCTATGTTTCATTGGCATAACTACATGACCATTTCTCCTCTAGCACAGTGTAGAACTTTGAACCAAAGCTAATAGAAAACGAAGCGCTATCTGCTGCAATAAACATCTAAAATAACCTGTTCCGGTTTCTAGCCTACATTCTGTCTTGCTGAGTTACATTTTGAAAGAGGAAACTGCTCGGTTAGGCTAGTGAACGTGAAGAATAGTGGTTGTTTTTTGTCTTTGACTTATATAGAAATGTGTGATAGTTCCACTTCCTCTCTGCTCAGCTGCAGCTTGCACCCATAGCTTTGATTCTAAAGATCTGTCTGCCCAAGGCCACAAAAAGGCTCATAACGTTTGCACATCCCATGAGCGGAATACATTTTTGACCATTGTATGGATGTATAGCCATGGCCATTGGTCTTTGATAAATAGCAGCGCATAGGCCTAGGAGACTAAGTGGCAATCTAGACAGAAATGAACACCTGATCAATCAGTCAGCAGTCTCCTAGGTCTGTGCTGGAGTGGTCTTTCTTCACGTAACCTTAGCCTGAATATACGGTGTCCTCTGTCTGCAGAGATCTGAGCAGGTTGAGCTAGTTGCACTTAAGGCATGGAGATTTCCCAGGGCATGTCTGAGATAGCCTAGCCGTTTGGGCTGTCCAGTGGACTGCAAATGTGAGGCCAAAAGAATGGTCGGGCTACTGGGGCTCGAGTTAGCAGCTGAGTGAAAAGTGAGGTGGTCTGCCAAGGCCAGCATGCCAAATAATTGAATAATGCATGGCCGCTGCGGAAAAGCCCAGTCATGAAGAAGGTGTGAGAAACCAAGGAGAGCTGTGATAACTTGTGACTTGAGGTTTTGAACTGATCTGCGGAGTCAAAGCGTCGAGGCCTTCTACTGGTGCTGCTAGAGGATATGAGAAGGGACAGTTGGGGTTCTTCAGAATGACGTAATCATTTGGGAGCTTTGTGCCTTACTCTTTGGCTCTCAGGAGGGTGTAGGCCCTTTATTGGTTGGTTATGATAACACATAACTCAACATTTACAGGCGCTTTAGCCTCTGAATGTTCTTTTGACGTCTCTTCTTCGTCTTCTCTCTCTCTCTCTCTCTCTCTCTCTCTCTCTCTCTCTCTCTCTCTCTCTCTCTCTCTCTCTCTCTCTCTCTCTCTCTTTCAGAGCCTCGCTGGGCGTCAGTGAACAGGGGGGTGTTGATATGTGATGAGTGCTGTAGCGTTCACCGGAGTCTGGGTCGACACAGTTCACAAGTCCGTCACCTGACGCACTCGCCATGGCCTCCCACACAATTGCAAGTAAGAGCCGCCTCACTGCCAACTCCATTTTGAAGTATTTCTACACAGGCTCTCCTCTCTACAGCTGGATGGCTCTGGAGCTTCGTTCTGGAGCTGAGTAAAAGTCGTGCAGCCATTGTTGGAAACTGTAAATGTTGAGATGAGATCATTACCCTGGCGCGCAATCAAGTGCAGTCACTGCTCTGTTTTATATCTCATGGAAGTCTGTGTCTCAAGGCCTTTTCATCTGTGCTCAATAGAACTCTATTGAGGGAGCGACGGTTCATTAGAGCACAGCTTCCAGCCACTTTTTTTTATTAAGCTCTTTTTACCCGGGATTGCTCTCGCCTTGAGCAGAGAGCATTATTGATTTGGTCCCAAAATAGCTGGTGTGTGTGTGATATATTTCTGTGGTTGTAACAATCATTTCATAGCCTTCCAGTGTTTTATGCTGTATAAATCAATGGGGATCGTTTTTAGTTGGTTATTCCTATTTTTCATTTTCTCAGATGGTTCAGACGTTATACAACAATGGGGCGAACTCAATATGGGAGCACTCTCTTCTGGACCCTGCGTCTGTGATGAGTGGGAAACGCAAGGCCAGCCCTCAGGACAAAGTGCAGTGAGTCACGAGTGTCTTCTGAAGATAAACATTTTAGACTTTATTGCTTCACGGTTATTTCATCAAAACAGTAAAAACGATTGTTTTGACTGATGTGTCGAGTTCTCTCGTTGGCGCTCCGCTCACTAGATTGTGTCTTTCTGTTTGCACCCTTTCTGTCATGCCATTCCCAAAGCCCTAACAAGACGGAGTTTATTAAGGCCAAGTATCAAATGCTGGCTTTTGTCCACCGGATGCCATGTCGAGACGATGACAGCTTCACAGCCAAGGACCTAAGCAAGGTTGGAAAAGAATCGACTCTTAGAAGCATCTCTTTGTATGCTCTACTCGCCATGGTTTTTGCTCACAGCTGATTTTCTGTTTCAGCAACTCCATTCCAGTGTACGCACTGGTAATCTTGAAACGTGTTTGAGGTTACTATCTCTGGGAGCCCAAGCCAACTTCTTTCACCCAGTAAGACTCAAGCACGATACAACTCTTTCAGCCCAACAGAGATATACAGTGCACTCTATCTTAAGAATGTTTTCTTTTTTTTAAATGATTTTTCGTTCTCTCCTGAAGGATAAAGGGAACACTCCCCTGCATGTGGCTGCTAAAGCAGGCCAGGTGTCTCAGGCCGAGTTGCTAACAGTTTACGGGGCGGACCCTGGGGCCCCCGACAGCAGTGGCAAAACCCCCATTGACCACGCAAGGTTGGACGCCACCACGGTTTAATCTCTTTGATTCATTGCGTTTGTGTGCAGTGGCGCCATTTACCGGTGTGCTGTAACGGTTTGTGTTGGCAGGCAAGCAGGCCACCACGATCTGGCTGATAGGCTAGTGGAGATTCAGTATGAGCTGACGGACCGACTAGCCTACTATCTCTGTGGCAGGAAGCCAGGTGAGTGACACTGACAAGAGCCCCAGGTAACCCGATGACGACACATTCGAATCAATCATGGTTCCATCAGAAACCGCCGCTCGTTATACCGTGGGTCATTCATAATTGGCTCAACAAATGTTTTAGAGGATATCATATCTTACTATTGGGATATGAGTGAGAAGTTGATTCGTTCTGTCCACCTTCTTCCTTTCAGATCATAAATCGGGCCAGCATTTCATAGTCCCACAGATGGCAGACAGGTAGGAAAACTAGGAGTTTGGTCCAGGTAACCGTTGGGTAAAGAATTCACCACGGCCCCGCTCCAATTCCGCGTGACCATGCAGTTGTTTCGGGACGTATTGTTGCTCATGGGGCCTGCTCTGACATGCTTATAGGCAGGCTGTAACATAAATGATCTGCCTGACAGAAAAATGTCCCAAGTACTTAAAAGATACCCTCAAACAACTGCTCCGTAGTTGCAGTTTAAATGCTAATTATACCAAATGCCCTTTCAATGTATTATTAATCAGTGCAGTGTTGTTTTTATATGTACCTAAATGAGGCATGCTTTCTTTATTGCTCTCTTTTGACGGATAAGGAATGTGTAAGTATACGCCACAGTGAAGTTAAATTTGTAAATATCCCTGTCAGCATCTTAAACTTAGCAAATCAGCATCTTAAACTTAGCGTTGTTTGTTTCTGTGTATGAACAGCAGTTTAGATCTGTCGGAACTGGCGAAAGTGGCGAAGAAGAAGCTCCAGTCTGTAAGTATCGCTGCTAAGACCATCTGTACTTATCAATTCAGCGTTACGTCAGACACTGCTCACCACAACGCACTGCACATCTGAATCATGCTCTCTTATTTCATTGCAGTTAAGTAATCATTTGTTTGAGGAGCTGGCGATGGACGTGTATGATGAAGTGGACAGAAGGGAGACGGATGCAGGTAAGACGTTCCCGCCACAGGATTACAGAGAATACGACAGGGACACCGATCTGCTCCTACCTCTCCTCTTTGGAGGCTAAGAGCTCAAAGGGATTAATGGGGTGCTGCCCAAGCTAAAACCCTGACCTCTAAATGCTTGCCTGCTGTGCGCAGTATGGCTAGCGACGCAGAACCACAGCACCCTGGTGACCGAGACTACTGTGGTGCCTTTCCTTCCTGTGAATCCAGAGTACTCGTCAACACGAAACCAGGCGAGTCAGCCTTACCGCACCGTGCTGTCAAAGATCACGGCCGTTTATTCAGCTTTAGGTGGTGGGAACATTCCCTTTGTATGGTGTCTAATTGCACAACCTAGCTGAGATACATTTTTTGTTCATACATAATAAATCTTTATTCATCTCTTATTATTACAAGAAGGAAGTGGTTGGCCTAAAGTTTGTTTGTTTCGTTAGGGACGACAAAAGCTTGCAAGATTCAACGCACATGAATTTGCAACTCTCGTCATTGACATATTGAGCGATGCCAAACGCAGACAGACAGGAAATTCTATAGGCAGTCCCAAAGGTGAGTATCTAATTACCCAACGTGCTCATACTTACAAATCTAAATTTAAATCAGCACAATGTCTGCTGCCCCTCTAGGTACAGACAGTTTTGACCGATATTAGCTTATCCCCGTCCGAACCTATCCCCGCCCTAACCTATCTCAGACAGCGTGGACTTGATCCTGAGAGCTGTGGGCAGTCGGCACGGCAGCGAGGCTCAGGATAATGACCAGCCTGACTATGACAGCGTGGCCTCCGATGAGGAGGCGGAGCAGGATCCCCCCTCAGGCAAAGAAGACCGCACCAAGGTAATATCCCTCTCCACTACATGGAGCTCATGGTGCAATATATGGGTTTGCATGGTTGTTATTTGTTTTACGTAATTCGAGGACGAATCCTTGTTATTACTATTATTTGTTCACTATCTTGATTTGAATTGAGTGCTAAAACGACACTGTCACTCCTTGTTCCACGTCTTTATGAGTTCCCCTATGGGGCGATGTCTGTTTTCATGCTCCCACTCTTGCTCCTGCCAGAGCTTGGACTCGGACCTGTCTGATGGGCCCGTCACTGTGCAGGAGTTCCTGGAAGTCAAGAACGCCCTCTCTGCCTCGGAGGCCAAGATCCAGCAGCTCATGAAGGTCAACAGCAACCTGAGTGATGAGTTGAGGCTGATGCAGAAAAAGGTACCGACAGAGCTGCATCTCCCTGCTCACTAACCCTCGAGGGCCTGGACTACAGAGGGGGAGGGGGAGGGGGGGGGGCAGCCCAGCCCAGCAGGGGACCGAGAGCTCTGTTCTTCCCCACAGTGGGGTCCCTCTGATGGGGGGAGGGAGGCACAGTCTCTCGGGGTTGGCTGTGGTGGTGGTAGTGGTGGTGGGATGGGGTGGCTGGGGATGACAACGTAGGGTTTCAGCCCGAGACTTGGAATGCCCCCCCACTCAATTCAGCTATCTTCTTGATGCTCCACCCCCCTCAGTTTTTGGCCAGCATGTTACATTTCAAGTTTGATTTTGCGTCACACAAATTTGATTTTGCTGCGTTTCATTTTTGGATGTCCCACCATTTCTGAATGTGAAATACTGCAAAAACTGTGTATCTTACTAACAGGAATGCTCAATCAGCATGATATATATTTTTTTTTCAGTGTGTTCACATGTATTCAATAGCCTCCCTTAGTTTTGACTAACATGTTTAATGTTACATAGTTGTTTGTCTGGGATCATGCCCAATGCATCTTTAATTGTTCATTGTTTACCAGTTCTATTGTGTGTTTCAACTATCAATGTTGTGATATAGATAACACAGCTTTTTCTGCAACCCAGTTACCTGCCCTGTGTTTTAAAAAGGTCAATGTTTCTCTTAAAAATGTACCCTTCGAGGTGATCGTACCTTATCAAACATGAAAGAACTGTCTGGTACTGCTCCCTAGTCAATAACACTGTTGATTTATTTTCCAGTCATTGTGACTGCTTTGTTTCCAACCCACTCCCCTCTGCTATTCCTGACTAAGGCATGTCATGCCATTTTTGTTTTAGCTAAGGAACTTAGATGCTACAGAAATATATGCAGGGATATGGTTTAGCTTAACTGCTTACTAAAGCCAAACTGCTCTAAACCCCCCTCTTTGTCTTGATGGGGTGTGTGTGTGTCATGAGGTCATCTGTTCATGTGATGAACGTCTTACTGCTAAATGCTCGGTTCACATGATCCTCCCAAAGTTAGAGAGGTCCAAGGCTTGTTTTGTTTGGTGGAAATAACTGTCATTTAGTGTTTGCCATGAACCAACAGATGGTCTGGGGGATGTATTATGGGATGTTGTTCTTACGGGGATTCCTCTGAGGCAAGGCTACAGTATGTGATTCAGCTGTGTGTGCCTGCCGGGCATTGTTGTAGCTGATGGCTGATTGGATAATTGCTATAGGCAATTGGAGACCTTTCCCTGCCCTCTGCCACTGAATAGCAGAACCCATGACCCCCTTTCAGTATTGCATTTGCAACTAGTTTTAAACCATTATTACGGCCGAAAATTGGCCCGTCACAATACTACAACAATGTGTTCTTCCTAGCCCCTGAATGCTTCCGTTTCTTGCTGCTTGTTTCTACCTTAGTAGCCGTACCCTATCCCCAGACAGAGGCTGCAACTGTTGGGGCTGGTTTGTTCTGGTGTTTTCTGCTTGCTTACCCCGCTTGCTTTGCATTTTTTTTGGTTAGAGTTGTTCTACACCCGACATAAATAACACCTAGAGCAGAGGGTGTGAATAACCAGTGGACCTGTTCTTTTAATCCACCATTTAAAACGTACGCCTTATGGTTCAGCGTGCGCCAATTTCCAATCAAAATCTGAACTTCCAGAGGAATTTATGGGAGAGAGGTTGAAAACAAAGTGTCCGCTTTTAACTTTGAGAATCCACTGACCAGAACAGGAGAAATGCGCTTGCTTTGCTGGAGGAAGCTCCTCTCAGTGTATTGCTGACCCGTCTTTTCCAGCTGCAATCTCTGCAAAGCGAGAACACCTCTCTCAGGCGGCAGGTCAGCCCCAATATCTATCAGGTCCCCAGCGGTTCAGACTGCCCCGACCCCTCCAGCCCCTCGGCCATGAAACGCCGGCAGTCAGCGCGGACCAGCCGCGCCCTGTCTATGTATGAGACTGGCTCCGGCCTGAAGCCCTATGTCCCCAAGGGGGAAAGCTCCTACCCGGAGGAAGGTATCCCCACCCTGCAACCCTTCCCACCTCATGTAAGTAAGACCTGCACCCTGCCTCTGCCCTTTCCCACCCACCTGTCCTCCTGCATGTCCTCTCCTATGTGTCTCTCTCAGCAAACCTCTACTTCCTCACCTGTCACCTGTCTCGTCTCTGGTCTCTCAAACTGTTTGTAGTATATTGGAGGCGGGTTTATTTAGGCACCTGATCATGACTATAATCAGCCAATACAATGCCAAGCATAAAGATACACACAGCTAGTGTCATTCACTGCCTCAGAACCGTATTTCTTGATGTTTTCTTCTTGCCTGGTATTTTACTAAACAAACAGAATGGGATTTGCTATTTTGCTATTTTGGGGTTGAGGTTTTATATATTTTTTTAAAGGTTTGTATACCCTTTCAAGTAAGCATTAAACATCCCATGCAAATGTTATCAGTGTATTGTTTTGTCAATTATGAAAAAACTAACCAGGTCATTCATTGTCCTTCTAACCCAACAAGAACACTTGGATTGTGAGGTATTTTTGGGCAGCCATTTCTCCATTGGAGATGTCTGTTTCAGGCCTATTTAAGGTGCTCCTCCGCTCCTGATTCAGGGCTCCAAGATTGCCAATTGCAGTAAGGAGGATACCAAGTCCAAGATCTTGTTAGAAATCTTCACATTTCATTTTAGAATCCAAGGCAAACTCCTCATCACAGTTTCCATGATTCCAAGGTGTCAGTCCTTAAGAGCGCTAACACAGTGTTTATTTGATCTCTTTGAAATATGATTTGAACCCCTTTCTAGACTGGAAAGGCTGCTTTTGTGACATCCTCTTCATCCCTCCCCTCATTCCCATCCACCCTGTCCTGGTCCAGGGACGAAAGCACTCTAAGGGTTAAGTACCTCTTCGCTTGGCCCGCTCCTCGCAGGAAGCGGCCAATCCACTGGGAGCTCCTTGGCCTTCCTTTAATTCCTCCTGCTTTTGCTCCTCCTCCTCCTCCTCCAGTGTCTCCCATCCCCCTGTTCTTTACCTGGTCCGCTGCATGAGCCAACCCTCCTCCCTACGGGCTGCCTTCACCATCTGATACGTACCTCCATCTTCATGACTGTTACCCAGTTACCAGAGTAGAGGAACTTTGTTTGGCTGCCCCCTTTGTACTCTGACAGGGGTTTCAGACATAGGTCTATATACAAATAGGCCTATATTTTGCTCTTCAACCGAAAGGTGTTGGCAACCCATACAAAGCTCCTTGCAATGATAAAGGCCGACAGTTTGAGCAGATAGTGACAACGGATGTCACTGCGAGAGACATAAGTTACATTTTGATCTCCTTTTTTTCCTCCTTTCTATCTCCACTCAGCACTCGGCCATCCAACATATTGAGCTTCATCCAGCATGCTCTCACCTCTAGTACCGTAACACGCAAACCCTCGAGGCGTTTGCGCCGCAAGGTCTGGAAAGAAGTAAATAGTATTAAAAAAGGAGAGGGGGGGGGGGGGGGGGGGGGGGGGGGTTAATTTTCATTTTACCATGCAGCAATTCCGTTGTCCGCCACGTAGTGCATGCCGGCCATTAGTATGGGGTGTGACGTCATGTACGCATCATTCAGGAGGACGATTTTGGTTGAGCTCTGTTGGGCTTGTAATTCAAAAGGGTATGTATTGTGTGCTGCACTGTACGGTATGTGGCTGCGTTTCTGTACTGCCGTGTCCGCTGCCCGTTGAAAAGCCGTTTTAAATGTAGTGGCAATTAGCACAGAGCTCGCCTTGGACTGTTTAACCTGTGCCTCATATCCGTGAGTAGTGTCTGTACGCACGCCTGGCACTGTCGACGCTTTGTGACTTGGAATCCATCAGAGCCATGACTCCATGTTGGCTTGTCGCATTGCCTGACTCTAAATCTATTCACTTCCCAATTGGATCCGAGGCCAGGAAGAGTGGGTCATGTTTCCGATGTAATTCTGAGCCGACTATCGCTTGTTTCTATACAGTGACCTTATTTCTCTATCCTCAAATATCACTGTCTCAAATCATTTGTCTCTGTATGTGTCCTAAAGATAGGATGAAGCTACATAGCTGATCATTTGTAAATTGTGATTCCGATATCTAATTTCTGGATCACAAACCACATTTTGTCATTCATGATACCAGCAATTCCATAGGTCAAAATGTTTTTAGTATTCCAGCAGGTTATAGGATTTGGAATATTACCAAGGTGTATAACGCTATGTTACATGAGATAAATTAAATAGTTGTTACGTCGTTAAAGATAGGATCAAAACTGGACCTCTGAGTAACCTCTTCTTACTAACCCTGGCAATTGCATTTGACGAAGCTTCAAATTAATTCCCTGTTTTTGCTTCATGGCTTCTTTTTTGGGGGCTTTATAAAAAAAATGCAAACTTGTAATCTGCATTTACTTTCCATTGTATTGGTTTATCTGATATTATATATGATGTGCTGTAGTTGATATGTCGAACTTCTTTATGAGCTTATACTTTGCATTAAATTCAAGTTGCATTATCCTTGACCTGTTTAGTTTTGAATTAGATTAGCTGTGAATTCACTTTGAAACATTGTGCTACTTTTCCCCTCTTCTCCTGCCAGGCTTCAAAGCTGGATAAGCAGGGCAGCATGCCTGACAGTGACTACGACAACACAGCCAACGATTCGGAGATGGATGACTCAGGGTATGACGTCCCTAGAGAGCAATGCACCACCAGGGCGCTCAAGACACACACACACACACACACTAGTCATAGACACTACCGTACAAAGCTCTGATTGTCAGACACCCGGTGTTAGTTTGACCGGCCTGTTATTAGAATTATTTAAAGAGGTGATGTTTCAGATTGATGTACAGTGGTGGTTTAGAATTAGGGTGTGACATGTATATTCAGAGACTACTTTTAAATTGAGGATGACTTGTGTATTATTTTGTGTCAGTGTTAGCTAGTCTAGAATTTCCCAGCACTGTCATTCGTTCCTTCAAATCTATTCGTTCAAACAACAGCACAGGGACAGAACGCAAAACAAAATGGCGGCGAGTCCTCGTATGATGTGTCACTTACGGTCCGCTCTCATTGTGCAGTCTGAGTAGAAGAGGGAGAATGAGGAGCACTGGGTGGTTGGGGGAGAGCTGTTCCATCCCTGAGCTGGATGACCTGGAGGCAGAGCCGGACCCTACACTTCCCAGCACCGAGGACGTCATCCGCAGGACAGAGCAGATCACCAAGAACATCCAGGAGCTACTGCGGGCCGCGCAGGAGAACAAGCACGACAGGTCAGGGGCTCAACGGTAATATGACATCCATTTTCTTCAAAATAACTGACTTTTGTTGGGCTACTTCATTATTTTCGTTTTTCATATTTATTTGATGTTTTACTTCTCTTTTTTTTTGGTACATACATATATATAGACATGTAGTTCCCCCTTTGTGTTACAACTTCGTGTCTGTACTGCATTTATCTTATTTCATTTTTACTTCACTTACTTCCCTTTTATGATTTTCCCTGTCCTTTCCTTCACCTCTCGCCTCACCCATCCGCAAGCAGGCCTTTTGAGCGCGAGGGTGTGCGTCGGCTCAGGCACAGCCTGGGCTGTTTCAGCACCCTGGTGCCTTGGGCTGAAAAGGCCCCCTCTCCCCTGCAGCCCCTCAGTTTCCGGTCCCCCGACCCTGTCTCCTGGTACTCTGGCTTCTGTCCCTGCCTCCCAGGCACAGTGTCTCCTTCTCTCACATATATACACCTTCCTACCTGCCCCCCCCCCCTCTTCTCACCCACTCACCCACCTGACCCATTGCTGTGCCGTGCCACTAATCCTAGTGGAAAAAAATCAAAGGTGTTCACCTGCTGCTTTGTCTGTCCATTATTAACTTCCTTTGTTGTTATGTCTCTGTTTGGAAATGCAAACAAATACTGCCCAAAAATCTACACTGCTATGGTTTGTGTTCTGGATTTGCTATAAGTAGCACCACCTTCTGGTAGTCAGTTCTACATAGAATGATCAATGTTCAGTGTGACATTTTAGCTTCCTCATGTATTGTCCCAAGTATGCAGTTTCCTGTTGTAAGTTTTCTCTATTTATATCTGATAGTATACATTTGAAGCTTGAGTGGAGTCTTAGCTGGCTTGCATAGAAGGCTATGTTTTGTGCTAACCTGCTGATACAGTTAATGATGCATGCAGTGTTATGAGTTTTTAATTGTATTTCCCCTTTGGCTATGACCTAGAATCATTGTTTTTTAGGACTGGTTTCTATGCACTAGGGTAGTGTTTAATACTTCTGCATTTTAAAAGTTAAATGAATTAGGTGAACTGTTCTCTCTAATTGTATTTTGCTCTCTCCCTCCTCACAGCTTTATACCCTGCTCAGAAAGAATACATGTGGCTGTGACAGAAATGGCTGCTCTGTTCCCCAAGGTATAGCTCAGATGTTATGTATTGTCTTGTACTCAAGGTTTCTTTTGCTTACATTTTATCGTAGTGGGTCAATAAAGACCAATTATCTTAACGGCTGTTGTTTTGCTACCACATGCATGCACAAATGCAACCATTATTTGAAGGTTGTGCTAGCCATCAACTGACCCCCCACCTCCTCCTCCTCAATATTGAAATGTGTCTAACCCTAACCCCGCTTTGTGCAGAGGCCACGCTCGGAGACGGTGAGGAGCTCACTGCGCCTGTTGACCTCCAGTGCCTACCGTCTCCAGAGTGAGTGCCGCAAGGCGGTGCCCCCAGAAGGAGGCCCCGGGCCAGACATGCAGCTGGTCACCCAGCAGGTCATCCAATGCGCCTACGACATCGCCAAGGCCGCCAAACAGCTCGTCACCATCACCACCAAGGAGAACAACAACTAAGCAGTCATTACCATCGCCAACACCACTTATAGGCTGCAGCGCCGGAACCATCTCAGTTTTTTCGAGTTATATTCTTTTAGCTTGTTTTTTTTTACGTGTTTTTTTAATCAGTATTGACTGTATATGCATGTTTTTTTTATTTATAGACTTTGCACAAAATGAATAAGATTACATGTTCAGAATATTTACAGACAAGATTGGACAAAGCGTCAAGTCCGTTAATTGGTAAGAATCAGACTGTGTACTCGCAGGAGGTGGGAGACTACAGAAAGATTTGCCTGTAAGGGTTCAGTTTGCCTTGGGCTACCCAAGTTTACAGCAGAGATATCAGGCTATTTTCAAGGAATCATTTATTGATGTTCTGCGGTTCCTTGACTGCACTTCTTGAAGTTTTGTTTTGGTGACTATATTTCCTAGTTTTCCAAGATGCTTCATACCAAGAGGCTATGTTCATATCAAATAGGACATGAGCTGCTTTCAAATTTCTGTACTTAAACTCAGTATTCCTGTTTGGAGATGTTTGTAATCATTTCTAGTGCCAGGTTGTATTGACATTGAGAAAGTTGTGAACAAGCCATAAAGCCATTATTAGCAATTCCTAGTGTCAACACACTTTGGAGCTAAATAATAGTTTCCTTCAAATTCTGCTCTGTTTGTTATCAAGCGAAAAGTCTAAAGTTTCAGACAAAGCTTAACAATCAAATCTACTTCCACCAAAAGTTGGGAATTTTTGGGGGGAAACCTCATTTATGCACATTCGGCAATGCCAATGTTTGTCCCATTTCTACAGTTTGTGCCCTGTCCAAGTGTCTTCTCTAGTCGAAATGCACTTATCACACTATCTATGCCTACGAGTCAAGTCAGTGAATGCAAGTGACGGGGCCAAATTATGTTTTTCACCAGCAATATCTTGTGCTTGTATTAAGTTATAAAGACGTGGTGTTTTCTAATAATGCTGCACTGTATATGCTGTCTGTGCTATAGCAGTGTCTGCTGTGACTAGATATCCAGAGCCAGCTAGTAATTATTTGTCCTAGTGTGTGTGTTTTGTGCTGTGTTCTGTGGCTGCTAGATTTGTATTTAATGTGCAACTAATGGGATAGCACTGTAGGTATGCCTTGTAGATATATCTTGTATAATTGTGCAACCTATGGTTCATCCTCACATTGTTCAGAGCTCACTGTCAAACTTGACGTGATCAAAAAAACATCCTTCTCTGTACCTGCGCTAAGCCCTAACAGAGATGTCATTCACACAGCTGTCATAGCTGCAGTTAGAAAAGATATCTTATTTTCTAAATAAACTTAATTTATAATTATAACATCCTGTGTTTTACAGTCAACTGTTCTCATTGGTCTTGTCTGGACATACAGTATTTCTGTTTTATAGGTTGTGCTTGAGATTAGGGCTGGGATTAAAATTTGCTTCGATCCCTTCAAAAGTACCTACTAGGGAACAACTTATGATCAAATCAGTTGGACTAAAGGCATATAACTTAATTATAGCAGGAAAATCTCTAGTAAAACAGTAGTTTTAATAGAAAGTCTATTTTACAGAAAATCCTTGCAATAGGTATGTCTGGTATAATTTTATTTAAAACAAAGTATAAATTAGTAGAAAAATCTTAAAATGTTATGAACACTAACGGGCCCAAGATTACAAAACTATCCATCACACCATTTTTCTCAAATTAAACAACCCACTCCAATGTATTCAGTTGGCAGACATGCTACAATGTCGCAATTACCTGATTGCAAATGCTAAACTCATTAATACAATTTCAAACTCATTTTATATACAAACAGTTCAATCAAATAAATGGTGAGCTTCAGCTTCATTGCCGTTCTCATGTCCAGGCTGTTCGAGGTCGGCTTCGAATCTAGGAACAGATGGCAATCCCAGCATAAGAAAACAGTCCATCTACACTAAATCAAGCTTGGGAAATTTACTCTGAACACTATCGATCTCTGAAACCACGATTTGAGGTCAAATAATGCTCTGGTGGCTAAACTGAAAACACTTTCATGCTCGTACAAAGGGCACAGGGATCTGCATACCTTCTCCTGGTAGCCTTGCTGTGCCATCCTGCTAGTCTCAAGCCTCAGCTCCACATCCTGGAGTCGCGAGGCCTCCCTCTCCTCCTCTTCCTCCTGCTCTCTCCTCCGCTGCGCCTCCTCCTGCTCCTGACGTTGCTCCTCCACCTACGCACGGGGACACGCAAGGACACACACACACACACACACACACACACACACACACAATAAACCACCTCCTACCGACTGCTTAATCCAATTAGAGGGAACAGCTAAATATATGCTTGCGCACGCAGGCACAAACAGCGCAATCCAGTGTTCTAGTGCAAGCCCCGTATTGACCTGCTTGTCGATCTCTTTCATTCGCGCGGTCTTGTGGCCCTCCTCCTGCTCTCTCTCCTGGCGCTGAGCCTCCCTCTCCAGCTCCAGCTCCTGGATCAGCTCCTCGCGTCTGCTCAAAGACTCCTCCTGGCGTTTACGATTCTCCTCCATCTTCTCCTCCAGCTGCTGCTGTCTACCGGCCAAGACCTTTACGAGGGTAACATGAACTATGGATTGGTGGGAGAGCATGTTTATCCATACGCTGATCTAAATATTTGTTGTCACGTTCTTTGGGTCCGTCTTGACTCACGTCACGTGTCCATGGTAACCCCCTTCCCCCTCCCCCCTCCCGGTAAAGCCAAAGCTCACCTCATGCATGAGCCGTTCCCGGGCTTTCCTCTCCCTCTCCCACAGGGCCTCCCGCTTCTCCCACACACGCTGAGCATTCTCTCTGGAAAGACACAGAGACAAACACCTCCTCAGAACAAGAGACACCTCCATGCACCACCGTAGTCAGAAAACGGCAGGGATCGATCCTGGTGTAATCCTAGTCATCATAATCATATGAATCAAGTCATCATATATTTCCATGGCATGATTTGAATAATTATTGTTTATTGATGACCATATTAGTTATCACCGTGATGTGATCATCTTAATCATAATCATAATCTAAGAATACTGGTATACCACCATGTCTGGTCAGTTGGTAAGGGCTAAGACTGTGATTGTTTCATCCAAATCTGTTATTAGCTGTTTACACTACATGCATATATACAATCTGCACTTTAGTGCTTGTTGCACTATCTGGTTAAATACCAAACTGCATTTCGTGGCCTCACCACTGTACTCTGTGCAATGACAATAAAGCTGAATCTAATCTAATCTAATGGACCAACGAGTCAGATTTCCTTTGTCCATGTTTGTTATGATTTTAACCAGGAATAAATTCTTACAACCCGATTATACATCCTAAAAGAGCCTGAAGACAGACTGGGAACCCTCACCTGTACAAGACTTCAAACTCTGCCTCCCTCTCCTTCTCGAGCTGCAGTTGCTCCTCGACCACGAGCTTCATCCACGCAGCATCAGCCAAAGCCCTCTCTCGCCGGCCGTCCTGCAGTTTCCGCTCCTCATCCTCACCCTCCACCAAGGCTGCCAGGATCTTGCGGTCTGCCTCCTGGTGGGCGACAACGGGACCGCAGCCCACGGTCAACCAAATGGGGAAACCAGATCAACCTGTTCTCTTTCGACGCGGACGAAGAAACGGGAACTTACCAGTTCTTCCTGTATCTGCTGGGCTCTCCTTGTCAGCTGGGTGCGGTACTGGCGCACCAAGAAACGCCTGAGGGAATAAACACTCCATGAGAAACACAACAAACAAAAAGTCCCTTCGGGCACTGCATTCTTTTATGACAATACATTTTTTTTTATTTTTAGCGTACCCCATCTCAGTTTTCTTCCGGGACTCTTCCGCCTTCTTTCTCTCGTCCTCCAGCCTCTCCACCTCCCAGTGCTCTGCCTGTAAAGCCTCCTGCTCCTTCTTCAGACGGCTGGCCTGAAGCAGACAAGGCACAAATTGGTTGACACTAGGGCGGCTGCCACGGAAACCCTTCCAAGCCTTCCTTCCTTACCGTGATCACTTTAACCACAACAGTGAGAGAAATAAAACGTTGTGCTGACTCAATGGAACTAGGCATAATACAATCACTGATAAGTTACACTATCACTTCAAAACTACTAAGGACCTGAGTGTTTATAATTTCTTTAAATATTCAATATTGACAAACGGGTTCCATTTAGATAGGCAACAACAAATAGTTCCATTACATCAAAGCAGTCTAAAAGTGCATTTAATTTCTCAATGTGTAAAATGTACCGAATGAATAGGTGCCACAAATTCCTTCTTATTTCTGCTGTTTTTGTGCCACATTCACTCTGAGTGCCGGACAAAATAACAATGCTATTGTCAGACAATGAGACAGGAAAACAGCTATGATGAATTAGTAAGTCCTTGGTGGGCCCTCGACTTGGCCACGCTAATGTAGTTAATATACCTCTTTTTCCCTCAGTTTCAGTTCTTCCATCTGTTTCAGGAGTGCCTCCGCTCTCTCGCGCTCCTCTGCTTTTTTTCTCTCCTCGGCCTGCTTCATCCTCCCCAGGGCTTCGTGACGAGTCCTGTCATACTCGTTCTGGAAACGTTTCTGCTCCACCTGGGCTGCAGCCTCGTGCTTGTTTTTGATAGAAGGTTCACTTTAAACACCTGCCACCTCAACAAAGACTGACAAGCGACTCAGAACAATGTCTTGCTATATACAGCGCATCATGTTTACGAGTGGTATCATTCATTTGAGATCCAGGCGGACTCTCACGTGTAAAGAAGCATTGAACAGAACAATCCCCGGATGAAATGGATTGAACGGACGCGATACTGTGTTCACAGCTAAACAAGAGCCGTTTAAACACCCGTGACTGCCTGGAAACAAAACCCGAGGCTCAGTGAAAGAGCTGCCAGACACTCTAGCCCTGTGACACGAGAGGTGATCACTCACTTAGACCAGGGCACCCACCTGTTTCTTTTCTTCCGCCTGCTCGTGCCATCGGCTGACAACGTGATCTTTGTGTAACGCCGACTCGACCTGCGGACATGTTGAAACCAAGAGTGGATACGGGTGCGAGAGACAATGACAGTGATAAGCCTGACCTAAAAGCAAGGGATACCAGAATGTTTTATGCTCCCAGGTCAATCTGGGAGTCGGGTTTACAGACGGTCGAGGAAAAGCGGCATCACAAGGCCTATTGGTTTACAGATCAATTGCACCTCTGGACGTAAAAACGAACTGCCAACTGTTGCAGTTGTCTCAGTCTGTTCTGTCTAAAGGGAGCTATCAGTCGTGACCAGACTCATTTGAACTATGGCATGCAGGCCATTGAGCACTAATCCCCAACATTCAGCTTTTGGCATCAAGTAACCAACTCGCTTATAACTTGTGACAGACACAGGATGTAAAGGCCACCTACTTTCCGCAACTCTGGGTTATTTTGCTTCCAGCGCTCCTTCAAGAGCTCTTGTGCCAGCTGTGTAAAACAGAAAATCAACTTTATGCATGTATCAAGCATCTTTCATCAGTCAGTGTACAGACTCTGCACCGGCCTTATGAGGTTTAAAAAAGGTGAGCATACTTTCTTCCTTCGCTCCTCTTTAGCTAGGCGGATGTTTTCCGTCTTTTGCAGCAGCTGCCTGGACAGTTCAGTTCGGTCAGGAATTAATTCCCTCAGTTCAGCCTCGAGCTGGTCTTTCTCTTCCTGGAGCATAGCTTTGAGACGTTCCCTGCGTCGTTCCAGACTTAACTTCTTCTCCGCCTTCAGTCTCTCTCTGTGGTATGCCGACATGCTAAAGAAGGGGAGAAAGGGCACGTGACACAAGCATCTTATAAAGCTGCAGTGAGGCGAATATCAAACTTTGCTCCGGCAGTTGCTGGCTTTCTGAGGAAACAAGGAAGGTACTTTGCTGATGAATGGAAAAGATGGTTGTTAAGCTGAATGATAACACGTGCCATGAAATATCATTGATCAGGAAACAATGTTTGAATCAGATGCATCACCTTCTCAAGAGCTTACAGAAGATGCCATTTAGTATTTTTCTTAAATTACCTCTGCTGAAATGACTGTCGAGAACTCCACACTGCCTGTCTGTTGCTACGTAAATCCTGCTCCCTGAAGTATTTTGAGTGTAGCTCCCACTGCTGCCGCGAACGGGCCTCCTGTTCCCGCTGCCGCGCCATCTGCCTTTCCACAGCACGGGCACGAATCGGCCAGTGTGCGGATACGGTTGGTAGGGCCATTATTAGTTAGATCTAAGCTGAAAGAAACACATGTAAATCCATCTGTCCTGCACTGTAGCAGGCATTCTGGGGCCCTCCATGTCATATCATACTCCGATTTGGGGTCCTTTGTAATAATGGCGCTAGTATAGACTTTTATTAGCGTAGCTAGCTAACATTAGATAGCTGACGCTGACATTAGTGACTAATCAAAGTTCAATGAAACAATTAAGAAAACTGTTATCCAAACAGTCAAGAGTGATTCTTAGTCTATTATAATATCAATGTGCGTGGTTGTTGGTTTTGCAAAGGTTTAAAGGATGTCATATCCGATATGTAACGTTGGTGCAACGTGAAGTCAAAATATATAACGTTAGCTTGCAAGTAAAGTTAACGTTCATGCAAAAGAAATGACACACTCCACCCGGAGTCCCAGGTAGATAAAGTTATTAGGGTTCCGATTATGCAAATATTAACTTTGAAAACCACTGCTATACTTTATATTTTCAAGTGAGGTTGAGGCAACGTTAACATAATATTGGCCATCTGACGTAAACTAGCTGTAACGTTATGTGTTTACTTTTTACCATAACTTGCTTGCTACTCGACGTGCTTAATTTATCAATAAAAAAGGCAACAAAATGTTTATTTCAAGCTACGCTTATATTTATTAGGACTTCGCTTGCTAACTTACCTGGCTTTTCTAGAGGAGTCGTATTCGCTTTCTTCTTTGACTTCGCTTTCTCTAGTAACCACTTCAGTTCCTAGTTACGCTAACGCTACGGAGTACGATGAGGATCTAAAAGGCAGCTCTACATTTTGCTTTTTGATTCGAAGTCCGTGTTCTTTCTGTTGATTGGCTACTGCAATCCACTCCTTGACACACTCACAGAGTAGTCAGCTGCGCTTTCAGCTGATCATTCGGACTACTGGCGAGTGGCACTCCACTGTTTACAAAGAAGTTAACCATAAACTTTGTGATATTCCATTATTGGATATTATTACATTCGATCTTGTGCTGAAGTAGAGTGCGCAAAATGGCTCTTCTCATGGAGCACCAATTTAGACAGCTTCCTGCTGATAAACAAGTGGAAACCCGACCATTTCTAGAAGCTGTGTCATATCTTCCACCCTTCTTTGGTGAGTGTGTTCCGTCATTTGTACGTAGTAGCCTACTTGGATCGTTACAATGTGTAACAATAGAGAATACAACCAATTGGTAAAGTCCTTGGTTTCATCAAAGATGGAAAGCACTTATAATGAAGGGTTTATCCAATTAAAAGTACTGGTGGTAAACACATTTTACAAAGAAACATTTTGTCAAGTTTCAGTAGTTTCAGCTATATTACAAACTTACCGTTTATGTTACATGGGGAACTCTTGTAATGATTTTGAAGATCAAAAATGAATCCAGTTTAGCTAAAAAAGAAATGAATCTGAAAAGAAACCCACTAAGAAATGTAAAAGCTTAAGGTAAGAACATGAATAAAACTAAATCAATCTATACTGACGCTATTATCTCAATAACGTTGACAATAATATTATAGAATTTACAACAAAATTTACTTTATATTTTAAAGAGTCGTTGAATGTGTCTGCATAGTGCTTATTTTACAGAATATACCTTCAAAAGATTTGCTGTGATATTTTACACATGGGATTTGATTAATATATGATCCGCTGAATGTGAGAGGCAATCTGTCAGAACACCTCTGCCCCTGCAATTATATTTGACACAAATAACCATCTTCATTGGATCGTATTTCTTTTCATCAAGCGGTCGACAAACCTTCTGCATGCATAATTTAATTCACTGCCCTCGATTTTAAGTTGTGAAAATTGATTAGCGCGGTGTTGAGTTCCTTGCCCATTCACTGGCTGCACTGTGTACCAGGGCATCTTTGTGTGGCTTCATTCTGTATTAACATGCCCAAAGCCTTCTATTGAGTTTGCCATGTGAAACCCCAGACAGAACCCAAGTCAAGTGTTTGATACTAATGAACCTCTTTCTAACTCAGCCTCTTTGTGTCTTCCAACCTTGGATAGTCTTTGCCAACTTTCCCCTAACCTTTAGCTGCTGAAAAAAACCTGAAGAATCCATTTGATATTGTATTGTTTTAGCCTAACATGTGAAATTTGTGTATTATTGTGTAGTTTGAGGTATTGACCTGTATAGTTTACGCTGCAGTATTGAGAGTCAGAATGTTTTCAAACAATACATCCAACACACACACACACACACTCACACACACATACACCCCCCCTCCCACTAACATATGTGTAAAGCAATCCAGAAACAGATTGACAGAGAAAAACTTTGCTTTGTCCTGAACTGGAACAGAGATGAGCGTGAGCTTGTAAATAAAAAGGGTATTCCGGATAGGCAGATAAAGGGACATACTTCTCTCTCGGATTGTGAAGGATTTCTCTCCGTAACGAGAGAGGGCACAGTGGTTGCCGGTACAAAGAGCAGCGCTCTGTCATGGCTGGTCTCCTGTTCGGGCTTCAGGGGCTGAGGGCTGTCACTCCTGTCAGTCACTTGAACAGGCCCTCTGCTCCCTCGGAAACCTTGTGGGGTAAGGAGGACAAAAGAGGCCATTTTCCACCACCCCCTATTACCAGATATTTAAGCCCTCTATGTCTGGCAGCCTGATTCAAAGTGTAGACAACATATTCCACTCATACAAACTTACACCAGCGTGACACATAATAACTACAGCACAGGACTTGAAATACCTTTGTGGCGTTCAATTGGTAAATCCTGCACATTTCCAATGTGCGATGTATAGCATTAGGGTTAAACAGACTTAGATTTGGCTAGGCCCAAGGATTTTCCTGTTGGAAACAAACTTGTCTTCGATGTTATAGCCTTGATCTGCCTGAATTTGGCCTAATAGCCTGTGCTGCTGAAAATTTTATGAGTTCTAGTGGTTCTTTGAGAAATCTGTCAGGTGCTGCAGTGGTTTAATTATTCATCATTTTCAGTGATTGTAAAGTTCCCTAAGAGTTCTATGATATTCCACGAATTAATACTAATTAAATAATAATATCGAATTAATTAATAATTAATAACAGTTAAATAATTATGTTTCCAAACGAAAGTTGAAAGTTGTAGGTTGTGTTGCTTTATAACAGGTTGTGCTGTTTTTTAATGACTTACTGCTTCCCACCTTGAGTAACTGACAATTTATTAAATGGCCAATGTCAAAGTTAAATAGCCTATTGCACTTAAATAGGAGTCACTGGATTTAAGGACCCCACATAGTTCTATAGCTTTAAACATTGCATATGGTCCCATGGTACATCAAGCTTTTACTTTCTACCTTCACTACAACTTCAATTCATAAAGTAGATTTTTCTAATTTGCTTGCAGATTGCCTTGGCTCAGCTGTGTTTGCTCCGATCAAAGCTGACATTTCAGGGAACATCACAGTAAGTAAGGAAACAATAGCTAGAAGAAGTGTCATGGGACATAACACTAGATGTAATTTAAACTTTTTTTTAAATGATAAATTATTGTTCAATACAATGTTACGGACACGTTATATGTAAAACTATAGAAATAAAAGATAAAAGACCCACGCACACAGCCCTTACACTGTTTTGCTATCAACCTTTAGAAAATCAAGGCAGTTTATGACAGCAACCCAATCAGGTTCAAGACCCTCCAAAATATTGTGGAGGCAGAGAAGGAGATGTATGGAGCAGAGTGGCCCAAAGTTGGAGCTACCCTGGCACTCTTGTGGTTAAAGAGGTCAGAAAACTTTGATATCTGTGCAAGGGTTTTGTGTTGAGTTTATTTGTATGAGAAGGAGTTTGTTTGGATTCAACATCTCAGATTTTCTCTCCTGATCCAGAGGTCTACGGTTTATCCAGGTCCTGCTCCAGAGTTTGGTCGACGGTGACAAGGATGAGAACAATCCAAACCTCATCCGTGTCAATGCTACTAAGGCCTATGAGGTAGCCTTAAAGAAATACCATGGTTGGCTAATCCAAAATCTGTTCAAGGTCAGTGCTGTTAGCCCTGAAAGTGCAAGAGCTACCACCGTAGTTTTCATTGTAGTACATCATTTTCAAAACAAATATACAATTTAACAGCATTGTATTTGTGTGTGTGTGTGTGTGTGTGTGTGTGTGTGTGTGTGTGTGTGTGTGTGTGTGTGTGTGTGTGTGTGTGTGTGTGTGTGTGTGTGTGTGTGTGTCCCGCCCCTTTTAGGGAGCCGTTTATGCTGCCCCCTACAAGTCAGACTTCTTGAAGTCTCTTTCCAAGGGAAAGGAGGTCAAAGAGGAGGACTGCTTGGAGAAAATCCGAAAATTCCTGGTCAACTATGCTGCAACTGTCGATGCTATCTATGAAATGTACACTAAGACCAACGCAGAGCTTGACTACAGGGTGTGACCAGCACAGAAGGTTCTCTGTTTTTCCTTTGATACTCCCTTTTCACAGGCAATTACAGGCCCTTTCAGTCTAGATCCCTCCTCGATCTTTCACATGTCAGGGATCAACCAATAGACAAGGACTTGCGTCTGTGATTTAGCATTGTCACACGCATGTCCACTTTTACCCTCTTATTTGTGTACCTTTAATTTCCGCCATTTTGTATGAGTCATTCTTTAAAGTTACCAGCTTTGGACCGATTTCCAAAGTCTCTTTAGCGGAAAAGAGCTTTGTAAAATGAAGTGACTACACATTCAGAGAACAGTTTTTGTACAGAGGACTGTTATGAAGTAGAATGGCATACAGCATTACCAAAACCTTAATGTAAATGGTGTTCATGTGTTTAATCTTAATTAATATTAGCTTATTCTTTTTTCTAATGTGTAAACATTTTTATGAAAAGAAACTACTTGAATTACAAATTGTACCGTTAAACTTTGTTCTTGACTTTATGTTCGGACGCCTTGTATGGTTTGCGTGGAAACAGTGTTGGCTTTATTTATTTGTGATGCTAAGAACTATCATTCTCACTCGGAGCTGATCTAGCAGTCAGACAGTGATTGTATTTGGTAAGTTTATTTTAAGAATTGTTTAATCGGTCAATACTTTTTTGAGTTTTCGGGTTTCTTTCATTTATATTGAAAATGAATACTGTTAGCTTTGATCTTTTAACAGGGATGTAGGTCTACAGAGGCTCTTCTGATTGCTGTTGTTTTGCAGGCAATAGGCCATCTGTTTCTTGTATATATTACAAGTGTGATATGCAATGATATGTGATTTGCAAACTATGTGTTCTCAGGTGATTATGAGAGATTTGACTTTAGTGAGCACACTTTCTAAATATGCTGTTATTAACCTGTAAATACTGATTGATGGCTGTTAATTGATTTAGCTGACCTTACGATTTTAATTTTGATTATGCATTTTTCTTTGCATTTAGCTATATCATGAGGAACTTGGTGGTGAACACATCCTTTTGAATCTTCATTGAGAAAGACCTGTTGGGGTTTAAATTAGGTATTGCAGTGTTTTGACAGTGCAACAGAAATATATTTTTTCAACAGATGTAACTAATATTTACATTGAATAATTAGTGTTTCTATTTAATTGTGACTTTTATGGTTTCCTTTTCAGTTTATTTTATGCTTTGTCCTTGATTCCAATTTGATGTGGGCCCATTAAAAATAACAGTATTGCCGATGCATTCAAAGTATGACCAGAACAGTCTGATAAGTTATATTTAAGAACATTCACTTGGGAGGATGGTAGAAACTCTGAAATATTATAGGAAATATAATATTATTATTCAAAGGTTGTAGACCAAACCATTTTCTTGATTGCCTAGGTCGGTATATATATAGACTACGCAACATGCCCACTTGGGTGTGCTAGTTACCTTACTTTCCCGTAGAAAATCTAGTTAAGAACCTTTCGAGTTCTAAAAAGTTATGTACGTCTGTTAAGATCATTCCTTCAAATCTAACACGTAAATAACGGTTTCCACGTTTTTGTATGACAGAGACAGCTGTTGTTTTATTGTGTGCTAATATATATATATATATATATATATATATATATATATATATATATATATATATATATATATATATATAATATACAAATGGCCTACCTCGTTTGACTTTGCAAAGTGGTGAGTCAGTTTTGACTCCACCCAAGTCCCCACCCTAAATTTACGTTAAAGACGCATTTATTTCGGGCTGGCTGCAGTTTATGAAATGAATACAATGTTAACAAGGTTGGGAGCTCCACAGGATTCGTCAATGAAGGTGGACACACGACGGCTATTGGGATGTCACAAAGCTCTCTAGTTATATGTAGGTTTATTACGTCCTCACTGAATCCCAGAGAAACGTTTCTGCTCTTTGATTTATTCTGAATAATGGACAAAATACCTTCTGAAGCGACCCACTAATCGGGTCCAGGTAAGCATTTCTTTAAAAAATATCTGTAAAATTGCGCAAACAGTGTATTACTTTTTACAGTCGCACCAGTTTGGCCTACTCAACAAATTCTAAACAAGTTAACTTTGTGTGACCTACTGTCTAGACTAAGCTGCCAGAGGAACATGATACATAAACAGGTTTGGAAACTTAAAAACAAGTCATGAAACTTGTCTTGACTAGCATCTTTTGTAATGAGACCTGTGGTGACATGCAACTGAAGCGCGTCTCCATCAGAACGAAATAGCTAGTGTAGGTATTTTAGCTGTGAATTTAACCAGGTAGAAACCAGGTAGGAAGGTACCTCTCTGACTCACAACTATTTTCACTCACCATTTTAATCCAGCCACACATAGCTGATGTGGATACTGTCCCATCCTCAATGACGAGGGGGAAGCCAGGCCTGGTGAGGGAGCAACAGTCTTTTTTCAAATGGCCAGTCACAGTTAGCTGGATGTTAATTTAGTGTATCTTCCATTCTGTGGTGTTATTGTCCTTTATTGTTTATAAAATATACAACAGAGTAATGTGTTGATGACTCATTCTATTGTCTGGTTTTAAAGTTGATCCGTGCAAGCCTACTTTTGTTCACATGTCTGCTCAATCTCCATAGTATTTGTCCATTGAAGTGTGTAGTGATAGTCCCATGGGCTAGAGCCCCAGCCCTCAACAGAGTCTGCAGTGGCTAAGTTTACATGAGAACTTTCACATGAGCAAACATCGCTGAACAGACAGTGGAAGACAGGCTACCGTTAATTTAAAACAGTTTGTTGAGGTACAGTTAATTCACACAATTCGGAGAAAAGTAGTGTGTTTACACTTTATTAAAAGGGTTGATATAACTGCTATATGCGGACTATGCGGTTGCATAGGGCCCCCAAAGCAACCAGGGGCCCCCCATGCTGTCATTTTAGTCCTTTTTTCTCTAGAAATGAATATGACCGGTCTGTATTGGTAACCAAACCTCCCTTGTGTGCTGAGTAAAAACAATTATATGCATGTATTTTCCACGGATCTCTTAAAGTGCACCAGATTGATACATTTAAAGGTTAAATGTATGCCCCTGGACCACCTTAGGGTTTGGAATTCCCCTACAATAGTTTCAAAAAATAGGGGCCCCCAAACAACATTTCGCATAGGGCCCCCCAAAAGCTAGAAACGGCACTGTATAACTGGCTTATCAATTTGAAATGTATCGAAACGGTGCAAAGCATTTTTTCACCGGATAGACATTTGTCAGGCTGTGGAGTTTTAAAGTAAGCATCTTTGTGCACACATATCTGGTCATTCTCCACGGTAAATGCGCAGTGTTATGATCGGGGACATTTAGAGGTCTGCTCATTCCACATGTTAAGAGTTGAGTGAGGTATTTGTGTTTCTTTAAGCTGGACTCCAGTCCCATTGTTTGGTTTACCCCTTCCTCAGCAGTGTCTGGCTCTTCTAAGTTTATATGGAAACGTACACACAAGCATTCAGACAGTCAAGGACATGCCACAACGGCTCAGTGTATTTTAAACGTGGAGATGCACTGCATCGACAAAACGTATAGTGAAAAGAGATCCCGGCATTCCTTTAAAATCCCATTTATGAGTGGCTCATCATATCGATGGTTAAAACAGTGCCCAACCTGTGTGAGGATGCACTGCCTTGCGCTGTGGAGTATGCAGCCAAAAACGAACCTGCAATAGCTTGTTTTACTCCAGACTTGTATTGTGGGAATACCAATATGATTGTACAATGTATCCCTGAGGTCTCTCATTGTCTGCGTGTAAAAAGAGATTGATAAAAATAGATTTTAGGCTGGAATAACTCTTAAGATAAATGTTGTGTATTAGAATCAGAACACCCACTCTTAATTGGTATAATTGCCGACTGGAAAACGAAAGAAGTCCTCTCTTTCTGGAGAGGGGAAACTCACACCTATATAAAGACCTATAATGACCTATAATGGAGTCTTATGCTCAGGTTACTAGTGATTCCTCTGACAATAAAAACCTGTTTTGTCCATAATATTACTCCCTAGTCCTTATATTTTCTGCGCAATTGATTTATGATCATTATTATTTCACTGTAATACTTGTGTTGAACCTTTACATCTTTTGTTTTATTTCAATAGAACTTGCATGCTCAATCCTCTGGTCCTCATCAGTTCTCCTCATCGTGACTGAAGGGATGAACGAGGTACAGTTTCTCTCGTCGCCCCCCCCCCCCCTATTCTATCATTTGAAGTTCCATGTGCCATGAGTTGAACCTCCTTCTTAATGTTCCTATTTCCTTCCCTTTCTCATCGGACACTACACCTGTGTTCTGTTGTCGTGCTGTTTCAGGGCCGCTCTGCTCCCGCTCTGCTAAGGAAGTGTCATGTCGCCTTGACGAAGGCGGACACTCTTCCCTCCGTCCCCCTCGAAGGCTCCCCCTCTTCAGACCTAAGAGAAGATGGGGATGCTCAGCGTGAACACGACGGCCCGTTCGCCTTGTCTGACATGGCGGACACGTCTGAGAGGGAAGACGGCTCTCCGCCGCCACCGGGCGCCGGTCAGGATCCGACCCAGGACCTGGCTCAGCCCAGCAATCTTGGCGACGGCAGGCAGAACCTGCGCATGAAGTTCCAAGGGGCTTTTAAAAAGGGCATCAGCAACCCAATCGACCTGTTGGACACATATGAGTCGCCAGCAGCCCCCGGCAACAAGAAAGCTCCCATGGATTCAATGTTTGACTATGGTACCTACCGACAAGCTAACAACCAGAAGAAGCGCAGGGTGAAGCTTCCTAGAGGGTAAGAAGCAGCTGTACAATATTTCCAAGATATAGTGTATAGAGCAGCAAACGAGAATGTTTTTTTCTTCCTTCTTCTAGTCTGGATTTCCTTCCTGTCATTGTTGCTGGTTAACGTACACACATTTCATTTCACTTTTCATTGGTGAAATAGAACGTGCCATGGGGAAAAAAAATGTAATGACTTATAGGTGTTTCCCATGAAGCAGTACAAACAAACACACACAAACACACACACACACACACACACACACCATTCATGCATGCACATTCTGGCTGAAAGGCTCCCCTAGGTACATTCACGGATCTAACAGAGAGCCTGTTGTTGTTTCACCCTTCAGCCGTTGAGGTAATATTTAGGCTGTATACTGTTCCTGGCAGCCCCACCTGCCTCAGTCAAACTGAGGCCTATTTATAAGTTTCCCCTGGCCTGGGGTGGGGCACGCCGGTCCCCTTTTTTCGGTGGTTTGACTCTCAACAGTCCTACATTCTTTGCATGTACCCACCATCTATATCTAAAATGTTCTTCTTCTAGTTTAAAACGTCCTTTAGGTACTCTCCATGCTACGTAAAAGTTTGAGTTTTAGACCCAGCAATTTGCTCGGCTTGCGTTATGCAACATAAAGTGTGACTAACCATCCGGTTCTCTTTCAGTAAGACTGAGATGTCGTGTGATGAAGGCCCAGGCCCTGACCCTCCCAAGGTGCTAAAAGTTTTTAACCGCACCCTCCTCTTCGACGCCGTGTCCCGGGTGGAGCCAGAGGCCTTGGCGGGTCTGCAGGAGTACCTCCAGAGTCAGGACAAGAAGCTGACGGATGAGGAGTTTAAAGGTTCGTCTGGCGTAGAGGAACGCCCCCCCCCCCCCCCCCCCCCTCTTTCTCATTCAAACGCTGAAAGGTCAAAAGGTCATGAAAGAGAAAGGTCGGATGTCTTCTTGTGTTGTCATTAGGCAGGGCGTCATACTCCCTGCTTCCAGGAACTAAAACAGGGAAAAAAAACCATTATTTAACGTCAACGTGATAAAAAAGATAACCGGAAAAGCTACTTTTTGACTTTTCAAGTTGTAGCAATGCAGTACATTCATTCTCCTCCTCTCTCGAAGAGGAACTCTGTCATATCCTCTGTCTGCTTCACCTTTGCCCTTTTTAGATAGTATTCCCACAGCAATATGGCCTGTTGTTGTTGGCACAATAGAATCGAAGGGAGCTTGAGTGAGCTCGGAGGTTTTGTTGAGTTAGGGCGAGAACCATGTGTGGCTTCCTGTCCGTGTGTGGGATTGGGGGCTTTCTTTTGGGCGGGTAACATGGAGCAGAGAGAAATCACAGCAAACTGCTGTCTGTTCAGCAAAAGAGGGGTGGAAACAAGTTTGACAGACCCTATTAGAAAGACCAGCAAAGCCCGGGAGTCCTTGTCCTTACTGTGATAAGTGAATGATTTAAATGAATATTTACGCCCAGGAAAAAGGTCATATCCCTTTTCTTAACTTATCTCAGTGATTTGTCAACGGACTGGCGTTGTGCTATCACTGTTTGCAATCCCACAACATCAGAACTCGGAAGCAGTATTTCACGTCATATTTCAAGGTTAGTCCGAAATCGGAAGTTGGTCGGAAATCCATCTCCATGACCTCCTTTTGACTGTTATCATGCTTCCCTTCCAGAACCTTCCACAGGTAAGACGTGTTTGCCCAAAGCCCTGCTGAACCTGTACAGTGGTCAGAATGACACCATCCCCCTGCTGATGGACATAGCGGAGCAGACAGGCAACCTGCGCGAGTTTATCAACACCCCTTTCAGAGACGTCTACTACAGAGGTGAGACCTCCTGGAAAAGTAATGCCAACATGCTGAGGGGATATGACTTTTTTTGTGGTCGGAGATAAACGGTTAAGCGTGTTGAAATCATAATATAGTTAAATAAAATGTCCATACAAAGCAGTTGCACATTAAAAAGTAGCGTTGAATATTTTGTGAAAGCATAAACTCTTCGGGGGGTAAAACAATTGCATCAGTTTGGAGGAGAGGTACAACTCCACGTCTTGGTTTATCACTAAATGGGACCATGCTGTTGTGACGAAATCCAGTTTCTATTGGATTCCTATGTATCTCGGGAATGTAACAAAGCTAGAGTTGATTATTGGATATTATACAGCTGTTCTTTTCCAAAGCACAGTTTCGAAAAAAAAAAGGGTTCAACAGCAATAATTCATGGCTTGAAATCAAATTTCAAGATGGTGGGTGTAATTCGAATTTAACATTTAAAATGTGATTTCACATCTTTGCCAGGACACCTCATAACGTCCGGCGCCCTCTGCATTGAAGGGGACAGATGGTGTTTGCTGAAGAGGCAATAGTAACCATATGGCTGCCATGCTGTTAGCACAGGTCCCCTTAATCAACATAGAGTATTGGCAAGATGCGGTGTGTGTGTGTGTGTGTGTGTGTGTGTGCGTGTGTGTGTGTGCGTGTGTGTGTGCGCGTGTGTGCGTGTGTGTGTGCGTGTGTGTGTGTGCGTGCGCGCGTGTGTGCGCGTGCACCTGGGTTATCCACCACTCTGTACATGGGAAGACCCTGGTCTCTGCTGTTGACCTTTTTACTAAATCCAATTAATGTGAGACATTACAACCCAGCGAATGTCATATAACCATGGTTACAGCAAATGTTTCCACAGAAACAGAGGAGCATCTTGATGAGCTTTGGCCTAAGTATGGAGGCTGTTGGGATGTGTTGTATGTGCAGCACTGTTTCCTTTTTGAACAGCTTTGTTGAATGAGTGTCAAGACCTGTCAATCTCCTCATAAATACATCAGTTCCCTTGAGAGACTAATAATGTATGGATATAAAAACCATTCTGAATATATGAATGTGAGAGCCTGACTGTTCTCTGTTTAATGAACAAGTAGACTGTAAACATTGTGTAACCTCTCCTCTAATCCTAAAAGCAATTTCTTCTAGGAAACCGTACTGGCATATCAGAATGTTAATTTGAATTTCACAATTCTACAGCATCTGAATAATTTATAGACTGTATGGATTTGTGCAGTATTTTGTTTGGATGTTTTGTAAGTGTGTAAACAAGCACTTGTAATTGGGATGTTCACTGGCCTCTGTCTTATGTTGTGTCTTTTTTGGGTCAGGTCAGACAGCACTCCACATTGCTATAGAGCGGCGCTGTAAACCGTACGTGAAGCTGCTGGTGGAAAAAGGAGCAGATGTACATGCCCAGGCCAGAGGTCGATTCTTCCAGCCCAGAGGCGAGGGGGGTTACTTCTATTTTGGTAAGACCGGCTTGAAACTGTACATTTTGTCCAGTAAAGTTCCAAACTATGAGTTGCTTTTAAATTCTCTATCAGATCGGTAGTATGCATTCAGAATGACTTCGGGTCTATGCCTCATAAATGCTTTCCCCGACTGCATGTCTGTAGTTTTCCATGGCCGCTGACTGTGGTTTCTATCCACATGATGTCATGTCGTTGCTGGCTCTGTGTGCCCCTTTGAAATGAGCGCGCTCTTAAAAAGTGTACACTTTCTTCCTTTATATCGTCCGGTTGCATGGTCTAAAGTGGAGTGACATTAGATCCGGCCTTGTCCTTTTGCACGTGGCACGTTTGGGCTGGAGAAACAGTCAGGACACTTTCCCTGGTCCAATGGTAAACCACTGTGACCCCCCCCACCCCCCCCACCCCCACACCCTCCTTCTCAAGCTTAACCGGGAAAGACTCTCATTAATGCTGCTCCAAAAGGGGCAGATAGGAAAACATTATATCACAAGTTCAACAAGTCTGTGCTGGAGCGATCTTAGTGAGAGTTGTCTGTCCTGCCGCTCCAGAGAAGTAAACGTCCTCCCCCTCACATGGGTGGCTGTTCCTGGTGCAGCCCCAGCTGGCCGCAAAGGTCATTGGTCGTTTCGTGCTCTGTCTCTACATCGCCCCTCAGCGGCCTCTAACATGTTTCCCATAAATTGCACAGTGGCCAAGAATTATTACATGGGTCATTCCAGAATTGGAGATCAATTTAGGCATCAACATGTTTGAAAAATGTACCATTTATTTGAGCATTTTCTGTTACCTATTTGAGAAAAACAGGTAATAAACCATCAAATAATTTGATTCGTCCAGCTCAGGCATCAAAGGTACACTTTTAATTTGATGTTTTATTTGTTGTGTGCCATGCATGGTGCAACCCTGTTACAAATACTCAGAACCTGAAAAAAGTGTCTTTTAAAATATTGTTTAATAATCACTTTACATTTTTAAGTAAAAAAAAAGTCACATTTACATTGAATACTCACTGAATTTCAGATAAAACTTGACTTATTAATTTATGCAACTTTTAAAATCTATCTTACCCAACTTGTCAATACTCAACATTTGTTTGTAATTTATTTTCAAATAATTTCTCAAATACCTTATGCTTATAATCATACAAACTATTAAAAGGACATTAGGTTAAACCCTTTTGAGCTGGTAAAATCATTTCAGATTTTTTAAATAAAAATGATATGGGAAAAGGGTTGAAATGAGAGTAACAGGGTTGCGCAAAGTAACAGGGTTGAAATTAAGACTGTACTTTTGATTGTAGATCATGACATAAATGTGACAAATAAATACTCAGACCAGAGGAATGTTGGTTAATTATATTGTGTGTGTATATATATATGTATATATATTGATTAAGAAGCAACGGGATGAGTAGGAACGACGTTAAAAGATACTTGTCAACAAGACCACATACCGGATCTGATCAAATATGGTTCAATATGTTAACATGCTATTTAATTTTTTATAATATACATTAATACATTTAAAACATGTGTATGTATAATTTTCTATAATCTACATTTAATTTGACTTTTGATAATATTTTGCCTCTACTGAGTGAATTAATGGAGATGCAACCATGTTACTGTATTGCAGTAACAGGGTTGCAAATCAATGCTAATGTTAGCATTTACCTAAAAAATAGCTGCTAGATATGAAAATGAATGTTACTGTCAAAGTGAAGGACAAACTTAGTTATATAAAGAAAGAAAGAAAATTAAATAAATATTTGTTCATATTCTGATAATGTGAGAAACAGGGTTGTATTAGTTAGAGTGACACACTCAGTCAAGCCTGAAAAGATTGGAGAAATATGAAAAATATAAAAGAGAACTTAACTTTGGTCTACCCACCTAGTGTTGGCAAACGACTTTATAATGTAATTTCCTCTGTCATGTGAATCATTGTTTTTTCCTCTTCCTCTGCCAGGCTAAATAGGTTTTGGTAACAGGGCTGCGTGCATGTTGTGGGACACAACTTCAGTGCATAATTTCTATTATTTAAAATATGTTGATGATTAAACCAATAGTTTTAAGAGACAAGAGACATGTATCAACAAAATCATACAAAACCAGTAGATTTAAAACGTATTTTCACTGTTATACTTGGCATGCAAGTTGGTCATCAAGAAGGTGGGACAGCATGTATAGCATGTTTTCCTAGGCTTATACGATTTCCTTAAATCTCTGACTTTCACCCTACAGTAAAAACTTTAATCATCATGGTGTTTATATGGGTAGGATGCAGGAATGAGAAACAAAGACAGCGCAAGAAACACGCAGAATTTAAATTACTTCTATCATTTTTAACATGCTGTACTTCCCAAAACTTGTTGCAAAGTCATTGTTAGTATTTCATCGCATTATTTCGTGCGTTGTATTCCACAGTCTTCACCCAGGAGATGATTTCCATTTTGCACTTAGCACGGTTGTCATTCCCAAATCCCAGCGTGTCCGGGGCATACTGAGTAATTTGCTGCGGAGCTTTGCAATGAGGTGAGCGGGAACCTGGCAGGGCTGACGGCTAATGTGATTTAGTGCTCACGATGGAGCTCGGCATGCACCCGTGCAAATCCTCGAAGAGGAGCGTTTCTATGCGAGGTGACAGAGTAATCTGTCACCCATGGCAACGGCTCATTTTAAGCAGCCGCTGTTGGCACACGGTCTCAATGGGCCCCTCCCTAAACCACTGCTAATTGTGCCTCTTTCATGGCAGGGATTTAAGGCAAATCTTAGATCCGTTTTTTTTACTGTGCTCTGTAGAGAAAAAAATATATATATTACAAAAATAATATATATTACATGTCGAGGCCAATTACTACAGTCCCTCATTACTCGTTCCCCCCTTTGGCGTTAGGTTCCTATCACCTCCTCCGAGGAAAGTGTCTTGAGCGTTGAACCTCCGTGTTTGACACCCTGCGGGGGATGACTGTGTGTCTAGGTGAGCTGCCTCTATCCCTGGCAGCGTGTACCAATCAGCCCGACATGGTGCACTACCTGACGGAGAACGCCCACAAGAAGGCTGACCTCCGTCGCCAGGACTCCCGGGGAAACACGGTGCTGCACGCCCTGGTGCACATCGCGGACAACACCAAGGACAACACCCGCTTCCTCACCAAGATGTACGACCTGCTGCTAATCAAGTCGGCCAAGCTCTACCCGGAGTGTCACCTGGAGACCGTGCACAACAACGACGGCATGTCCCCGCTCATGATGGCCGCCAAGCTGGGGAAAATAGGAGTGAGCAAAGGAGTTGTTTTTTTTTCCCCTCCCTATTATGCGAGATGCAAACTCGATGAAAATCACGCTAGCTTTAACGCGCGAGTCTGACCATGTGAGGGTGAAGCGAGGAAACCTTTCACTGCTCACTCCTGTCCCCTTCAGGTTTTCCAGCATATCATCCGGCGCGAGATAAAAAACGAGGAGGCCCGTCATCTGTCCCGTAAATTCAAGGACTGGGCGTACGGGCCCGTGTACTCCTCACTGTACGACCTCTCCTCCCTGGACACCTGCGGAGAGGAAGCATCTGTGCTGGAGATCCTGGTCTACAACAGCCGCGTTGAGGTTGAGTCACACACTCAAAACATGTCTCTTTTAATAGAACGTCTTGTCTGTCTTGTTCTCATGTGTTGGAAATCTGGCGCGTCTCACTGTTTCATTGTGGAATGTTTTTTCATTTCAAGAATCAAAAGATGGATACATAGAATGAAGTTATGTCATTCCTCGTCGATTTAAAAAAAAAAAAAGATGTATAATCATGTTGTTATTTTGTGTCGTGATGTCGTCAGAATCGCCATGAGATGCTGGCCGTGGAGCCAATCAACGAGCTGCTGAGGACCAAGTGGCAGAGGTTCGCTGCGGTCACCTTCTACATCAGTGTGGTCTCCTACCTTGTGACCATGATCATCTTCACCCTAGTGGCCTACTACCGCCCATCACAGGGAACGGTGAGGAAATCATGACAACATTTACTGTCTCCGTCAGGTACGAACACAAACAGAAACAGGCCTGTCGAACATCTTCTAGAGCCAATGTGATTATGATTTTTTTCCCTTTCATATCTAGGATAAGCATTAAAGGTTATCTTTAACTGTGAATTAAAATGTGTAATACTGACACAACATGAATCCACCTAGAATAAAAAAATTTCGAATACTAATACCTGTCATTGTAATCAAAAGGCAACCCATTATACATAAACATTTTCTTCATCTTGAAATTTCCTTCTCCATTTCTCGAGTTCAAAACATGCATTTGTGTTAAAGTAATGTTTTCAGTTTGGCTTATGTTAGATTGTTTTTGATTCCCCGAAAAGGATTTGCATTCTTACACGAATGCTTTTTAGACATCCTCTGTGGTGAATTCTCGACAAACCTGTTTCCAATGGACAACCCTCATTTATATTTCAATGACAGCATTTACCTGTGATTATAGTCTGGGGAAGTTTAATGGTTGAGCAAGTAAATAGTCTAGTTAACATAACATAACCCGTTAACCCGTTGGCAAAGCTTGTGGACAATGAGGAAGCATACATGACGTGACTGAACAAGAACAGAGAGTAAATGAAATGAGAAAATAATCGGCCACTCTAAGTAAAGGGAATGCGGAAACAAACAAACACACACACACACACACACACATATATAATAATATATATACAGTGGGGCCAAAAAGTATTTAGTCAGCCACTGATTGTGCAAGTTCTCCTACTTAGAAAGATGAGAGAGGTCTGTAATTTTCATCATAGGTACACTTCAACTATGAGAGACAAAAATGAAGAAAAAAAATCCAGGAAATCACATTGTAGGATTTTTTAAGAATTTATTTGTAAATTATGGTGGAAAATAAGTATTTGGTCACCCACAAACAAGCAAGATTTCTGGCTCTCACAGACCTGTAACTTCTTCTTTAAGAAGCTCTTCTGTCCTCCACTCGTTACCTGTATTAATGGAACCTGTTTGACCTCGTCATCTGTATAAAAGACACCTGTCCACAGCCTCAAACAGTCAGACTCCAAACTCAACCATGGCCAAGACCAAAGAGCTGTCGAAGGACACCAGGAAGAAAATTGTAGACCTGCACCAGGCTGGGAAGAGTGAATCTGCAATAGGCAAGCAGGTTGGTGTGAATAGATCAACTGTGGGAGCAATTGTAAGAAAATGGAAGACATACAAGACCATTGATAATCTCCCTCGATCTGGGGCCCCACGCAAGATCTCATCCCGTGGGGTCAAAATGATCATGAGAACGGTGAGCAAAAATCCCAGAACTACACAAAGGGACCTGATGAATGACCTGCAGAGAGCTGGGACCAAAGTAACAAAGGCTACCATCAGTAACACACTACGCCAAGAGGGACTCAAATCCTGCAGTGCCAGGCGTGTCCTCCTGCTTAAGCCAGTACATGTCCAGGCCCGTCTGAAGTTTGCCAGAGAGCATATGGATGATCCAGAAGAGGATTGGGAGAATATCATGTGGTCAGATGAAACCAAAATAGAACTTTTGGGTAAAAACTCAACTCGTCGTGTTTGGAGGAAGAAGAATGCTGAGTTGCATCCCAAGAACACCATACCTACTGTGAAGCATGGGGGTGGAAACATCATGCTTTGGGGCTGTTTTACTGCAAAGGGGACAGGACGACTGATCCGTGTTAAGGGAAGAATGAACGGGGCCATGTATCGTGAGATTTTAAGCCAAAACCTCCTTCCATCAGTGAGAGCATTGAAGATGGAACGTGGCTGGGTCTTCCAGCATGACAATGATCCTAAACACACCGCTCGGGCAACGAAGGAGTGGCTCCGTAAAAAGCATTTCAAGGTCCTGGAGTGGCCTAGCCAGTCTCCAGACCTCAACCCCATAGAAAATTTGTGGAGGGAGTTGAAAGTCCGTGTTGCCCAGCGACAGCCCCAAAACATCACTGCTCTAGAGGAGATCTGCATGGAGGAATGGGCCAAAATACCAGCTACAGTGTGTGCAAACCTGGTGAAGACTTACAGGAAACGTTTGACCTCTGTCATTGCCAACAAAGGTTATGTTACAAAGTATTGAGTTGAACTTTTGTTATTGACCAAATACTTATTTTCCACCATCATTTACAAATAAATTCTTTAAAAATACTACAATTTGATTTCCTGGATTTTTGTTTTTCTCATTTTTGTCTCTCATAGTTGAAGTGTACCTATGATGAAAATTACAGACCTCTCTCATCTTTCTAAGTAGGAGAACTTGCACAATCAGTGGCTGACTAAATACTTTTTGGCCCCACTGTATATATATAAATAAAGGAATCTGCCTGTTTTGTAATTAGGATTTTATTGTTATAGATTTTACTCAATGTGAGTGACTAGTGAGTACACCATTATGTGTGAACTGTTTAAGTGTTCAGTCCTATTTTAAAAGCGGATTAAAAAGTGAATATCTGTGACAAATCTCCCTTCAGGCACTTCATGCTAACCAATCCTTAAGATAGCATCGCTTTAGAAATATTTTGTCCATTACAGTACATCATACTATATTCTATTGCATTAAATGTGCAGTTTGATCTAAATATTGTTATTTTTACTCATAATAAGCAGGCTCATGGATTCTAACCTATCTGTAATATTGGTTTGTACCAGGGACCTAAAGGAAACATAACTGGATTATTCAAATTGATAATACGCAAAAAAAAAAGTTGTATGCATATGAACGCCTTCTTTACTTTAGTTAAATTCTGGCTCTGTTTGTTCCTGCCCAGCCTCCATACTCCTATGTCACCTCTACAGACTACCTGCGTCTAGCTGGAGAGCTTGTCACTTTGGCCTCTGGAGTTTTCTTCTTCCTCACCAATGTAAGTTTGCTACCTCGCCCTGTGTGGACCAGCAGTCACAGTTACGGCTTATGCTAGAGGTGGATATGTTTGTGAAATTCTCAGTTTCTTATTTTACTTATCCTGCCATATCTAATATATCTCTCTCTCTCTCTCTCTCTCTCTCTCTCTCTCTCTCTCTCTCTCTCTCTCTCTCTCTCTCTCTCTCTCTCTCTCTCTCTCTCTCTCTCTCTCTCTCTCTCTCTCTCTCTCTCTCTCTCTCTCTCTCTCTCTCTCTCTCTCTCTCTCTCTCTCTATATATATATATTAATGATGTATACATCAGTGCCCTGCCTACCCTTCCAGATTATATATTGTCCCCGAATCCCATGCGTCAAGCCTTAAATCTGTAGTGTCTGTGTTGGCATTATGGAAATGTCTATCCCACTCTTTGTAGATTAAGGACCTCTTCCTGAAGAAATGCCCTGGAATGAAATCTTTATTTATTGATGGCTCCTTCCAACTGCTCTAGTAAGACTTCAGCATCACCTCCCTCCTACCCTGCAAATACCGCCACTGTAGCTCTCCTTTATTCTCTCTCTCTCTCTCTCTCACTCACTCACTCGCACTCTCACACACACACACACACACACACTTTCTCTCTTTCTCTCTTTTACCCCAGGCTAATTTCTCATCCTTTTAATTGACTTGTCTAATTAATTCCACATCCCCTTTCATGGCATGTTTTTATAGTTTACATCTTCTTTAATTAAACCCACCATGCAAACAAAAAGCAGAGAGGGATGTCGAGCGCTGTTTGTTTTAGTCATTAGTGACTGTGTCTGCGAGCTCTTACTACATAATATGAAAATGCCAAATGCCACATCCCTCTTTAGTGGAAATGTTCTCTAGATCATAAAAATTGAAAAGATAGAAAATACTAACACCAGTCAGTTTCTTCCTTTCCCCGCTCTAGTTTTATCTACTCTGTGTTGGTGATCGTCACGGCCGTCCTCTACCTGTCTGGCGTGGAGGCGTACGTGGGTGTGATGGTGTTTGCTCTGGTCTTGGGCTGGATGAACACTCTGTACTTCACGAGAGGACTGAAGCTCACTGGCACCTACAGCATCATGATACAAAAGGTGAAGCACGGGCCTGGAAAAGCATAAGTGTTATGTTATGAAAGAGTATACGATGAACGTGATGCTTTTTACATGAAAATACAAAACATAAACAAAAACGAAATTCTTCCTATTGTTTTTTTTCCCCCTCAGATTCTATTCAAAGACCTTTTCAGATTTCTGCTTGTCTACGTTCTCTTCATGATCGGATATGCATCAGGTAGTTTGTACCCTGCACACTTTTCCAGCGTGTCTCTAGCCGCGCCCGCACGCCTGCTCTCTCTCACGCTCCTTTCCTCCATGCATCCCCTCAGCGCTGGTCTCTCTGCTGACGGTGTGCCCCGCCTCGGGCCCGAATTGCACGGGGGACGGCGGGTGTCCCTCCTACCCCCAGTGCAGGGACCCAGACACCTTCAGTACCTTCCTGCTGGACCTCTTCACGCTGACCATCGGGATGGGATCGCTGGACATGATCCGCAGCGCTCAGTACCCGGCCGTCTTCCTCATCCTGCTGGTCACCTACATCATCCTCACCTTCGTGTTGCTGCTCAACATGCTGATCGCTCTGATGGGGGAGACGGTGAGCCAGGTGTCCAAAGAGAGCAAGAAGATCTGGAAGCTTCAGGTGAGACGGCACCAGCTGTTTTTGTTGTGTGTGTGTGTGTGGTACAATTTATTTAGGAAAAGCAAAGCTAGATGTGTTATTTTTGTGTGTTTCAATGTAAGATGCTGTCAGAGACTGTCTTCTTTTGTTCTTTCAGTACAGTAAGACAGTAAATACAAAAGTCAAAACACTAAAACTGTTGTTGTTCATTTTAATGCCAGTGGGCTACAACTATTCTGGACATTGAGCGCTCCTTCCCAGTATGCCTACGCAAGTCCTTCAGGGTTGGGGAAATGGTGACAGTGGGGAGAAACTGGGATGGCACTCCGGACCGACGCTGGTGTTTCAGGTAGTTTAAAATTACACATTACATTTCTGATGTTAGATTCATGCAAAGTTTCACATAATTTTGGTGTACTTTCTACACTTTTTCAGCGAGGCAAATTGCATTGACGTGTTCACCTTTTTTTTTTTGTTGAAGCCCCGGCTAGGGAAGACAGCATTTAAGTTACGCACATTATGAACAATAGTGAAAAATCGTTAATAATTATTGTTTTTTAAATTTCAGGGTGGACGAGGTCAACTGGTGCCATTGGAATCAGAACCTTGGAATAATTAATGAGGATCCAGGTAAAAACGACATCATCCAAAGCGCAGGCGGGCAGCAGACTGGGAGGAGCCTCAGGAGAGGTGAGCGTTTAAATATTTTTGTAATGACCAAAAAATATTCTATGAAAATCTGACCTGTTTAATGTGGTGACAGTTTCATGGAACTTTTATACACTTAAAATACAAATCCTGTGTGGTAAAAAAAAGGTATTTGACAAATACCTATCCATGACCTATTTCACGTGGTACATACCGGTCACACGTGGTACATACCGGTCACACGTGGTACATACCGGTCACACGTGGTACATACCGGTCTCACGTGGTACATACCGGTCGCACGTGGTACATACTGGTCACAGTGAGAACACACCATCAACGACCTTCCAAACCATTCTTCTCTCCACTCTCGTACAGATCGTTGGTCCACGGTAGTGCCACGGATAGTGGAGCTGAATAAGAGTCCACGGCCACAGGACCTGGTGGTGGAGATGGAGCCCTTGACCCCCAGGCACTGACCCTTGTGCAGAGGGCCAGCAGAGGGCTAGCACAGGGTAATGTCCAGCCATGAAAGGGAGCCATGAGGGGCCTCAGAGCACCTCTGGAAAACCGCCAAATAGACAGCCAAAGCTATGCTGAGCCAAGGCATGGCAAAGACAAGCTAACACTTGGCCATAATGTTTGCCAATTTGCACGTAACGCTGTTACCTTGTATTTTGAAGATGATAATTATTATGCTCTTACAATCAAAGTGATGGTTGTGATTGAAACGCCCTCAGCTGACAAAGGGGTTGTAAGGTGATATGAAAGTTACATGCAAAATACATGCAATTCTAACTTGATATGTTAATGTATGTCTCACTTTGCATTGAGAAGTCAAGGTCATTCGGGAAAAGATTTTATGTTACAGAGAACAAATTATAATGTGTTCGTGTTTGCATCAGGTTTTAAATGTTGTATGATTCTTTCCAAATGGTGCCTTTATAAGTGAAGATGTATTGCTATGTATGCAGGCCTGAATAATCAAGGCTATGAGCATCTAATAACGCTAATTGATTAACCCATATTCAAATCGAATAATTGCACCAAAAGTGTGATACCTCTACAGCCTTCTCATGACCTGACCTTGATGTGCCTAATTTAATACGGCTGCCATATAGGTTATCATTGTAACTACTCTAATAAGCAATACATGTACTGCTAATAGCTATTGTGCATTCCTTGCATGAAAACGAGGTCACAAACAATGGTGCGGATATTCCCAACGAAATGAGAATGTCTATGGTTTTAAGACAGATATGCAAATGAATAACAATAGCTATCCTTGTTATTGTTTGTCTTGGCGGTTGCTGTCGGGTTATTGTACTTTTCCACGCAGCTGGGGTATTTACATAATCAACTCACGATATGGCCTTGCTGTTGTGCTCCCTCTAGTTGCTTCATTGTGATTTCTTTGGCTTTTGTTTCTTCTGCCATTTTCAGCATTATGTGTATTTGCATCTACGTCTATGCACTAAGGATAAATATGAATGTTTATGGTAGTGGGAAGGGAAAGAATTCGACGTGGCGTTGTTATGGATTGATTGGTTGGGGCGGCTATTCATGTATTCACTAGGCCCTGTTGAAGGTTGGTTCATATCTGCAGTACAGTGACTTAAGAGTGTTTTGCTTCCATACTACTGCAAATCTTTGTACTTTGTATGCATTTTATACGTTTTTTACTGAACGTATTTTTTAAAGAAGGCATTTATTTGATTTATCATTAGAAAAGTATCATATTTTTACTTCCATTGGATTGAGATATGTGTATGTATATATATATATATATATATATATATATATATATATATATATATATATATAAATATATTGTAAAAAAACACGTGTATAGATATACACGTGTGTGTGTGTGTGTGTGTGTATATATATGTATATATATATATATATATATTGTCCTGACTGTATTCTGGAACGATTGCTACTGATCAATATCTAATATATATATATTTTTTTGTATTTATCAGTCAAAGAATACTGCTTTTAGAGTTAAAAAAAGAAGATATACACTAAAGGAAGGATGTCCTTTTTGTTCATACCAGAACAAGTTGGAAGTAATTAGTTACCAAGGTGAATGTTTTAGTAGTTGTATTTATATTACAAATAAAAGTTTACTAAAGGGATGTCCTGTTTACTGCATGATACTTATGGGGGTTTAGTTTATAGTGATATCAAGCACTAATCAATCAGTGTAGTCCCTTCAGTGGCCTGGTGATGGCTGCAGAGGACTTCATTCTTTCTGCTGTCAAGGGCTCCCAGTGACACCCTGCATGTCTGAAGGTTTGGCCTAGCAAGTCTCTCAACAGAATAAGCAAAGAATTTCCACATGACAGAAATGATTACAGTACTACATATTATTATTATTATTACATATTACATAATATCCATCCTCCCGGTGACCTGTGCCATTATTTATGTCCTCTCTGTGTGTAAACGCACAGCCTTTTCCAGTCTCATTACTTCCCTGTTTCTTCTTCTATTCATTCTCTAATCGTGACTCCTATGCCTAACGTTCTTCTTTGTCTGTCTCACCCAGCCAGGGCCTCACCTTCTCACCCTAGCGCATACCTCACGGCCACCCTTCCTGCCCCCCTCTCCTTATCTCGTACCTCCTCTTCTTCTGTCCAAGGCCAACCTCAGCGAAGGACAAGGGGAATCTCCTGCCACCTCGGAGAAGAGGCTAATCCTCTTTGCCCCAACTTTAACTGGGCCACTAATCCTCCAGGTTTATCTAAGCAGTGAGCACCTAGCGCTGCTGACAACTTGGCCTGCCCTCCTCCCTGCCTGCAGGCTCTTAAGTAGGACAGGGCTCGGGCCTGCAAGTGTCGCCGTCAGCAACTCGAGAACCGCAGACTTGCACAGGAAGTGGAACCCGTTCACAGAGCGGCTTTCTACCATGCTGCACAATACGTGTGTCTCTGATGCAACATCGGCAATACATATACATATATGTATATGTATATATGTATGTATGTATGTATACATATATATATATATATATATATATATATAGGGGCCAGCAAAGTCAGGCTGTAAGGGCCTTCCAGAGGGAAAAAAAAACTGGCAAGTCAAGACGAATATAACCGATTGAGCAGATTTGTTTCAAACAAAAACAAAACATCTTATTCAATATAGCTTTAGCTTTGGCAGAACACATGGTTAAGTAAATTGTACCACCAATTATGCCGTAAGACTTGGAGCCGGTTTACAAACCATGAGTGGAACCCGGGGTTGGACTCTCCACCTAGGCCTGTGTTCTCTCTTCAGCAGCAGCAGTGTTTCCCTCAGTGGTTTAGGTATGTGCGATGCGTTGGTCGACCGTAGGGCTAGTGGCCCACAACGATGAACAAAAACATCTCCCCACATACTGGCTGCACTTCAAAGGAAGCTGCGGTCATAGCGCAATGTTTGCATGCATTAATGATCACATCGGTTCAAATTATATTAGAAGTAGCCTGGAAAATAATGTTTGAGTCATCATTGACAACCATTGTTAGTTAAACAGGGCTACCTTTTGGGATAGCTCAGTCAAATTACGTGTAGTCCCTAGGACCCTCTCTTGTGGGGTAAGAGAGCTAATTATTCTAGCCTTTGAAGCAATTCCCCGAAAATATTTTCATGTGCACTAGTGAAATATTTTGCCTAGGTGTGACATTTCTGAGTAAAACTAAGTGACTGAGCTGGGCGCTGAGCAGGCAGGGGATGTATCAGCGGCTGTGTGGCTCGCGAGATGACCTTTCAGTTCATCTTGGACCAGGGGAGCCAGCTGAACCTGAAGTGATTCAGGGGCTCAGGATGACGGGCGAGGACGGGGCCGTGGCGGAGCCTCCGTCTGCCTCCTGCCCGCACAGCTTCCACCGGGGGCCAGCTCTGGTGATTTATTGTGAAATTGCCAGGGACTCAATGTGGCGTGCAGGTGAATGAGTGCTGCTAATAAGAGAACCATTTCTGCTCCAAGGATTCCCCCTTTTCTGTTTGAGTGAGCGTGTATGAAATCAGTGTGCAGTCTCCCAGTTACGCACACTCTGGTGGAGGCGGCTGGCTCATCAGTCTAGGGCTTATCTGAGGTTTTGAGGTGGGTGGAAAGATTTAGGAGCGAGGTTGAGGAAGGAACAAAGGGCCCTCCATTTTGGGTTGCTGGGGTGTCAGTGTGATTAAACATTCAGATTGATTGCTCAGTTCTACACTGTGGCAGTATTTTTTTTTTATTTCGTAACCCCGTCATGGTGAGTTAACATCGTATACCATTGTTTACCTTTGTATGAAGTGTGAGCTGAAATGTCAATCTCTGGCTGTGATGTTACTTCTTTGATAGGCCAAGGTTAAACAATGTCAATTTTCAGGTCTGCTTGAAAAAGGACGCAAACCTTGTTTATACTAGAATCTACCTGTGTGTTTCAGAAACTCGTTTGGTACAACTTCTGTCCGAAGATCCCGTTTGAGTAAGAAGGGGATGAAAGGTTTCGTGTCATTCATTTGACCTCTAGCTAATCTGGGCTCAATCCTTGTTTCGAGAAACTTCAGCTATTTCCTTCTGAACAGCACCAGTCGGAAGGCCCCCTATAGAAAGGACTCCTCCCACTTGGCCACCTGACTAAGTTGAGTGCAAAGAGAGTTTAATCCAATGGAAAGCTCTCCTTATCTCATCCTCTCTCTATCTAAGTCCATCTTTAAAAGTTCCCATGGATTTGCTCCTGTAAGTTGTATCCTCTCCTCAAATCCTTGCCACCCTAACCCACGCTTAAACAGGTCCCATTGCCTCTTCTACAGCTCTATTCACGTATAAAATTAAACTGTGGCTCCATGTTCTGTTCCCTGTGTACCCTATAAAACATTTAACATTTAAGTCCTCAGTCAACACAAAATAAAAGTAAATGAAAGCAACATGTTGTGGTCGTTTTCAAATCACCAAGCAACAATGTTTTGTTATTTTATAGAGCCCGGTATATAACATGATTATAGACCACATTAAAACGTGTGAGAGGGACAAATTAAGAACGGTAAAGGAAGCAGCACATGGCATTGGTGCTCTTAGTGTATCATGGAGCGTTAGGATCCGGACACTAATATGGTTGGCTACTGTAATAAATGAAGCCCTTACTAGAGGAAAGAATTACAGGTGCATTTGTGTGTGTGTGTGTGTGTGTGTGTGTGTGTGTGTGTGTGTGTGTGTGTGAGTGTGTGTGTGTGTGTGTGTGTGTGTGTGTTTAGGTCTGTGTGAGCAGGAGACAAAGATTTCCTAAACACCAACAGCCGCTAATTTTAAATGCTACAATATTTTAACTGCCGTCAGTTAAAACCACCAGGACCATGAGCACAGAAGTCATCTGCTTTATTTAGCAATTGTCAAACAATATTTAATAACAGAGGAGAGGATCAATTCAAATCAACCAGCTACAATAAAAGAAAAAAAATTCATCCTGAGATTGGGGAACAGATCAATTATTTACTATGGTACCTGGCCCAGAGTAGGGAGGCTGGTTTGGGGGAAGGGGGGTTGTACACAGCGGCAGTCTCAGCAAAATGGAGGTGGAGGTGAGATCAAAGGGATATCTGAGAGGTGGGTAGGGGGTAGAGGGTAAGCAATCACAGGGATACTTGGCTGTAGGCACATTCAAAAGTTGAAAATCCCAATACTAAAGGATTTTACTGCTCTTTTTGTTCTCCATACTTAGAGTTCTTCATTCGAAATCGAAAATTCATTTATAATTTCTCCAAAAAAGGTATTCTTAACACATTATTCATCCTGAGGAGACAAAATCATTTTCAAACATAAATACAAGACTGCAGGGAAAACAATAAGAGAGATGGTTTATAGATTTTCCATTTCCATATATATTATTTTCTCAAGGTTGCAGCACCCTCAGACTTTGGCAGCAGTGGTGCATTGGAGATCATTCTGGAATCAGCCCTGTTTGTCAAAAGAACATTCTCTGTGCCACGAAAACAATAAATAAGATAAATTAGAAACAAAAATAAAAGAAATCCCCAGACTTTTGTGTGTGGATTGGTACTGTAATATACCCACCACATGAAATAGATGAGGGGTTGGGGCCACAGGCTTCTTCAGGTAAACACATATTACTGTAACATTGAAGAAATAGAATTTGTATAGAGCATGAAATGATAACACTACTATGCAATGTATTGTTTAGGGGGTCTCCATGGATGTTTCCATGGTAAAATAGCTTCTTTGTGGCTTGATTATAGCCTTTTGTACTTTGTTTAAATCTTAAGAAAAACCCAGAACCACCATCCAAAACCTATGGTATTCGCACACCACCTACTCAGCCAGTTGCGCTGAATCCCTAGGTCTTGTAAGCTAAACACTGTGTATGCTATTGTTTTTTGGATCATCAATAGCAAAGCCTAACAATAGAAAATCCTCCCTGGGATCATCTGAATAATTAATTAAATGTTTGTATTTTTATTTTTGTCACAAACACGGGACAAAATGGAAGGGACTGTACCGAGATTATCTCCACCAAACCGCAGAGGAGTTTTTAAGTGTGGGCGCAGGAGAGAGAGGGCGCCGGCCTGGGACCGAGAGCCCCAGGGGCCCAAGGGCAGCCAGGGGACACGTTAGAACCAGGGCAGAGCCATGTGGAAGGGGACAGCACCCTCCTGTCATATGCACACGCAAGGTTAGAGAGACAGCGCCAAGGCTCTATGGAGAGAGCAGCTGCCCTTGTTTTCAGTTTTTTTTCTCTCTCACTCTTTCTCACTCACTCTCTCTCACTCTATCACTCTCTCTCTCTCTATCACTCTGTCTCTTTCTCTCATCACTCTCTCTCTATCACTCTCTCTCTCTCTCTCCCTCTCTCTCTTTTTCTATCACTCTATCACTCTCTCTCTCTCTCTTTTTCTATCACTCTATCACTCTCTCTCTCTCTCTTTTTCTATCTATCTCTCTCTCTCTCTCTCTCTCTCTCTCTCTTTCTATCACTCTATCACTCTATCACTCTATCACTCTCTCTCTCTCTCTGTCTTTTTCTATCACTCTATCACTCTATCACTCTCTCTCTCTCTCTCTCTCTCTCTCTCTCTCTCTCTCTCTCTCTCTCTCTCTCTCTCTCTCTCTCTCTCTATCTATCTCTCTCTAACACTCTCTCTCTCACTCTCTCTCTCTACCCTTTCCCATGCTGGTGCGTGTAGAGTACGTGTGAGATGGCCCTCATTTGATCTAGCCCTGGTCCATCCTTCCTCGCCCTGCCCAGCAGCAGTTACTGGGCCAACCGTGGAAACAGCACAGCACTTGAAACTTGGGATTTACAAAAGGATCTTTACATTTTGTGGTGTAAGTCTATCCCATGTCACCTTCAATCTACAGCAGGATAATGGAAGGTCAAAGGGACATTGGATAAACTAGGCTTGCTGTAAAGGCCTTAGAGTCAGCTCACCGCTGCCCTTAAGACAGTGAGAAAGAAATGCAATAAAACATACATTTTGACTTCAAGAAGCTTCTGATTGCCTTTGGCCACAGAAACATCTCCTTATTGACACTGTCACTCCGTTTTAAAACTACAAGAAGGTGTCATACCTGTTCCTGCTTTTTATTTTTTTGCGTAACCCAATGATTGTTCCAAGAGTAAAATGCTAAGCCTCAAAGCTTAATATCAAATGGAGACGCTGTGTAGAATTAAGTGACGTGAGGGCCAGTGGGGACCCAGGGTAAGTCCTTTAATTAGAGAGGCTGCTGCTGATTTCAGAGCTCCAGGTCCAATCTGAGTGTGAGACCACAGAGCGAGGCTGAAGCCAACATCAGAAACGTTGCAATTATCCTGATTACTGGTGCTCCGGGCCTGCTTTGACCCCCCAAAATCTCTCTCCCTTCTCCCTCTCTAGGAGATCTGTCACAGTGCGCTGGGCCCCTCTCCGCCAGCCAAAGCACAACCGTGCATAATCCAACTGACAACAAATCCCCCCGCGATCAAACACAGTCCGAGCATTCAAAGCAGCCCCATTGGAGCCCAGGCTGGACGGTGCCTGTGGGCGGTACTGAGGCCCCCGAGAATCTCTGGGGAGCGCCCCCCCACCCCCACCCCGAAGCGCAGACCTTACCCTGGATTTGTTTAAGCATTTCTTAACCCTGTTGGCCCTGCTTGGGTGGGAGATGGGAGAGGGAACGGAGGGGAGGGGGCTCTTAGACAACAACATGCCATATGCCACTCTGCCTTTCCACAGCTGAGGGAGCTCCACACATATCCTCGGCTCGGGCACGGATCTATTGGTGATTTGATTCTTTCATACTAATATGACGCTGGGCTTCCATTGTCCAAATCCAGAGACGTGGTAAAGCACCCAGAGCCACCAAGGATAGGGGGCGATAGGAACCATGTGTGGAGGTGGTGGGGAATGAGTTAAGGGACGCACCCGCACTTAAGCCTGAGTGGGATCACAAAATGACTGCGCACCTAAAACTCTCCTTCCATTAAACAGAGTAAATGGACCTTGTGGATTGAATTATCACCAGGAAACTCACAACACAATCAAACGTACGGTAAATCTCTCTTATTTTTACTGTTAACTTATAAAATAAAACCTCACATCATTACCCTTTATGTCAATAAATCCCTGTTGTTGGAGTTGATTGGACGTCAAACCAATATATCACCTCTAAACCTTATCATAAGCTCCCTTGTTATTCCAAGGTGTTGATTATAATTCTGTGGGAGAAGGTCAGTGCTTTAGCCACTATGTGCATGGCCCAGGCGTTATCTAATATTCCCATTAGAAGAGATAGCTGTTGCCTCAGACTTGCACTGGTGGGAAAGGGCTGACACCAGAAACTCCCCAGCCTCAAGTGTCTGCCCCCTCAAACCCAGACCATGTGACAGGGTTTAATGCTTGGATGCAGAAGCCGGAGGGAGGGGATTTAAAAGCTGGATATATCTGTACATCTGTCAAAATATTTCCACAAGACATAAATATATGCTCGATTCAGAACTGTGGGCTAGGGGGTATTAAGCCGTTGAAACAAACATGGAAATATTTCACCAGAATGTTTAGCAGGCTTACTGTGCAAGTGTAAGTCTAGAACATTGGTATTATTTGGGCAGAAAACCTTTGTCAGCCTTCCAAGATGAGAGCACTTTTGCAAACACTATTAGATCACTAATTTAAGGCTCATGGTTAAGATTAGGCAGGAATGATCTTAAACGAGAAACGCAAATGACACGTTGGCTTAAGGGCCGTAAATTATGAAAGTGTTTTCCCCCTTCTCCTTGTCTGTGGGGTCTCTAACTAAGTTAAAATTTGGAAATAGCGTAGCCTATGTCATATTCAGTTGGGATGAGTAAAGTAGATTTTTGTGTTGCTGAGTGTCACACACTTCGATGATCCTGGCGTAACCACTTTCACAATGGACCTACTAAAGAACCTTGGCAGCAGAGGTTCTATTTTGACATGAAAAGATCGTTTGCTTTACACAAAATGTACACACACGCATGCACACACAAACACATGCACATGCACACGCACGCACATGCACACACACGCACACGCACACACACACACACACACACACACACACACACACACACACACACACACACACACACACACACAAATAGTATTTTTCCCTAAAGATGCTGGACCCTGATTTCTAAAGGACGTGTTTAAAATAACGACAAACTTCAAAGCCAAGATGTGGCCTTTGAATATATTCTTAAATGAAATTTATTTTACACCTCAAAACAAGAAAGGAGGGGGTTTGGGGATGTGGTACATAGGGAATGTATTCACAACTGTAGTTTACATTTTTTGGTGTAAGCTCAGAGAAAAATGTTAATACAGTCATAATAATTGCACTTCATAAATCTAGACCGTTGCCAGCATTTCCCGACGACAAAGCCCCGTCTCTCTCTCTCTCTCCAGTTAATAAATTCAATTTACCAGTGAAATTTGACTGACAAAAGAAATGCTAATTTAGGACCAGAGGACTGCTGCACTGATCCAATTTTTCTCTTTCACTTGAGTCCCACAAGGCATTAGACATCTCAGTAATTTAAGTGCAGTACATTCAAGGGAAACTCACAGTCATAATAAATATTTCACCGCTCTGTATCATCAAGTCAACGACTGGCCTGGGCTAAATGCATCTCAACCATGGGCTGAAATGGACCAGGAAAAAAGCAGTGAACCTCATCTCATCTCATGCCACCCGAGAGGACAGGGCATGATTGTTTCATTTTGTTCTCGTGTAGAGGGGGGTTTGCGGGGAATAGAGGACCCTGGAAAGAAATCCCTTTGGTCCCAAGTTGCTCCTAACGTGATAGTACTCAACAGTGGTAAGAATATAGCAGTATAACCACAGGTATGAGAGAACTTTCTCTCTCCACCAAATAACCATACTGTCCATAAACATTCTCGAACGGAATGACCCATAAGTCCTCTGGCTTTCAAATTTCTTTTGCCTGAATTCTTCTCTGGGGGGTTTGGGACTGGGTGAATCTATTAAGTGGCGGATAGTTTGCCATTATGACACATTTAAAAGTCTGGGGATTTAAAATAAAATACAAACTAAAACACGCACTCGAGGTCATGTCTATAACCTTCCAATCATAACATTCTTCATTGCAACATTTTGATAGATATTTTTTTTTTGCAACATTTTGTTTTTAAATACGTTTCAAGATTTATTGTTGATTCCAGTGTTGTTTAGGGAAGAGAGCTCCGAGTAGGTTCTTTCAGAACAAAAGCAGCTGCTATGTCTTACACCAGGACATACTCAACTGCACATCAGCTTAAGGAGGAAAAATTAAATGAATCAAAAACACAAAATGGAAATCATACAAAAAAGCATTTTGAGACACTTTCCCCCATAGCAGCCAATGCATTTAATATACCTAAAAATATATAAAATAACAAAAAATTATAGTTTTCAAGTTTTCCAAGTTTCTTAAATATATCCCAAACTACCCAATTCAAAACTTCAAAGTTAACAAGATTTTTTAAATTCCAAGCAGTGCAATTAATGTATCAATTATAACATCAATAATAGTTACTATTTTACTATCCTTTTTAATCGATATTATGATTCTTGCACATCATTGCCCACATTCTGTTGTATTCTTTAACATTTTATCCATGTGTGTGTGTGTGTTTGACTGTATAAGTAATCTACTGCGTTTGTTTTGGAGTTTAGAAAGCAGCCCTGAACCCTCTTGCCTCTGGGGGACTCCGACCCCAGTGGCGTAGGACTCCATATTTGGAGGGGGATACAGATGGCTGTATGCACTTCATGTCAAGCTATGATTCTCAACCAAATAGTTCTGTCAAAAATATAATAAAATAAAATAAAATAAAAGCAACCACAAAAGAAAAAGAAAATCAATCCCCCCCAAAATGTCCTATTGGCAAACCACACAATGGAACATTTGGAGATTCTCAAATCTGAATATCCCAAAACTCTTCAAATCCCTTTTCTCCTCCAATGGTAATCTCTCCAACCTCAGGACATGTACATAGCACAAATTACACCTCTCCTCTGAGCCCGACTAGTTGAAGCCGTGCCAATCTCAACAGCTCTACCCTCCTAAAACCAACGTGTCTATCAGCTTTGATTCATCTTCCACACCATTTCACGCCTTTTTTTCTTTTCTTTCTGCATCCATTTCGCCCATCCTCTCCCCTTTCTATCTGTAAACAGGGAGGCGTATGTGAGCGTGCTGGTGGTCCAACAGCCGTGGCACAGACACAGTCTCGTAGCCTTTGCCCAGCATCTGCTCTTTGATGCAGGGTGGGTGGATGTCGTTGATCAGGTACTCCAGGGACTGCAGACTGCTGCTCAGCACCGCGCTGTTACACAGGCTTTTGCTGGGCAGGCTGCAGCACATGCCCCCACCGCTGTCTATGGCCGGGTGGTGGTGGTGGTGGTGGTGGTGGTGGTGGTGGTGGGGGTGGGGGTGGTGGTGGGGGTTGTCGTGGTGGTGGTGGTGGTGGTGGGGGTAGCCCATCTCCCGGTGGCCCGTGCACGGCCCCCCCGCCGACGTGCCGAGCAGCTCCTGTGGGTTGTAGCAGTCGCTGTCGGGGGTCACCAGCACGCTGTTCCAGGGCGGGGCGAAATACTGACCCACCGAGAAGTTGCCGTGCATGCCCACGCAGTTCAAAGGGGAGGAGCTGACCTTGTCGTGGCCGCTGCCTCCTCCGCCGCCACTGGCTAGCAGGTGGTAGGGTCTGGAGGAGGAGGAGGAGACCTGAGCCGCCATAACTCCGCCCCCTGCAATACAACTTTCCGGGGGGGACTTGCTGATAGCCCCTCCCCCTCCGCTGCCCCCGCTGTACATGCGTAGCACAGCCTGTTGATGCTGCTGTTGGTGGTGGTGGTGGTGGTGGTGCTGCTGCTGCTGCTGCTGCTGCTGCTGCTGCTGTTTCTGCCACAGGATGTAGTCCATGCTGTCTGGGTAGACGCCGGGCTTCACCACCTCGGCTCCCTGGCCCTGCAGCCCCGGCCCGGTGTACACCAGGCTGCCCTGGGGCGCCATGCCCGCCACATAGCCCCCGCAGCCTGAGGAGGGGTTGGAGGAGACCCCCATGGAGACGCCCTGCTTGGCGGGGCTGGAGTTGGAGGGGAGGGTGGCGGCGGCCCCCTGGCAGACCTGCTGCAGAGCCTGGGCCTGGCAGTGCTGGTTGATCTGGTAGATGATGCTCTGGATGGAGGGCAGGTTGGACTGGGGAGGGAGGGCCAGGCCACGGCCCCCCGTCACCGGGATCACCGAGCCGGCCACAGTGACGTTCGGGGGGACCGAGAGGCCCGGGGCCTCCAGGGGCTTCGAAGGCCCAGGGTGGTACACCATCTGGCTGTGTCCATTGGCTAAAGTGCTACTACTAGGGGGCGGGTAGGGGGCTACAGCTAAATGGGCGGGGGAGAGCTTAGTCCGTCTGCCCTCGGAGTTCTTCAGAACACCCTTCGACGGGGCGAAAGAGGAGGAGGAGGAGGAGGAGGTGGAGGATGACGAAGAGGAGGAGGAGGAGGCTTTGACGATGGCCAGCAGGCCTTGTTGGTATGCGCCAGCGTGGAGCTGGGGGTACGGGCTGTACCTCTGCCCTGTGGTGTCAAAGCCGTTCACAGTCCGATTGAGATGCTTGTGCTGGGGGACCCTGATGTTGGTGGGGAAGATCTTGATGGAGAGCGGGCTGTCGGCCGTCCTCTGGGCGTACGCTTCCAGCTCGGCCACACTGGGGTAGCGTGGGGAATGCATGGGAACCACCAGCTCACCTACAAGGCAAGCGGAGGGAGAGGAAGAAGGAGGGAGAGGAAGAAGAGAGAGAGAGAGATGTGTAAGTGAGGCAAACGGAATATGAATTTGAATTTTGTTTTGTTTTTCTTGTACCGGTGACACTCCCTAATGAGGTGCACAGACAGGACTCTCGGACTCATCATGATTTGTTTATACAGGGTAACCGACTGAAACGAGGTCTCTTTTCCAGCAGTACCCTGTTAACGGCAGAATAAATAAATCACAACTAAACATTTATGAATAAAATAAAATGACTACAAATACATTTAAAAAAAAGCATAATAATTATTATAATAATGATAATAATAATAATTATTATTAAACAGTTATTAAAAGTAAACAATCAGCTTGCAGCCTGTCTGCCCCACCACCTCCACGGGCAACATTGAAATATTCAAAGCGTGGTCGTCGAAGAGGTAATAATGTTGCCACGTAGAGGGGGGGGGGGGGGGGGGGGGGGGGGGTAGAACAACAAGTAAACAACCGACACATTACACACTGTCAGAGAGTGGCCAACAGAGAGGCTGTAAATCAAGAGTGACATCCACTCGCCGCTCCTGTCTTTAGCTGAACAGGCTCTTTCTATCTCTTCCATTTCCTCTCTTCCTATCTCATTTTCACACTCTCCAGTGGAAACCCATCCCTAGACAAATGGATCTTTTTAAAAACTCATTCTGTAGAAGGCTGGCACCTTAGGCACTCTTAAATCAGTGCATTGTGAAATTAATTCGGACTCTCTTTAGTACCAAATTGGGTTAGCCTTGGATAGCCGGGAAGAGGAGGGAGCGGGATAAAAGCTTGTTTAATTGCAGTGGTGCATGTGAGATTTGGAAGTCGTCTCACTCACTGGGTCTTACCCTTGGCCACCCCATTTCCACAGCAATTCAGCCCAAGAGTACGGAGAGACAGGGGCCCTAACAAAACCCCAATTAAACATCTGTAGGGAATGATTAGCCTGCTTTAACGGCGAACTCCATAATGAGAAAAGAGTTATGTAGAGTATACAGCTACAGAGTGGAAACTTACAGTATTGAACGTGCAATAGGACCAGAAACACAGATTTTAAGATGGTTCCATGTGTAACCAGTCCAACCCCACAATTCAATTCCACGGCATTTGGCAGGGTCAGGCTAGTATTGGCCTTCGGACAGGGGGCCAGGGCTTAGCCATTGTGGAAAAAAAGCTGGCTATCAGGAAGAAGCCTGCCCCCTGTGTCAGGGTTTTGGGGGTGGGTACCGAGGTGAGGGGCCGTGGGGCGATTGGATTTAAACGACATTATTCAGGCAATTTCATGGCTACTTAGCTTGATGCAACAAAAAAAGGTGGGGGTCGGGGAAAGAACTCAATTTACAAGCGATGTATCAACTGCCACAAATGACTCGCAACCCCTTTAAAAAATGACATGCAAAAGCTAACAAAAAAAGCCCAAACATTGACTACCACATCCAGGCAGTCAGCAAATGTTCGAGGCAACCCAAGGAGGGTGCAGGGCAGGGGCCGTGACTAGGACTCACTCCATTTCATTTCCTATCACAAAAGTCATTTTAAAGAGACTTCCTCCACTGCATGGCAGCAGTCACAGCTCTCATTTCCTCACTCTCATTACAGATAGCATGGGGACTTCATTTCTACTATCCAATGGGCCTCCGACTGTGAAAATGATTAAATCTACAAGATCCATATCATAAAGGAAATAAATTGGGAGTTTAAAAGCAGAGGGGGGTAGCCAGTGAGTTTGTGGCTGTGAATTGGGGAGTGCGAATTTGCGCGGCAAACTATACAGTAAGAAGCAGTTTTTCCACAGATAGCAACCCCAAAAATTAAAAATAGAAGCTAAATCCACAGAAACTAGCTGGTCTACATTGAAGTGGCATTTTATTGACTGACTCTGTCACACGCTTTCCTGTTACAATTAGGAGTCTTAGTATTCCTCCGAGCGACGGAACCTGGACCCATCCTAACAGGATAGCTGGAGACGGTGAGGGAGCAGAGGGGGGTTTGGTAGACAGACAGACTGGAGCTGTCTGGGATATAACCAACCTTTACTGAGGCAGCCGGGCGCTGCCTGCCCGCCCGCCCGCCTCCCTGGTGACAGCAATGCCATTTGCTTTGATGTTCCGACAGCCAGTGGAAAACTGACAGAAGACTTATTTCATTTGCTCAGCAGAGAAAAACATGCTCATTTCAAAGCACATCGCTGGTCCACATGCAAATGGAACGGCGGCAGGATTTTTTTTTTTTTCTGATCTCCTTTACGCAAGGGCGAAAAAGAAAAAAAGCCCATCTTTGATCATGGCATGGTCTAAATGAGGAGAGATCCTCGGCTTTGGCATATCAAGGGCTACGTACCCCCGCCAACCCAACCACCCCCAGCTGCAACATGCCCATCACTCCCCCTAATTACTGCCACACGAAGAGCAAAAAAAAAAAAATAAAAGTGTATAAAAACAGCCAGGAAATTCATTAAAGGGTGGCTAATTTCATTCCTTCTAAATGACTGGGTCCATTTTTTTTTTGCTCCACGGCTGAGCGTGTGGCTCTCCTGCAGCCTTCGGGGCCCGGTGCTCCCCCAGTCGGCAGCTCACCCCCTTGTTTGTCAACAGGCAGGGCCGTCGCCGGCCAACCTGGCATCAAAGAGCTTCACACTTCACAGGCCACAGGGATTAGAGGCCTTTCAGGCCCACAAAACCCATCTCAGCCCCACAAAGGCTTCCGGTTATTAGAACCCAGTGGCACAGTGAGAGAAGGAAGTGGAAGAGGAGCAGGAGGCGGAGGAGGAAGAGGAGGGGGAGGAGGAAGAGGCACACGAGCGTGTGTCCTTCTCTGACTCTCCCTTCTTTCTTCTCAAAGTTCTCCTGTCCACTTATTTACTGCAAAGTTGAATACAGTATTGGGTACGACCACAAACGGTGAAGCACATTCCCCTCTCAAACACACATTTGTCACTGTACGAACGTCACACGCACGCACGCACGCACGCACGCACGCACGCACGCACGCACGCACGCACGCACGCACACAGTCCCCCACAGTTTGTTGGATGTGGAGGGGGCATGC
>CM030179.1:5170373-5187873 GCA_017639675.1 Aplochiton taeniatus | reverse complement strand
TTAAAATCTTGTGCACCTCTACCCAGTGAGAGGTCAAATTGTGTTGATCGCAAAAAAAATAAAAAGGAAGCCGAAGCAGGCGTCGCGGGTAGGAGAGCAAGGTGGAAAGGGGGGGGGGGGGGGTTACGGAGGGGGGGGGGGCAGGATGAGATAGGGAGTTGGGTGCTGTGTGAGGGCGCGGTATCAAATCCAAAGGAGCATGAAAAATGCTTTGCATTCTAATTAAAAGGCCTAAATGAAGATATGCACAACACAAAAAGCCGGAGAGAGATCTCGGTATGGAAGCGCGCTCGCTCTCATTTATTATGGCTCCAAATGTTCCGCAATGACGAGCAGGTTGGATGCATTTCTACTCATTAGACGAAAACCAACATAGAACTCAAACACATCAAAAAGCCCTCAGCTATACGCCACAAGCCTGAATAACTAGTTACTGCATACTTTGATCCACTCGCCAGCCTCAACTTTAAAAAAAAAGCAGCGGAGAAGAAAACTCTAAAATTAAAAAAATAAGTTCTTGTTTAACAGGAGGAAAATGTCATGGCGGTTAAACTGCAATTATGTTTTCACAGGACAACAAGCACATAACACACGTTGACTCTGACCAAACAAACAGAGCCTGGGTTCTGTGATGAGGCTATGGAGGAAACAACAGGAGATGAAAGACAAACAGGGGGGGGGGGGGTGTTGGGGGGGGGGTCAGGCACGGGGCAACATCAGCTAGGTTTCTCTGGGAGCCTCTTCTCCGGGGACTGGCCCTTTTAAATGTGCATGAGCTGTCAGCACGTAAGCCCACAGAGGACATTAGCGGCTGCTCAGACCCCGAGCGGGCCGGCCAGCCAGTCAGCACCCACCCTGTGTCCTTTTAAAAACCTCCGGCCTCTGAGAACACTGTGCTCTGGGGCCAAGCCAAGCCATGCTAATCTCCCCGCCCCCCCATTTTTCCACCATCTTGCTGCATATTCAATCTATCCTTCACAGGCTGACGCTTCTGCCCTTTCCACCTCCTGCTTATGTAGCTATTCAAGTTAATAATTCATGGCTAAAAAACGGGCTTCGAATCCCTCCTGCCCGAATCGCTCATTTCAACAACAAAAAAAAAGAATAAAGTTTGATTTGTTAAATGCATTGCGCTTTTGCAAAAAAAAAAAAAAAAAAAATAGAGAGAGAGAAAAAGGACAGATTTGAAGGCATTGTTCCGAGAGGGAACCCCTGACCCGTGTCTGTTGTTTAGCTCCCTGCTGATAGGATCAGGGTCTATGACATCCTCCACCCCCCCACCCCCCCACCCCCACCTCTGTTACCATGGCCGGACAAAAGCAGGGGCTGGTTGTGAAAAGAGTTGCAGGAGGAGAGTGGGGGGTGTGGGGGGTGCAGAGGCAGCTCTGCATCCTGAACAATACCTGCCTTGTGCTAATGGAGGTGTCATCTGGCACAAGGCTGATTAGTCAGCGATTACAACCGGGCCTCGATTGCCGTGACAACTGCTGCACAACACAATGGGCCCTGATAGAGCCAGCTGTTTGGTCCTCCGCAATTAACCCGGCATCTCTCTCGTCTCCGGTGGCGCCCCCTGCCTCTAATTGACTATTGGGCACACAAAGCAGGGTGTGTGGGGCAGACCCCCCGGACAGTGCCCCCCCCGCACACCCACCCCCCACTCCCCGCCCGAGGGCCGAGGTAGAAATGATAATAATAGAGGTGTCCTGCCGACTCAGCCACCAGTCAATCAAAGACTCGGTGCCCCGCGGAAGCTTCCCGAGGAGAGAGAGAGAGAGAGAGAGAGAGAGAGAGAGAGAGAGAGAGAGAGAGAGAGAGAGAGAGAGAGAGAGAGAGAGAGAGAGAGAAACAAGAGAAAAGACAGAAAGAAAGAGCGTAAGAGGAGGAGGAAGAGGAGGAGGAGTGTGTGTGTGAGCCACCGACGAACGGGGCAGAGCAGGCTGCCACACAGGGGGCAGACATGTTGAATATGCCCTCAGCCCAAGAACGAATCAATTCAAGTGCATGTTGGGTAGGGGAGTGAGCACCCTGCTGCCTCGGCTCTGCATCCGGAAACCCATTTTTAGGCACACTCGTCTCCCCCAGTTCATCCCAAGGTTGATTTTCCGAGCGACGGAGGACAGGGAGAGACGGAGAGCACGAGACTGGAAGCAATTATTTCCCAGGTAGACCTCGGCTATCTATGATTGCAGAGATTCCAAAGTTGCTCCGCCATGATTTCTCGAGGATTAAGTCATCTGTGATCACTATTTTCCACTCCCACCGTAATCATCCGAGCGAACGCCACGGCCGGAAGACAATGGAGACGTATCCCCCAGACGAACGCGTCTGGCTTCCCTCCGCAGGACACTGACATATTTCCCCAATGGCAGGGAGGGGAATGAGAGTGTTTTACTGATGGTCTGTAGAGGCACTCAGCAATCTGCACGCTGATCCATCACAGCCACACAGCCATGGCGCTATGTCAAAAATGGATTTAGTCATTAAAATGGAGGTTCAAAAAAATAAAAACCCTTGGACATGGCTCTCAAATTTAATCTTTTATTTCATTACAGCCAATCTCATTTCAGATTCATCAATCCATTTCCTGCCCAGGCAGACGGAAGAAATGCAAAAATGATAGCCTAATTCGGGCTTCCCCCTTTCTCACATGCCCCTGCCAGCAATAAGAGCTCCTTCTGCTAACCTGGGCCGTAACCATCCATCTGTGTGTGCAAGTGTGTATTTGGCCTGGCTCAGATAAGACTCGCAGTCACAGATAAGCTCTAAGATGTAGTAGAGCAGACAAGATCGGTTCCTGGACAATACGTCTGGCTGTGTTACAAATACGACCGCACGACAATTATCTGTAACATCTGTGGACCTCTCGGTAAAATAATTCCACCAAATACTAATTGCATTTTCTGCAAAACCCTTTTCCCCGTAAGACACCGTATATAAAACATTATAGACCCAGAGCACTGCTGTGTTTACATTACCTTGTTAGCATTTATCTCTGTGGCCAGATGTTACAGAACCAAGCATGAAAATTAATTAGCTGGTTTGATGTGGCAACCTCATGCTCCTTGCAGACAGACCTGCCTTTTATGGGCTGGAGGGGAAATGACTGAGGATTGATTGAACCTGAAGGACTTGCTGTGTACACAGGGTCTGGCAGACAGACAGCACATGCACACACACACGCACACATACACACACACACGCACGCACACGCACGCACACACACACACACACACACACACACGCACGCACACACACACACACAGACCATGTTGACAGACAAATAAGCATCCTGCTTATAGCCACTTCCAGCTAAACCTCCCTTCCTCTCTCAGCCCGAGCTCCAAGAAGACTGGTGGCCACTTAAGGACGGAGGGCACGGAGCTAAAGAGCCTCACAGAGTGCCACTAACAAGCCTCTGGATCATCTCTCCACTTTCACCCCCTCCATTTCCTCTTTGTCTTTCCCTCCTTTGCCATCAGTTCTCTACCCTTCCTTCCCCCCCCCCCACCGTCACTCCTCTCCCTCGCTCTCGGAGTAAAGAGAGTTTCATCGGGGGGGGGGGGGGGGGGGGGGGGGGGGGGGCGCTCGCCCGCGCCGAATCACCTCGGGGCGAACACTTTATTATCTGTAGTCAAAGCGTCACCACAAATGCCATTCTACACACACAAGTGTCACTTTCCATTTGTCTGCGCTCCGCCGGCATTAGGCCGGCCCAGAGCCTGGTCTCAGACGCGCCCGGCAGGGCCAAGCCAACAGCGTGGGAAAGCACACGTCCCGCATTCCTGCCCCGTCAACACCACCGGAGCAGCGGAGCAGCCGGCGACCGAGGCTGGGGCATCAACAACAACATCCTTATCAGAGCGGCTATCACACACAGAAAAGACAGTCGATCGTTTTTTCCGCTACCAAGACATCTCTACGTATGTTCTCCACGCTGAGCGTGTGAAACAACATTACGAAATAATTCTGGGGGTATTAAGCTGAAGCCGAGGCTTGATAAGGGTTGTTTGATAAGGCTTGTTTGCTTCTGGTAAGAGGGACAGCCCTGGAGGCCCCCTGTATCCGAACCGAACCTCCACAGAACAGAAGCCCCCTGTATCCGAAACAAACCTCCACCAGAGCAGAAGCCCCCTCTATCCGAACCGAACCTCCCCAGAACAGAAGCCCACTGTATCCTAACCCTAACCCGAACCGAACCTCCCCAGAACAGAAGCCCCCTCTATCCGAACCGAACCTCCCCAGAACAGAAGCCCCCTGTATCCGAAACAAACCTCCACCAGAGCAGAAGCCCCCTCTATCCGAACCGAACCTCCCCAGAACAGAAGCCCCCTCTATCCTAACCCTAACCCTAACCCTAACCTGAACCGAACCTCCCCAGAACAGAAGCCCCCTCTATCCTAACCCTAACCCTAACCCGAACCTGAACCGAACCTCCCCAGAACAGAAGCCCCCTCTATCCTAACCCTAACCCTAACCTGAACCGACCCTCCCCAGAACAGAAGCCCCCTCTATCCTAACCCTAACCCTAACCGACCCTCCCCAGAACAGAAGCCCCCTCTATCCTAACCCTAACCCTAACCCTAACCTGAACCGAACCTCCCCAGAACAGAAGCCCCCTCTATCCTAACCCTAACCCTAACCGACCCTCCCCAGAACAGAAGCCCCCTCTATCCTAACCCTAACCCTAACCCTAACCTGAACCGACCCTCCCCAGAACAGAAGCCCCCTCTATCCTAACCCTAACCCTAACCTGAACCGACCCTCCCCAGAACAGAAGCCCCCTCTATCCTAACCCTAACCCTAACCGACCCTCCCCAGAACAGAAGCCCCCTCTATCCTAACCCTAACCCTAACCCTAACCTGAACCGAACCTCCCCAGAACAGAAGCCCCCTCTATCCTAACCCTAACCCTAACCCTAACCTGAACCGAACCTCCCCAGAACAGAAGCCCCCGTGGATGCGAAGGAGGCCACCGTACGTGCTGACTCGTGATAATACGGCTGGCCGTCCCCCTGGTTAACCAGCCAGCCAAACAACAACAACAACAACAACAGAGAGAGAGAGATGAGCTGAGCTGGCCCCGGCCGCAGAGGCGCCCTCTTTGTGCCAGAGAGGAATGCAGGCTGTCAGCAGCCATGTCAGGGGCCGGCTTTTGAGGGACCCTCGTGCGCCAGCCGAACACAGAAAGTGGGGCAACATGTTTACCCCGCCGCTTCATGCCAAGGCTCACGGACAAACAAAACCGACGGACCCCCCCCCCCCCCCAAAAAAAAGAATCTGCGGGCTTTATGTTGGTTCCCATGACGCTTAGAACAAACAAACGAAACGAAAAATAAAACAGTTGGGAAAACTAAAAAAACGCTCTCAGCAAAGCCCTTAGCCCAGACCTCATTTCAAGCCTGAGTTTCACCAGGCTCTTTCCATTTGTAATAATTTATGGGGCCGGATGGGCAACATAATAGATTAGGGGGGGGGGGGGGGGGGGGGGGGGGGGGGCGGGGGGGGATTATATTCATTACAAGGCGGTTCTTCGGTTAATAAGCAAGTCTAGCCGTAGGGTATGTGGGTCGGTGGTACTGCTGTTTGGGGCAGAGCCTGGTTCCATAAGCGGGTGGGGGAGGAGAAACCCCCGCCTCTCTCTCTCTCTCTCTGCGGACGGGCTGTGTGACGAGCTGCCTGCCCCCAGGCCCGCCCGGGCCACCCTCATTGTGCACACAGCATGGTCTGGAAAGCAGAGCTTTATCAGCGAATAACCCGAGTCAGCACAAGCGCCAGGGTGGCTATGAATTGCGACTGGCACACCAGCCGATATTGTCATGTGCTATTAGGCCTGTGCTCATGAGCCTGTGAACTCATTCCTGTGGCATCAAAGTCATCCCTACGCCCCCCTGCTTTCTCTGTCTCTCTCTCTCTCTCTCTCTCTCTCTCTCTCTCTCTCTCTCTCTCTCTCTCTCTCTCTCTCTCTCTCTCTCTCTCTCTCTCTCTCTCTCTCTCTCTCAATATATATCAGCCTCTCTTCCTTTTCTCCCTCTCTGGGCTTTTCTGTGTGTATCCAACCCCCCCTCCCCCCCCACCCTCCCTTCAACACCCACCAACGCAGAATGCTCCGACACAATACGCCCTCATTGGCCCTTGCGAGAAGACAGGCTCCGGTGCAAAGAGCCGCTGAGCCGACGCTCCACAGCGTTCCGGAGCCGGCTTCATTTCCAAAACAAACGTCTTTGGAGGCTAATTAGGCTTGGCCCCGTCCTCAGGGGCCACCCCTCGGTCAGAGCCCAGAGACAGCAGGCCGGCATGCAGCGGCAGTGCCAGTTGTTTTGTCTCGACACACCTCTGCAGATGACAGCTCTGATAAAGGGGAACAAAGGGAGCTTCAGTGGAAAGAGGTGCACACACACACGCGCACACACATATACACACATTCATATACACAAACACACACACGCACGCACGCACGCACGCACACGCGCACCCACGCACACACACACACACACATTCAGACACACATTCAGACACACACACTCGAACACACATTCATACACACAATCACACTCTCTTTCTCTCTCTCTCTGGGGCCGGCCATGCAAAGGCTGGCTGTAGGCAATGGAAACGCGGAAAAGCTTACCCTAGACTTCTTGCTGGGATGACAAGAGAGAAAGCAGGGCGGGCAAATAACCGACAGAGGCAGGAAAAACACGGAGGTACGGAAAACACAACAAGCAGAGAGGCAAAACCTGAAAGATCTGTGACAGGCCTCCCCTGTCCTTGCTGTCTGGGAGAATAATGCTGCTCCGCTACACTATTTATCTCAAAAGGCTACATGGGGAGCAAAGAGCCAGCGGCGCGCACACACACACACACACACACACAAAATACAAAGAAACACACAGTGACAAGCACAGGCACAAGCACGCGCGTGCGTGCACACACACACACACACACACACACACACACACACACGCACAGAGGTTTGAGTTGGGGACCTGAGGAGCAGAGATTGGAGGAGTACACAGAGAGAAAGAGATAAGAGAGGAAGTGGAGCAGCAGAAGGAGGAGAGAGGGAGAGAGGGAGAGAGGACAGGGAGGGAGAGAGGGAGAGAGGGCAGGGAGGGACGAGAAGAGGGGATACGAGAGGAGAGAGTGAAAAAGAGGAGAGAGTGAAAGAGAGGAGAGTGAAAAAGAGGAGAGAGTGAAAAAGAGGAGAGAGTGAAAAAGAGGAGAGAGTGAAAAAGAGGAGAGAGTGAAAGAGAGGAGAGAGTGAAAGAGAGGAGAGAGGGAAAAAGAGGAGAGAGTGAAAGAGAGGAGAGAGTGAAAGAGAGGAGAGAGTGAAAGAGAGGAGAGAGTGAAAGAGAGGAGAGAGTGAAAGAGAGGAGAGAGTGAGAGAGGAGAGAGTGAAAGAGAGGAGAGAGTGAAAGAGAGGAGAGAGTGAAAGAGAGGAGAGAGTGAGAGAGGAGAGAGTGAGAGAGGAGAGAGTGAAAGAGAGGAGAGAGTGAAAGAGAGGAGAGAGTGAGAGAGGAGAGAGTGAAAGAGAGGAGAGAGTGAGAGAGGAGAGAGTGAAAGAGAGGAGAGAGTGAAAGAGAGGAGAGAGTGAAAGAGAGGAGAGAGTGAAAGAGAGGAGAAGAAAAAGGGTGGAAGAAAAAGACGGGTAGAGGAGAAAAGAGCAGAGCAGAGGAGGGAGGGGGTGAGGGAGGGCTGTGCGTGTGTGTGTGTGTGTGTGTGTGTGTGTGTGTGGCGGAGGGGGGGTTGCCTGGGCTGGCCTGTCAGACAGGAGGAAGCGCTGGTGCGCGGGCCTGCAGGTAAATGGGAGAAGAAAGGCGCCCGCAGGCAGCCGGAGGCAAAGCCCAGGCCCTTCTGTTCTATCATTTAGGAGACAAGTCCTCCACTGATTCCCCATTAATATTTAACACCGCACCGACAACAAGGCTATTCGCCGCAGTACACATGCCAGGAGTGGAAGGGAAAGCAAGGCAAGGGAAAGGAATGAAAGAAAAAAAACACCGCCGATATATTTTCATTGATTAGTTCCCACAGTGTATTCACGTTAAAACACAAAACAAAACCAAAACAATCGGAGTTGAGTTTTAGAGGAAGTGGGATTTTAGATGCCATGCTGGGTCACAGGGTTCACTGAGCTAGAACTGGCAGTTGGGGTCAGCAAGAAACACACCTGCCATTTCACACGCGTCTGACACATCCACACCCCTCTCACATCCAAGATGGTGATTTGACTGACACACACACAAACACACACACACACACACACACAAACACGATGCACATGCGTGAACACACAAACACACACACACACACACACACACACACACACACACACACAGATATACAAATACACTTTTATTTAGCAATTTTAGTCTGCAATTTGCTTTTGTATATGCAACTTCCAAAGCGCACTAATGGATGTTAAACATCAAGCAGTAATGAGGCCATTAACGTTGTGCTGGCCTGTGCACTCTTATGTTTTGGTCCAGTCCATGTCCTCTCAGGCCTCCTTCACATTGGACTGGCCAGGCAGACATGTGCTGGTAACGTGTTGAAATCTACTGGGAAACGTATGTTCCCAATGTGCTTGCTAACTGAAATGCGTCAGTTGAGAAACTACATTTAAAAGATGCAGAATGGAATGGAATGAAATATGAAATGCTTACTAAATATACACAATTCATGTAATAAAAAAAAAATTATAATAAAAAATGCAACTGGTCTCCTTCCTATGATGAGTAATAACGAGGGCCCTCCTGGCGGCGTCAGCGGCCTTCCTTGCCAGACCCCAGTGGCACCTGGTGATAATCCAACCCCCCCGCCCCCCCCCCCCCCCCCCCCCCCCCCCCCCGTTCCCTGTCGCCACGGCCTCATCCGAGAGTCGCTACGGCCAGCAGCGGGTCACATCCTGAGGGACAGCGGGTCGCCACGGAGACACTCCCCTGTCCCTTCCTCGCGCTCCCTGGCAGCCAGGCAGAGACAGAGGGGAGAGAGGGGTGGTACCCCGCCCCCGCCCCCGCACCTGGGGCGCCCCCAAATGCCAGCTTGGAGGCTTTGGCAGCCTGGCAAGGCTCGTCGTCTCCACCACGTCCCGCTGACACTGAAAACGAGAAGAGTGGGCCCTCTGTTTCCCCGAGCCGGGCTCCCCCAGGCAGCAGAGGCAACGCGCTACACCCCCACAACCCGAGCAGACGGCAGAGGGCAGAGGGAAGGCAAGGCACTGTGGGATACCGCCCTCCGCCCGGAAGCCGTCCTCCATGTGCCAGCACTGGGAGGCAGGCCTGGCAGAGTCTGCTGCTAGCAGGCATGAGATAAGACCGAAAAACAGATCATCCATGCCATGCCGATAAAAATCCACTTAATCCCTTTGCAATATTATTTTAGTACTAATATTTGTGTCATAAATATTTCCCACAGCCAAGAAGCCTGTGCTAGTTACTTTACTTTACTTTTTTACTTTTTTTAAATGAATTGAATTGTGATTTTTTTTTTTTATTCTGTTCCATTGCTACGTTGGGAGGATAATGCAACCTACATTTTTTATGAATCGCTGCAATTCTAAAAACCCCATAAAGGTCAAACGATCCCGTCGGATGGCAACAGAAAAGGTCATGTGTCTTTGAGTGGTTGTGGGAAAGACAGGGTATTTTCGGAAAGTGGTGGAGGGGAGGGGCCAGACAACAGCTGCCAATCAAGCTGAGAGTGAAGAGATGAAACACCATGTGACCTCTCTGTTCCTCCACCTAAGAGTATGGAATAATGACGGCCTCTGGACTCCGGAGAATTCCAAATGGAAGACGGAAAAAAAGGAGGTTGGCACAATCAGTGGGAAATGGTCGAGTGCATGTTAAAATTCTCTATGGGTGGGTGTCTCTGTCTCTGTCTCTGTCTCTGTCTCTGTCTCTGTCTCTGTCTCTGTCTCTGTCTCTGTCTCTGTCTCTGTCTCTGTCTCTGTCTCTGTCTCTGTCTCTGTCTCTGTCTCTGTCTCTGTCTCTGTCTCTGTCTCTCTCTCTCTCTCTCTCACACCTCTCTCTCTCTCTCCCCCCCCCCCCCCCCCCCTCTCTCTCCCCTTTCACAACTCTCTCTCTATTCTTCACCCTTTTCCTGTATTTTCTCTCTATCCCCCTCTCTCTTCAGCTCTCCCCTTGGGGCTTAAAGGCAATCAGGGAAAAGGTTGTTATTCCTACTGCCACTGGTGGCCACATTTAAATATTCTATAGGCAACGCTTCCCCCATTTTGATTCGTACACCCGCCACTGGAGCAGAGTGCAGAGCAGCAATTTAATATGGAGGGCTGGCTCTACGGCCGTGTGTACCGGCTGTCTTAAGACAGGCCGTGTGGGAGCAGGAGCTGCAGGGTCATTACCTGGACATATTCACTGTCACCGTGAGGAGTCTTTAGAAGTCTCCAGAGGCTAACTAACTAATGGCTGCGAGGGCTCAACGCTGCGAAAGGCCTGTTAAAGGAAAACTACAACCCCCAGGTGGATGCCCCCCGTCTTATCCCCCAGGCTGTTTGTGTGACAGGCTCGGGGGTGTCTGTGTCAGGCTAGAGGAGAGGTGTGGGGGTGGGGGTGGGGGGGGGGGGGTCAGAGCCCAGTCTGACACGCTGTGCACCCCGGGACACTTGCTACGGCCTCCCTCATTGGCTCCCGGGGCCAAAAGGGTGATGCGACATGTGCGACAGGGCCTCCTGGAAGCGTGCTTCTCTGTGTGTGTGTGTGTGTGTGTGTGTGTGTGTGTGTGTGTGTGTGTGTGTGTGTGTGTGTGTGTGACGATGGTGATGGGGGGTGGGGGTGGGGGGTCATGGTTTTAATGAAGCTTGAATGAAGGCGCCAGGGTGGACATCCGGATAATGCCTCAGGTTTGATCCAATCCCCGGGCCAGGATGGGAGTGGTTGTGTAATGCGTGGCTACCGGGGGGCCACAGACTCACAGCCAGCCGGGTGAGAGAGCACTAAATATACATACACACTTCAACATGGCTGCCACAAATACTGTCCAACACAACAAAGCCAAGGGTGAATGTTCCCTGGATACAAAGCCGCAGCGCACCGGGAAGAGGGGGGGGACGTCACCAAGGGACATGGAGATCGGCCACCACTGCCGTCTCGGTCACGTCCCCCCGTCTAGCTGACATGCTGCACCGTGATTGGTGCACGGCCCTGGTAGGAGGGAGGTAGTGTTGTCTGGATCTGGGAATCAGAAGAGCAGGGGGGTGGGGGGGTGGGGAGGGTGGAGGGGGGTCCTGTCCAGCCTTCTTATCGTTACGAAAACCTTCTCTGTCCTCACCTCCCCGCCCCCAAACATGCGCTCACACATATATGCATGCACACACACATGCACTCTAACACACACACACACACACACACACACACACACACACACACACACACACAGAAACACACAGGAGAGCAAGGCCGGTTGAGTGCCAACCACTCCACCCTGCTCTGTCTCTGGCGGTCCAGCCCGCCCCCAAACACACACACACACACACACACACACACACACACACACACACCGCAGGAGGAGAGGAGGGTCTGGGAAGCTGGAAGGGGTGGAAGCGAGGAGTAGGAGGAGAGAGAGGGCGAGAGAGAGAGAGAGAGAGAGAGCGAGAGAGAGAGAGAGGCCTGAGCGAGCAGGGTGGCTGGGGTCAGTGGCATCCATCCACCCATTATCCCCCTGCAGGGCCTTTCCCTCTCATCTGACTGGACTGGGTGCCCTCTCTCTGGGGCACGACGTGATGAGAGGCCCTGGCTCCACCGCCGCCGTCTCTGCCTTTCATGTTTCCATCTAGGGCAGCAGCAGACAGACGTGGAGGGGAGCACGAGGGGAGCGAGAGAGAGAGAGAGAGAGAGAGAGAGAGAGAGAGAGAGATGGAGAGGGAGGGGAGGGGGGGTATGCTACAAATGTCACCCATAAGAGGGGATTTAATTAAAAATGACAGGGGCTGGCGCTGCAGAGTGCAGCCACATACGCGGAGAATTTGGGCACGCTGAAAGCAAGTGCCTATGATTTATAATTCAAGTAATGCTCTGCACTCCTTTTAATTCCACGGCCAGAGAGGGAAGAAAAAAAATATCAAAAGGCCGCTCCTGTGAGGCTAATCCAATATGATATTTTTAAGGGCAAGCGGTCAATGGCTTTTTGAAAAGCCAGCCACTTTCTCTGTCTCCCCCTCCTCTTCCCTCTATCTCTCTTCTCCAACAGCTTCTCTCTCCCCCATCCCCTCTGCGTCTCTCTCTCTCTCTCTCTCTCTCTCTCCCTCTCCCCAATCCGCCTCCCTTCTCCTTCCCTCTCCGTCTCCCTCCCCTCCCTCTCTCTCTCTCTCTCCCTCCCTCCCTCTCTCTTTCGCTCTCTCCCTGGCCTTGCCCAGACACAGAGCGGACTGCGATAATGGAAACATCCCGCTCTCCGCCTTCCGATCCTCCCGCTAAGCTCCGTGCGCTCGGGGGAAATTGATTGTCTGGCGAGCCGATCTGAATGCTTCCAGCTGATGGTAGAGCCAGTTAAGTCCTTTTTTATTGAGGGTATGAGGGATTTTTAATGGGAGTCGCATCAATGAACTGTGCAGTCGCTCTGCATCTGCATGCAGAGGCTTTTCTAATACCCTGCCCCCCCTCTCACCCCCCCCCCCCCCTCCTTCGCCCAAACCCAACACTACACAGCATGCCCGCCCCCCTGTTCCACTCCCCACCCCCCCACTGCCTCCTCGCAAAGGACAGCCCATGCAAATTGCGGAGCGCACCTCTCAGCGCGCCCCCGGCCCAGGTAACCTCCCCCGCGTCCCCCCCCCCCCCCCCCCTTCTCTCCGAGGGGGCGTGCAGCCTGGCGGGCGGGCTCCTATTAAGAGCCACCGGGTCACCTTCCTCACGACCCCCCTGCTCCCGCTGGCCCGAGCCAGGCCACGGGTGATCGATCACGGGCTCCTGCTCGGTGTGGGGAGCCCGGTGTGCCCACTTTCACCGGCCAGAGCCGACATCTGCTTTTCCGCCCCCCACCCCCCTTTTTTTTTAGGGCCTGGCCGAACAATCCCGTCATTGAGCCGGCGGCTACACAATGAGGAAACCCAACCCTGGCACCTCCGCGGGAATAGAAAGAGGCCCATTATGCTCAAACACACTCATTATGAACCTCTATACGGCCACTGTGTAATCTATCAATCAAAGGATAGAACAGGTGGAGCGAGAGATACAGGGAGAGAGAGAGAGAGAGAGAGAGACAGGGAGAGAGAGGGAGAGAGAGAGAGAGAGGTGGAGAGAGAGAGAGAGAAAGAGAGAATTAGTAAGAGAGAGAGAGAGAGAAAATGAGGAAGAGATGGGTAAGTGAATGGAAGGGAAGAGAAAGAAGAGGGCAAGGAGAAAACTGTTCTTCTTCTCTATCGATTTGAGTCCTGACTCCTACTGGCTGCTCCTCAATAAAGGGCCGGGGAGGAAGTGGGCTAATCCTGTCGAAATTGGAAAGAAGGAATCGATTAAGACGACCATTGTGGCCTCCCTCTATTTCTCTTCCTCTCTTTTTCTCCATCTCTCTGTCTTTGAATACCAACCCCCCCCCCCCCCCCCCCCCCCCCCCCCGCTCCGATTCCCCCCTTCCCCCCCTCCGGTCTCTCTGTGGAAGCTCATTAGTGGTGGACCCGGGTCAACCCTACTCCACTACGGAGCAGATAAGTCCTGGAGCACTCTCTGCACCGCCACTGTGAACCGCGCACACACCGACACACACACACACACACACACACATACACACACTCCGCGCGCGCACACACACCTACACACACACACACACACGTCCCCTGCACACACAAAACACACACCACGGCGCACCAGGTCAGAGGACAGAGAACCCCCAAGCCAAATATATGTATGTACACCTTGTCCTCTCGCCCGTCTCCCTGCTGTTTAATTTGAGCAGCGAACCCAAGGAGGGCATCGGGCGAAGGTGTCACTAACATCCTTGCCTTGAGGCAGGTCAGGGCTTAGCTACCCCCCCCCCCCCCCTTTCTATAGCCAATCAGGGCTTAGCTACCCCCCCCCTTTCTATAGCCAATCAGGGCTTAGCTACCCCCCCCCTTTCTATAGCCAATCAGGGCTTAGCAACCCCCCCCCCCCTTTCTATAGCCAATCAGGGCTTAGCAACCCCCCCCCCCCTTTCTATAGCCAATCAGGGCTTAGCTACCCCCCCCTTGTCTTTAGCCAATCAGGGCTTAGCAACCCCCCTTTCTACAGCCAATCAGGGCTGAGCCTTTTAACCCTCCGTCAGCTCTCTCCTCAGGCCGGTGTCCTGGTGATGGTGAGGAGGAAGACACAGGGCCAGGGCTATTTCCCCTAAGCCTCTCTGAGCTGAGGTTGAAAGTGCTAGGTTAGCCTGTTCCCTTCTCTCTAACCGCCACCCCCCCACCCCCGTATGTCCACCCCCACCCACCTCCGGCCCCCACCCCTCTAATCGGCTTGAGGTAGCTAGTTAACCTGCCAGCTAAACAAAGGTGCTCCTCATCACTTCTGTTCACCACTAATCCCCACGCTTCCAGGAAATGAGGCAGAAACGCACCTTGCATGAGACCTCCTCCGGCTTTAAAACCCCCCCACCCCTCCTCCCCATGGCTGCTCAGAACTAGTCGGGCTGGTCCTAGTGTCCTCAACCGGCCTGTGGGCAGGGGCCGGCGGCCGACCGTTGAGGAGCAAACAGAGCAGCTGTCCTGTTTTACAAGCGGCAGTCCGGGGCAGGCGGGCCTGGGTGAGGCAGTCCGGGGGCCAGACACTGTAAATGTTTACAGACCCTTGGGGTGGCCAGGGGCTACCGAGGCACGTTAAACGCTGTCTGTCCGGCTGGGATCAGCGCCGCTAACCAGCTCCTGGGGAGCACAGTGAGACAGCGGAACAGCAAACGGTTGAGGCCGGGGTCTAAGTGCGGGAGCGAGTTGGGAAAGAAAAAAACGGTTCGGAATTCCTGGCAGTAGCGAAGGGAGCACGGGGGGGGGGGGAGACAGACAAATAGCCAGCGGAAAGTCCACCAATCACCCGCTCTCGTTCAGAGTAGACGGGTCACCCCGTCCAACCCCTTGAACCTAGTTTAGGACGCAACAGACAACTACGCATACCTCTCTCATTCCCCAGCTCTCAATGCGGGTAGCTTCTTCTCCTAGACGCCCTTCCCCACACACACACACACACACCCCTACGCTCCCCACCCTAAAAACACACACACACGCACGCACACACACACACACACACACACACACACACACACACACACACACACACACCACATTTGTCCTACACTTACATTTTCGTGCGAGCACTTGCGGCGGCTCCAGGGTCTTGCTGGCACACACCAGGTGCTGGGGTGGAGGGTTCTGCCTCCTCTGCAGACAGGCCAGCATGGCGGCGGGGGCGCGGTACTACAGCCGGGGGACTGCTGCGGCCAACCTACAGCCGGAGGAGAGACAGAGGGAGAGAGGGGGGGGGGGGGGGCAAAAAGGAAGACAGTGAGACAGGGCAGGTGGGGGTGGCAGATAAAGGGGGTGGAGCTCTGAGGGCATGTCTGAAGTGTGTGTGTGTGTGTGTGTGTGTGTGTGTGTGTGTGTGTGTGTGTGTGTGTGAGTGTGTGTGTGTGGGGACGGGTGGGGGTTGGCTGGCTCTGGGCACGGGTTCTTTGCCCCGGAGTTAATTGGGGTAGTGAGTCTACAGCTGCCTGGCCTGTCCGCTCTGTGCCCGGAATGATAAACGCACACCTGCCCGATACAGGGGTTCCGACGGGCAGCGGAGTTCAGAGAGGCTCGCTGCGCAGACCACGCCACAGACCCTTCCTCGGTGTATGTGTGTGTGTGTGTGTGTGTGTGTGTGTGTGTGTGTGTGTGTGTGTCCGGTAGCAGCAAAAACCACTCAGCGCCTACAACCACCTCTGAGACCGCTAAAAAAATCAACCACAACAACAACACCCTCCCAAAAAAAACAGATGCGATGAAGAACAAATGTTCAGGACTGAGAGGCGCATTCCTTCCGGGCCAGAGAGTGTGTACATGTGTTGATTGATAGCGTTATCTATAGACGGCAAAAAAAAAATGGTAATGCTGAGAAAACAGCAGTCTATCTACTGCAACTTAACATGCGACAGCTCTGGGAGACTGTCAGGAAGGGCCTGAGGGAGCGAGATGTGAGTGTGTGTGTGTGTGTGTGTGTGTGTGTGTGTAACTGTGTGTAGTGTACCGCTGGTCTATGCGTGTATGTGCGTGTGTGTATTTGTGTGTGTGGGGGCGTTTGTGTGTGCGAGCAATCGTTGATGTGTTGGGAGGGGGGAGGGGGGAGAGTGCCAACCGTACATCAGGGCCAGTGACGGCACTAATCAATCTCCCCCTCGGCCATAAATCTCCCGCGCTGCCCCCCCCCCTCTCTCTCTACAGCCCCATCGCTCCGGAGGAACCGAGGCGGAGGGTGCTGCCAGCCCCAGCTCAAAACGCCCATCAGAACCAAGGGGGGGGGGGGGGGGGGGGGGGGGGGAGCCACAAGACACATACAGTCAGAACAATAAGTCTCCTTGAGGAAGACCCACACGCAGGCAGACGTATTGTCAGCACGGCCTCGCGCTTTCGGCGCAGAGTGGATCTCTTTTCCAGCGAGACCGGGTGCGACACCAGATATCATTTATCAGAAACCTACCAACGTCACGCGGCACAATGGTGACTGATTACTCGCTCTTCTGGCTAAATTAACAACCAGGGAGAGATCAGAGGAACCGCGAGGGGATGAACGCCGTGCCCACAGAATGTGTTTTCACGTGATAGGAATCGGCTTCTGCAGTGTCGCTCAGCTTGGTAAAAGCCACTATTCAGTTCACCCCCCCCCCCCATCTCCCCCAACAAATGCATTTCTATAAAGTGCATTAGAGAAGCTCCTTCTGACCTGAAAATAGCTTTCCCTGTGTGCTTAAAGTATTGCAGCTTTTATCCTGCCTCGGTTTTGTGTGTGTGTGTGTGTGTGTGTGTGTGTGTGTGTGTGTGTGTGTTTGTGGTGGAGCCTCCTGTCCGAAACACATCGATATGGAACGCTATCGTTTCCATTTCCAACAAAGAGCGCCGGCGAATATTTCATCTCCGCTGTCACCGGCCGGCATCTCCAGCCACGATGCGCCGCAGATTATTGAAAAATGATTTCTCACAGGCTTGTCAGAGGCTTGTCTCTCAACCCCCCCCCCCCCCCCCCCCCCCCCCCCCGCCCACCCCGTTATTTATTTTCCCCGCGGATCACTAAATGAACATTTAGCCACCTGCCACCAGTCCATTACTTAGTCTTATATATGATCATTTTAATATGAAAGAAAGCAATTACAATGATTAGGAGTTAAATGACTGGCAGCATCTCCGCCACCAGCGGCTGTTTGCACGCGTTCAGGACAGAGGACACCGAGGGAGTCTGTGGGAAAACCCTCTTTGGTTAGTCCGTAATCGCTGCTCCCAGCCTAGGAAGCAAGACAGGCAGGATGACCAATGCAGGGGGCAACG
>CM030179.1:4845373-5167873 GCA_017639675.1 Aplochiton taeniatus | reverse complement strand
AGGCATTGTTAACAAATCCCTCCTGCGTCACAAAACCAGCGCCACCAATTCTCTCACAGCACAAGGCCCCGGACGGCGATACAATGTCCTGAACGGCCTCATCCCACAGCTCTTACCTTGCCAACAACACATCACAGCGGAGCCCTCGGGAACCATGAAAAGAAACACAGTCCCTCTAAATGCCACTGTGTTCCAGCCCACAGGAAGGAGGAAGGAGCCTTATAGTCCTGATGTAAAGTAAAACAATCATATATGGACAGGCCAGTGAGGATAATATAGTATTATTGTACTTAAGTAAAACAGTCATATATGGACAGGCCAGTGAGGATAATATAGTATTATTGTACTTAAGTAAAACAATCATATATGGACAGGCCAGTGAGGATAATATAGTATTATTGTACTTAAGTAAAACAATCATATATGGACAGGCCAGTGAGGATAATATAGTATTATTGTACTTAAGTAAAACAGTCATATATGGACAGGCCGGTGAGGATAATACTGCATTATAGTCCTGACATAAAGTAAAACAATCGTATATGGACAGGCCGGTGAGGATAATACAGCCTTATTGCCCACATATGTGTGGTGTTATTAATGTTCCTATACAACAGCATGTTCCCCACAGCAGTATTCACCAGAGGGGTTCCACTACAGATGGAAGGCCTTGTGGGTAAAAACAGAAGAAGAAGGAAGAAGAAGAAAAAAAGAAAAAAAAAATGAAAACACACTCCGCTATTAGGCTTTTTGCAGAAGCTATTAGGTTCCATATTTCCAGTCAGAGGCAATATCACCCCTGGGGATGCAGGGTGAGGAATGTCTGGCAGGCCAGTGGCAGTGAGTAGCCTGTCATCTCTAATCACAACATGCCTGCGTGGACTAATGTCAGGCCTGTAATAGCAACGAGGACTAATTGACTTCACGGCCAACTGCTGCAGCTTGGTATGGGAGCTAGTGTTCATTAAGAGCAGTTTAAAGGCCAAAGGAATCAGCAAACCGTACAGTCACTGCCGAGAAGGAAGCTCCATACATTGCGACGCAGAGACCCGGCACATGCGAGCGGTTTGAGCTGTCAGTCAGTCAAAATCCGGAATTTCGTGACAGCACGCTGAATCTGAATCCACACCAGAATAAATACACTTGTATGAAAAGCTAATAAAGAGGTCGTTTCGGCAGATGTTTGGCGCGTTTCATTTTTTCGGAACGAAACGGAAAACAAAAGCCAAACCACCTGCAGCGAGCGCCACGAGATTGAGCCCTGGCAGGACCGCTGAGGAGCAGTGAGCAATGGAGCCTCGAGACCGGTCTGTCAGGGAGACAACGGGGGGAAACAGACCAAGTCATAATCCTCTCTTATTGCCTCGGCGAGGCCTGGTTCGTTTCTGCGGTAGCCGTCCACACTGGGTCTCAGTGGGGCACGGAATTCAGTTGTCCATGTGACAGGCCACGTGATGAACACTCCCCCAACCCCCCACCCCTCCCTCACACACACACGCACACACACACACACACACACACGCACACACACACACAATCTTGACATTACAGACTCACACACCAGACCCTCTTTACACCTCTGGCTGTCGACGTGTTCCATTGGCAGCCTCTTCATACCTGGAGCTTCATAGTTCAACCTCCAAACTTCGTCCGCTAGAATGCGACTAGAATGTTATTTGAGGAGGAAACCAGACGCTTGTTAAGCTCATGTTTAGTTTAGCTTTTAGTGCTGTGAATAGCCATGACGTCGTTGTCACTGACCACACTCCCTCTGTAGAAAAAAAAACAACTACCATAACCACACTGAAATGTAGTTCCCGAGAGCTTGAGAGAAGAAGCCTGATCCTGCAGTAAAACGTCCTGTTTTATAGTCACAAATACGTGGGTTCATGGCTTAACAAAACAACAATAAAACAAGGGGCTATTGTATTCCCCTCCTCCCTCTCCAGAGATGGGTCTTTTGAATATTCAAACCGCATTCGTTCATGTCTTTTACCGTTTTGTTCATTGTTTGTTGTGCTGTCATCTCTCAGCTTGGCTCCTCAGCTTCAAAGAGAGGCTTACAGAGTTTTTCAATTTAGGAGTAAAATGCAAAAAGAAGAGGGAAAAAAGGAGAGAGAGCGAGCAAGAGAGAAAGACTCGCATACATAAAATGCTCCCATCCCATCTGAAAACGCACTTTTTAATGTGTAGTCGATAAATCAATGGGAAATAATGAAAAGCAAACAAAAGGATTTACACTCCTTGCTTTTGAATAAATACCTTTCTCTGTCTGCCAGTCCTTAGCTGACCCCGATTCCCAGCGTACAAAGGACACCTCAAGGGTGTCTTTACTGGAGTGATCGAGCCAGAGATCTATTTCCCGGCGATGCACGCGGCCCTGCGTTGCGGGGCCTGCAGGGCAATCAAACAGGCCAGAGTCTAAACGCTGACACTGACCTCATTCACTTTGTCTCAACGGTGACAAGAAAGGCATGTCTCAGCTAGCGTAACGGATTATCATCACTTAAGAAAGACTAGCGAGGGCTGGGTAATAAACAGAACAGGCAAAATACTGGAACTAACTGCATTGTTGGTGTGCTCTTCACCAACTGAAACTCAAAGTCGCGTTTCATTTTTGCTTTGGAACTCAAGTGAGCGCCTTCCACTGCGCCATGATGTCCAGCTGTTGTGGTGCTGCCCGTTCTCAGAGCCATGTCTGAGGCTGCCAGGGGAAGAGGCGGGTGGGGAGAGGAGGAAGGTGAGCCTCCCGCCAGTCTTAATCACCTGCTGGTTACCGTGGACTGCAGCCCACAGAAACCAGCCAGCTGTTCCCACAGGGCTGGCAGAAAGCTTCTGACCGACTAACTAACGAAACGAGAAAAAAGGGCGAAAATCAAGCGGAATGCACGTGCAACGCAGAAACGCGTGAACAGTAGTCAGGTTGAATTGGGGCTGGGTGCGTCTGCAGTTACACTGGTTGAAAATGAGGTTTTAAGAGTTAAGGCGATAGCTGTCCTCATATAACAACCGTACGCCCCTGCTCTGTACAGAAAGGGGTGGGAGTGGAAAGAATCCCGAGTTCTAATGATTTAAAACGGTCCTTCCCATGACAAAGGGAGCCTGATAAAGCGCTCCGCTATCAGTGAAGGTGACCAGCGCGGCAGGGGAATCGCAGGAGTGGCTCATTACAGAGATAGCAGTCAACGTGTGGACTGATTATCTCTTCTCATCCTCAAGTTTGTCCTCGCCCTATTTTATTTCCGTGGTACGTGAGATTTGCAGAGCAGACCGACTGGCTCTGGGTCTGGGGAGCTTGTTCTCCCCGTGCAGGGTTTGGTTACCGCCATAGCACCAGTACAGAGGTCGGTTACTCGTAACTTTGCTTCAAGGCTATAACTATGGTGATGCACACTTGCTGAGTGCAAGGTAGACACACAAAAACAACACTGACTGGATGCAGTATAATGTCATAAACAGTATAGCATTTTGAAGGCCGTAACAGCGTATGGCTTTGATGTGCCCGTAAAACACGGTCTTATACCGCGACAGAGGCTAAGTAAACGCACAGGCCTCTCCGAGCTCCAAAGCGTCTCCTTTTCCTCAGCGAGAGAAGGAAGTTGGACTGAAGTAATTCACTTTGTTGATGGTTGCTGGCGAAGTTCAAGGCCGTCGTTGTTTTCCCTGCACATCAAAAAACCATCTCAGAGTAAAAAAGAAAAAAGAAGTAAAAAAAAAGAAAGAAAAAAAAAGCCCTGGAGATGTCTCTTTCTTCCTGTGGCCTCTCCCTGGCAGATGAGCTCCTGCTGCTCTGGCCTGTGAGTTACAGCTCCGCGCCCAGGTTTGTCCTTCAACACAGACAGGTAGCACTGCCAAGACCTAGTAATTAGTGCAGATGGAGACTGTAATACCCCTCCTCCACTCCCCTCTCCTCCCCTCCTCTACCCGCAGAAGATGCCGAGGGAATGTATTCTAAAAATTCCTTCGTATTAATTCAATTCAAAACCACTCCAGACACCTTGCTGGAGGCAGGCGATAAAAAGGTGAGAGAGCGGCAAGTCCATCTCACAGGTGGCGCTTTGGATCTGCATTTTACGTTACTGCTCCCCCAACAACTTCCCGCGCACGCACAAACGCGCGCACACACACACACACACACACGCCTCAACAATCTCCTTTCTCTCATGAAAACACACTCCCAGTCCTGACCCTAGGCTTTACAACAGGGACCCCATCAATAATTAAAAGGGTAATCTAAAAACCCATTTTAGTTGGGCCGTCTTTCCTGCTTCACCACACCATCCCTCCTCCTCCTTCTCCTCCTCCTCTTCCTCTTCCTCTATCTCCTACTTTATTTTCCTTTCCTTTTTTAGAAGATCTAGTTAGAGATCCCATTAGCATGAGAAAGCAATCTGGTAATTGTCCTCAACCTACTGAGTGATCCCTGGGTAGAGGATTAGGTAGAAAAAGCCCTATTTCTACTCGGAGCACAGATGCTGCCCACAACCACCCACTCCAGATTAGATGAGACAGCAGGGGGATGAAGCAAACCTCAAACAATATTAAATCAAAAAATACATTGGCAGGAAGTTAAAACCTATATCAACTTCTCTTCACCTCATTACCCTGCCCCTACGCAAATGTGATGACCCCCTCAGCTTCACCAAATTTCCTATTTTTTTAATCTACTAATATGCTTTTCTGTTTAAAATAGGGATTGGGAAAGGCGGCTTAAAAGTTTTTTTCCCCTCTCCTTCTCTCTCTGTGTGTGTGTGTGTGTGTGTGTGTGTGTGTGTGTGTGTGTGTGTGTGTGTGTGTGTGTGCTTTACGTGGTGTATTTAGAGCTGAATCTCCCTAAATCACCCCCGTGGGCCACCCTGTCCGTCACTAATCCGCCCAGCACAGCCCGCTCATGGAGGTGTCACATTTCTGGCACTCCTCCTTGGGATAAGCACTTCAAACACCAACCGCCTCTCTCCCTGACCTTTCCACGGAGATGATCGATTTAGCCCATTGGATTTATTCCACAAACAGGCAGCCATTACATAAAAAAAAGGCAAAGAATTTACCTCTAAGGCACAACTTCAAAATCCATATAAAGCTTCATAGGGGGTTCGGTTTTCATTGGCTTTTTCAATCCAATTTCTCCCCCAGCGTTAACAGATATGGCGCCCTTTCACAGGCTGTTTTAGTATCTGAATTAGCATACAGCCAGAGATCTATAGCGGGAATCGCTGGCGCAAATCACAATGCCGAGAAATATCACGTTTTCTTAGAAAACCTGCACCGCAGAAAGTATCGTTCCCACAGTACATCGAACACGTTCAATCAGAATCATAAAAGACCTACAACAATGGACTTGGTTAAACATAGAGCGATGACAGCTTACGGAAGTGAGAGACATCGTTAGAAAATGAACTCGAGTGCGATTGCCTGCCGAACACGTGTGAAAGCACCTGCACAGTCTGTTTGTGTTCATATTTAACCAGACCAGGAAGGGGAAAGGGGTAAACCCCGGGACATTGAGGCCAGCCAAAAAGGTCTGCAGTTCCCCTGCTACACGAGCCATTTAGTCGGAGAGACGCAGGCTGCCTTGCTTTCACGCCCCAACACCTTCTACACATGCTCTCAAAAAGGACAAGACTAAACAATCTGCACAGAAACACTGGGGAGCACTGTGGCAGATAATGGACAAAAGGAAGCTGCTTGGCAAAGTGATAAATCTCAACATCCCAGACTGTAAATAGTAAAAAAAAAAAAAAAAACGTAAATCACCTCCAGGAAAAAAAAAGCGAAGAAAACCTATGCCCAGTATGAATGGAAAATAGTTGTATTTGGTGTGATAATACCCGTACCAGACAAAGCCAGAATCCCTCTTAGGTGGCTCTGGGGTTTGTTATTCCCCCTTGATTAGAGTGACCAGCGAGGCTTTGCTTGGAGGGTCTTCTGCTCGCTGCATAATGAGGCGATGGGGCCCCTCCTCCTGCCCCCTTCCCTCTGCATCCTTGACTGGAGTCTTTGATAGACACTAATTCTAGTTTCATCTATAAAGCTCCTCTCATGCATTTTTAATAGAATCTATTACTTTAGGATTAAATTATAAAAGACTGCCCTCCTTAAATTTTTAATAGTTTGCATAATTGGTATCAGGGACCGAATGCCATAAAAACCCAGTTTGTACAGGACTGAGGTCCGGAACGAGCCATACAAAACCCCCGCCTGAACACAAAGGAAATGCATGAAGTGACACTGTCACACACACACACACACACACACACACACACACACACGCACACACACACACACACAAACACCCACACACACACACACGCACACACAAACGCACACTATATGCTGGCTAATGCATTTAACTCCACGCACACGCACACGCGTCCACACACACACACACAATAAGGCCGCTTCCTTACTGAGGACAATAAGGCGTTATCTAAAGCGCACAGACTGGTAAGAGTAAAAGCCAGAGAATTCCAAAAGTCGGGGAGAAACGGGGTCGAGCAGTTTTGGTTTCCCTTCCTGAGCAGAGGCCCGGAGGTCGGTGTGGTCACCCGCAGAGGCCAGGAGGCCGAGCGAGGCCGTCAGAGACACCTGCTGCCACCCGTGTCAAGACGAACGCTGTCACTCAGGACAGGGAAACAGCAAAAGCTACTTAGCAGGTTTATAGCCTTGTCACGGGTCCCTGCAGTCGCCAGTGGCGGTGTGCACTCAGGGCTAAATGAAGACGCACTCCCCTCCGTTCCCCGTTTCAAACAGTCCAACCACGGGGGGGGGGGGGGGGGGGGAAACCCTCCTCCAACAGAACCCCCGACGTCCTCCCTTCAGCTCCCCTCTCTCCAACAACAGACAATCAAAGAGGACGGCAAAGAAAATAACCCAAAAAAAGAAAAGAAAAGAAAGAAAGAAACCATCCGAGGGCATTTCCTGCGATGTAGCGCGTCCTTTAAAAAACGGCGCACGTCACCAACCCCTCAAATGAGCACCGCAGGGACACCCCCACCCTGCTCTACCCCCTTAACGCCTCACGGCTGCTGGTGGCAGTTCCTCGGCATATCTGGACGGAGGAAAATATTTCACGCTGTATGAATTATTAAGCGCAGACCGGGTGCTAAGCAGTGTGGAGATAGGCCAGTTATTCACAGCTCCATTGGGATGAACGCGTTGGAAAGCCGGGGCCGCTCGCCGATCAGATCATTTGTCAACGCCGATAAACAATTTACAACGGGAGCCCTTTTTCAATTTATTTCATTGTGCTGTCACTGCAGTTTTCCCCCTTCCCGCCAGCCCTTCCTGGCAGCCCACCCTCCTCATCCCTCTACGTCAGCCCCCTCTCGTCTGGCGCGGCGGGCGCCCCCGCTCCCGAACGCACGGCCCTTCTACCTCGACGCTCCCTCGCTCCGTCGTTTCCTCCCTCTTAACGGCCACGGGAAGGGGGTGGCCGGAGCGAGACGCGGCAAAACGGCCGTCAGGCGAGGAGGCAGAGCCAGAGGGCCTGAGCTCCGGAGGTGCAAGAGGGGGAACAGGCCACGTCGCTCCAGTCAGCCTAGCGGAGGCGGAGGTGCGTGTCGAGGGGCAGCCTGGGTGGGACGGTAGGCGGAGGGAGGGGAGAGAGAGATAGGCTGGGGCCCCCGGATATCTGTGACCCAGCGGTGGGGAGGCGGCGGTTCGAGCCGACTGCGTCTCCGTGATAACGGGGATGGAGCCAGAGGGGTAGAGAGGAGCCTGGGTGTGTCCGACCGCGTTTCATCATCCAAGGCCCCTAAACCCCCTGGCTGGGAGAGATAGGCCAGGAAGACCCCATTAGGTACAAACAAAGAGGAAACGGTGGCATTAGGCGGCTGCCGACGTCCTGACGCTATCGGGAGGAGCGAACGTGTGACGCTGCAAAGCACTGAGAGAGAGAGAGAGAGAGAGAGAGAGACAGAGAGAGAGAGAGAGAGAGAGAGAGAGAGAGAGAGAGAGAGAAAAGAAAGAGAAAGAGAGAGAGGGCCATAAGTGGACTCATTACAGTACAGTCAAGAGAGATGAATGTGGGCAGATTGCTCTGAACAGAACAAAAAGCCTTTCACACTGACGTGTTACTAACAACGGTTAAACTTCATCCAAGTAATAATTTGATTTAGACTGCGATGTGGCCGGGAAGCTTGCTGCACTTCTGTCAAGACGTGGGAAAGCATGAGAGAACGAAACACATGATGTCAGTTCTAGCAGGGGCCAACTCTTGTCTAAATAAAAACACTACCATAAAGACAGAGGGCCACAGCGTCTGAAAACCCCGGCCACCATCCGTTCAACCCCGATTACTCAAGGTAAGAGGATTTCAATTTACTCCACAAACAGAGGGGCATTGAAAGGCAAGCTGGAATTTCCCAGAGGCCTCTCTCCGGAGCCCTACAGTACGACAGCAATCAGAGGAAGAGGATGGTGTGCTACCAGATACCAAAAAAAAGACAAAACAAATGATAGACGTGAAAAAACACATATCCACCGTTGTTTTGAAGCACCCAGCACAGGCTGGAAAACAGTAAGTGCGCAGCGTCTGTTTGTCTAAAGGCTCAGGGAGAGCGGTTTGACCTGCAGAGCGTTGTTTGCATACCTCTCGTGATGGCGTCCTTTGAAAGTGGGATCCAGACGGGCTCGGCCCCGCTGAATGGGCCGAGATGTGAAAGGCAGAGATGTTAGATAAATGTGCTCAGAGCCAAGGTCTGTGCCCCCTTCCCGATGGTGCATTCTTGCACACAAACCTCTCGCTCTCTCTCTCCCACACGCAGTCACACACACACACACACACACACACACACACACACACACACACACACAGTCACAAAACACACACAGTCACAACACACACACACACACACACACAGGGTCACAAAACACATACAGACGCCCAGTGCCAACAATCCCAGTGAGGGCACCGTTTGTTTTGGGACAAGGTGACCCTGTGGCCCGGGGGCCTGTGAACAGACACAATGAAGGCCTCTCATCCTCCACGCCCCCCAGCCGGCTGCGTTTGGGGCATGACAACACCCCGCCACCGACGATCAAAAACCTCTATTCAGGGTGCGCCCCCCTACCCCCCCGACCCCCCCCCCCCCCCTTGAGATGGCTCCTTTCACGCCCCGCACAGACGGAGCGAAATCCCTGCTTGTAACCCCCGAGTCATGCAGCCGACAGATGGAGCCGCTATTGAGGGGAGGAATGGCGGCGCGCGGAGGCCCGCGATGGCTCCCCATCCATCCCCAGTGGAAACAATGGGGCAGCAGGTCAAGAGTGCTGTCTGCCTGGGGAGGGAGGTGGGGGGGTCAGAGGAGTGGTTTTAACAGCGCAGAGCTATGCGAAACCCTTTGATACCGAAAGAATCCCTTTGGATCCGGAGGGAGGGAGGGAGGGAGGGAGGGAGGGAGGGAGGGAGGGAGGGAGGGAAGGAGGAGACTCGGTGGATGTGTGTGATGTGTCGGAGTTTGCCACTGTGGATCCGACGCCGACAGGTGGAAGGGGGGAGGGTTTATGCGAAGGCAGAATCTAGGACGATGCTGTTTGTGTTTAACCTCCCCGAAGGCAAACAAGAACCAAAAGACGTCCCCGCCAAAACACACTGGCAAGGTCAGAGGGAGGAGGTAACCCGTGCGTCGGCTTGGATCTAAACTAATCAAAGGCGAGATGCACAAGCACACACAACAAAACAGGTCGGGTTTTGATGCCAGGCTGAGTAAACATCAGTCTGAGGGAAAAACACCTTCTTCAACAACATTATAGCATGAGCTTCTAGACACATGTTTTAGGAGAGTACGCGAAAGTCAGTACTAGGAGCAAACGCCTTGGCAGAGCTAGTTCAGGCAGAGCCACTCAGACCTCACCAATCACCCATTCACACACGCTCAATAGTTTAACGGTGGTCTTAAACCTCGGTTCATTCACCACACTGGCTCCCACAACTCCTCCAATGTTCACTGGGGCCTACACAACTATTATTATTATTATTATTATTATACCTTTATTTCACCAGGAAGTCCCATTGAGATACAAAAAAAACTCTTCTCCAAGGGCGACCTGGCCAAGAAAGCAGCTTTACAGTCATTTGTACACAAAGATGAATGTTAACAGAACAAAACAAACAGTTAAGAAGCAATAGGAATGACTCAAATCATTGCAAAATAATGCTCCAGCTGTTGCTGCTGCTGCACACCCACCTCCACCCCAGCCTCCCCCTACTTCAGGTATGTTGCTCAGTATCTGTCAGGGGGGAATCTGCAGATATCTAACCATAACCCTAACCATGGTTGTTCACTGAGTCTTTGAACATGACCTCGCACGGGAAGGTAATTCAGTGCAGACAACTTTCAATGTATTAACATGTTATATCAATAAACAGCATAACATATTGTGAACTGTCCTGACTGAAATCCAGATTTTTAAAGCAAGCAAAATAACATACATCTCTTCTCAAAAGGTTGGATCAAATTAATAATTGTAACTAACAAAAAAATGTATTTGGATATTGATCATTCTTTCAGCTGCTGCTTATAATCTGAGAATGAACTATTAGCACCAAACTAAAGCTAGATAAGTAAGAAGATATGTTTTTCCTGACACTGCATGACTCATTATTAATTAATCCATCTCCAGTGTTTGTGGACATAAGGGAGACATGGAAAGGAAAGGGCAGCCACAGGACCAGGGAGAATGAACATCTATGAATAGCTCCACACGCACACACACACACACACGCACACGCACCCGCACACACACACACACACACACAGTCACACAGTCACACACACACACATACACACACACACACACACACACACACACACACACACACACACACACACACACACACACACACACACAGTCACACACACACAGTCACACACACACACACACACAAACAGGTAGATCGCAGAACAACTGACACACGAGGCTGACCGGCCCCCGTCCAACCGAAAGTCAATTCGGCAGCATTGACCGGCGGCGGTCTAGCTATCATGTGGCCGGAGCTGCCCAGGGTGTCAGTGAGTCCAGCCCTGCCGTCTGGATCTGGCCCTGCCTCCTTGGGTTTCCATGACCAGAGACTGCTTCGTCTCAACTGGCGGAGGGGGGGGGGGGGGGGGGGGGGGACATGCGGCGGATGTCTTTGGGGTGGAGGCCGGCCGTAACCCCGCACGCGGACGGAACGCGGTTTCCAGACGTGTTGTTCCCAGACATGGCGTTCTTCCCCGGCGGTTGGATTAGCAGTTTATGAGACTGTTTTGCAAGACAGAGAAGGCCATCGGTGTGAGTGTCAGACATGTTTTCTCTGTTTTTGCATTTACAACCGTCGTCCCAGGTTGATACGGCACAGGCTCGTAGAACACACTGTACAAAGCCCAAATATCCAGGAACAAAACACCGTCAGCTTGTTTTGGCAACACAATGAATCACATAGCTTTCATACAGAAAGAGGTTTGAGTTTCTGGTTGAAAAAAAAAATATATATATATATATGTCAGTAATTGATGTTCTATTGTAGTCTGTGGTTTACGAGAAGCACGCTATTCTACAAGGACAACCAATTTATTTTCCACAAACAATAAGCCTATATGTGACAGATTGTGACAAAGAGCGGTATTGTTATCGCCTGTGTTCCTGAGAACACACTACAATGTCTCAGCGACCTGCCATGAGCCACTCCAGGAGTCCAGCATAGAAAAATAAATGTAAAAAATACAATTCCAACCTTGACGAAGGGGATCAATACGCCAATACAGAAAAGAAAATGGCAAATAAACACAGTGACATTGGGTGAGGCTGCCAGGACGCAGATCAAAGCTAAGGGGGTGGATGTACCAGGGCTGGGGGTGGGGGTGTGGGGTGTGTGTGTGTGTGTGGGGGGGGGGGGCAGCCAGGAGCAGGGAGCCAAAGGTGGACACACACTGGGGCCAGGCAGCCCTGAGAGCCATCCCCTACCACCCCTGCTCTTATTCAACTTTCTGATACTGTTTGTTTTAAGAAAGACCCCCCCCCCCCCCGCCCGCCCCTTTCTTCTTTTCCCCGTGGTCTCACAAGCAACTCTCGGTTTCCTGCAAACAATACTGCCGGGCTTCGGCCCTTATTTAAAAGATTAATAGGATGCTGCTGAGGCAGGAACGCAATCAGGAGGGTTTCTGTGCCAAAAAAAAAATAAAAAGAGAGTGAGAATAATGGTGTGAAAACAACCCATAATATTTTCACGGTTACCGACTGGTTGCCGCGGCATGATTGAGTCTGCCCTGGCTTTAAGACCCAGCTGCCAATCAAAGCCCCCTGCATCAATGGGGTCCATTTGAATGATAAAACGACAAGTCACGAGCAGGCGATTTCCTTGTCACCCAAGCAGGGGCCAGTTTTGGAACGCGGACCCATCATGGGAGGAGACATTTCTCCACAGCCATATGGAATTTGGAATCTGCCTAGAGACACAGGCACCTCGCCCCTCAATCACAACACAATGCCTAATCACCGCGGTGTCTACCCCACAACCCTTATTACAATTGGCAGCCGAACGCTGTCACTGGAGATGGGCGACCGAATGGAAATCTGAATAAAAGATAAGCCTTAAGTGACACTTAATTGGAGACATCCAGGCTTTCGCTCAGCTCCAGTAAACAGGATCCATCAAACTTTCCCCAGCAGAGACCGTCTCAGTGTGCAGCTGTCTGTGGGGAGAGAGGCCCCCCTCAGCCCATCAGCAGAGAGTGATGAAGAAATCATACTTCAGTGTTTCGGATAACTTTCCCAGAGATCCCAGTCAGTCACGACGTCAAGTGCGCAGCGCTATGGTGACGTTTCCACCGCACATACTCTCAAGTCTACCATATGTCTGATTGAAAAAAGAAAGTATTTTTTTCTTCCCGAAATATGTCACTCCAACCAACAAGCATGACAGAAGCTAATGACAGAACGAGAGAAAAAAGGAGGAGGATGAGACGAAAAGTAAAAAAAAAAAAAAAACACACGCAAGTGGGACGGCGGCGATAGAAGAAAGAGTGAAAAAAAGAAAAGAAAAAAAAAAAGAAAAAAAGAAACGAACAGATGCTTTCCCCCCTTTCCCCCGGCTGATCCCAGGAGGAAGCCCCACGCGGACTCCCAGATCCTGGTTTGTGGCTGACAGAGGGGACAGGGGGCTCTGTTCTCCTCACTCAAGATGGCTCGGTGGCCCCCAACGCCTGCCTCGCCATCTCTGCGCCGCCGGAAGGACAGGAGGAGAGGGGGGTGGGGGGAGGAGGAGGGCGGGGGGGGGGGGGGGGGGGGGGCAACATGAAGGAGAGAGTCTCCCAGTGGGTTCTCGTCAGTTCCAGGCCATTACACCTCGCTCGCTGGGACTTTGTTTACACACACACAAACACACACACGTACACACACGCACACACGCTCACGCAAGCTAACACACACAAACACACACACGCGCACACGCGCTCACGCAAGCTAACACACACACAAACGAACACACGCGCACACACGCTCACGCAAGCTAACACACACAAACACACACACGCGCACACACGCTCACTCAAGCTAACACACACACAAACGAACACACGCAGCAGAGGCACACAGGCACAGACGCTCCATACAGCAGCTGAGGATTGTTAGATAGGATCGGAGCTGCAGTATATCTGGAGGAGGTACCGGCATGGAGCACGTTCACAAATAAATGACGTTCGGGACCATTACCATCAATGTCAATTAACCCAATTAGCCTATGCATGATAATGGTTATTTCAAAAAGTTGTGGGGAAAAAAAAAAATTACAGTAAAAGATGAATTTAAGTCCACGATCTAAGTCAAACCAAAACCTCCCAAGAATAGAATCACCCTGTACTTTATTTTAACCACATATTGGACTCTTCTTAGGCTGCTAAGTCATATATGGTCTGTGAGAGAAAGCAAACAGCCTGAAGTCTTACCCAGTGAGCCTTTTTTTCACTAAAAGATAAGTAGCCATAACATTCAATCAGGCCAAGCGACACAGCTGATGTGGTCAGCGGTAATGTGCAGCGAAAAGGCGTGACACACATCCACGGTCCACGGGGACCAGAGAATGGCAGCGTGCTGCCCCCGTGTGTGTTCCGTCTCTACAGATGTTTCCTTGGAGAGCGCCTGGCTGGATGGCTGGCTGTGGTGACAGCTGGACAGCTGTTCCCATAGACGCAGTCACAGAACCATACTAGACAAGAGGAGGGGGGGGGGGGGGGGGTGTTTAGTGTGTCTGTAAGAAGTTCCCAGGACGAGAGAAGCTGTCAAATTTTAGCAACGGTGCATGAATCTGGATAAAGAAAGGATGGCATTGAAACAAGAAAACCGAGAGAGTGAGAGAGGACACAGATGAGCAAATGCCAGACGTGGCAGCCGACCGTGAACTCAGCTCCAAAAAACAACAACTTCAAATCTCCTAATTGACATTGCAATGGAAGTGCTCTAGGCCACGCTCAACCAGCGGAAGACCCGATTAAAATGCGATCGCCGAATATTCAGTCCGTTTGAAAGGACCGTGACTTTCATGATTATAAACACGTAAAAGTTTAATTTGAACTTCTGAGACAACTTCAAATTAATTTTTTACCTCTGAGTCCATGAGAGAGAAAATATTTTCCAACGCTGGTCGGATAATTGGCCCGGCATTGAAACGAGGCTGTACTTGGGCAGACATCAATGGCTGCTGGCGATGAAAGGCAGCGTAAATTGGGGTCATGTTCAAACATTACGCCCCCATCCTGTCATTTAAATACACGGTCACCTACCATCACAGGAACATGTTCTGGCACTGAACGAACTACCATCCGCAGCACACACTATAGGAGGGAGAGATCCCCCCGCAAACTGCACCCCATCGAAAAAAGACGGAGATTATTTGTGAATTGATAACACAGCCTGCTGTAAAATATACAACAGAACCCACTTATGTTCCCAGTCTTGCTGAGAGAACAGAACGGAGCACAAATCTTCAGTTGAATGGCTTGGACTGGAGCCAGACATTTCCTCCAAAACTCTCATTCCCTCGGAGCACACCAGGCAATTCATTATGCCGCAAAGGGTCAGCATTTCATTCAACTCAATAAAAATGTTAATAAAACTAAGAGCTCACAAGAAAGGGCCTCACCACCTCTGGCCACTCGCATCAAAACGATTGTGTGTGTAAATGTTTACGAGACTATATGTGTTTCTGTGCGCAGAGTATGTTTGTGAGTTTGCGTGTGTGTGTGTGTCTTCATGACCTGGTCAGAGGTTGGCCACCCAAGAGCAGGCCTATCTAGCAGAGAGGAAATGGCTTTTACTCAGCAAAGTAATCCCGGTCAAATTCCACCAACTGCTCACCACAAAGTAGATTATGCCTCAGCGAATGTGCGACAGCAGGCATTCTGAACTCATACTGTGGGGGAAAGGATAAACATATACAGAGGTCGCATGATGCTGTAATCTAGGAAAACGAATCGTCCACTAACCCCCCCCCCCCCCCAAAAAAACTCCAACTCCACATCCACCCCCACCACCGGGCTCCTCTCCCACATAAATGAAAGGACCCATTAGGCAAATTTTCTAAGGACAGCAGTGGGATTATAATTATACATGACATCTTTCAGAGATAAAAAGTGATTACTCTGGATGCCAGTCTGTGAGGGTGGGGGGGGGGGGGGGGGGGGGGAATGCTTAGCAACCAGTCATTATCCTGGGGAGTGCACGGAGGTGACCAACCATCCGTCTAACTCCGGTGGCCTGGCTCGCCTGCCCACTCTACTCAACTCCCCCTCTACCCTCCCCCTCCCCCTCTCCCTCTCTCTCTCTCTCTCTCTCTCTCTGCCTCCCTGTCACTCCCTCTCTCTCTCTCTCTCTGCCTCCCTCCCTCTCTCTCTCTCCCTCTCCCTCTCTCTCTTTGTCTCTCTCTTTCTCTCTCTCTCCCTCTCTCTCTCTGCCGTCTCCCCGTCCGAATACAAACAGAGATAAAGAACGCCGCAATCGCTCTTGACACACAAATAGGTTAACACAATAAAGCCGGCTTTGCCTGGCTCACTCGAGGGAGGAAAGCAATTCCAGCAGCAGGCAGGAGGTAATAAAAAAGGACTAGGAGGGTGTGTGTGTGTGTGTGTGTGTGTGTGTGTATGTGTGTGTGTGTCCATACGTGTCCTCATGCCAGTGTTCCTATGTTTCCGTACTGTATGTGCGTGGAAGCAGACTTACAGCAGCTTCTAGCCCTGAGGGCCTAATATCACAGGGATTTTCAGCCCTTTCTTGACACAAGTAATAATAACAGAGGAGAAAATGACAGAAATTCCTGGCAGCTCCTGGGCTAAGATTAAAGAAAAAAGAAGCTTTAAACTATAAATACAGTCCCTCCTATACAAGAACAATGTACACTAATACACACCCCCACACACACACACACACACACACACACACACACACACACAAGAGACACACACAACCTTTCCTGGGTGTAGCAGCTCTACGTTTTCATTCACAAATGTGTTTTTTTTTTCAACCTTGGTCGAAATTCAACCAGAAAATGCAATGAATTTTTATTTGTGCACATATCAGCTTTCACTCTGCCGCCACTAGGTCTTGCAATAAAAGATAAAAATCTCCAGTTTTATTAAATCGGGTAGCATTCACACTGAGATAAGAAAAAGACCAAAAAAAAAGAAGAGGGGTTGCTTCGGCAATCACCGTCCAGACCAGACAACATTGTTTTCTCCAGTCAGTGGAAATTTCATTACCTTACAGCAACGCTATCAGAATTGGGTAACAGCCTCATTTTGTCACAGCTCCTAACCAGCCGTGGGCTTCACGTCACTCCATAAGTAGAATCCATTTGTAACAATTGATGCATGCACACTAGCCATTGTCCCGAAACCGGATGCCGGCTAGCACCATCGACACCATTTCAGTGATACAGCAGAATTGAATGAGCAAGTGACGGTCAATAGCTCAGCACTGATTTCACTATGGCGTAATCAAAGCCATTGAACCTTGATCTGTCCATACAGCCGAAACCCATCTTGCCTCTGGCGGTTATGGACAATGGACGCAGGTCACACAAGGGCTCCAACTCCTCAGCTCAACTGCCAATATAGAAAGAGGGCTCATGCACTTCCCACCATAAAAAAAATCAAACTCACAGATACAACAGTTTTAAATAAAGGCAACAGGGATTGTGTTTGTGTAGCGCACTCAATCTATCAAGACTGGTTATTGTCTCACTTTAACCAATTCATCAAACCACAGAGGACTAAAGTGGTGGCCATTGACAAGAGGGGAAAAAATGCCTAGACAATGGGGGGGGGGGGGGTAACTTATCTGCCTTATGCCTGTCCTTAACTATTGCAGACTGTTATAAAGCCCAGGGGCGGGCCACCAACCCAGATCTAGTGAGACGAGGATGAGGATGATAGAGATTGGGATGATGTGCCGCTCTTTGTTTTATTAAAGTTTCATCTCCCTCACTGGCCAAGGAGAATCAGATAAAGCTCCTGTTAAAGATTAAAGGACGCCAGCGTAACGGTAGGGATTGATCAGAGCCCTGCTGGCGATTTTCTTTTTTAAAACAGAAAAAAAAAAACTGGTATGCTTCTGGCAGAGAAAACAGTGGCAATAAAGTGTTCAGTAGATAATGTGATACACGCAGAAACACAAAAGAGCATCAAGAAGCCTTTACAACCCTCCTCAACAAATCAAAGCTTTGAACAGAGTTGCAGGCGCTCGTAAAAGAAGGCTTTAGAATTTAAGGACGGATATCGCTATCCACACACCGGCCTTCCAGCATGCAGGTTGCAGCCTGTTTAGCTCTTTAAGGTAAGCCTATTCCGCTTTACAATGCTACTGTGTTTCCAAGCGCAGTCTCTATCGTTTTTTCCTCTCTTTCTCCCTCTATTTCTCTCCCTGTTGCTCTCCTTGAGATCAATGGCGCTGGCTTGATTTTACAGCAGCCCCGCACTGTCACCTAGAACAAATCAATGTGACCATGAGAGAGGCAGCAGAGGCATTGTTTTTAAGGGGAGCAAATGCGCTGTTGGATAGCTTGTCAGATTTACTTTATCCTTTTTTTACCCCCCCCCCCCCCCCAGTAGACTTTGGAGTCAACGTGCCTATCCTCGGTTTGACTCAATTAGCTAAGCCCAACAATACACTAGGCTGCTGCAGCAGTGTAAGGGGCTTACTCCAGTGTATTCATTGTAGCTGTGCACATCTAAAGACGGAGGCAAACACACTGTCGTACTGAATGAAAAGAAACCAAAGCAAAACGTACGTCTCAAACTTCAATCAAGGGGTTAAGTGAGAGTTTATTTTGTCCCATGGGATTTGTTATTCACGTGATTTGTTCTGTCTAGGAAAAGCGCACGGCGTATGATCAATGTGTTTGTGTTGGCTGACTAAACCCTGAGGTCAGGGTCAGCAACACCTGGTGGCTCAGTTCTTCCCGGAAGAACTAGACACAGGAGTCTTGCAAAGGAATATTTGCTTTGATCAATGTTTGGGCCTTTGTAAGTACAGCAACTTCCCAGCAATTGCTTTGATCAATATCTAACCCTACACTGTTGTGCGCTTGAGAGAAAAAAAACTGATCATCGGCCTTTTTCGAAGATTCCCATGTATTAGATAGTATTTCTCCTCAAAAAGTTTGATGCAAATCCAGCAACTTTTTGATTTACAGCTGTGTATTGCTGCCTGTCACAAGAGGGTTTGCATCCTCACTCATGAGCTGCACAACCTAGTGCTTATTCAATTCAGAAAGGTAAATGTTAAGATTTTGAAATAGAATATAGAAGTAATACAAAGAAAATAAAACTTTGGGCAAGGATTTCTACCTTCCTAAACTAGGGCTATCTCCACTTTCTCTCGTCACCAAACACACTCACAGACACGCGACACACACAAGTGCACACACAAACACACACATTATTCTATCTACTAGCTCAGTGATATAAAGTGTTCAAATGAGTTTTGTTGCCTCTGGGTATGCGTTGAGACAATCAAACCATGGTGGGATTAAAAAAAGATTAATACATAGAGCAGGAAATTAAAGTTCAGCTATTATAAAGATATTCATGAGCAAAGCTCACTAACTCACTCCAGGCAGCGGCTTTAATAACCAGAGAGTACTGTGCGTTTGCCCTAATGCTATCAATCAATCAGATTGAAATGCAATTTTAGACTCGCAGATTGATAAAGTGTCTGTGCTGGTTTGGTGTATTTACTTTTGTTAAAGTATGTTTTTGAACAACAACGGCCTCCTAGCGATCTATAGAGCCTGCGTGTAGATGTTGGAGGCTATTTAATGTTAACTCTAGAAAAGTAAATCTAGTAAATCTACAAAGTGTGATATTTTCTAGTAATTGTGCTTTTAAATTTAACAATGTTGTTATTTTCCATTGTGTGGTCTCGCTTTTTTGGCACTGAACGATGCATGAATTAGTATTATCAAAGTTATCCCTGCAATTTAATCAATTTTTCTTTGAGATATAATGGAGTGCACTGAGGAACTTAGCACTTCAGTCTTAATGTATCACACATGTCCGAATGTTTCTTTTCAGCCCACAAAGAGGCAAAGTGATTCACAATGCCTCCATAAAACAGCATGCAAGAAGCATAACATCCAGGAGGTAATTCAGTGACCTGCATGTAAGTGTTTTGAAGCAACCCACATTTTCCCCCAACCTTCCCAAAGTCATCCTGTTGAGTAAAGGAAAGAATTATGCTGGGGAAACTATTTGGTTTGGGGAGGAACAGCAACAGAGCCAATATGAGCACAATTTGCTCAGCAGGTCGTAGGCACCGAGTGGAGGAAGTAAATGAGGCAGGTCTGCCCCTCGGGTGAAGCCCCTGCCTCATACATCACTGGATGTTTTATTCAATACACCCAAACAGGCTCCATGGCAGGTGCCCTGGCTATGGGGGAGCCCGGGCCTTGGTCTATGGGCCCTTTAGATTCAATGAGCCGGCTGTTGAGCTGAGAGGACAATGAATGATGCAGGAAAACATTAGGGGAAGCCTGGTAGCCTCACCATACACACCTATAAACACACACAAATAAATATTTGTGAAAAGGTTCCGAGGAGTTACTCAGAGACGCGTCGTCCATTGGAGCCGGACGCCCTAAAGTGATAAGCGCCTCTGAACATTCAAGTCTGCTATTTTTAGAGACACGGCCGAAGTGGCACTTAAGGGTGAAAATCATTAATTGCAGTTGAAACTATTTACCCCCTCCACTCTTGGAAAGGATAGGACGCATTGGGGGGTTTAAATAAAAGGATTTCATACCCTTTGCTGAACTCTTCTAGTGTCACATATTCTTACCAATAGCAACCCAAGTCTGTGCAATAACCTCGATGACACACTAAATTGCTACCCGTACTTGTAAGACCAATACCACACCGAGCCATATCCTCAAGTCATTCGGATATCTCGCACGTCTTTTCTTTACAGCGCATCATTCATTGCAGGTCTATCATGAAAAGGAAGTCATACAAAATGAGTAACTCCTTAAACGCCTTCATGAGACAACAATGTAATTAATCATACTTTCAGGACTCCATGCATTATAATGCCTCAAACCGAAAGTCCCCTTAATGATAAGACATAGCACATGACACCCATAGCAGTTTCAAAAGCGCTCACACATTATTTGGGCAGTTTTAATGGGCTGACTTGGAAAACAAATAAAACATTTACCATAAATTGTTTTGTGGTGTAGACTAGAACTCCATGCAGGTTGTAGCGAGCTGAGCTATCTGACTCAGACTTTTCAGACTCGTTCAAAAATCTTGCATGCTGTTCTCCAAAATCCAGAAAATGCTTTCATTGGTAAACATTAATCGGGCAGCAATGTATAATTTTTTCCTCTGTGCCATAAACGCTTTCAACGAGCTGCGTAATAAATCCCACAAGAAATAGGCAACGTGTGGAGCACTTTCTGTGGCTCAATAACCAAATGTTAATGAAAGCAAGGCTAAATAACAGGTTGGCAAATTTAGGAGCGTTGCGTGACTTCCACTGATGTATTGCGCACCCGCTTACTCAACCTTAAGCCCTCTGGAACAAAAGTAGCCTTTCTAAACAGTCGTGATTGTAGCGTCTTTTAGTATCTTTTCCAGTAAATTATCCAAATCACTGTTTTCTCACAATGAATAATCAATGAAAAGACCTGAAGAATGTATACGATTCCGAAAAAACACGGTTATTACGCATGGGTTAAATAAGTGTTCCGTCTATTCGCAGTCAATCTCCATCTCTGAAATATAGAATAAACTATATACTGTTTAGATTGTAGGATCCCAATTGAGCCTACCGACAAGTTTCAAGTTAAAGTAAATGCAGCAGTCAGAATTATCCCCGATTGTTGGGCAATGCGATGTTAAAATCCAGTGTTAGAACCCCGTCCGTCCGCACTTTTTCGGTGGTGTCGGCAGCCTTCTGGAGACGTTTATCCTCCTAATATAGACTCAGGTTTTTTGTATCAGTCTATAAAATTGGTATATAACATATTTTTCCTTAATCCTCTCTTCGACTGATTAACCAAACGATAACAGTAATGTCCAAATAAATATTTTTTTCTGTTCTAGGCAGCTCTGCGCTTCGGGATGCGGTCCTACCCCTGTGCTGAGCTGCCGAAACTGACAATAACCCGGAACGATGCAGACTCTCACGGCTGCTCAGACCGCCCACCAGCCAATCATTGTACTGAGGGAATTGAAACATTCCCACGGGTTGGCCAATCATTGGTAATTGAGGGTTGTTACCATAGTGACGATGTCAGCGTCCAGGCGTCAAGTTCGAAAGCATGTTGCTCATTCGCGGAACAAATAAAGGTAGGAACTGGAAGATAAATTAAATAGAATTGCAGACATGTCCCTGTGTTCCCACCTGGACGACCAAAATTAGATTACAGCTGAGATTAAAAAAAAAAAAAACGTTAACCCCATTATAGGATCTTGGTTCACATCGCCTACTCAGTTACACCGCCAGATTTATATTACGTAATCTATCATGTGGGCTAGTTAAATCCGCAACAATAGCCTATTTTTAATAGTGTCCATTCAATACACTGTCGGGGGGTCGGTCCAGTAGACTGGAATAACAGTTATGGACTGAACTTGTCCACATTTAGAGCATGCAACAAAGCAAAGGAATACTTAAGGTGAAACCCTATCGTGTATGTTATAAAATACTATATGGCTAATTGTATAGTTTATTTAATACATATTATTTTAAAACTAATCCAAGAACCTTAGAAAATTATGCTTAATAATTGGTTCAAAAGCCCAGTAACCCAGACTTTTAAAGTCTTTAGGAAAGGACATAACTAATTAGTCCAATCCATGCCAAATATGTTGTATAATTAATTAAGCGTCTTCACAGTGAGGGTCTAATGTACTGTATGTTTTATGCAATGTCTCCTATGGCCACTGACTCAAGAATTTCAATGAGCACCCAACCCCAGTAAAGTTAAAGATGGAAAACAACCACATCTGTCTCCTTGAGTTTTCAGGATTCCATCCCCCAACACCACCTCTGACCTCTATAGCCTCTGAGTCTTTGGAAATCTGCTTGCAAAACACACGTTTGGCGAAATGTCATTATAGCCAGGGGGAGCCGTGGAATTTACAGTGACAGAAGGGCCTTTGCCTTCCCCGCAAACACTTGCCAACTCTGTCCAGTGCTTGCAGGCGGACCCTGGGAACACACAAAAGCAGTACAAGCAATCACATCATGGACCCTCATAATAAGCTGACGCTGGGAAGTGGGCGATGCAGCACTCAGCTTATGCCAGTGCTGATAAGAGCCTGAAGGTATTACCTCAGTCTGGCAGCCCGCTCCAAGAAATCCATCCTGAGCCAGGTCATCAATTCTGCCCTATCTGATCGCTCACCAATCCCTGGCAGCCTCATGTCCCTTTCCTGGCTGTTGCCTTTGAAATACTCTCTATGACTTGCACTTTAAAGTTAGACTTTCAACTGCGCCAACACGTAGGTTATAGGTCTACATAGACATGATTGTGGTCTAAGGAAGACTGTGACCTGCACGCAGAAAGAAAACAATACGAAGGTGGCTCTACAAAATGTCCCGGGGCTTTCTAGTCAATTGTAGAGCTCTAAACTTTATTAATATTTGATCCTTTCATTAATCTAAGCAGTTGCAAGCAGCACACTTTTAATACAATCTTATCTGATAGTATGCGGTGGAAAGATGTCCTTTTAATTGGAAGATTCTCTGCCAGAGAAGTGTTGTGCTTAAGTCAGACAGGCATGCAAACAAGCCATTTGATTTGCTGATAAGATGACTCAACAAAGATTCAAAGCGTGTTGACTGTGGTTTGATTAGAGTACGCCCAACACGCAAAAGATTGGACACAAATGTGCTGTGAAAACACTCAGCCATTCCAACCCCCAAGGCGGTATGAGGCCACATGAAAGTCATGAATTATTAATGCCGGAGACAAGCAGAATATCACAGCGGATAATTTTCTGTCAGCTATATTAAATATAGTTTTCAAAGAACTGTGTCTTTATGAAAAGCCTAGAAATCCTGCTCAATAATTGACTAACTAGTTCTCTGGGCAGGAGTCTTCAGAGGAAACGGCGATGACTGTTTTTGTTACAGAGCGACCTGACCACAAGGAATGGTCAAGCTGTCACTGTATTCCCCAGATCCGTGACTCTTTGTTTTTTCAGGGTTCAGTCCGTTTCTTGTAGAGTGCATTAACTAAATGATTAAGGGTTTCAATTAAAGCTACTACATCTGGCAAGGCAAGCTGCCTATCTTTACTTTACAACCCAAAGTTTTATAGTTTCAGTCACAGACAATGCACCAGTGCCACGGTTGCTTTCTTTGTTTTTTTTTGGTGCTCATAAATAGTGTTCCTGTTTCTCAAGCTAACATTGCTGTCTGACTCTGAGCTAAAAGCCTTGCCCTGTTACAATTTGTTCCTGAGGCAAAGTGAACTCTGTTTAATTGAGCGAAGTTCAAGTCTCCACAAACAGCAAAGTAACAGACAAAAATCGATGGTGGCAGAGGCATGGAAAAAAGAGATAGCATTGATTTATCTGCCATTGATTGCCGGGGATCGCTGCATCGTACCCTGCGGGTGAAATGCACGCTGTCTGCCTGACTCTGCCAACTGATGGGGGCGAATCTGCAAAGGTGTCAAGCGCTTAGAGGACACAGAGGTGAAGGATGAGATGGGGAGACAAGGGGGAAAAGATGGCAGTGGAGGAAGGATAGATAGGGGTGGATGATGAGAGTGGGATGGAGGGAAAGAGAGACAGCGGGGAGTGGGGGGCAATGGCAGATAAAGATATCAGATGGGAAAAGACGATGTGGCGGCAAAGACAAGGCAGGGATGACTCTGAGTTAAAATGTATGACTCTGAGTTAAAATGGATGACTCTGAGTTCAAATGGATGACTCTGAGCTCAAATGGATGACTCTGAGTTCAAATGGATGACTTGTGAGCGGCACCGACTAATCTCTGTGCGGCTCAAGGTTTTCAAATTGAGTCTTTTATGAACTGTTTTTAATTCGGTGAGAGGTGGTTATTTGGATTTTTTTAGGAACCCAATTTGTATACTATGAATACTCTGTTTCATGCTCTGTATGTCACTTTGTGTTCCTTGCTGCTGTTCTTTCCAGGTCTGTCTTGCAAAATAGATTTCAATATTTATGGCAATACCTGGTTACATAAAGGTTAATAAAACAACAATTCATGAGGTGTAGTAAGTGGTTCCGTTCACAGCTACTAGAACCAAAACAACCTAAAGGAAAGGTAGTTACACACCAGTCAGAGTGAACAATTCATAAAACAGAACCACACTCTAACGCAGCTTAAGTCTATGGGCTGCGTGTTTTCTTGCACACACTGAGAGGTTGCACTTACACACAGTACGAGGGTCTTATGAACTTTGTGGGGGATATGAGCTAAGGCATTATGGCAGCACCTGTCAGTGTCACATGACCGCTCCTGTAGGGTTAGCGCCCGTGAACTCTGGACAGTGGCACAACAAAGAGGTGTGGGACGGTCTGGCAGTGTGCGGCCCCTCGCGCCTGGCGTCCAAAAGGTCACGGCAGGCGCATCAACAAAAAAAAGCAAGAGCTGCCCTTTTAGCTTTCTCACCCCTCACACGGACTCACAAGTCAATCACGGCAAGCATCCATTGCTGTCTTTGAGAATCTTTCAGTGGGAAGTAAAATAAAGAACAAGAGCAAAAGGGTTGAGCCGCTACAATACCTCTTTCTTGTTTCGTAAGCTATTTTAGTGCTATTTTAAACTGTACAAGTGTTTTAACAAGTTAGTGGTTAAGAAACATTGGTGAATGTTTAACACCTTTTATCACAACAGTTCAGAAACGGCGGAAGCTTTGTTGCCATAAAAACAACAACCACTCAACCTTTGTCTGCGGAAGCTTCATGCGTATGGTAGACAGATGATTGACATCCATTTTGTGGCCAAGCAAGGCTAAGCAATGCGTTCTCCATTTTGAGGGCTATGGTTTTCACGACAGACAATATCAATTTGAATATTTTTTTTGCTTTTGTGTGAATAGTTTTAAAGAAAATATGGCTTCCATTCTGTGTCATTTGAATGTTTGGTTAGGACTTGTCAGGACAAGCCCACTCTTAGGCCTGCAGTTGAAATTAGGCTACAGTGTATAGTTACCCTACGACGTTCAACCTTCATATAAGGTGATATTTGCTTTAAAAAAAATGCTTTTCTGACAAAGCGATACAGACAGACAAGCTCAAAATGTACCTCTTTCATTATCATTCAACTGTTTCAACAGTTGGTAATAGGGCAAACTCGAGGGCCCTTTTGTTTCCTTGTCATCCTGATCTAGCACCTGTTTTGGGCAGAACTGCCAGTAACAGGGCCCTTGTACCTGTTGCCTGAGAGCTCGTGGCAATGTAGCACTGGTGACTGTGACAGGTGAGAGGCCACCGACACACACAAAGTGGGCAGAAACTCTTATGAGCCTCCTTCGAAAAATGTACTTACGATTTAGAGGAACGCAGAAACTAAAAAAGAAATAGGTGAAAGTGTTGTTGTCGATTGCAGTTTTAATCAGCTGCATAGGATTTTGAGAGAGCCTATTGCCGATGTGATTATACTGGGAACTGCTGGGACTTGTTCATTACGACTTGTGAGGCAGCGGGTTGAGGCCTCTCTATGTCTCTCCATTTCAGTCAGTCAGGCTCCGGTGGCAAGGAGGACCATCATCCTCTGCTTCGCGCAACCCTCAGCTCTGCCCAATTTTGCACCTCCGTTCACAAGTGATAGAGCACTATCAGTTCTGACAGCTCCCTGGAGCCACGGGGATTTGTGTGCCCCCCCCCCCCCCCGCCGGCCCACCCCCCACACTCCGAACCCCCCATCCCCCATCTCAACACACACACACACACACACACACACACACTCTCCCTCCCCTCTCCTGTCAGTCTCTTAAAAAGTACGAAGGCTGGAAATGATAGGCGGAACAAAAGCTGTCAGAGTAGACGGAGAAACAGGGGAGAGAGGAGATCCGCCGGGATGCTAAGGACAATTGGATACTTTGTCCCCGGTTTCATTAAAGCCTGTGTTTCATTTGAAACCGACAGCTAATCACATTAGAGACAACCTCTCACCACAACACCCACTGCTAAGTCTACCTTTTCCTGGAGGCGGTCAGCTGGCTGAAAACGTCTCATTGGACTCTAGGTCCAATTACTTAATTCCTTACAAATTGTCCTCGATGCAAGTGGAACATTTGGCAGTGACAGTTAGGGCCCTTGGCTAAACAAGTCCGCCAGTGAGTAGATTCTTTCCCTGTCCTTTATGCAGGATTCTGATCCAATAACCCTCTTAGAAACAATATAAATTGGATTAAAGGCATTCATAACGCTATACAGACTAGCCGCCTATTTAATAAAATACAAGATTTTCCCTACGAACTTTGAATCTTGACGTTACACCTGTGCGTCTTCTTTCTGTCAGTTGCTTTCTGTTGACCGATGCAGGTGTTGCTCAGCGCTCACTGGTGTTTGGGTGAAGGCACAAAATAAGCAGCTAGACATCCATTTGTCAGTAATGATTTCCTTGAAGCACATATTTGTTTGTCTTTTTTCAAGCCATCCCTTTTCTTGCAGCCTCATAATAGTCCGGAAAATGAACCTTAAAAAAAAAGAAATACAGCACACATAAAAGCACACAAAAAGGAATCAAAACCAGTAAGGCACAATTCAGCGGAACACGCTTGTTCTGATGGCAGCTGTCCAACAACCATGGCAGGACGTCGGGAAATAAAGCAGTGGCAGTATGAATGAGGGAGATGAGAGGGGACTGAAAAATCAAGGTCCTGGGGGTTGAGAGGGAAAGAGCCGGGGCAAGAAAGAAACATGCAATCACCTCACAAGGGGGAACCCAGCTGAAATAAGCGGCATGCAATTAGCAGGGGTTACAGGATAGAGCTCTGTACAATTAAATAGTCCATTTCCCATTTCAGCAGGATATAAATGACTCTCGAAGTGATTTTTAGCCATTCAGCTAATTTCGCTCTGTAAGGGCGGGAATCCAAACAAGCTTTTGGATAACTACTGTGAGAGCCAGGTGCTCCTATCTACGAGTATCTATCGTGTCATGTGTGTGCCTGTCTCTGAGATGGCGGGGACGATGTACTGTTCGTGTTTACACTTCCCTTCAGGCGTTTGTAGGACTTCAAAACCTGTCACTCCCTTTTTTTGTTGTTCGTTAACTCTTACAGCTGTTCTATCTCTCTTTCCGTCCTTTTCCACATAACCCTCTCTGCCTTTCCATTTCTGTCCTCGTCTGTTTCGACCTTTGACCTTTCTTTGCCACCCTTAATCTCTTTCTTTTCCAAGGTAGGATCTTCATTATTCAATATTCATACCTCCATCTATATCTCATCCCCTCCTCCCCCGCTCAACTCTGACCCTAACAAAATCTGCCTGTCTTTGTCTGGTGAATTATTATCTTCAGCAAGGCGATGCCAATCTATTAATCTAACTTGCCATTTCACTGTCTTTTCTCTCTGGCTCAGTTAAAGGTTGGCTGCCTCTCCTCTCTCTCCATCTGTCAGTCAGTCTTTGTGTGCAAATCCCACTTCTTCCTTCTGCAGACTACATTATTCAATTTAGATGCCATTTGTTTCTCAGCTGGCAGGGGGGGACGGTGAGCAGTGCACTCTCCTCTATATAAACTGCTGCTAATCGCCCCCCCCCCCCTCTCCTCCTCTCCTTGCTTTATTATCCTCCCTCACCACCTACTCCCTATTTCTATCTCAGATTCATTTCCTCCCTCTCTTTCTCAGAATTAGCAGCATATAGGTGTGAAGAGGGATTTAGGTTTTGCTGTCTCCAGGGGCAGCTCTCTGTTTCACACCTGGAAATCAATTTGTCGGGACGAGCAGTTTCCCTGAAAGGTGCTATTATGATTCGCTAATACCCGTGGTGAAAGGGTCACAGGGTCAGCGCCCACTCCCGCGCTGTTTTTTAATTGGGTTCTTCTGAAGGTGCCTCACCTCGCAGACTGCAAAAAAAAAAGGTTACTTGCGTTTTCTTTGCAGTGCCTTGCACTGAGCAGGGAGAGATGTAAATTGGCATAACTGTTCAAGGATTTCCTTTGGATTCACCTGGAAGGATTGATGATTTACTGCATGAAGGTGAATTATATTACAACGTACTGAGAGGTAGAAGCCCAGTGAAATTGACAACTGATTTGTATCGTTACAGGTTCTAGGAAAACATCCAAGAGAAAGCTAGAGTCTGCATTGCTTTTGCTTGAAATATGTCTAAAAAATTTTAACTAAACTGGTTGTTATTTGGCGAAGCGGTCAATGTTTGATCAACTGAAATATATATCAAAAATTTGCTAATAACAACTGAACACCACATTATGAAGGAAAAGCAAGAACACATGAACATTTTAACTGACATTTTATCAGATCACCTTTATTTACCAGTGTCTTTGGATTCCTCTCATTCCAAATGCCATGGTTTTCAACTCCTCTAGTAACACCTCTGCTCCAACTAACAATATAGGCAATCCGTTGCCCGGGCAACACACTTCCCTCCTGGCTTCTGTCATGCAAATCCTTGTGTAGAGAGGGCAGAAAGTTAAGGAAGCCAATCCAGCCACTTTGAACAGTGCTCTGATAGATGCTGGATTTACTGTGCTAGGGAGGCGCTTCATAACAGAGCTTCTGGGCTGTCTCATCCTTTTCCCCATTCTTTTTTCTCAGCTTCTGCCTCTCTACACAAATGCATGGCTATCATCAAGAAGAAATGACACCCAAATCACAGCATTTATTTCCTCTTTCACACAAGAAAAGTCTACCTCCAGGAACATAAAAAAACACACACACACAAAAATCTTCTTTTGTCTATGAAAATTACAAAAAGGATTCAACTAATGACATTCAAAGCTCCAGATAATAGGGGCGATCCAGAGAGAATGACTCGTTTTAGCTAAATTAAATCTGGGAGAGCATCCGTGCCACCAGATACCCTGGCGAGGGCATTTCCCCCTCTGTGTCCTGAGAGCACCCCTCCTCTTAATGGAAGGGAAGCAGAACAGATGGGACACAAATTGCACTTTCATACACCTCGAGGTTCAAGGCAATTTCCCCTCTGCGCCTGTGAAGTTCTCGGATTGCCTCTCCAGCCTTTGAGCTGTGCACTCTTCAAAGGCTTAGGGTTTGTTCAGTGCCCAGACACATGCGCTCGGAAAAGAGACCTGCGCACGCCTCCATGCGCACGCGCACACGTGCACACACACACAGACACACACACACACGTATGCACAACCATTGTTGAGTGCCAACAAAACCAAAACAACGCTCCTTCCATGCAATATTAAAGAAGAGCAATCTGCATGAAAGGTGGTTCAATCCCCACAGACTTTGTTATCCCCAAACAATCGAAAATAGTAAAGTGCTGGCTGACCATGTGCAAAGCCCTCCAGTACAACTCGAACAATCTATCTAGCTTGTTATCAGAGATGGTAGGCTAGGTGAAGAATTGCTATAATAAAGTGAGTTTGTCCCTTGATGTTATGGCTGTGCTGTTGAATGGTCCAGGTGCTAGTGGAGCTGCTGAGAGGGAAATAAAAGACCTCCTGCAGCCTTGTTTACTGCTCCATTAACAAACAAACATCAGGGCCCATTTGACTAAAAACTGCTGACAGCGAATACAGTGATTAATCGTCATGGTAACCAACCCCATTAATAAAGTGCACAAATCTTTGGGGAAATGTGGTGGGTGGGGGGTTAGGTGTGTATTTATTTGTATGTGAGTATGTGGGTATTGGGCTTTTATCATGACTGCTGCGTTCATGTCCGGCCTTTGCCCAATTTTGGGATGAGTATGCTGTGCACTTGCTAGGAAAATCAACCAAAGAGTTAATCGTGGCCCCAAAGCAATTAGAACCAATTGCGGAGGTAGTTAGCAATTAGTGGATTAAATGTAATGAGTCTGTCGTTGTCATGGCAACAGCGTTTTAGATGATACTTGTCAAAATGAAGAGCACTTTAGAAAGTCTGTTGTTTTAACTGTTGACAGCAAAAGGGTTTCCATTTAGTATGATCATCACTTTGGTGATGGCAATAATTTGTTGTTTTTGTGTGAACTACAAAAATGTAATAAAAAACAACATCATTAACCCTTGGAATCAATGTGACCAGTGACTGAGACCAAGCACAAGGTGAGTTCTAATTTCCAGCTAAGAGCTCTTGGTGTGGGCGGACTGAAAGCCGCTACCAAATCATCAAAGGTCCTCAGGTGCATGGCTCTATTTTTGGACATCTTTTGGAGAAGATGAAGTAGAGGGAATGGCTCGAATCAGACTCATTCTACTCAACATGCTGTAGGAATAATAAGCATCATGAAATTATTATTATTTTTTTAAAAGCTTTTGAGACAATTCAATTCATTCAAGTGTGGAGATGAAATGCGGGGAGAATGGCTAGTTCATGTTTGGTCTTTGACGTCCCATTCAGTAAAATGAATAAGAAGTGAATATAAGCTAACCCATTCCTGGCACTCTATGACCACAGGCATAACAAAACCAGAGTTGTTTCAATCTTAACAGATTTATAACAAAAAAGGTTCCTGAGGAGGGATCCTGAAACACACTCATATCAAATTGCATGTCATGTGAATGCTGTTTAGTCTGGGCATCAGTGTGTTTACGCAAAGCGTTTCCTTATTTCCTACATAACCGTCTGTGCAAACTGGGCCTGCAGTCCAAAAAAAATGATTTATGACAGATTTGTGAAGAGAGGCAGAGGGGGGAGAAATAGATTAGGAAGAAATCTGGAGAGATAAAGATGAGACGTCTGTCTGCTGCTGAGGGCAGAGAAAGAGAGAGAGAGAGAGAAAGAGAGAGAGAGAGAGAGAGAGAGAGAGAGAGAGAGAGAGAGAGAGAGAGAGAGAGAGAGAGATGAAGATTGAGAGAAAAGGAAGACAGAAAGAAAGAAAGAAAGAAAGAAAGAAAGAAAGAAAGAAAGAAAGAAAGAAAGAAAGAAAGAAAGAAAGAAAGAAAGAAAGAAAGAGATAGCTAAGTAAGAACAAGCTCTGGGCTCTCAGGATGACAGACAGCATCAGTCCATTCCAGAGCCGGAACAACTTTCGAACAGAAAGGCAACCATCAACCGTTACTGTTGTCTCTGAGGGGACAGTGGGAAGGTGGGGGTGGGAAGGTGGGGGTGTGAAGGTGGGGGTGTGAAGGTGGGGGTGGGAAGGAGGGGGTGGGAAGGTGGGGGTGGGAAGGTGGGGGTGGGAAGGTGGGACAGTGGGAAGGTGGGGGTGTTAATTAGCTGTGGAGACGTCACACATCCCCAAACAGCTCCTTAAATATCAGACTTGCCGGGCTATATTCCAGGTGATTTGTGAACCCATTCCTGCTGTTTATTCTTTAATGGCTGACAGCGAATAATCTCTCGAAGAGAATCAAATGTGACACATGACTGTATATTTGACGCTAGCGACGCTGTCAAAAAAGAAACAACGGCGTCCCTTTCCCTTAAGCTCCACGGCGTACACATGTGTAGCTGTAGAGTCTGAAAGCAGCTGGAGAGGAGAGATCTGATCCACTCAGCTGAGCTCATAAAGACTGGACAGCATGATTTATCCAGCGCACTCCTCAGCTGCGCTTCTGCGCTCTGGCAGAAAGTGGAATCAACAGCAACTGGGGGTTGGGGGGGGGCAGCTCAGAGATGGCGCATAGATAGAGCTTCCTAGGTATCTATATCAAAACAGTCAAAAGCTACTGTTGGACGTGTTTAGATACAGTCAATAAATCCCTGTCCGTCACTCAGAAAATGTCTGTTTGTAGTCTCATCTTAACGTTAGGTGAAGACCACTTTGAACTCGAGGGCCATGGGGTCCTTCTCCGTCATGTCACTCAACTGACCACCGTCCATAACGTCCATGTTTTCTTTCTTACTTTGTAAAACAACGTTTTGTGCTGACGAGTCAACGGTAGAGCAAGGAGGGCTGATTCTGCTCCCGCTTTCACTTTCTATCTCCTTTTCATTTCTCTCAGGTATGATGACTGCCAACCGTGATGCCGGTCAGTGTGAGCCCGGCTGGGGTTGGCCAGAGTGCTGGGAGGCCTGATATTACTCAGCCCCCCCCCCCCTCCAAGCACCGCAGCCCAAGGAGGAGAGCGAGAGAGGGGGAGAGAGCGGTGAGCTTTTAATACCACTCACAATAGGGCACCTCGACCCCAGACAGGCACCATATTTACACTGAGCTAAGGCTCTCCCTGAGCCCTATGACAGAGCAAGCGGAATGAACGTCCCTCGCCTTGCAGGGGATCCATAATTCATGAGAAGAGGTGCATGGAAGAGGGGGGGGGGGGGGGGGGGGGGCAGGGCATGCTTCCTGAGGGAGAGGGGGTGGTAGGGGGTGGGGGGGCACCGCCCGAGGAGTGTGTCCTGAGCCCTGTGTGTCTAAGTAATTAAATGGGATTAGGTATGCGCTGAACCCATTTTCAGAGAGATCGGCTAGCAATGCCATTATTATTGGAAGGGATCAGAGCGGCTTATAGGCACCAGGAAGAAAGGTAACTTAAGAGAGAGGTTTCAGGAGATTTATTTAAATATATAGTTATATATATATATATATATACCTTTCTCAAATGTGGGTGGCAGACTGGAGCCAATCACTTTTTCCTCTTTTAATTTCTCCTGGGAGGGGACGGAGGTGACAGTCCCCTGGTTCCCCTGGTTCCCCTGGTTCCCCTGGTTCCCCTGGCTGAGGTGTCGGGATGGCTGCTGCACCAAAAGCCACAGTGCGGCGTCCCCGGCCCGCCTCTCTGCACCTCTGCTCAGCCCAGGAACGGCCGTTCCTCATTTGTGTGACAATGGTAGCATGGGTGGCACCTCATTTGCAAGGGGAAGGATGCCTGGAGCCCATCTCATTTGAATAAGCGCACATCTGGGTTATCTGGGATCAGGAGCCACAGATCCCAGGCAAGCAGGCAGACGGGGGTCGGAGCTGCCGCTGCTGCCTACCCCCCCCCCCCCCGCACAGCCAACACGCCACACCTGGACTCAATTCCCAAACAATACTCCGAGCTAACACAGGCGCTCATGTCATGTAATACCCAGCTAGCGTGTCCCAGCAAAAGATGAACCCCCCCCCCCCCCGTCGAAATAGCTGAACCTAGTTCTTTTTTGTGCCTCTTTCGTTTTTTGGGGCTATTTTTTTGTTTTTTTTAACTCCTTACAGAGAACCTTTCGGCGACAGCAACCCAGGGAGAGATGCAGAAAGCACGTCCCCCCGGGGAGAAAAGCTGCCTCAGGCTTCAGAAAGCCTATTTACAACAAGCTGTGCTTGTTACTTTCATCAAAATAGAGCACTGAGCTTTCTTTTTGCCTTGTATTTTTTGTGCTTTTGGCAGGAGGCTTTTATTGTAAGCAATGACTCCATTGTGCTCAGTGGAGCGGGAAAAGTCTAGCTGTCCGACTCCGAAAGAAAGGAGGAAGGAGTGCAGGGGAGAAGGTTGTTGGAGGACGGAGGGGAGGCAGCAGACTTTTTCAATGTGTGGACGCTCGTCGGAACGCCTTGCGGGGCAGAAGAAATCCTGCTATGTCACCAGATTTAGACGACCTTTGACCCCCAGCTGTACTCTATCAAGTTCAATTAGAGGATCGGTGGTCTCTGGCGGGCGCCTTAGTCATAATCTATTGGCTAAGGCACATTCCAGATATTGAAGGAGAGGACGGAAAATCAATAGGCTGGATTGGGCTGCCAGGCCCAAAGGGAGGTCTCTTTACCCTGGTGCGCCTGCCCAGACTTGACTCTCCTCCATCAGACCCCTCCTACCCTACTGCTTCTTCTGCGATCCAATTTAATTTCTATCACAGCGTTTTGAGAAATAAAAGCAAACGGCATAGGCTATTTTTGTCCACTGCTGTCTTTCCTGGGCCGTAGACTTCCGAACATAAACACACCCGCATACAATTTGTTATTTTCCTTTGTCAATCAATATCAGTGTAACAATAACAATCTTTATGGTACAAGACTTCAAAAACACTTATTTTTGTACTGAATGCTAATGCTGCAATATACAGTATTGTTTACACATTATTTAGCTGTTGTTTTTTTGCGTCTCATGATTGCAAGAGAAAAACTGGGAGAACTCTGAAATTGTTCTTATAAATAGCACTGTAAGCCTTTGGAAATAATGGACGGTTTAAAGCGGCATTTAAAAAAAAAACTTAGACAACAATGACAAAATATAATCATATAAGTGTAATTATAATTAAAGTTAAAGAAACAGTTGATTCAATTAGTTGAATGCAACCGGCGGGGAAGACACAACTTACAGAATAATTACACCACACTTTGCTTCGGCACGTTTGTTTTCTCTTATCAACGAGGAACAGAGGGAGAGAGGAGCCAGGGGAGGAATTAAGGTCAGTGACTCCTTGACAACCCTTCCATGTGAGAGGTATTATCATTTCATTACCTGCCCACGTCAGTGGCAGTCGCTGTTTTCTTTGGACTCCGTCTCCATAGTAACTATTGATCCATTGTTTGTTGGGGCAAAATTCCTGAACGATTACCTCCTGACGGTGCAATGCGAGGAGCCGGCCGGGCATTGTCTGCAAACGGCATGTGCACTTCACGTGAGAATAGAGAGGCAAAGAGAATAAGAGAATATTATAGAGAATTTGCGAGGCTACTAAACAATCCCTCCAGGGCCACCACCATAGGAAAGGCCCCGTTCTCCCTTGAGGTGGGAGAGCTTCATTCACTTGAGTGGTTGCCTAGTGTGTCTACTTATGAACGCTGTCAACCCAAGCGCTCTATCCCACTAGTATTCCCCACACCGACCCTCTCCTCCGTACTTTCCCCTAAAGTATGCAGGACAAACGAGAAGAGAAATATACCCCTGTGGGAGGTGGTCCACCTTAAAATCTATAAAGCCCTCCATCAAAATCAGTTCCCTTGCTTTACGAGGGCATTAATCTGCTGGTGCAGAGCTCTGCTCTTCAAAGCACCTTGACAATGCATTTGTCCTTTTTTTTTGGGGGGGGGGGGGGGGGGGGGGAGCTGGCGTTTTTTGTGTGCTTTGTTATAGGAATTGAACATCACAACAGTTTATCAAACTGGGTGATAGAAAGCGCAAGAGGGGGAGAGACAACATCTGACGGAAAAAAATAGATGTGGAGGAAGAGGAAGAAGAGGGGACAAAGAGAAAGAGACAGAGAGAGAGAGAGAATGAGACAGACGAGTAGGAAAAGGCCTCTGTTCTGAGTAACAGCCCTGCCAAAGTAAATCCTCTGAGGGAAAACAAAATATACCCCAAATATATATATCTATCTATATAAAAAAAAGGTTAGCATCGCACTCCCCACCCCCTCCCCGCAAACAAAACAGCGGCAGCCTTCATCTATTACTCAGTCTCAAGTGTCAGATAAACGTCGGGAAGAGATGGAGGAGTCGTCCTTGGCGTTGTGCTTTCACTGCCCTGACGCCGCTCCCCCTCCCACACTATCACACACGCTGACACACACCTCCAATACCGCGGCTGGGCCAGTCGAGCGAAAGCTTACCATCCAGGCTGCCCTGCCATGCTGACTTAATTGGCTGTCTGTAGGTGGCGTATGACCTATGTGGGTCCAGCCGGCGAGATGAGGTGTGTGTGTGTGTGTGTGTGTGTGTGTGTGTGTGTGTGTGTGTGTACAGTGCATGCTAAAGCACAGGACCCGGAGGAAGAAACAAAGAGTTTCGAAATCTGCACATCCATCACCTCTGAACGGCATTGTTCTCTCCAGCGCAGTAAAGCCAGCGTCCTACGCTGCTTGACAGGAGCCACGTTGGTCTTGATAAATGCAGCTCAAGAAAAATCCCCCCCCCCCCCCAACCCCCACCTCATCTGCCATTACAATCATATTCATCACTGGCTGCGCCCATTGGCTTCAGTAAAGTGCGCCGTAGAGATTATTTACGACACAGGGAAGGCACTGGCCTTTCCTTTAACGGTCCCGTCGGAGCGGGGGGGGGAGTGCTGCCGGGAAAAACCCTGAGCAGAGCGGAGTCGGTGCCATCTCTCCGTTTAGTAAATAAATTAAGCGGGTAAATGAGGGCGGCAAGCGGCACAAGCCCAACCCCACTGCCGTTAATTACGGCCCTCGCCTGCCGGGACTCCAGAGCTCACAGGTGGGGGTCTGGGGGGGGGGTCACTCTTTGATCCAGGTGTGCTGGCCAGAGCTGGCCCTCCCTGCCGATTGTGGCGGGGGGGGGGGGGGGGGGGGGGGGGGGATGCCCGAGGGGGTCAAGCGGACCGGTGGAAGGGCAAAGAGAGAGGGAGCGACGATGAAAGACAAAATGGAAGAGCCAAGTGAAAATGCCGGGCCGTCACGTTTGGCGAGGAGGCTCCGCTCCGCTCCGGTCCTTTCTTTTAACAGCCCGGCTTTTATTTATTTTTTTAAGACACACTTCGTAATCACGAACGAGAGATGTGTACATCAAACAAGGCGAGCGACTTTGGTCTACACAGCCGCCTAATAAAAAAGCAAACAAGCCATGAATAAAAGAGAATTTTATAGAGGGGGCGTCTGTCGGGTCTGCATGGGGCTGAGGTGGAGGCAGCAGGAGGAAGAGGAGAGGAGTGGGGGGTGTGGTGGGGGCGGGGGGGGCAGCAAGGCGGAGGTAGGTTGGGGGGCGGTTGGGGATAGGGGACCTGGGAGACATCAGAGAGCACGTTGCATGACATTGCCTATTATAAATACAATGTGTCGCTATTTAAATGTGATAGCAGCAGCAGGTTGGTTGGGAGTGGGGCTGCTATGACAGCTCGTAATGAGATCCTTTGATGTGGCAGATGAGGGGGAACTGAACCAGGGAGAGAGGGCCCTCTGGGGGAGGGAGGTGAGAAGAGACCAGACCACCTCCACTTACACACCCACTCCCTGTGCAGAGGAGGGAGGCCCGGAGAACAGCTTCACAGTAGCCAGGCAGAAACCTGTATTCGAACTTGTGGTGGGAACTGTGAATTACGTCTAGTTGAATATCGCCATGTAACAGAAAGAAAGAAGATATTAAAGAAGAGCAGTAGCCCTTTGCAATTCTGTAACCTCTAGAAAAGGATGTAATGTATTTATTATGTGTCATTGGTGCCAATCAAATAAGCTGTTGGATTAAAAAATGACATCGCTGCTTTACAAACAGGGACCTCTGAAGAAGACGTGTTGACATACACACCAACCAACTGAAACTAAGCCCAGCAGTAAATGTCCGAAGAAGATGGCATCACAGGGGGGAAAGGTAAGACTGCTCTAGTGTCTCCACCTGCTGCAACAAAGAGGCCCTTCTTTGCTCATGTATTTTCTTCCGAAATCAGCAAAGCCCATCACAAGATTACAGCAGGCCCTTCTGTGACCAAACTTTCAGACACAGTGTCGGCCGACATGCACCAAACACATGCATATGAAAGTCTGAGCAAACCTTTGATATATTTTTTTCAAGGCTAACAAAATACAAAGCAAAGGGGGGGAATTTTTTTTTTTAACAAAATACAGAAAGTGACAACGTGTGGGGGCCTTGTACTTTTGACACCTCCAAGTGAGGTGTTCTTATTAAAGCTGACTTTGAAGGCTCTGGAAGAAAAAAATATTCAAGGCCCGCAAGAGAATGCAGGGGGGATCTTGACACAAGGTATCATTCTCTCTGATTGAAAACAAATTGGTTTTATTATCCCTGTCATCTCATATGATCCTACAAAGCTAGGAGGAGCAAAGGCGGACTCAGATTTTGGGATGCACGTACACAGACGGCTTTCATCTCCTTAGAAGTTTGTTTGCTCCAAACTATTGCACCTTTCGTTAGCTTGGGGTATTTTGAGGCGTTGCCAGAAGTTATTTGGTTGCGTTTTTTGGGGGGGGGGGCATTATATCTATTCTCACACTGCCTGGGAATAACCTCTACCTGCCCCCCAAACTGTTGAGAAGCACCAAGTGAAGGACAACACACTGTCTTAGGAAGGTTATCTAAAGGAGCATCAACAAGATAACTCAGGTGAGAGACCATGGGAGGCTGTTAGATGAAAGTCAAAACACCAAACCACCTCTTATTTTGTGGTGCAGGCAACATAACAGGGTGTTTACAGTCAACGCACGGCGAGCGAGCGAGTTGAGCTTCACCTGGCCATCCATTAAACCCACAGGAAACTCACGGCAACAATGAGAGGCCGTCCCCTTTCATGCACGGACCCGTGTCCCACGCCTCATTTCCTCGGCGTCTTCATGCCTGTTGGCAGTCAAATGACTCGGGCCAAACGATCCTGCTCACACGCCACAGGCTGCGATTCCTCTCCTCCTGACTCACGGCGCACCGCTTTGTGTCGTAAAGGCTCCGTGTGAAAATATGTCTCTGTGTCTTCGACGTTAATATAACACCCGGCACTTAGCTATAGTTACTCTGTCGCTAACAAGCTACAGAATCACCAACAAGGCATAAAGCTACGCCCCTGCCTCCGGTTGCCGACACTGACAGTGATAAATTGAGCAGGATTTTCTTTGAAAACGGTCCTTTGAATTCTAAATGCAGGCTTTGACAATTACGTGCCGGCTGAATAAGGCCGTCTTGTTTTTAGTTCCTGATCGCTCATCCGTCCACACAGCGCTGTGTTTTGTGCGTGTTGTCTCTGTGTTTCAGCACAGGGCTGTGTGCGCCACGGTAACCTGCAGCAGGGGCCAATGAGGGCACTGCGGGGGGCGTCACCTGCTGTGCGGCTCAATTTACCCACAGGTCTCTTGCTTCTGAAACACAGCTCTCTTCAGCAGGAGCTTCACTTCCTCCTATCTGTCCTGACAGCAGGGAAGAGTTGCCAGACGCCCCCTCCGTCTCTCTCTCTCTCTCTCTCTCTCTTTCTCTCTTTCCGTCTCTCTCTCTCTCTCTCTCTCTCTCTCTCTCTCTCTCTCTCTCTCTCTCTCTCTCTCACTCTCTCTCTCTCTCTCTCCCTCTCTCCAACCTCCTTTAACAACAGAGGTCTACCTACAGCAGAGCGCAGGATGAGGCCTGGATTGCCCCCCCCCCACCTCGATCCTGCAGCTGTGACCTTAGAGCACCATTTGCGCCACAGGGTAGGAGGAAGCTGGAGGTGGATCAGAGACAGGGTTTCTTTCTATGAAGGTGGTATTTCTGTACACTGTCTACCATCGGTGGATTCAGCTGGAACTCAAATAAACTCAAAACATAAGCTGGAGTAGTCTAAGTGGGGAGGGCAGAAGTCTTAGCATTTGCGGAACGCAAAGGACACATTTAATTCCTGTGAAAAGCGAGACCTAAAATAGTATAATGTTGAAATTGATTATTTACCAAGCAAGAGGTATGAGCAAATAAATCAGAAACGACCTTTCGTCTTGCATTGATCAAAAAGCATCCCTCCAAATCAAATCAAACTATGAGTAACGTCCGTGGACAAGCAGTAAAGACATTAAGTATTTTTGTTTTTTTGACTCAGCCTCCAATCAGCCCAATGTCACTGTGTTTGTGTGGTCATTGACCTCCACCGATACTAAGCTCAGTGTGTCAAGGTGAAACAGCCCCCTCCACTTCCCACTGTTTGCCATGGGGGTAGAATATGTTTGTCTCTTTGTGGGCCGGGTCACAATATAAAGATTTTTTCGATGCTTCGCTTTGAAATGGCCTCAAAGCAAGGCCCTACATCAAAGCATTGGGTTCTCCATATTTCACCGGAGACTGAACGGTGAACAAAGAGCTCTGTAAATCATTGCTAATCAGACATCCCCCAACCCAAATTAAATAGGGTTGAGGAATCAATGGCATCCCATCGATTGGTCGAAAGGACAACGGCTGCTTCCAGGGCTGAGCCCGGGTGAAATTCCACGGGCCATCCTATAGAAATGCATGGATCTGTTTCCACATTATGCCCGCCGCTGTCAGGGCTCGATCAGATCAAGCTGGACCTCCCTGTCCGAGGGGCCAAGGCTCAGCCGGGGGTTTTGACGAAAACAAAAACCTGGGAGGGTCCGGCATGGCGGAATATCGGGATGGAACCTGGTCTAATGGAATCCCGCTGACTAGACGGATAAGGTTCCCTTTCCTCTCTGGAAGTCGATGGCTCGCCCATCTCCCCCGCAGATGGGAGACAGATGGCTCCCAGTTCATTGATGGCTGGTTTCCATGTCTGTAAGGTCAGAGACAACGGTAACAGTGAAACGTTGGTCTGAACACAAATCAATGTAATGATCATGTCAGGGCTAAGGTACAGCATGCTCCACAGGATTGAATGTTCGTGTGATTTTCGTGGCGACTGGCTGTCTTCAGAATGACAGGGAATTCCTAAGTGGGGTACCATAGATCAGGAAGATAGGTACCGGTAAGATTTACCATCCACTGGAATCACATTTTAACGGTTTAATTAACTCGCTAGTGCTAAAACTCAATGTCCGTGTCAGGGATTTTGGATGCATACATTCATGTGATCTCAAATGAGAAATTTTGTGGAATTGTGTAAATATTGCAAGGTACGATTTCCTTGGTCCATGAACGATGCATTAAATGGTTCAGTATTGCCATAGAAACGTTTCTAAAGAAATCCTGACTGTGTTTTATTTTTTATTGATATGTTTTGTATGCTATTTTTGCCTATGCAAAAGCAAAGCACATTCAAAAGAGATGTAGTAAAAATATGCTTTTGTAGACAGATGTAAATGGTATGATAGCCAACACTGGATCAAAATTCCCATTGCAATATAAGATCCTAATCTTGAAAACAATCTGTAAGAAATTTCTTGCAACCTTATATTTAAGCTTTCTTTAACAATTTAAACCACAAACTGGACGGGGTTTCTTTAATTTAACCCCTTGTTTCTATAATCAATCTGGACCCCATGTTCATCAAACACAACCCCTTAAGGGAGGCAACTTTTGTCCTTATATGTTCTATGCAGTAACAGGTTGAAAGATAGCAAGGTGTATGCTGGTAGGCTCATGTTTACCAATTCAATCAAACACAAATTTGTATTAGCAATTTGGTGAAAAAAAGCCATAGAGCTTAAGCTAAAATGCAACTTTTGCTGAAACTGACAATACTAAACAATACTCTTACCCTTGCATGACATTCCTACCTCCATTGCGGTAGGTCTATATCTTTCATGATAAATATAGTTGCGATTTCCACAAATGTTTCATCTTATATGTTCGCAATTATAGCTATAAAAGACCCCTGAGGCATACAAGTCTAAAAAACTTAATCTAAAAAAGGGAAAAAATCTCTTGCAATATCAAGTGAAATTACTGAGCGCTTTTCGCAGCCATTTGCGATAAGATATAGATCAGCGGAATAGATTGGCTTTTTCATTATCTGTTGGGAGATCTTGGAACGCATTGGGTAGATAATTTGCTAATGTTTCCTGTGACCTACCCAGATTTAAATTATGTCTTTGGCTACATGTCAACCCAATCCGGCTGTTTACCAGAGAGCTTGCACTCAAAGAGCCATTAATATTCACAGCAACAGAAGCTGTCTTTTCCCATATTTCTCTACCGCTTTTTTAAGACGTAAAGGAGAACAGACTCCATCCCTCTTGAAGGGTATAGATCGAGCTGGTTGAGTGCTTTATAGACCCCGAGGGTGCTCGGGTGAGGATGGCACAGAAAGCTACTGTGCTGTGGAAAGTCGAGGAGAAATGGGTGATAATGGAATTAGGACGCGGATGTTCACCTTCCTTTGAGTGATGTGTCATGGAAAATTATTGGAAGTCAAATTCAAATTTTAATGGAGAATAAGGAGCCCTCTCTTATTATTTGTCTTACTGAAATAAGGCTTTTATTAATCAAGGTCTAATTAGAAAAACATAATAAGCTCTTTTGATCAAAGAGTTTACTGAAATTAAAGGGGAAATTGAATTGAATTTCAATTGAAAACCCGTTATCGTTCCTTTGAAAAATAATGTACTCGCCAAACGTGCCCTTCATTAAATTTAATTTTGTATATTTCATAAATGTTTTCTGTGAACCATGAAGGTTAGACTTGGGTATTGTAAATTAATAATTTCAATTAACTGTACAGAAAGAGCTGGTAAAATACATGTGCACATACCAACTGTTGGTACACTTTGTTATCATAGTGTTGTATTATCAGCTGTGACGTTTGGGGAAATTTAAAATAATCCAAAGTAAACATAAAGATAGGTAAAGATAACCGTTAAAAGTACTTCACTCTTTTTGACGCTGAACTGTGGAAGAGTGAGTTGAACAGAACAATCCCCATAGCGGCCATGATTTATTAATAGCTAACGAACGACTCTCAAGAGTTTGTGCTTTTTGTGCTTCCCTGCATGACAAACAAGGTGCCATTGCGGTATTGTTTCAGGTTGAAAATATCGGTGGAGCGGCGTAATACCACGGGGAGTCAGTGCCCTACCCCTTGCAGCTGGAGAGCAGAACACGTGCTCAGCTCCTGTATTGATGCGTGTAGTACCTCTAAACAGAAGAGACTGACACATCAACGCTGATTATGACTACGTTCTCCCCTGTGGAAACTTGTCAAGAACTCAAGCAAGTAAACCGGGAGCCCCTAAGAAACAACTTGAATTTATTTTAGCTTTCAGATGTATTGCACCCTAATCACACGCGAAACAGGCATTGGGCACACACCGGCTTATCGACAGAGTTTCCGGGTTGATTGAGCGACAACTCAAGTTCAGGTGGCTTGTAATACACAGCTAGTGGAAACTTAAAGCGATCGTTGACAGAGGAGAAATGGGGTAAAGTGCCATTTCATCCGGCAATGGTATTTCTCACAACCGTGCCCGAATTTTCATTTAGCCCCACGCCAGCCCCACCTCCTGGAGTTATTAAATCACCTGGAAGCAGTGCAGCTCAGTCACACAGTTTTCAACTGCCAACCCCCCTCCTATTAGCAGGTGCGGGCCTGTGATTTAAAGCTTTGATTCTGTTCAAATGACAACAAAGGTGAGACCAGAGCTGACGCTCCCAATTCATCATTTCCTGCTTGATAAGAGCGGGATTAATGCCTTTAATGCGGCGGTTGCGGCGCAATCATCCATTTTAACGCCAGCTCCCTGGAGGATGCCGCTAAAAACGAAAAAGGGACACCTGAAACACTGGGCCTGGGGGACCAGGGTGTGGGGGAGGGAGGGGGGTCGGAGAGAGCTGAGAGCGAAGCACTCATACTGTGAGTGGTAGAAGGTTATGGTGGAGCTTCCCGGTGCCTCTCTTAACAGTCTCAGCTCCCTGGGGTGGCACTGGCCTCCTGCAGGGTGCCAGAGCCCAGCCCTGTGGCCTTGGCTGTGTGCCAGGGAGCAGATGGTCTGAGGACCCGGGGTAAAGTTTGACCTAAATGTTAAAATGTAACATTTCAAGATGTGTGCAACCAAATACCCGACGTCCCCCCAGGCACTTTTCCACCCTTTTCCGACGCCAGGCGGTGTTGTGAGGGAGCAGTCCTTGTGGTTGACCGTGTCGCTCCCCATGTACACACACAGCAATCAAAATGCATCCTCACGGGGTGACCGCTTTTAGGGCTGCATTATCCCTGCTGTAATAGCTTATTATGCATTCAGTCCACACCTAATTTCTAATTTTTTGGACCCCCCCTCCCCCCTCTCCCAAGCTCTTAAGCCGCCGACCTCAGCAAAGGCAGTGGGAGCTGGAATGAGAGGAATCCATTATCCACATGTGTCTGAGCAGAGCGAGCCGTGGCCCAGCTGTGTCGCCCTGTCGCTGTGATCCCGACTTTATTACGCACTGAACCGGCTCCAAACACGCACTCTCCAGCGTGATGAGATGGCAACTGTTGATCTTGACAAGAATAGACTGGGTGCAACCTGCAATTGTCTCTCACCACTGCCTCCCCCCCCCCCACACACACACACACACACCACTCCCCCACCCCCCCTCCCTCTCCCTCTCTCTCTCTCTCTCTCTTTTTCTCTCTCTCTCTCAACACATCCTACCTCCCTCCCTCCCACCTATTGTGCCAATGAGAATAAGACCTAATTGCATTATTGCAGGGAGCAGTGAAGGGGATTCATCACAGCAGAGCCTGTCTGAGTGCCCCCCCCCCCCCTCCTATCAATAGAATCTGTGATTCTTGTAGATGCCCGTAAAGTACATTCATGTGCATGCAAGTGTGGCATCATTTTTAATAGCACTGCTTTAGACTGCAAACAAAAGAACATTAATGGCAAACTGGGTTGGCATCAGGCTCCTCGAAGGCAGTATTCTGCAAACCCCCAATTTAGAGTTCACATGAATTCTTTCATAATGATAAACAAGGGAGTACAAAGTGAGGGAAATGTGGAGCATAATGTGAATTAATGATATCGTAAGAAAGAAGCCATTGTGACGGAACAAATGGGAAAGCATTGTCCAAAATTAGATATGCTCATTAAAGATAACCTTTGTTGCAACAAAATGGTTGCCTACCTCATTGTACTTAAAAATAGCATGAGTTTATGAACTATTTTATTTTTAGACCTCTACTTTATGATGTATGATTCTGTTAAAGCAATATTACCGAAAACCTTAACGAGATTTTGAGTCAGTGAAATACGGCACAGGCCAGCATCGTAATCTATTAACCAATATTGTAACAGCCTCCAGTATGCTAATATCCACTACAGTGCTAATCAGGGACAGCTTAATTTTCTGAATCCTACAGACATTTTTTACCTCCAGAATGGAGTCCCCATAAGACGCATGGTGTCTGTGATCAACTCTGTAGGCTAGTGTGCTAGCACTCCATTCTAAGGGACTTCAGTAGGGGGTTAGAGGCATAGAGATAGAACTCTAGAGGCGACAAGTTTGGACATTCTCAGATAGCACTATTGCATCACTGTCATGTCTAGTGTTCTATCTCTATGGTTAGAGGCCTCTATGATGCAACGCTCAGCCCCCTGTCTTCGTCAACAGCATAACAGGCTAGTTTAATTACTGGCCGTCGGGACTGTAGGACCCTCCAGAGACACACACACTAATCCCAGACCCCCTCTCTGTCTCTAGCTCTGCAGGGCACTCATTGTCCCGTCAATATCATTTCCCTCAACGCTACACACACTATTGGATTAAAACGTGGAAGTTTGGTCGGTTGGTGTTGGGGAGGAGTTGGGGGGGTTCTGTTGAGCTTTGCCTAAAGACTAGACCGTAATGCAACAAACAAAATGTGCATCTGTTCTCCATATACCATAACAACCCAAAATATCTGCAGTATAAAATCTATATATTTTTCTCTCTCTCTCTCTCTCTCTCTCTCTCTCTCTCTCTCTCTCTCTCTCTCTCTCTCTCTCTCTCTCTCTCTCTCTCTCTCTCTCTCTCTCTCTCTCTCTCTCTCTCTCTCTCTCTCTCTCTCTCTCTCTCTATATATATATATATATATATATATATTTATATATATATAAATGTGTATATATTCAAAAGATCTACAAATTGCGAAATATTGTATTTGGTTTAGTTTCTTTTCATTTCGAAAAAAGGACCTGGATCTGCATATTTAGTTACAGTTGGAAATATGCCTACGGTATAGTATAAGCTTTAAAGTGGGCTTCACAGATACAGTAGATGGTTAAAAATGCTTTCATGCATGTGTGGAAAAACTGGTATTTTTGTATTGTATTGTACTCAGTCCAAGACTCTAACGCCTTGCTTCTCTGCCCAAGCTGAAACAGGTTTCCAACTCCTTACCTTTCCTTTTCACGCACACCAAAAGGTTAGAGTGAATGAGGTGTACAGCCTTTATGTGTTCCAGGAAGCTCAATAGAATGCAGTAATAACACTGAAAGAGCTGAATAAGGCTGAAGGTAGTGCTTAAGGCTGGTAGCTCGAGGTAGCAGCCACGCCTTTGTTTCTGTCCCTCTCCGCTGACCCCCCAGGCCTGGTGACCTTTGCTTGAACCCACTCCAACTCAGACGTCCCTGGGTCTTTGCAAACTTGAAGACCTAACGACAAGGCACTGTTTAATCCAAAACCCAGGTTAACCTCGTCGCCCCCCCCTCTCTAGCCCCCCCCGCCTTCTGTGGCTGAAGACGGCTTGAAGGGCTGAGATCCTACGACTGCTTTTCAGAGCTAATGACGTGGAATCGCATTGGAATTCCTATGGGAGAGAAGCATCAACGCACCCAATCTTGCGCTGTAGTGTTTTCCTGCACCGTGCGAAACAAAAAAGAAAAATTACAGCTGCCCCAACTCCTTCTCATGTGCTCTCCTCTGCTTTGTATTGTGGGGTTTTGCGCCGTGTTTTGTTTTGCATCCATCCAACTATGTGCCACACCAGATGTTGTATGCATCAAACAATGAAGAATGGCCTAGGATCCGTGCTTACATGGGAACTGGGTCACTATCCAAGCACACTCAGTTGTATTGACTGTTTAGAGTGACTATTGATTTTCTGACTAAAGCAATGACTTCATTAATATCAGCATTAGTCTGCCAGCTGACAATGATGGGTCGGTTAGGTTTGAGGCCAGACAAGAATGCATGCAGATTGGAAACAGTCTGGATGAGTCAGTGGTTCATTTCACAGTAAAAGGTGCATATGATAGAGTTTGAAACAGTCTCGATGAGTCAGTGGTTCATTTCACAGTAAAAGGTGCATATGATAGAATTTGAAAGGTTGCCGAGTTGCCACGCTAAAGTCTGCAGGAAATTCAATGAGCCAAAAAAGGCCTGAAAAGAAACCCCAAAACATTGTGTACAAAGTCAACATTACCCCTGCCTTAGCACGCACGAACATAAACACACATTACCTCCAACTCCTCTTTTATCGCCCAATTTAAACTTAATCTGTGAAAGAGGAGAGAAAAATCAACAGATCGCTTTTCAGCAGGGTTTTCAAAACAACAACAACAATGAAAGAAAGATTATTTTCCCTTTAATTCGGGGGCACCAGCTTAGCAAAAACAAAAGGCAGACAATGGGAAAGCATGTAGGAACTAGAAGGCTCCCGCTCCTCACCAAACCCGGCTCTCCAGTCACCACAAAAGAAGAACAAAGAGTTTGAGAGAGTGAGAGGAAAGGAAAAGGGGATTTGAGATCTATATTAAAACTGCGAATAGCTTTTAAAGATTAGTGACGGGCAGAAGGAGGTGACAGCAATGGGGATATGTGGAATGTGGATTGTCACTGCTTCCTGTATGGACTATTTTGATAGATAAAGCTGCCGTGCATTGACTTGAGTGTAAGTGTGCAGTGTGCCCGGAAAAAGCCTTGACAAGTTTCTTTGAGGCATGTACGGATCCTTTTACAGACTGAAAAGAACACAGATCAGGATTACGAATTACACAGCTATATTCAAGCATCTGGCATTAAAAGCATTGCGGTCTCTGAAAGGGTCTTTCTAGGAGGTTTCTATGGAATAAATGTACTGCATTTACCTCAACATAAAAATGTGTGTTAGTCGAGCTGCTAAGACATACACATGGTTTGCTCAATTGACTTTAGTTTTAAAGTGTAGTGAGAAAGAAAGAAAGAAAGAAAGAAAGAAAGAAAGAAAGAAAGAAAGAAAGAAAGAAAGAAAGAAAGAAAGAAAGAAAGAAAGAAAGAAAGAAAGAAAGAAAGAAAGAAAGAAAGAAAGAAAGAAAGAAAGAAAGAAAGAAAGAAAGAAAGAAAGAAAGAAAGAAAGAAAGAAAGAAAGAAAGAACAGCTAAAATAAAAACGGAATAGAAAATTTGTTTGATTTCAAAGTCCGATTTTTTTTCTCCCAGCGTAGTTTTGATCATTAACACGACAATGCGTTTTCCTCCACACGTTTGGCTATACATGTAAACCTGTGAGTTTCAGAGTGTACAGGCCATGCCCTGCCCCTGTTTAAACCGATCACCATGGTCCTCACAGTGCAGTTGCTCTGTTGTCAGAGATGCGTCTCACTCTGCAGCATTTGTCAGGATTAGACAGGAGTAATCCCCGACCAAACTCCAGAGGATGTCATTTGGAGATACGGGCCGGGACTGAAAAACTGTGTCGACTTACCGCCCCCTATAACTCATCTCCCACACCATTTCAGCCAAAACTCAGAAAACGTCACTTTTTCTTTTTCCTTTTTTTTCTTCAAGTGACAGAAAATGTAAAACATCGAGGAGAGAAACTGTCAGATGTGGAGCCGTCAACTGCCCTCAAAGCCTCGCTCTCGCCCCACTCCTGCACACGCCCTCCTTCAGGCAGGTCAGCCACTCGCCGAGAGAGGAGGGCGAGAGGCCCCCGTTGCAGACATCCATTCCAATAATCCTCAACACTCCGCCGGCGTCGAGTCACCACCCCGCATTAAGTTATCGCATGAGTCCCTAGCAGGGGCCAATCAGTGGGCTCGCCAAAACCATGTGCCTTTATCACAGGCCAAAGCCCAGGCTGACAGACAGGCCTGATGTCCCCTGCAGCGACGCTCCACCCTGGCCTGTAAAAGGACAGCAGTGAGGGAGGGAGGGAGGGGGGGCCCCAGGGGCCCAGAGAGGATGGCCTCATGAATCAAACATGTGCCTGAAGCCTTCCTCTTATCGCCGAGGTCAGCCCAGGCATTAATACACAATGGCTCGGGGGAGCTACCTACTGTGACCTCCCCCAGTTCCCCTCGACGAGAAGGGCACGGTCCTCAGGATTCGGCCCCAGCGAGAGAGGGCCTCCCTCCGCCACAGTCACTTCACATTACATCCACAAGAGAGAGGGAGGGAGGGAGGGAGGGAGGGAGGGAGGGCGGGCGGCAGAGAGGAGCGAGAGAATAAGTGTATACACAAAAAAGATAGATGAAGCAGAGAGGGTAGAGAGAATAGACAAAAAGAGGAGAAAAGGGCATTCTTCAGTCCGGGGTATAAGGCACTAAGGCCAGGGTAAAAATCGACTTGTGTACACAGACCCTTTCAAACACCACCAATCTTCATCGGCCAGACGGGGGAGGAGGGGGAAGGAGGGAGGGGTGGGGGGGGGGTGATATATGTGACTGTCTGCCAGCGTAAATTAGGCAGTCCAGCCCGCTGTGTGGTAAAGCATGACGGGGCCGGACAGTGCACTCACTCAGGCGGCCTGGTGCCACGCACACCAGCTCCTCTCGGCTCTGCCTCGCCATAAATCACCGACCGGGGGAAATGAATCGCCGTCCGTCCGCGCCGGACGCACCAGCTGGCACTGCTGTCACCTGACCAGCAGGAGCCCATGCCAAGCATCCGTGCCGACACTGCGGAGCGGCTGAAATCAAGAAAAATGAGCCATGGAGACAGACGGAGCCACAGCCCCATGCTCCCTCATTAGTCTCCTCTGGGCCCCGCTCCGCACACAGCTCCTCTGAAGTGAAAGGGCACACAAAATATATTTCAGAGAGACACCTGAGGGAAGAAAAAAAAAAAAGAAATTCAGAAAATTATCACCCCCCAGGTCTCCTCAGTCATCTATGCAGAGGCTGGTCTGCCAGACAGCATTAATGCTTCTGGAGCCAGAAGTCTGGGAGGCAGGGAGGGGGGGGGGGACATGAGCTTGGGGAGAGTGGTTGAGGCTGTAAAGGGGACAGTTTAGTATTCAGGTACGGTTATTTAATGGAGTTGTTTTACCAAGAAGTAATGACTCGACCTAACTGGGTATTCCCCTCCGCATTCAGATGTGGATAACGGAAAGAAAAAGAAAGAGCGAAAAAAAAAAAAGCATCTTTGACAAATAGATTTTCACTTTTCAATATTGCTGAGTTGCTGGTGGAGGGCCTACTTATATGCTGACCACTGCGAGTATGTGAAGCCGTGTGGGGGCGTCAGAGCCCAGGCACTCATCAGGAGAATGGGAGGAAATCACATCAATACAGCCAGAGAAGAGCGGGAGAAATGTAAAATATAATACTTCATCCTCCACTTTGGTCTGGCGGCCACTCGAGCACCCATTAAAGATACGCAAACAGAATCATCCGGCTACCTTCTTCACGTGCTAAACTGTATGTGACATTTGATACGGCTGTTGCTGCTCATCTCACAGCTCTGAGCAAAGGTTATTTATTCAAATGAAACAGGGGAGAGTTTGTGCGAAAAATTACTGCACCGTGTAGCCGAGATTAGCATTACATTTGTGCTACAGTATGTTTCTCTATATGATTGGCAAGGCCAATTTCCTGTGCTCCCCCCCGGCAGTTTTAGCCTAATTTCATCCATGCTGCTGCGGTCCTGTGGAGTGGCCCAGTCTATCACTGTCTCCGATAGCTAGTGGATTAGCTACTCTTTCCTGCTCAGATGAATTTGCCTGTCATGGCCTTGTGATGAATGGCAGGAAGGCTGAGGAAATGGACTCTGGGCTCAGCCAGGGTGAATGGGGGTGAGGTCTGGGCTGGCAGCATGCGTCCATCTCCCATCTTCACCTCTCAATCCTCCCACGCCTCCACGGCCCCCTGACCCCCCTGCAAAGCCTCCAGGTGTACATCCACACACCTGCAGCCTGCCGGCCTGGCACCAGAGCCCCGGCGTCATCAGCTGGGCATCTGTTTTGACAAGGTGTCCGATTGAATCATCGCGTCTCAGGGACCTTGGACATAGCAGATAGTGTCCATTGCTTCTGCGTCCATTTTGAAAAGGGTGAGAAAGGGGCCAGCCAAGAGAAACATAACTGCAACGGCTGCATGTAATATTCATTTTTTTTGTGTTTTTTTTAAGAGTACTGTATATGCGTCACATTTGCATACAGGCAGTCAGCACATTTAAAGTAAAATGTGTAGGAGTGTGTAAGAGTGGTATAGCATTTTGTTGTAGCCCAGATGATTTACATTTCCCTATTACTTTTACATGAAATATATGTGCATTGACTAATTGAAGTTGTACAAATCATCAGCTACTAGTTTGTGAAGCAAAATAGTCAAAAAGTTATAACAAAATATTTTTGTAATGTACAAAATGTATTTAAAAGTATAACAGTGTTCTATAATAGTTACATGAAGGAACTAAAGGGGTGGAGTGGGGCGGAGGGGGGGGGGGGGGTCTCTGATGAGACAAAATCTAGTTGAAACTTCCACCACTGCCCCTTTGTCCAGAACTGCAGTCAGGGCTCAATGGCAACCAAAACAACTGCACTCTAATTTCCTGTCCCCTTTCACTGCAGCTGTTGCTGTCACCCCCTCCCCCCTCCTCCCCCCTCCCCCCCACCTCCTCTCCATTTCAGCAGTAATCATGTAGCCATGCAAATGCAGTGTGGTGAGAGGTTCATGTTGCCTTCCCAGGGACATCATCCCCAGCTGTCTGAACCCTTGAGTTGACCACCCAGGGGAGGGAGAGCAGGAAGTCATTACCGCCATTACAGACAGGCATGCTCCCCACTCTGCCAGAGAGCCTCTCACACTCATAAAAGTCCTTGACGACTTCACTAAAACATCCAATTTCAGTCGGGCCCTGTCTGAAATGACAAACAGAAATCAGTCGTTGCACTCGTCGCCTCCACAGAGTCTTGTCTGCTTGTTTGGTTGACCGAAATGGAAGGGGGAAAAATAGTGGGGGGGTTGGGGGTTTGGGGCGGGGGGGTTGGGAGGGCTGGGACTTTTTGTTTCTCTGTGATGCTGGTACCCTATCCACATCTCCGGAACATTCATAATTCATAATCTTCAATTCCTGACATCTGCCGCTGATTGTGCTGGTGGACTGGCTGGAATCAGCCACTCCTGGGAGCGGTGTTAATGTGCCGCTGGGCATGCCAGCACGCGCACCCCGGCTAGGGGGGGAAGCGGCGGGAGCCTTTCACACTCCTAATGTGTAATTAGGAGCCATTTTGGAGCACTGCCTTCCACCAGTGAAATTAGCTGTCTTTTATTAATCAGGCAGACCAGCATAATGGCACGCTGGGTCCCCCTACAATCTAACACCAAATGTTGTTCTTAATTACAGAGGGGGAGAGGCAGCAGGGAGTGAGAGGGACTTCGAACGCTTAAGTGTTCTTCCTGCAATACACCTCCACACGAAACGCACGGGCAACCTGCAAATCCGCAGTAGGATTATACCATCCACTAACGTCTTGGAAGGGTTCACACCATCTCAATACTTCCCACATCTGCGCGGTATGCTGCCGGTTGGCCCGCGCTGTTATAAATCTACAAGTCGTAGGGAGAGCGAGACGAATCTCACAGATGCACGGTCCATTAAGAGCATTTGCATTTGGTAAATTGCGGCACCACTTCAACACGGAATCATACATGGTGTGATGTGATTACAAGTACATCCTCCTCTTTAAGGAAGGGTAAATGATGAGACCTGAATATTGCCGTCAACGCTGATGTCCTCATGACTAAAGATGAGACAGGGAAACACTTTAGTGTGTATCTTATGAGACTAATATATTCTACAGTGGCAGCAAACTGAATAATGGCCAATGTACCTTAATGTTTGTATTCCATGTAGACACAAGTGCCCTATTTCTTGGAAACATTATTCAAATTCCAACAGTAAACGTGGAGTTTTAAGACGGCCATAGCACATAGCAAAACAGAAAATCGCACAAAAAAGGAGCCTCTCAAACCAGCAGAATTGAACAAACAAACCAAACCAACCAAAAAAAAAAACAATCCACTTCACTCAAATGTCCTTTGTTCATGGCATCAAAAGACCTTATCCAATCTTTCATCTTGGGGAAGTGGTGGGGACATCTGACGACGGAGAGAACTCCTCTTTGTCCTCTAACTGCGCCGCAGTGGGAGGATCAAATCACCCGGGTCATCACCGCTCTCGCATTCATCAGACGCGCAGAGGGAAAGGACAGGCTGTCACTCAGGGTCTCATTGACGGAATCCAGGACAACCCAGAAGTGAGGCTGAGTCAACGAGGGTCCAGCCCCCGTCTACTCCCACAATGTCACTGTGCTCACCCGAGCAGCTTCACTGTCACACAGTGCTGTCACCAGGACGACTTTTTCACCGAAAAGATCGATAAAAACAATTACAAAAAATAACATAAAAACACTGCAGTTGTTTTAGATTATACCATACTATAAATGCTGCAGTAAAGGCGCTTACTTAAATGTAGTGTAGGTGGCAGATTGACCATGTTGTGGCCAGAGATACAGAATGAGAGTGCGCTCCTCCTGCCAGCCTCCACAGGTCTGCCCCTGCAATAGTCCCCTGGGAGCCAGGCGTACAGGGTGGGGAAGCGGAGCGGAGCCAAGGAGGTGGAAGGTGGGGGTGCAGGGGGAGGGAGGGCTGAGGCTCTGGCTGTCTCCCTCTGACCGCGGCCCACAGGGGACCGCCGCCGCCGCCGCCGCCGCGACTGACGGTGCGCTGAAGCCTGAGCGTGACACCCGGGCTGTCTGTCATGGCCGCAAACACAGACTGTGTGACACCTGACAGGACAGGAGTTGAGGCGGCAGCACCAGAAGTCAAGACCCGGGTGACAGGAAGGATGAGGTGCACGCGGAGAAACTCCAGAACAATCCTCAGCGGGCGCACGGAGAACCCCGGCACCTTCTCTCTCTCTCTCTCTCTCTCTCTCTCTCTCTCTCTCTCTCTCTCTCTCTCTCTCTCTCTCTCTCTCTCTCTCTCTCTCTCTCTCTCTCTCTCTCTCTCTCTCTCTCTCTCTCTCTCTCTCTCTCTCTCTCTCTCTCTCTCTCTCTCTCTCTCTCTCTCTCTCTCTCTCTCTCTCTCTCTCTCTCTCTCTCTCTCTCTCTCTCTCTCTCTCTCTCTCTCTCTCTCTCTCTCTCTCTCTCTCTCTCTCTCTCTCTCTCTTGCACATGACCTTTTAAAATAGGAGGGTGCTGCCGAGGTTGAACCCCTCAATTAGAGCTGTGTGATGGGACTGCGCGCGTATTAATCAGTGGTGTGAGAAGTCTGGCACGCTGAGTAGAGGGTGGCGGTGGGCCGCAGCCAGTGACAGCTTCACCAGGAAGCCGAGACGAACCGCCTCTTAAGACGAATCTCCCCAGTCCGCATTACTAAACTAAACTGATATCCAATTATGTTCCCCGCGTTGACAGGCTAACGGAGCGGGCGTGAGCCGCTCCACAGCTCCCCGGCGTGGGCCAGGAGTGTCAGAGTTGTCCAGACGCCGGGCGTAGGAAAACCCCAGGACCTTGAAGGAGATGTCACGAGGAGGCCGGAGTCAGCCGCTTGACTGAGCCACGGTCCACACACTTCCCTGAAAGCATGACATTGCCGAAGGGGGAAAAACACCATTTTATCATTCAGTGCCATTCGCACCCTCTCTCCCTGTCAAACATGCCATATGTCCCCGTCACAGGTCGTCTTACTGGCTTATCGAGTGTGACAGGGCTATTCACACACTGCTCCCAATCAGACACAATCTCCTGCAGGAGGAGGGAGAGGGAAGGAAAAAAAAAAAACTGCTGCCACCACAGGCCAGTGATGGGCTGTCAAGCAGAGGGCAGCGACCTCGTTGGGGCCCTGCCTCAGAGCCTGCCTGCCAGTCAAAGGCCAAGGGTCAGCATAGGATACACCAGGCATGCTACACACACCAGCACACACCAAGACACTATTACTGTAATAGCATAAGGTTGTGCGATGTGGCCAGAGGACGACGACTGGCTTTTAATTCGCAGTTTAAAAACGTTTTTTTTTTATCTTTTCTTCTGTCTTCAAAACCCCCTCAGAAAGCAGGTGCTACAGCTGGTCAGAGTTGCCTCTGCTTCGAACGCAGTTCTACGCGACAGATTAAACTTGACTCGACATTCGTTTAATGAGCGTGCTTCGATGCCAAACAGGTTATTTGCCTGACAGGAAACGCAAGCAGCATGTGAAGCTCAGCTGGGACTCTGTTCAGTGACCTAGTCACCGATCTATTTGACTAACCACCAGACCATACCAGGGCCTCGCACTTCGTGCCAAGCTGTGGCAACCGTCAGGGACAACTGGAGGTCACTCAAACCGTAGCATTTGAATGAGAGGATTTGGGTTACACCCCCCCCCCCCCACTCCACGCCCCCCCCCCACCCCCACCCACTCCACGCCCCCCCCCCCCTTTCCCTCCCTGCGCTGGGAAATGTTTACCTGATTTGAGCATCCGACTAGGACTTCAAACCACTCCGTCCCCGACACAATAAGACTGCACATGCTGAAATATTCAGCGACCGAGGAGTAATCAATTGAAAAGCGGGTGGAAAATTACTCTTATTCCCCTGATGATAATATGCATGGGGAAATGAGTCAGAGAGCGAGGGAAGGAACAGAGGAGGAGGGTAGAGTGAGAAGCGGTATCACCTGATCAGATCGTATCCTAAAAACAGATAGAAGCGCCACCTCAAGTCCTCCCCAAAAAAAAAGGAAAGGAAAAAAGAATAAAAAAGTTAGAACCCTCCTGGCATAAGTTAGAAGGAAGGTTTCTGTGAAATGATTGCTAATCTATGCAAAAAAGCAATCAGCGACTCATTCATAATTCATGAGCAAAAAGATACCAATTTTGCAGCGCTTCCAGATTATTAGATGTTATCATGAATGCAGCAAATGAAATATGAACACTCCTACCTGTCCCATTGTAATTACATGAGTGCAGTGGTCTAAACAGAGTGATGGGAGAGAAAGAGAGAATGAGATAGGGAAAAAGAGAAAGACTGCAAGACACATATGAAGTTATCCTATACTTTTTCCTATACTGCCCTACATTTGTTTTACTTTTCATTTATTGTATTTATTGTTGGCATGGATTTGTGAGCCTGAAAGCTGTGTTTAATGTGTAACTGGCAGGCACTTTAAAGGCCTATCAGTCACATCAAAGTGACATGTGCTTACATAGTGATATCATCGCCCTCTCTAAACCTGGGAGCAGAACATCATTCAATAAACTGCTTGCTACATGAAGCTATCCTTGGGAGACCGATGATCCTATTTCTAATTCAAGGCCTGTTCAAAGTATGAATGTTAGATAAGCTGGTTCTCAAATGAAATGCAAATCAAATTTCAATTGGGATATTCTTGTTTTTTATGGACCTAAATGTAATTGCATTCAGTCCCATGCCAGTTTTTTTTTATTTTTTTTTTTAGCTTAACTAAGGCATTTGCATTCATGTTTGGATTATTGGATTCAGATTAATAAATCCATTGAACTATAAATGAATAATTTATTTCTGAGTGAAAATCCATATAAACTAGGGAACATCAAAAGAGATCAGCTGAATTAATAGAGCATTTCACACTTTGTTCAGCCAAAAATTCTACAATAGTTATCAGTCCTTCATGATTTCCCCCCACATGAAACGAGCCACATATTATCAATGCCAAAGAACTTGCCATATTTTCTCAGGGTCAGTTGCTTTCACCGTAGCAAAGGCCTGTTCTGCGAGCGGTTTGAACTTTACTGGATATATTGTGAACGGTGTGTTTTTCAACCTGGCCTTGAGCCACCCTGTTTCAGACAGGCAGGAGGAATAAAGTGGCATCTCTGTTCTCACACCCATTCCTAAAGAAAAAAAAAAGCAGGGGAGACGGATTTCTTAAACTTCAATGTCAAGGTGTCTGGATTGCACCTGAAAGCCTTGTGAGGAGCGCTGACAGATTTCATGCTTTTACATTCTGAGCAACTTCGCCATATGGGATTTGCTCTTAAAACCGAGCAGAGTAAGGATGAGGGGTGGTATAAAAATCAATGAGGCTCTTCAAAGGCAACAAGAAAACCAGGGCCTTAGCCTGCAATTAAACAAGAGCGCTGCTGGCGAAGGATGACAAACTACTGTGCAGGTGCCCTCTCACTTCACAGGATCAATTACAGAATCGATACAGTGACATGATACAATTTCATGCTGGAAAATGCTGTGTGTGGGGAGTAAGACCACTCGTAAAATGTGGGGAGAGGCTCTGCATATTAATATTAGGAGGCCCGAATTCTGCCGAGTCCGGCAACATGTTCAAAGCCGCATGATCACCGAGCCGGCCACTGTGACATAATTTAGACTACCTTGTAACGTAATGGTGGGAGGAAAAAAAAACTAAACTGGAGGGACAACCTAAAAGAAAGAAAGCGGTCACTGTCACTTTCGGTCCTAAAAAAAACCCAACATAAAATCATGGGAGAGCTGTGACAGATTCCTTCACACCCTGCTGGCTTAATGGGGTCGGACCCCTGCTTCGAACACTGCCAGACACCCCCCCATTTCCCAAAAGGCCACACTCCCCGAAGGGGGGTCACCTAGCCAATAATGAGTGAGGGGGGTCGCAGGCTCGACCCAGCCAAGGCTGTGGAGGTTGATGTGGCCCCTGCATGTGACACTGTCTGGGGGGCTGCCTGGGCCTGGGAGATGATAGCCATAAGCCCCCTGGTACAGCAGCTCCCAGCTGAACACATTCCCCCCTGATAACGACACCACGCGAACCATAGCACCCAGACTGATATATCTCATTGTCTCCTTATCTATGCACAATACATGATTAGGCATGCACATCAATTATTACAGGCTAAAAAATACATATTGTTATGGTGGGTTATTGAACGAGCATGCTAACGCTAATGTAGGCTAATCGTTGTACCATCAGAGGCAGTCATAAGAAACACTTGGAATGGCCAGCAGCCAAGTGACGTCTTGTCGGTGAAGTCCAAGTCAGTGTCCGAAGTGGCTGGTTCTCGACGTGTGTTTCACCAGTCAACAGAAACCAGAGGGATCAAGCCACGGTGATCACGACCACTCGGATTTCGAACACAACATTAAACATCGCATTACTCTTGCATGGGCAGTGATTTCAACAGCGCTGGCTCTTGGATAGTGGTGCCAACAGAATGTGGTCCATTTGGGTAACAAGAAAATACAGCTAAATCATTTTTTACACCCGCCCCCACCCACCCCACCCCCTCCCATCCTGGGACGAGGCTCTTTAAGCCTTGCGTACTGTTTTCATTTCATCTCTCCAGCACTGACATTCTCTCTCTATCCTTGACCCCCTTTCCTCGCTCCCTCTGTTATCTGAAATAATGTCAGAGCCTCCTTAGAATCTATTCATCAGAGCAGAAAGAAGCCGGCACTGACATTGATAAAAAAAATTTAAAAAAAAAAATACCATCTGTGCCTTGCAGGGGTAAAAAGGAAAAGAGAGGAAGAAAAGAAAAAGAGAGGAAGAAAAGAAAAAGAGAGGGGGCTTCAAATGAAACAGGCACTGCTGACTCCCTCTTGTCTCCCCCCCCCCCCCCCCCCCCCCCCCCCCTCGTCAATGCCATTTCAATTGAAAAGCGCAGTGGTAATTAAATTCCAGCAGGGGTTGGAGGCGACTGTGCCTCGCACTGACGGGGGCTGCCCTGACATAAAGATGACACAACTCAGGAGGACAGAGGAGGCGCCAGGCGGCAAGGAAGTGAGGGTGACAAATGTCGTTCACTTATATACTGCGCCAGCCTCGCAATCTTCATGACATTTAAAAACGACCACAAATAAAATGGAAATCCATGGCAATTCGGAGGTTCACAAACTGACCTTTTTCAGAATTAGAGATATTTTGGATAGATCCACACACCATATGCCGGACTACCAACAGCGCGAGAAATCTTATTAATCTTGCGAGGGATGAGTCGAAAACGTACAAAATAAATTCAGGACGCCTGTGCACAGGCGGTGTTTGTGTGGGTCTCAGCACAAATGTAGTGTGACTCACAAGAGGACAGTAGGAGCCGCTGATCCACATTAGAGATGAGGTAATCCAGAGGCTCTCAAAGGGGCCACAAATCTTTAATGTGCCACTCTTCCCACTCCGTTTCAAAACGTTTAAAACTCATGTGCGCTAATATCTAATATATTGTGTGCAGTAAAACAGATGCACATCAATTTTGTGTAGAAAGTTAAACATTTGAAATTTAGAATGTTTTCCACGCTTTGATTGTATTACATGGAGGTCTGGCACAAAATAGGAGTAAAATATATAACCCAGGTGGATGATTTTTCTTTTTTTATACCAATTCTACTTAAGGGCATGTGAAGCTAAAAAGATGTTTGAACAATTTAGTATTTACTTAATAGAATAAATACATTTTTGCTTTGCTTAGTCTGTACTTTTCCAAATCCACATAATTTATTACGTTCCATAGTGTATACTGCAAATTAGTAACCAACCATAGTGTCACTCAAAGTAATGCTTGACATTAAAAGTGATTTATTGTCAAATTACTGGGATATGTGACCCATACTTCTAAGCATAAATTAAGCTTTTTTTCAACTAAACTGACAACTATACACATTTATTAATCCATGAAAATGTTCATTATAGTCTCAACAAAAGCTTTTCTATTGTACAATTTTGCTGCCATCTACTGGACTAAGCATTCAAAGCACATTCTGTTAAAACATTATGAAGCAGCATGAGGTTTAGTACGACAGATAAAGTTCTCCCTAAAACAACTTCACAACATCCAGTTTATTTTAGTTGAACTGTTTAACACAATGCCCAGAACAGCGATTCGTTCTTAGGGGTACAAAAATACATGATTTATAAGTCCATAAAATCCATAAAAGGCTGTTCTTTTTCAACCCATATGGTTGAAATTTGAACCACGGTGGTTTAACACTGTGCTATTTGCTTGTATCGCTACACACTGTGGCATTACCTGTCCTAGCTTCCTAGGAGAGTCACCGGCGTCTCAAGAGGGGAAAAAAAAAAAATCAAGTGAAAGAAAAAAAAAAAAAAAAAAAGAAAAGAGGAATAGTCACACGTCCTCTGGTTGCTGTCCGATAGTCATTTGGTCGGTTGTCAGTAGCGATTTAACACGTCCAATACGTCCTCCTTCAGCGAGAGAGACGTGTGTTGCTGCACACCTGGCCCACCGATGCTGGTTTCCCAGCAGTCATAGCCACAGTCTCTCAGATCCTGTATTGTGCTCTGGATTACCGAGTCGTCCGTTTCTACGAGAAATACACATGCAGAAAACCAAGCCAAGTGAAACGATGATGAATCACATGCATTTCTTATAGATCAATATTTGATATATATCGAAAGGTTGTTAAACCTCCACCAGTCATGCCTAAAGCTTCTTCCAGATTGGTATATTATATCTACAGCTATCATTGCTTCAATCTTCTCTGAATAACCTATTCCTTTGGTGAGCACTGGCTTAGTACAGTATTCAGTGATTTAAAGTAAGCCGTGTGTGTGTGTGTGTCTGTGTGTGTGTGTCTCAGAGGGGGGAGGACTGCTGTGAAAAGTGAACTTGCAATGGCGCTCCGGTTAACAGAGGGGCCCACGCCAGGGGAGGCCAAGCAAACAAGTCCACCACTGCCTTCATGACGAGCTGATTATGAGTAAACATAAGGGTCTGCACGGAGTGGTTTCCAAGTAGGGTCCGGTAGGCCCCCGCCTTGTGTTTGGAAATGAGGGCAGCAAGGGTCCAGACATACCAGACACCGCAGTGAGAACAAGAGACAAAACACTTTGGGCTCTTAACCTGGACTGCCTTTAGGGACAAGACCACGTTTGTAGTGGCAGCCACAGCCAATTCCAGTAATAAAGGCCTTAAGTACATCAGACGCAATGGTTTGATATGTTTCACTAGAAATACATGAAAGTGAAGTGATTTTCGTAATCAGTCACGGGCCATCACTTAAGAGATGTTCCTGTTCAAACCCATTTTAATGTAATCTCAAAGATGCTCTGAGAACATTTAATATGGAAAAAAATAATGTAATATTTGAGTGACAAATGAAACCATCATAGGGAGCTATGTATAGGAGGATCTTAAACGTAATCAAATGAAATGTGTCAGGGCCTCCAGGCTGCGACAGAGTACTTGCAAAATGAGACAGGTTCCTTGCCTGTTTGCTTAAAGAGAGAGAGAGAGAGAGAGAGAAACATTAGGCTATACTCTGCCCCAGCTTAAGACAAGCCTGATCTCATTCTCCCGAATACGGCAGCTTGCTTATCACATCTATCAATCTAATGCAAGACACTTCAGGTTTATTTAGGGAAAACTGAATTCTTGACAGGGCGGTAAGCACATTTTTAAAGTGGCCATTTTGAGGCTACTTGTGAGTTCCTAGTGAATTAGCATTGACTGGAATCTCGCAGCTATCCATCAACGTAATGAGGTTTCAAGATATGTAAACGATCAACAACTCAACATGAGCAACTCTTCTCCCAGATATAAAGTGCTGCTCATAGACGCTAGACGACGTGTTATCTCGCGTGCAACGTGACATTTCAACAGATGAGAACGAAGTATTTATAATGCAAAGTGTTCAAGTTTAGTCGAAGCGAGAGCCGTACCGGGTCTGAGAAGAGTAATGCCACAGCCCCCTCCTCCAGCCCCAGTGAGCTTGCTATGCAGCCCCCTGCTCAGTGTGACCTGACAGAGGTGGTCTAGGGCTGGGTGCCCCACACCCATCACATTGAGGTGGTGCTGGTTGATGTCGATGAGCTCCTGAGGGTAGCATGACAACAGCAAACTGAGTGTAGTCACTTGCACGATGACAAAATGGCTCCATTTAGGGAAATGTAGTACATTAGTCACATAGATTAGAACAAAAAAACGTATTTGATGATGAGGTTCAGCTCAGATGACGCTAACAAATGAATATCCCCCGCACGTTCTGCGTGGTCTGTTGCTGGACCGTACCTCCAGAACTTTGTAATGCTCTGCTGTTATAGGTTGACTGGTCATCTCCGACAGCGTTTTCTCACAGGTGCAGGATATGGCGTCGACCGACTCCAGCACTGGATTGATGACGGACGGAAACTAGAGAATAACGACAAATACCAGGGGGGGGGGGGGGGGGGGGGGGGGGACGACACACACGCCAGCAGCAAGTGTCAATCACATAGCATTAGAACATAAACATAAAAGGCCACGTGAAAATATACGTAGTGATAAAAAGTGAGTTCTGTCCCGATCATCATAATGTCATAACACAACCTATCTCTGGCAGCCATGCGACACACCTGCTGGTGTCACCAAGGCAACGGCACACAGGGGTGCTGCCTAAGAGCTTTATTTCCATGTTTTATGATGGCAATCAACGTCAGGCCCCAGAGTGTCTTTGCAATGCAAAAGCACTGGCGATTACATTAATTACAGGGCTGGAAGGAAAATCACGGGGGAGGGAGTAGCCATTTAGTACCTTGTTAATTTTGTCCTTCACTCCGGCAACAAGTACTTTGGTGCTACGTGGTACTTTTGTGTTGGTGAGAAGGATTCTTAACATTGGGACCCTGAGAATTAAATTGAAAAACGAAACCGAGGATGGATATCACGGCCTGTTATCAATCAAACATTCTCTACTCTTAAAATAAGTGAATTTGATTAAGACCAATTTATGTCTTTACTTTCAAAATAAGAGGAACAGAAAACTGAGTGAACCATTAATTCAATATCAAATAAAGGATCTTAAACCTGCACAGTACCTTCTCAAAGGTGTTATCTTTCCAGAATGGTATCTCAGTATTCCACCTAAGAGGAGGACATAACTCCATGAATAAACCGATACATTTTTCAATAACAATTAATCATATAACTAGCTCAAAGGATACAATGTATAAAGTTGGTCAGAATAGTACGCAAAGTTTGCCTTTGCCTAATGCATACAAGAGGATGAGGATATGAAACCATACCGCTCTTACCAAACCCTCTCTGAATTTAACACGAGGAAGTCAGATGTTTCGTTGTCAACAAAAAAATGCCAAGAAAGACCCTGCCTGGCGTTGGGCGTGTGTACTGTATATGTCAGTAGCATGGCTCCTGGTCTCACCCCACATCCCCACTGCATGTGTACTGTATATGTCAGTAGCATGGCTCCTGGTCTCAACCCACATCCCCACTGCATGTGTACTGTATATGTCAGTAGCATGGCTCCTGGTCTCACCCCACTATCCCCACTGCATGTGTACTGTATATGTCAGTAGCATGGCTCCTGGTCTCACCCCACTATCCCCACTGCATGTGTACTGTATATGTCAGTAGCATGGCTCCTGGTCTCACCCCACATCCCCACTGCATGTGTACTGTATATGTCAGTAGTATGGCTCCTGGTCTCACCCCACATCCCCACTGCATGTGTACTGTATATGTCAGTAGCATGGCTCCTGGTCTCACCCCACATCCCCACTGCATGTGTACTGTATATGTCAGTAGCATGGCTCCTGGTCTCACCCCACTATCCCCACTGCATGTGTACTGTATATGTCAGTAGCATGGCTCCTGGTCTCACCCCACTATCCCCACTGCATGTGTACTGTATATGTCAGTAGCATGGCTCCTGGTCTCAACCCACATCCCCACTGCATGTGTACTGTATATGTCAGTAGCATGGCTCCTGGTCTCACCCCACATCCCCACTGCATGTGTACTGTATATGTCAGTAGTATGGCTCCTGGTCTCACCCCACATCCCCACTGCATGTGTACTGTATATGTCAGTAGCATGGCTCCTGGTCTCACCCCACTATCCCCACTGCATGTGTACTGTATATGTCAGTAGCATGGCTCCTGGTCTCACCCCACATCCCCACTGCATGTGTACTGTATATGTCAGTAGCATGGCTCCTGGTCTCACCCCACGTGCCCACTGCATTGTCCACACCAGAGGGGTTCCCATGGATGATCCTTTCTCCCTGGAACGCCCAGCTGTTGATCAGCTTCAGCTCCTCCTCACTCCACCTGTCATCCATAAGATGAGGTAGGAATACAGATACACTGTGCTATGCTGTAGGTTCTCGAAAACCCCCGTCATCCATATTATACAGTCAATCCATTTATATACGTCTGCTACCCTCGTATTCTGGTTTTAAAAATAAAGCACCACAAAGCAAAAACATAGCATTCGATATAATATAATAATATGCACCCCCCTAGCAATTGCCCCCCAAAAACACAGCCGAGCACATCTAATAAAGTCCCCACAAAATCAACTCTAACCACCCAAAAAATAAAACACCGATCAATGAAAATGAGTTTGTGTTTTTACCCGGCAGTATGGTCCTGGTCTCTGGGCGGTGTGGATATGGTTCCACTGGCGGACAGGAGAGCAGTGGCTAAACACACTGAGAAGGCAGCGCTGGACCCCAGACCCGCTCCAGTCGGTAACTCAGACCACACAGACACCGTGAGGCTGGGCAGATCTCTACGGCAGAGCGGAGAGAAATCACGTGAGAATCACATCGGGCAACATATTGTAACGGAGGCCTGGTCCATCTGTAACACATGTCTAGTGACCACAGCAATTGAATACAGATGTACAAAAATAGAGTTTGCTCGTTATTTCTAAACGAGCTGGAAAGTGAAGGAGTTCTGCGTGAGCATGTTCAGATCGGATCGGCTTTATGAGCACGCTTTCAAATGAATAGATATGCTACATTGTGAAGGGCCAAAATGATGATGGAACCAATGGCGCTTTGCTGATTGCTTATGAAGCGCGTTCGAAAACTAATTCCAGGAATTACATTTCCTTCCATCTTAATGAAACTGGCACAGCAGTTTTGTTTTTTTTCTTTCAAGAAGGGTGGCAATGAGAACGGGTGTGTGCGCTGCGCTGGGAGACTCGCTGAGTTGTCGATGTCCGTCGAGCAGACCGCTTTCGGGCAGACAGGAGTATACTCTAAACTAATTGTCCCACTCCCCTCTCCCCCGGGGACAAACACATCGAGACTTGTTAAAGGCTGCAGCGTGGCCCGGTGCCAGCCTCTCATTAGTGCCCATCCTGTCAAAGCACATCACCCCTGTGAGACGCGCCAGGGCCGTGTCAGCCCTGATTAGGCCTGCCCACAACCTGCAGGCCTTAATACTGCACAGCATCCAGCCCAGCAAATCCCAGATGCTTTGACCTCCTCCTTCAGGCTTTCGCCCTCTCTTTACAATGCAGAAGTTTAACTCTGTTTAGTAGAGCCCTCTTAATAAAGTCCAGGTAGACTCGAGAGGACTGTCCGTGGTAAAAAGAGGTCTGCCATGTGCTAGATACCAAAGGCATATTGGACTTGTAAAACAGTTGAAGTCAATTTGGAAACAGCAGCGGGGCGGTTTATTATTGCATTAGATGTTTTAGCAGACACTTTCATTGATAGTGACTTAAAGAGTGCATTTAGCGACAGTTAGTAAATAAAAGCACAAATTAGTCCGAAAAAGAAGTCCATGTCTAAAACAACTGCCCAGCATAAAGCAATCCATGTGGGTCGGAACTTAAATGTTTAATTAACATTTTTGAAGATCTCTTTATCTCAATTTTTGATTTATGTTAGCACTAATTCAACCCTACAGGCAAAGTTAGCAGTGTGTAATATGTCAAGCACTGAACCATGACTTTGCCAGAATACACCCGTTATTCATTATTCCTAGTCACATCACACGCACACGCACACACACACACACACACAGTCTAACACATACAAATTACTCTATCATCAGTGCTTCACTTACTCAGATTCAGCAAAGAGAGCCAGGTAGATGTAAAGGAAAGCTAAGGTGGCCATGCTGCGAGTATCCAAGTTTCCATTCGATACACCAACAAAGTCCCGCAGCACTCTTACCAGCTCTGCATCTAGTGCATTAACATTCTTCAACTCAGCTAAAGGAAAGAAAAAGAATGGTAAACTATATAAAAATATTTTTTTTGGCAAACTGGGAAATAATATTATAATAATGATCAAATAGTTATCTCCAACGATGCTTAATGAATGTGTGTGTGTGTGTGTGTGTGTGTGTGAGAGAGAGAGAGAGAGAGAGAGAAAGATAGAAAAAAAAAAAAAACAGAGGCATATGTGCATTAGACTTGGCCTGTTTCACACGGCAATATAGACATAGACTCAATTTCAGTTCAGTCTTGTTAAAGATACATTATGATAGATCCCAGATCAATGAATTAAGCAGCATTACTCGCCACGTGATTTAGGAAGAAGCATCTTCAGGGCAGTCAGGTCCCAGCTGAGGAATGTGTCTATGTTTGGAAGGTTAATACATGCTGTACATGTGGATGTGCCCTTTAACCACAAGTATGACCGCAGGTTCAAACTCACTGCCAGGGCCACCTGGAAAGGGATTGACAGCACAAGGTCTTCGTTTTTCCCATGTCAGTTAAGTTGCAGAACTGATACTTCAGGGGTTAGGGGGCAATCACAAATATGATGTTCACTAATCCTCAAAATTATGGATTTATAATAATAAACAGCCTAGTAGTTACAACTATATATTCTCATACTATAACCCAACAATGCAAAATGTGCACAAATAGAACACCGAAACATACCAACCAGCGATATAACCACATGCAAACATTATTTTATTTCATTCAAGCATTGATCAAATTATTATTACGCAGAGAATGACAAGATAGTTATGGTTGCTTCGTGCTTACCTTGCCATGAACAACCGCATGCTCTCCATGGAGGATAGCTTTTCCTGGTGCAGATACGATACATTCCTTGATAAACATTGTTTAGAAAATTTGAAGGATAACTAAAACCTTTTCCAAAACCTACCCTACCACTACTAGCTTGCTAATATGTGCTGTTAATGAGCTGAAGTAAATTTTGAATAGCGCTAGCCTTCAACGACTACGTCCATAGCAGAAGCTCAGACGAAGCATGAACCGAATATAAATGAATTGTCAAACTAAATGTATCCACCCCCAGACGACGTTTTTAGAATACAAAACTTAAAATCATCAACTTCAGGCAGCTCAAACATTTCAGACCTTAAAATCTCATGCCAGTGCTGTCAACTGTCAAGCAGACAAGGCGGTCCGTGATCATGCTTTCCTATTGAGTATCCAATCAGCACTAGAGGACTCTTGTGCAAAGATGTTGCACCAACCAATACAATCTTGAGTTCCTCTCGCGCATACTCGACCCATTGGTCGTGTGATAAAATTCAACTACGGGTATCACTAAAAGACAAAAAGTACCAGGGAACTCGCTTTGTGTGCTAAAAACATGGCTTCAATGATTACTAAAGCTTCTCACCTACGTTGCATCCTAAGGACAGGGACATGTCTAAATGTTCAGTGGACAAAGAACACGTTTCGACCAGCAGAAAGAGGGTAACAACGTTGAAATGTATTATAGTGCAGGACCTTCGTAAGAGAAATAAGCAGCTTGCCAGTTGCAGCTAGCCGGTTACATATTGCAATGGTTGAAGAGGGGTTAAACAGATTTGTCTGCGTTGCTACATAAATAGCTTTTAACCTGTCTATAGTAACATTGTTAATGTAATTTCTCAACAGTTATGCCGCTGAGGGAGACAGCAGGATTCCTAAAATATACACCAAAACTGGAGACAAAGGTTGGTTTGCCAGACTGTTATTAATGTACACAGTGCAGTCAAGAGCTTTGCTCATGTTATGATTGTCCTTATCAAAGGTTTCTCAAGCACATTCACTGGAGAGAGAAGACCAAAGGAAGATCATGTGTTTGAAGCTTTGGGAGCAACAGATGAATTATCTTCATCTATAGGGTAGTTGTGTTTATAATTTCATTTACTGTACAATTGGTCTAATGCAATGGAATTTATTTGAATGTAACACAACCCTATGTTGTCTAAAACAGGTTAGCAAGAGAGTTCTGCATTGACAAAGGACATACATTCACAGATCAGCTGGACAAGGTCTGATTTTCAAGCTTTAAGTGATGTATAGTCACTGGACAATCATAGATAAATACTAAACACTACTTTTCATCCAACAGATTCAGTGTGTTTTACAGGATGTGGGATCCAATATTGCAACTCCTCGGTCATCTGCAAGAGACAGTCATATAAGTAAATTCTGTTTTATCAAATGATAACAGCAATAGAAAATGCACAGTGATATGGTTGTCTTAATAATGCCCTGAGCCGTTATCTTTTCACAGAAAAAACGAAATTTAGCCAGCAGCCTGTGGCTGACCTAGAAGGCTGGATTGACAAATTTACAGCTGAGCTTCCGCCACTGACAAACTTCATATTACCTGTAAGCACACAAGACAAGGCCACCAATCTGCAAAACATTCTCTAAAATGTGTTTCGGATTTTTGCTATCGTTACATGTCTTCTCTCTTTCGCAGTCTGGAGGGAAGAGCAGTGCAGCATTACATGTTGCACGGACAGTCTGTCGTAGAGCAGAACGCTGGTCAGTTTTCTTGAACCTCGGGATATTTTAAATTTCAATACTGCCTTTTTGCAAATATACCATCAGATACATTTTTTTTAAAACTCAAACTGAATTTTTTTAATTTTAGCGTTGCACCAATTGTACGCTCAGGAGAAGCAGATCCAGATGTTGCCAAATTTCTTAACAGGTCAGTACATTAGTTTAATGTGCTTATATTTTTGTGTACATTTACTTCATTTGTTTAACATGCCTTTATCTTTTTATTAATTGGTAATGCAGGTTAAGTGACTATCTGTTCACTGTGGGGAGATATGCAGCCATGAAAGAAGGAAATGGGGAGAAGATTTACAAAAGACCGGAATAACCAACGCTCCCTGAACGGCACTGCAAAGTATGGAGAATGATAGAAACTTAACACACAGTGGGAAAACATAACACACCTGCCAGTATGTGTCCATAAATCATGAGTTTTGGATTGAATAAAATGCTCTTTGCAATTAGTCAATAAATACTTTGTCAGGTTTGTCAAAAACAAAACCTAGCAGCATTTAGTAAATGGAAAGTAGTAAATATAGATAATATTTTGTTTTTTACCTGTACAGTTATGTGGTAAGGGTCATATTAACTTCAACAGTAGATGGCACTAGTTAGCTGAATTACTACTTGAACTGTAAATGATGCAAAGATGACTCATTGTGTTAGTATTGGGTGTATTTATCCCTGGGAGGGAGTATTTGCTGGTCAAGACCTTCAACATAAAACTTATATTTATATATATATATATACACACAGTATAAATAAAACTCAGACAGCTGCATCCTAGGGTAACATCCTCCATCTCCTATCCCCTTCCACCACAATACTATGACAGATTTAGATGTGAGAGCCATGCAGGACACCAAGGAGACAGGAAAAAGAGAGACTTTCATCCAACATGCATCTTTTTTTGGTATTTATTTTATTTTTAACAAACAAAAAAATAGATATACTCATAACATTCATAATGCATACATACATTTAAACGTATATACCGAATGGGTCACAAAACTACCATCGCATACATAACACCACACCGACTATACACAACTAAACAGACTATACACTACACAACAACAAAACATTCACACATAAACCCACCTACACACAAATGTGGTTATGCTAAATCAAAATATTCACAGAGGCACGGTAGGTGCAAAGGCAAAAGACAGATAAACCAAAAACAAACCATCCAACATGCCTCTTGCCATCCCCCTCCCAACACCCAATTACAGGATCTGGCACCAGCCCTGGCTCCTCTGAGAAAGGTTGCTGGCCCATGTCATCAGAGACAGATTGCGATCTTCGTATGGCGGGTAACGCAGATAGGTGATACTTTCGATACGTGTAGATCGTAGCAGGCAGGATTTCCTGTGAGACAAGTTGTCAAAGCTTTGGCGCCCATGATAGGAACCCATCCCACTGGCACCTGTCAGGTTAAAGAGAATAAAGTTTTGATATAACGCATTTTGTACACATTTGTGATTGTTGTTGTTGAAATATTATACAATCCTGTAGCATAGACGGCTATTAGTTAAATTATTTTCTGTAGGAACTCTTCTGGTAGTAGCAGTAAACCTACCCACACCCCCAAAAGGCAGAACCGCCAATAGGCTCTGCAAGACGCAGTCATTTGAGCAGAAGCTTCCACTGGAGGTCTCAGTCATTAGCCTGGAGATAACCTTCAGAGCAGCAGAGACAGAGTGGAATATGAGTGTTATTTACAAAAAGCATTGCCTATTTTTCTCTATACAATACCCCCTGTTCATAAAAACAAGTACCATTCACCTTGCAGTTGCTGGAGTAAGCATACACACAGAGCGGTTTCTCTCGCTGATTGATGAAGGTGATTGCCTCGTCTAAACTGTTTACTGTCAGAATGGGAAGAACTGGGCCGAAAATCTCCTGCTGCATGATGGGATCTGAGTCCGTTACCTCTGTCAAAATAGTCGGGGCTAGGAAAAGAACGGATATGCTCAGTCACCTACATGAAACACAAATCTAATGTCAGACACAAACGGTGACGTTAACTTTGACCCTGTGTGGGTGTTAAGAGGGATATTTACCGATGTATTTTTCAGCTTCAATTACTTTTCCTCCCACCGCCACTTTGCCACACTTCCCCAGCAGGTCTCTTGTGCGGTTGAGGCACTCCAGGTTCACCATGCGGCCAAAGCTCCTAGACTCCCGTGGGTCAGAGCCATAAAACTGCATGATGCAGCAGCGCAAGGCCTGGAGCAAGCGCTCTTTAGCGTCTGCATGGCAGAGGATGTAGTCAGGGGCAACCATATTCTGACCGGCGTTGTGGAAGCGTGCCCAGGCTATGCGCCGTGCCGTAATTGGGATGTCACAATGCTCGTCCACGTAACATGGATTCTTGCTGCCCAGAACCAGAGTGACTGGTGTAAGCATGCGGATGGCAGCCTGAGCAATCCTTGTCCCATCCTCTTTGTTCCCTGGGGATGGACAATCATCACAATACCAAGCATGACAATTCCCCCCCCCCCCCACTCCCCCTCCCCCCACACTACTACCACACTACTACCACACTATTAAATGTAAGAATATTTACCAATGAAAAAGACGTGATCAAATTTCAGCTCCACTATTTCAGTCAATTCGTTCAACCCTGTAAGAACCACATGAAAGCACTCCTTCGAAAAGATCAGACCAGGGCAGGAATAAATGAAAGAAAGTACATTATTAGTATGCTAGTACGTTATTTCAAAGGCTGGGCTTTAATCTAGCGGCCTCTAACCTCAATAGGAATTATTTTGGGGGCAGCATTCCATTCCCGCACCACACCACTACCTCAAATCTAACTAAAAAGTTGAACTTACGTTGTCCAAATATGAGGGGAAAAGCCTGTGTAGAAGTTCTGCGGTGTGAGAGCTGTGCTCTGAGGGGCTGACGATGGCACAGTTTCCTACATTTCAAAACAAATTGTACAGGCATGTCACAGCCACTGGCAAGACCATATGAGGGCCATACTGATGTTTGAAAACGGTGATTGAACGAGGGATGTTTTCATGCACCTGCAGCAATGGCCCCTACCAGCGGTACCAGACAGAAGTGCACAGGACTACACCAGGCTCCAATGATCAAAACCACTCCTAGGGGCTCATTCATAACAAAGCAATCATCCAAGGTGGTTGTCTATGCACCAAAGAAGGAAGAAACGATGGGCAAAAAATAAGGTGGAAATCAAGAATTCACAGCAAAAGCAATGCACAAACAAGGCAGCAAAATCGATGGTAGACAGGCTGACTAATAAAATCCTAGTGACCTGCATCATCAGACGTTAAACAGTTCCAAGTCTGCACAGTCTAATCTGCATTAGTGGGCTAAACACAAAGCACTTCTTTGTGCTGGTAGATGGTATGTTTTTCTAGACGGATTGCATGAGTCAGGTGTAATCCAAGAAATACTACATATTGTTCTCGTGTTATTTACCTCACTTTTATACCTCTATTTGTGCCTCACAGGCAATGCGCATGCGCACGCACGCACGCATGCACACACACACACACACACACACACACACACCAGATTCCTTTCCACACGTTGTGGTTCCATCCACTTCTTAAGGCTGTTGATGGCGTGAACAGCCTCATTCTTCACCAGCATTAGCTCTGAGATCACCGTCTCAAACCGTGGCTGCCAAAAGATAGACAAAGGAAAACAATGAAGCTTTACACCAATACCACAATAACAGCAAACACGTGACTACGTAACTGAAGAGAGAAAGTATCAGCATTGTTATAACATAGAACAAATGCAATTGCGCTATGCACAAACCTTGTGGAGGTCTCTTCCAAGAGCATCCACAAAATCACACTCATGCTCCACCAGCATGCGCACTATGGCCTCCAGTTGAGTCTGTCTGAAACGCTCGTTGACAGTGCGTCCTGCCTGAAAGGCCCCTCTGGTTCTTTTCAGGAGCTCCACACACTCCAGAGGGTATGTCTTCATACAAGGCTCCCCAAGCCTAGTCCTGCAACACATCCAACAAGCAACTGATAAATCAAGTGTAGGTCACTGTGGTCAGATGTCAAATGTTTGTTTTTTCTGGATGATTATAGTGATCTTAAAAGTAATGATCCCTACTTCTTGAACTATGATATAACATACTTATTCTATTAAACTATGTATTTACATGAATTCAGTACCTTCTGCATGTTAACCGACCATTCCTCTTGCATGCATGACAAACCTTTGTTCTCCCACTCATGTTCCTTCAATGACAGGAATTCTGTAGAATGTCTTATACCTCTAAACAGGCTTACAATTTAAAGTCTTGTGTGAAAGCCTGTCCCACATGAGGACTGCCCCCACTAACTGAAGGGAGAAGGCTATTAAGCAGTTTATAGAATGAATGTCAACAGAATAAGACATGGCTATTTAATTTTATTAAAACTTCAAATTTCAATGATAGTTACCAAAAGCCCTACATTTGATGAATGGACAACACAAAACGTTGTAGAAGGATTTGGTATTTTTGGTTTGTTGATATGTCGACAAACACCCTGGCAGCTTCAAAAACAGGCATACATGTATGCGTCTGCAAAGTGATGGCCTTACCTTCGCAATGCTCTGAACCAATTTTTGGGAGAAGGGCTCGGCGGGCCACTCATCTTCAGTTATTCCAGCGTCAATAAGTCAAAGTTATCATTCACATTCAACATCTAAAGCATACTGGCGTGCTTAGCTGATGTCGAGCACAAACCTGAGGACTTAATTTGGACGCGCGCATGTACTAAGCTCAGCTGTTGTTTACAAAAAAGTGAACAGAATTAATATTGAGGCAATCTCAAATAATTTTGTGGGTCACTTTCATAAGTGTAAACTGTGTCGGGCGAATGAATAGATTGTACTGTAGCGATTATCTGGCAGCGCATTACGTCTAACGTTTTAGGACATCGACAAATCGTTGAAAGACAAGAGCAGGTGAGCTCAATTTGTCCAGATTGATTTGTTTGAAAAGTTTATAAGTGGTAGTCGGACAGTGATGTAACTAACCTTGAACTATGAACTGTTTTTGTAAATATAAAATAAACCGTGCAGAACAAGATAACGCCATGACACTTGTAAGTTGATAGGGAAAGGTTTTATAATTAATAGGTTACATTAATTGACAATTATGTTTGTTTTACAGCAGAAATATTATATTACACATGAACATGTTTTACACTGGAAAAGCCTTTTCAACAACTTATTTCACATAGTGCAACCAGTTTCAAAGACACTTTTTAAAAAGGAGAGACAGTACTTTCATAGAAGCATGTTGCAAATTTCCTGGATTCTTTTTTTATTTATTTATTAAAACAGTAGATATTTATATAACTTGATTTCATGACATCATTTAAAACTGATGAGGGGCCTCATCAAACACATAGCTTGTGGAATAACTTTTCTCTTGCACACTAAGAATAAATTGTACTGTCTGTTAGTCTCACTGCAGTGCCATTTCTATATAGGGTTACCATGGTTTCCAGAATATGCAATTTATTAAAGCAAGTTGGCCTATGCCAATTGTATCTTCAAATAAACAAACAACAAAAACATTTGTCCATGTACCCAGAGAGATCTGTCACAGATTTGTGTTCTTGCAGATGTCAAGAAGCATTCAATAAAACCTAGGGGGAAAAGTTATTTACTGGCTGCATAACAGTTAATTATTGACAAGATAGTGGCAATAATACTAGAATTCTCTACAAGAAAGAGGATAGTTAACATTCTGTCAACAATATATGCTGGTTGGGGTGCTTACAGCCAACATAGCCATGACCATTCACGGGACAAAAGATTTTTGCATAAATACAGAATCATAGGGTATAATTGCTCCATTCTCTTTCTTCTCCATTCAGTGTTGTCTCATCTCACTGGCAAATGTCCCCAGATAATTACCCTGTTTTTGCTATATGTTGGTAAAGGTAAAATACACCCTTGTCCATTTCTGAACAAAATCAAGGGACAACAAACTGATCTTCGGTGCAAGAGAAGGATTTCTTTAGAGAAGGTACATCAAAACAAAGCTTTCCTATTGAACTGATGAACCAGCCCATGACATCATCTTCGGTTGACTATTTTATTCCATGCCTACTCTCCTTCGACATGGCTTTTAAGGTCCGTAGAAATATGCGACCATTCTCTATAGGTCTCTCGATGGTTAGTGTAGAGATGTTACTTTGAATTGTCACTCCTAGCTAGGATAAGTAATAAGCCCCCTTTTCCTTGTTCCGTGTGTATGGCTTGATTCCGAGAGACATGGTTCACACTTCCAAGACGCAGTTAGACATGGAGACGGGAACATACATGAGGCACTCAGCATTATTCCAAGGTGTAGTTAGGAGATTTTCTGTTATAACGACGTTGAAGAAAAAAAAAATCTTCATTGACTTTTAGGAGTAGGGCGTCATAACCAGGGACATACAATATGGAGAGTTCACTTTAAACAGGAAGGACTCAAGCTTTGAAATCCAAATATAAAACCCTTCCAGTTCTAAATAATAACGGAAACATCTTAACAGCACGGGATGCTCATCTTTTTTTCTTTTTTTTTTTTATCAAACGTGTCAAAACTGCATTGATATTGTGCTAGATCATAGGTCCTCTGGTGTGTTGCTGGGAAGAAAACAAGGAACCGAGGGCCAAGGTCTTACTTCGAGTGACTGTAGTGTCGGCTTGAAGGGAGAGCCGGAGGTAACTTCCAGACAGGACATGACACCTGCATCAGTATGGTTACCTCTTCAATGTCCGTTCTCCTTCGCGAAAGTTGTGGGACATGAGGCAGTGGTTTGTCTTCTCGACATAAAAGATGCTTTTTTTTTTGTTGTTGTTGTTGTTGCGAGTTCAACAAGGCTTTTATTTGAGACTCAAAAGACAGTGGAACGTTGTTTGGATAATATCCGACACATAATAAACGAAAGCATCTCTTGGTTATAAGCTCGAGTGAGTCAAATAACGTGTCTAATGGCTTGCATTGCATCCGTATTGCTTTCCCGGTGACTTGAAAGGATGGGAGTGTTAGATCTGAGTATCACTCAGACGAAGCCTGAGAAGTAGCAGAGATCTAGCCATTATATTTCAATATTTTAGTAGGGTTAATTAAAGTTTTAGACTGTTACGGGGATGGTATTAGTCTGTTCAAACTATGCTGCAAAGACAGCATTAACCTCCTTTAATTTTACATGATGTAGTCATTTCTCTGGAGTGAAGGCTGATGATGCGAAACAATAAAACAGAATAACGACCTAAAGGAAAGAAGCTAGGTTTTCATGATAGCATAGGCAGCAGAAGGATCTAAAGCCATTAGAGATGGGGGGGGGGGGGGGGGTCCCAGGCCGACTAGGCTGAAGTAGAGTGGAGCTAATCTCGTTTTAATGGGCAGAGAAAAAGGTAGGGTACCTGGGTCCTATGAGATCGCTCCTATTGTTTTGTTTGTCGTTTTATTTTCTGTCGGCGACGCTTCGCTATGACAGGTTCACAGGTAAAGCCTGACTCTCTGCTTGGGTCGGGACGATTGACGGCCCGCTGTTTTCGCAGGCCGTCCTGGTCCTGCAGGCGAGTTAGGAGAGCTCGAAGCCTGTGTTCATGCTGATGGCATAGCGGAGCTTGTCGCGCAGGATGCTCTTTTTGCTGTAGTTGGGTAGCTTGAGCAGGTTGAAGCACGTGGATGAGGTGGGGAGCCGGCCTCCTGGTTCCTTCTTCCGGATGGTGAAAAACCCTCTGAGGACGCTGCCCAGTGTGTCCCCAGTGTCCTGGAGGAAAGCAACAGTCCCATTCATCAACAACAACAACAACAACAAAAACGGAGGGAAATGGGCAAAAAAATATGCAGCAGTATCTCGCTCAAGAGGACGAGAAAGATGTCAGAATGAGCGTTCGGTAAGATCTTCTCCACGTCCTCACCTGATCATCCGAGACCTCCACGCAGCGAATGGAGAAAGGCGGCTTGAGGTAGGCAAAGCCTAGGAGCGGTGGCCTCGAGCAGCTGGTAACAAACTATCAAGCCAGAACAACAGAGGGAAAGGGGCGGCCACTGTGACACAGGCTGGGGTCTTCAAGGACTTTAATAAACAATTATTCCCAACAAGTAGCCCTAGAAGGACAGTCGAGTCCCTCTAGAGAGGGTTATGGGGACATGGAGGCGGACATACCTTGAGAAACATAGCCCTCTCCTCAGCAGTGAAGTCGCTCGACAGGATGTCCCACAGCCAGATGATGACCCGGTGGCTGCTATGGAACCCTCCATAGTACACAGTGTGTTTCCTAGCAACGGGAGAGAGAGGAGACCCGGTCAACGTGCATCTTCCACTACATCCTACGGTAACACTATTGGCCAACGTCTATCGGGGTAGCTTCGGTAACATAATACACAGACAGTTCGCAGACAGGTATAAGGTCTTTGCGCTCGTTTTGAAATGGATGTTGCGTGAAGGGGCTGGTTTCTGAGTTGTATGGGGATGGATTAGAGTCGCGTACTTGAGGTCGTCGAGGTCGATCTCGGCGTTGTCCCCGGAGACGAGGCGCTGGACCTCGGGGGTGGAGAACATGTGCAACCACTCCGGGTTGATGATGCTGCGGAACCCTCGGATGAAGGCTGCCGTCTGCTCTTTGACCTGCGTGTGCATGCGGAAGTGCGCCATGAGATGGATGTAGCTGATCCTACAGGACAGGGATGGCAGTTGGTTGATAAGGTAAGTTAAGGTTAGTGAAAAAAATAAAAATAAAAAAAGACAAATCATACCAATTCACAACATATCAGCCACTTCAATACAAGGCAATACAATGTCAAACAAATGCCTTCTTTTTCTGTATTGCGTCAACACTCCATAACAACAGGGTATTGACCACAGCATCCATAAGGTTCAAAGTGGAGCTGCATTTACTTACTTGTTTTCATTGGTGACCGGCATTGTCTTCCCTCCAGGAATCAGCTCATGGCAGACCAGCTGTGAGAGAGAATTTACACAGTGTTCATTTAGAAACAAACTTTTTGTTTTACGTTTATTATTTGACTTTATTTCAAACGTAAGCACTCACCTGCCCCATTACATCTTCATCATAGGACAACGTGAGTCCTAGATCACTTATATCTCCATCATAGCGCTGAAAGATGAAACATCATCATATTATCCACATACAATCAACTTACAAACTAAGGTAAAACTATTGCACACATTTAGTCATGTAAATCCATCCCACACGATCACTATATATTGTTCACTGTGCAGATACACGAAGAAGTGAAATGAAAGGGTATAAAATACAGTTACACAAAGCTAGCGAAAGCAGTTGTCCCACCTTAATTGAAGTAAGGTTCTTATAGAACTCGGAGTCTAGTGAGGGAAGCTCGTCAATAGAGCTGTAGAACGTGCTGTGATGGTGACCCATGACCTGGCTTAGGAAGAAGGAGGCGAACGGCACGTCCACCACAATGCCCTAAATCACACAGCACAGAATGGCACAGATTGGCAACGCCATTTTGTTGAAAAAAAGGGTCGCTACAATTAGAACGTCATTCCTCACAAAACGCACCTCATACATGGCTTTGCCAAGCATCTTCCCCACAAACTCAAAGAGCTGCAGGTGGTTTTCGTGGATGTAGGAAGTGGGGGACGGATACAGCCTCTCGTTCCCGCTGGTGGTCTGCAGGGTTACAAAATAACCGAACGGTGATAATGATAGGTCTCTCCGATTACAACTAACACCCAACATGTAGTTAGTTTGTTTAGGTTATTGTCCTCAAAGAGGACACTTGGTGCAAGTAAAAGTACCTTGAAGAGGTTGAGCGCTGGGTTGAAGACTTTCTTGATGATCTCCTCCAGAAATTCCTTGAAGACACCATCCTGGTCGATGCCGGCCTCGTCAACTCCCAGGTCATTGACGAACTTTACCCGAATAACACCTTTAATGGAGTTCACAGGCAATCGGCGGAGCTGGTCGTAACCGTCCTGAGAAGGGAGAGAGCATTGCGGTAGAGAGAGGGTTTTCAACTTTAGTAAACATTTGAAAACTACTAAGCCGTTTTGCTTTCTGTACATTTTTTCCAAAACTTTACCCCATTAATGGGAACTGTACCTCCAGCATCCGCGAGCGACGAATTGTAATGTGGGTGACGTGCGGAGAGGCAGAGGTTGTTTCAACCAGTCCTAACGTTTCCTTCTCCTTTGTTACAATGTTTCTGAACAAGAGGACCCTCTACAAAAACAAAACGAATGAACGTAGACATTTAGTATATACTGAAGCCAGGCAGAGCTCGAGTGAAATTAGGGACAGGAGATGTATAAAAGAGACTTTTGTTTGGTGATTTGCGGACTCACATTCTTGTGTGGAATGACGTGTGGGATGTACTGCAGTAGGAGCTGAGCCCTCCTCTTTCCCTTCTCCAGCTCTTGGAACAAGAGGCTCGGCTTCAGGTCTCTGAACAAAAGGATAAGGACGATAAGAATAGAACCGTGCGAGGGGACGCCCTCAATATCCCAACATGATACCACATCTCAAATGACAGACTCTGCAACTGGGAATTGCACGCTTGCGTTTAATACAAACGGTTTTATGCTGAGGTAGCAGAGGCCAGAGCGGACCGCGACGGACACTCACTTGCGCAGCCAGTGATCATCAGTGGAAAACCTTCTCCGGCAGTCCCTCTCATACAGCACCATCTGCCAGCCGTGAACACTGTGGAACAGCTCCAGCTTCTCCCCTTTAGCGTTCTCTGTTGATGCGACATGTCATTAGGGTGGCCATCATGATAGCGAAAGTGAGGTGCATATTTGACGTCCTGTTTAAACCTGGCATTCTAGTGATAAAAGCAAGGCAACACACGCACCTAAGATGCCGTCCCAAATCATCTTGTACACAAACGTGTTTAAGAAGGAGGATATGGTGACCAGCTCTTCCGTTTTAAAAGAGATCTGTTCTTCATAAACCTCGATGTCATCCAGGATGCTGGAACACATTAGATCAGTCATGGAGTTGCTTAACCTGTTTGAGCTTTGTCCAGGAACTCCGTTTTTTTTTAACCCTGGTGTGTCGTTGCTGTAAATACAATCTGCGGTCGATGCGTCCACTCACGTGATGAGATGCCGCGAGCAGTCGCAGAAGAGCATGAGCATAGCCAGGAGCTGCTTGGACTCCTCCGTGTCATTGTTCAGGCACTCCACGAACAGCTTGAGGCCTCCCTGAGGACCCAGCTCACAGATGAAGGCCCACAGCTTAGGCAGCAAGTCATCCAGGTGGGTGAGACCTGAACAAAGAGAACGTTCCGAGAGAACTTGATCGATGAATTGTGTGGTTCACGTACACAAAGTGTTCTTAATGCATTCCGGCACTGACCAGTGAGGATCTGCAGTCTTATCTGTGTGAGCGTAGAGAGTGCAGTCTGGTAGAGCACACAGATGCTGCACACCTTCTGTACCTCGGCCGAGTCCACACGTTTCCCCCCCACCGGCTTCAGGATGTTCCGCACAGAGGCTGACTTCTGAAAGGCCCGCTTGAAAATGTCTGAGGTGGGATAACAACAACACACCAGGAACTCAGAACGGGGTGGAATTAAGTTCCATCTAGGTCGAGCTTAATTCCAAATACATTTTGGATTGAAAACAAAAAAAAAAAAAGTTACGTTCATTTTCAACCATGAAAAATCCACCCAATGGAATTCTGGTCTTTTTGAGGCTTACTCTTTACTGGTAGGTTGTTCTGAGAGGTGCTTGGCTGCGGAGGTGGAGGGGTGGGCTCCTGGCTCTCCAACTTTTTGCTGAGGACGTCACTGAACAAGGTCCGAATAACGACACCACCCCACAGGTACTGGAGCTGCCTAGTGACCAGTGGCATGGATTCGTTCAGACTGGAAGACAAAATTCATATTTTACAAAATAATCCATTATGTTATATTACTCACATGACAGAGATCACACTGAGAAAATTTGACTGACCCATAGTCTACAGTCTGAGAGAACCAGCCCAAGACCGGATGCCAGTGGGTGAGGTTGGATTTCTTCTGAGACACGTATCTCTGGCAGTAGGACAGCATGTCTGTGAGGTCCTTCACAAAGTGATTGGCTTCCTCCTCCAGAACTTTCACATTTACGAAGCCTAGATGAATCAGGTTACCTAGCAGGAAAAATGGAGGCTATACATTTAACCCACACCCAACTTTTTTCAGTATGCTCCCCGGCCCGCACGCCAAGTTAAAAACCCCTCCTCATTGCCTTCTCACAAGTACAACTCTTACCAAGTAAGCAAAGAGTGTGACTCCCCTCCAGACACACGCAAATGTCTAAACACTGTTCCTCCCGGCTGAGGAACAGAATGAACTTCCGCAGCAGGTCATGAGTCTGAATAGATGCCATACACTGCGCAAACAAAAACAGACATCAGAGCCTGTCAAACAAAATCAATCTTCATTGATGTGTTGTTGAAAATGTAGTAAATAATAATAATACGTTTGTCCAGTCAGACTTAGTTCATATTTACTTCTGGGGTAAGTACGCTGAGGTGGGACACAACCGCTGGAACAGACATGATGTGAATGAGGAAAGATCTCAGCAGGTTGTCCGAGAAGTGAGCAGCAACAACAGGTCTGAAAACAGGGTCCAAATAGTTTGCACATGAGTCCACTGACGATGGCACGTGTGAAATACAGAGCAGGACGGACAACTCACCTTAAGGACAGGGTGAATATTGCAGTGAGTGTGCCCTTTGAGAGAGAGGGTCTGGAGCGTGCCAAGCCATTGGTCAGTAAGATCTGAACAGGAAAGTAGTTATTAGTGATTTAAAACCAACCAAGTATATAACTACATTGGTGATTATATAATGACTTAATATTTGGACAACAAATAGACTAATTACTGTACCTGCAGAACAGAATAAAATCCCTTTTGATTCAGATAGCCCATTATATTCTCACAGATTCTGGTCAATGCTGGTCGGAGAGCCTCTCCTAAAATGGAGGGAATTTTTTTTTGTTATTTGTTAAAAGCCTAAGAAGAAGAACTAGCTACCTGTAAATGGTGAATGTTTTCATTGTCATACATCCCACTTTGTCACACATCCCCCACGCAGTTAACAAATCTGTTAAGTATAAACAACCTGTTTAGTACAACTTTTTTAATGGAATTTGATCCTTTGAGAATGTCTACCACGACAGAAATGGTCCAATGTTTACCTTTCCCTCTAACTATCTTCCAAGTTGAGGGGTCTGTGAATGTCACCAGCATGGTGAGGTACAGAGTGACCAGCTTATTGTCCTGCATAATGTCCGGCTACCAGAAAGGCCCCCCCAAAAAGTATTGTTATGGATTACAATAAAAATTGTCAAAGCACATACAATGCATACAATATTTACAGTTGTTTGTTTGTAGTGTTTCAAATGTTTACCTTCAACTTTTTAAGAAGCTGACAGGACACCCATAGAACATCTTTAATCTGTTTGATCCAAGGGATAGTGAGGTCTTTTGAAAGAGCCAAGGAGACATACCAGACCTAATGAAAGAAACAGAATGAGCACCGAGACATACATTCGGAACTCAACACTTATTTGATATAACTGATAATAATTTAACACACTCACTTTGGATTCATTTTCAACATCCATGCTGGCAAGTATAATACGGCATAGCTTTTCAAACCTCTGTAATAAACAGAGTAGGTTAATGGATTTAACAAGGGGATAACATTAAGCAAGAAACCGTAACGGTTACTTTAATCAGACCTAGCGAAATATCAATGGTGCTAGTAAAATTACAATTACTAATGATAAAAGGAAAGTTAGTATTTAACTGATAATGGTGAACCTTTATCATTAATTTCAATAGATTTTTTTTCAACTCACCTTTTTGTCATCTTGGCAATAAATAAATAACAATTTTCTGGCAATTTTGAAAATAGACAATGCATTCCTTTTGGTACCAGCTTCACATGCTTGAAAGTAGTCATCAACCTCTTTCCTGGTGAAACAGAACATCATATCAAATTAATTAATTAATTAATTAATTATAATGCAAGTGTATTGATCACACTAACACATAACAACCTAAACGTTTCAAATTTTACGAAACATGTTACCCAAAGAAAGTGGCAAACAATAAGTACATAATTGTGTCAGTTGGCCAACCTAATTTCTTTTTGAAGTCTGCAACGACAGAGGAATCTTCTGACAAGGGCCTGGATCTGGGTAGCTGATCTGTCCTTCTCCTTGTGCCCTTTCCTTTCCTCTCGCGCCTGCCTGGCTTTGTCCAGGAACTCTGATTTGGAACTTTGGGTAGCACTAAACATTGTGCACGCCTAGAATACATAAAATCACATTTTACTGTAATGTATGTAGTTAAAATAATACCACTACAGCAGGTATATTTACTTTTGACCATTATCGTACAGCACTATAGCATGACAACGAGTTTTGTCGATCAAGATTGGATTACGTTAAAATTGACCTGTGAAGTAATATTCTCTGCTGATGTCGTCTAGACCCTCTGAGTCACCGGGGGCTATTCCCCTACAGTCATTATAGCTTCGATATCCAAATATCAGAAGATCCCAGAGAAAGCCGATCTACTTGTCATCTCTAGAGAAATGGGCGACAGTAAATATGCTGTTAGCACAGAAGGCTAGTGCGCTACAAATATACTTGATAGTCTCACTTAATAGAACATAAACAACATTTGTCAAAGAAAAATAAAACCTATTACGGGACAAGGAAGGGTCTTCTAAAAATGACAGTCTCAAAAACAGAGGCCGCATACCGAATCAGATGTAAACAATAACAGAAGATTCGTACATTGACTGCAGCCATTAATCTCTGTGTCACACTGAAATAATTCCGTGTGTTCGAAAATATCGGGAAACATGAACCTAAATTGATATGTCATGACAAACTCTTGTGCTCCGAAAATAGAACAGTGATCTAATGTTTTAAATTCACTGGATTTAGTTGAGTAGTATATTCTTCAAAAAGTGTAGGCCTATGAATAAAATTGCCACATACAAATTGGGAATATTTTGCCGGTTACTCCATCACGGAGGGATGTGAACCAATGACAAAACGATTAAAGATCGTATCAGCGACATGAACAACATTCTTAACTGCATTGCAAAAAAGTGCCCTAGAGAATTTATTTGGACAAATCAAAATAGTCTTGCTCTATTTATTGGATAGCTCCAAGTTTTAAAAAATTATGCGAAGTAAAACTGTAGACTTACGACCCTATACACAACACAAAATCAATAATCTAAACAAGAGATAGGCCTAACCTTTAAACTAGTGATACCTACCCACAATCTTTCCTATGAAAATAGTTATATTTGAATATCTGACATGTAAAAAAAACACTTTCTGAGTCTTTCCTATACAATGATAATAATAATATAATAACAATATTCGTGTGCCTTACAAGAACAACTGTAAAAAAAAGATATGCCTGTTTTCAAACTGCTGATTGTAGCTTTTCTGTGACGAGGCGTAATGTTACAGGGGAAAAAAGCTACGCAGTGTGTTACTTGGTGCAGGAAGTGGATGGTAACTGTAGGCAAGCAAGCTACTTCAACTCCGAAGTCTTTTGGGGTTCTATGGTAATTATTGCTTATGTAAACCTTAAACAAATGTCTTAGGCATATTTTGTATCAATAGAGAATTTTGCTAATGACTCATGAAAAGGCTTATCTGTTCGCAGTAAGCTACATAGCTAGCTAAGCTAACGTTACAACACAGCTGAGTATGACGACTTGATGCAGTAGTCTAGCTAACGCGTTGATTCGGATTGAAAGATAAACATTATGGAATATTTAGATTTTTTGTATGTGTTCCTTTTTATATTATTCAGATTACTGTTATTTTAACTAGACATAGTGGGTATTTCACCAATGGTCGCAAATGTTATAGTACACCACACAGGTCGAAACATCTGTGTTGGTTGTTCTCATAACACACATTCACTAATTTGCTAATCCAGCTAGCTAGTATTGGCGAAATCTCGACACTTTATGATTGATGATCTCGTGTTTTGGTGGCGCAGGAAGAGATGTCAGGAGACAGCGTTGTGAGCTCGGCAGTGCCAGCAGCTGCAACTCGGACCACCTCCTTCAAGGGCTCAAATCCCAGTTCCAAGTATGTTAAGCTAAATGTGGGTGGTGCACTCTACTACACCACAATGCAGACACTTACCAAACAGGATACGATGCTGAAGGCCATGTTTAGTGGCAGGATGGAGGTCCTCACTGACAGTGAAGGTGGGCAGGCTTTTGGATTACTTTTTACACCGATAACTTATTTCTGAGGTGTTATTCTGAAACTGTATGTGTCGAGGTCAGCAAGTTACATTTTTGCTTATCATTCTAGGCTGGATTCTTATAGACCGGTGTGGGAAACACTTTGGATCGATTCTGAACTACTTGAGGGATGGAGCTGTTCCACTTCCGGACAATCGTAGGGAGACTGAGGAGCTTCTCGCCGAAGCCAAGTATTACTTGGTTCAGGGTCTGGCTGATGAGTGCTCAGCAGCTTTGCAGGTACACTCACCTGCCTCATCCACACTCACTCCCCACACATTGATCACACGTACCCATACTAAAGGATGTTCTATTGTGACTCTTTAAGTTCTTCTTCTTTGTCTTAGAACAAAGACACATATGAGCCGTTCTGTAAAGTTCCGTTGGTGACATCATCTAAAGAAGAACAGCGGCTGATTGCAACCTCCAATAAGGTACTGTTTTCTGTCAGCATGAAAAAAAACGATCTTTTTACATTCAGTTTTGTATTTTCTTCAATGCCCTATTTGCTTTGTTTCCACAGCCTACAGTGAAACTGTTGTATAACAGAAGCAACAACAAATACTCATATACTAGGTGAGAATTTGTATATTAAAGAAGGCATTTTTTTAATTTGTATTATTTTAACAGATTTCTGACCATCACTGGTTGTTCTCTCTTTCTCTTTGTGCATGTAGCAACTCTGATGACAACATGCTGAAAAACATTGAGCTGTTTGACAAGCTGTCTCTGCGGTTCAATGGGCGTGTGCTCTTCATTAAAGATGTGATCGGGGATGAGATCTGCTGTTGGTCTTTCTATGGGCAGGGCCGCAAGATAGCTGAGGTGTGCTGCACCTCCATTGTATATGCCACAGAAAAGAAGCAAACGAAGGTAATAAAACCCCTAAAATGTTTACAATGGGAGAAAGTGGTGTCAGTTTTTGGATTCTTCAGGACAAGAATGTTTTTTGACTTGGTGGTTTTGGGGAAAGTGTGTCAATGGCATTATCCTCCTGATTGTTGAAGTCTAACCCACTGAAATGTTAATGTGTAATATCGTTTTCCTAAAAGCATTTTTTTAAATGTATATCTCATCTCCAGGTGGAGTTCCCGGAGGCCAGAATCTATGAAGAGACTCTCAACATCCTCCTGTATGAGTCCCAAGATGGACGGGGTCCAGACAATGCCCTGTTGGAGGCAACAGGGGGTGCTGCAGGGCGCTCCCACCACCTAGATGAGGACGAGGAGCGCATCGAGAGGGTTCGCAGGATCCATGTTAAGAGGCCTGATGATCGTACGCACCACCACCAGTGACCTTGTCCCTGTAAAACCCTTAACCATGTGGCTCGGTGTCTTTTTGACCCTGGGCAGTCTTTTTTTACCAGGCCTGTGCCTTACAGCACCCAGCCACTCTCTATGTAACCCACTTTCACCCTCATACAACCAGTCTTCTCCTGGAGGCTGTTGTTGTGTGGCAGCAGGGTATCTTAGTTTGAGGTGGTAAAGTGATTTTGGAGTGTGTTTCATGTCAGCCATTTTCTTGTGTGTAGTTCTTTTAGGGAAGCGTTTTGTTTGTTTTGGCTGTTTTTAGGTTTAGGTTTATTTTGCCATTTTGTGGACTGTGTGTGGAAGCCGGCTTGTTTCTGATCAACGGAAAAACTAACATCTTGGCACAGCAGAATCACTCCTTTCCTACAATTTATGTGTTAATGTGTTTGTGCACTTTCAATTGTCTGGATCGTGTTTTGTCATTACATCAAAGTAAAAAAAAAAAAAAAAGGATTAGGTAACATGCAGTAGAAATGTAGATTTATTTCTGTGATGCTTTGATGTGGGCGTTAGTCCATCAACCAGGTGTTAATCTGTAACTGTCCACTAGATGGCAGTGTTATATTTTCAGGAGATGGCAGCGTTTCATTCCGTCTCTTCCGGATTGTGTTTTAGCAATGTGCAGACTAGGGATGGGGATTTCTACTAATTTCCTTGACTAATCTAAAACTAACAAGCGGATAAATGTAATTATCCCAAACAATTCAAACTTTGCTGTATGTTGTTATGGCTTTTTTTATGCTAATGCTTACCTATTAATTTTCCTAAATTATTGAACTCTTCATCTAGTCGTGCCCATCCCTTAGAAGTTATTGCTTATGCCCTTATTTCTATTATCCTACCTTATTTTGGATACAGTGCACCATACTGTACCATAGCATTGGTTCCACACTTTTTTTTCCTCTTTTTTTTAAATATTTTGATGCGGTTTACCATTTAATTCAAAGTATTTACATGTCTTTGTAAGTGATGATTCAAAATATATGAATTTGTGCTGTTTTCAGAGGAGTAAAGTGCCGTTGGGTGATTGAATGATGGTGTATGAGGTTGAACTGAATGGATGAAACCAGAGATCCCCTTAAGTAAAATAGCCCTGTGTTGTGCAAGCAATGAGATAAATTAGCCCTGTCCTTCCCTGTCACATTAATTTAAGATTGTACTGTATGTCCACACAAATGATTTAGACATGTCTTTTAGCCATCACAGTAGTTGTCGTCTGTACAGATGCGTATTAGAAATGTTGACAGTATATTTATACATGCTTTATCACAATTAAACAATTTCTACCAGATTCTTTACTCTTGTATTGATTTTAATTTTTTGTGTAAGTAAAAAATATGATACATATGGCTTCATCAATATTAAGCTATTCCACTGGAAGTTCTCTTACAGTTGTTCAATCTCTGGACGCTTCATAATTACAGACAAATGCATTTTGCTTTTATGAAATTTGTGAAATATCTGCTTAGAGAAATTATAAAGTGTATTGAGTCAAATTTGATTCATAGTATCAGACATTTTGAATAGTGCCTGGAATCTAATTTTCGTGGTTACTTGCACAGGCTCATCCCAGGGGTCCTGAGGTGTTGATGAATGGTTAGCAGCACCCTGATAGCCTGTCTTTCTGCCTCTTTTCCCCCCAGCCTTGTTAAACATGCAGGAGCTTCTTGTGTGTCTGTTCCTGGACCTTGCACAGGTCATCGGGTTCTTACACGAGTGGACACCTACGGCAGAAAAGAAAACACAATTCACTCTGGTCAATTTGCCACGTGCAAAAACAAACATTTGAGCCTACACAAAAAAAAAAAAGACGCATAAAACGGAATTGATCAAATGTTCCCCAGTGTTAGCTAGCACATTTAGACAGCTTTATAGCGGGATAATCACTCACCACCATGAGGTGTCCATTCTTGGCCTTGTACACCATGGGCTCCTGGCCAGTGCTGAAGTCTACAGCGCCCTCTTTCCCTCCCTGAAATTCAGTCTTGATGCTAAAAAAGAAAACGTGCTGATCTGTAACCTAAAATCGCTTGTCAGGTCTGATCAGCAAATCTGGCTACTTCAGAAAATGTAGAACCTAGAATATGTTTGCTTCCATCGCCTCACCTGCCCTGAACCACTTTGATGGCCCCCTGCTTGTTAGCAATGACACTGAGTTTAGTCAGCAACTCAAACAGGTGGTCACATTCAACGGTTAAATCCCCCTGAAATGGCAAGGCAGTGATATTAAAAGAGTATGAATGACTTCCATGAAAGGAACCAGTTGACAAATACTAATTATTCTACGTGATCCTACCTTCTGTTTGTTGTCTTCTCTGTTTATGTGGAACACAACAATGCAGTCAGTCAAGTTACTGACTGATACACCTGCAACAAAGGAACGCAAAATTTGTCAGAAAACACATGACTAGAAGACTTACAGGGCCCCACGAAATCAACTCGACCCCAGAGTGTGATGGTCACCATTTAGAGAGGTGTGTAGCACTCTCTGTTTGACCTTGGCGTCTTCCACCATGTAGGCTGCCGTCTGTGTGAGGATTAGCTGTCGAGGCCTGGGTTTGAACCCGTTCCTGTCATACTTCACCACTGGGACGCTGTACTGAAGACACAGAGGATAGCACATGGAATCATCTCCAGTAGATACGGTACAGTCAGCAAGCGGCATTACGAATCTCTGAACTGTCCTTATTAAATGTATTTATGCAGGGACCACCAGCTGAGACTAGTTCTGTTTTGGAACTGCTCTGTTTTCAATTCCTGTTGAACCTCGTTCCGTTGATCTGAGGCCAAACAAAAAATTGTGAAAGCTTCTTTTCTCAAATCAGTAATATACTCTTTGCTCCCTAAATGCAGACCAAATGGAGCGTGTTGCAGTTTCCAAATACTTGAGAATTTCACAAAAAGTGGTAATTTAATTTGTATGTGCTTGAACTCACAAAGAAGGTGAGGATCAGACTTGGAACTCTATATACTGTAGGATAAGATCATGATTATATCTCAATGGGCTTTTTTCCTGGTTAAATAAAGCTTAAATATAAAACAAATAATGGGAACATCTGCATTGAAATGTACTTTACAGTTTTTTATAGAGGCACAAATATAATTAAATCAGTAATCTGTGATTAACTGTATCAAAAGCCTTTTGACAAACCATACCTTGATCCGTTCATTACGAATCATCTGTGTGACCTTCACATTTATATCCTGTTCACCTGGAGACAGAAAAATGTATTAAAATTCATGCTTTGAAAAAAACAAAGTCTGCATAGAAGGAAATATACCACAGTACTGACTTATCCTGGTGTCCACAAAAGGTTGAGCAACACTCTGTGGGTAGCTTTCCTTCTTGCCCTTGAAGATGGCACTGGTTATGACCTTCATCTGAAGCTGAACAGACGGGAGGAGAAAATCATTTCATAAGAATCTCAATAACATGACATTTTTCAACGATCAGACTGTGTTTGATATGTTAACATATTTGATAAGAGGATGTCGTGTTTAGGAAGACATATTCTGATACCTGAGCTTTCCGTTGGGCTGTTATCCCTTTCACATACTTTCTCACCATGAGGCGGTAGTGTAGGAGACGCAACAACTCTGATGCCTGCTCAATAGAGGGACAAGATCAAAATTAGATAGATTAATTCGAAGAAAAAGCACATTCAATTTACATTATATTTAATGTAAGTAAACATGTGTACCTCCTTCATGACCGCTGGTGGAGTCAACCATGTCGTTTTATCCAAAACTGTTTTGGGCAGATTATTCTTTAGCCTGTTGAGGTAACTCTGCCTGACAAACACCAAGTATTCTGAGTTATCTGTGTTCTTCGCCTCCCCTCTGGCCATGTACCCTTTGATGAATCTGAAAGATAGGTGGTCAAATCAGTATCAGTCCCTTTTTTAATGAATATTGACTTTTTAGCCAGAGGACGTAGGCCTGCTGTATTTTTTTTATTGAATATTGGCTTTTTAGCCAGAGGACGTAGTCCTGCTTTTAAGACGGTTTTGTGTTGGAATAGCTTAATAATGTGGGGTTCTCCTGCTTCACCTCCCTTACTTTTTAATGACCTTTACAGCCCAGGCTCTCCTGTCTCTCTCTTTCCTGGCCTGGACTCCTCTCCAACAAGTCTCAATTTTTGTTGCTGAGATGCCGAGCAAAAATCACGTTTTTTTTTATCTGGTTGTACTGGAAAAAACACTACAGACACTTGCCAATTACATATAATTTTCAGTTACTTACCAGCCTCCTTCTGTTTTTTGAATTCTCCTTTGGCTTTGTATCCCTTATACTTGGCCTGCAACCTTGTTGCTAAAATATTTTGCATGATTAAAATCGTTTCAGAGATAAAAATTATATAACATAAAAGTAAATCTCAATATACTTTAATCACACATGCATACATAATAATAGTAATAATAAAAAAATAACTTTTATTTAACCATGCAAGTCAATTAAGAACAGATTTTTGATGATGATGGCCTGGCAAGAGGCTAAAGTGGCAGGTGCTATGCTATATGCCATATATGAATATTTGTTCTGTCTTAATTTGATTTACTCTCTCTATTTCATACTCACCAAGGTCATGTTTGCATTTTTCATAGGCATCCTCTGTGGCATAAAGTGTTCTTGGATGACGAATGAAGATTTTGGTGCTACGCCAAATAAAGAATATTATAATAATTAGAATAGATATTAGTAACGTTATCCATCACGCATATGAGTAAAGTTCAAGTAGCATTAAGTAAAATCCCTTAAGTAGAAAATAGTCACTGCCTTCACCTTCCCATCTTGTATTCATGAGGCAAGTATCCCAGGTGTGTCACCAGGACTTCCACTCCTTCTGATGGAACCCCTCTCCAGTGGGGCCAAGTGGCTGGGCACAATGGCTTGTATCTGGAGCAGAACTTTAGACATTTAACTTCAAACGCACGCTTGTTTTGAAGGTTTCATTTACAATGATATACATTTAATTGTATAAAAGATTTCGTCTGGTCTTGTTACCTCTTTAAGAAGACCTCATATCTGCGACGATAGGCAAAGCCAGCACGCCTGACCCTGAGATGCTCCATCAGGCCCAGGTACTTCACTTGGTGTCTGATTAGGACATCATCAAGCCACCCTGAGAGGATGGCGACACAGACCGATAGGAAGAGAAGAAAAGGAAAGATAAAGTAAGACTGTTCATTGGCTTCAAAACCCACCCATTTTATTATCATAATAATATGGTTTTGATAATATTATTACCACAATTGTATTCCAATATCTATAACTATATCTATATATATATATTTATATATATATATAACTATATACAGTATACACACATATTATATATATTATACATTATATATATATCTATATATATCTATATATATATCTATCTATATATAAACTGGCTGTGAAGATGATATTTTGGTCTGTCTCGGGCGCCCTTTACCTGGCTGCTTGAACTCGTTGGATTTGAGACAGCGGATGTACCAAGCGTTCTTAGCCATGAGGATTTCTGTCAGCCTCAGCAGACTGCTCTTAAACTGGGTGGCCACCTACAGACCCAAACAAACAGCCACAGGGTGGACCACCTACAGACCCAAACAAACAGCCACAGGGGGGGCCACCTACAGACCCAAACAAACAGCCACAGGGGGGGCCACCTCGTAATCCCCAGCAGTCTATCTGTCACACACACATGGCTGCCGAAAGACGCAAGGCTGCGTCTGACAGTAGCAACGTCAAAGCAGCAGCACTGTGTGTCTCAATGGGTCCTGCTTTGAAGAATGGTCTAAAAACGGTGCCCTAACATGTTTGGGATGCAGTGAACGGACAACGAGGAAAGTTTCAAGTAATTTTTAACAAGGGAACACGGGGGGGGGGGGGGGGGGGGGGGGGTGGTCGGTTGGCGAAACTCGGTCGGCACTTACAGTCTCAGGTCTTTTCCTGCTGTCAGGTTCCGAGGACGAGAAGCACTCTCTGACGATGGCGTTTTTCGATTGAACCATAACCTACGAGCAAATGGGGACACTCACACGCGTGACAGACGAACGCATAAGAAGCACACACATTTAAGACACAGGATAGGGTGATTGTTTGTAATTTGGAACACTTTGGGACACTGCCTAATGTGGGACACCGAAGCTCCAATGGGTGTAGGTCTTCCTCAAACAAATGGAAGTCAATAAAACTCTGGTTTAACGCAAGCTGTGATGTCATGTCATCAAAATCAATTTACTTCTCAAATGTCCAATCATAATTTGGCTTCATATACCCACTGAAACTTGGGTGTCCCATATTAGGCAGTGTCCCACATTACAGATGATCCCCCTACTCAACAGCGTCATTTGTCAGATTTACGGTCCCACCTCTGTATAATTTAGATTAAGTGTCCGGAACAGTTAATAATTTAAGAGCCAACTAAAAAGAACCTGTCCCTGTCTCCAGCTCACATCATTAATACATGAAATAAGTAATCCACAGACTCACGTCTTTGATGTTTCGGTACAACAGGTCGTTGTTTTTGTCCAGAAATCCTACAATGACACAGATTTGAAATTGATTCTGAACAAAACAAAATGTCGTGCTGTAAAGTCAGGTTTAAGATGGCCGGAGATGGCGGGTGGTTTTGCCTTACCTACAACGCAGTAGGTGACCTCCCCGGCATAATGAAGGAGACGGAAGTCTCCCCTCTCCAAAGTCTTACGTGTCTCCTTGTCAGCTACCTTGTGCCTAAAGTCAATGAGCCAGGTGACACAAAAGAGGCATGGAGAGTGAGAGCCATTAAAGGAAGAGCTTAGAGCTCCTATTCTGTCAGCTCGCAGGGGGGGGGGACGGGGGGACGGGGGGGGGCGATGACAAGACATCAATCCGCACACTGTCGAGCGACTTCATTGATACAGGGAGGGTAGAGTTTCGAATGACTGTTTTTCATTTGAGCTTGACATTGTATTTAAAGTATTTAATCAAAGGGGCCAGTGGATAACAACATGTGCATTGCCAAGCAGCAGCAAAGTGATTTGCTTGATAATAAAGAGGGCAGACAGTGTGTCCTCACGTGACAAAGTGAGGGTGACTCCCCATCTTCTCCTCTAGTCTCTCCAGGAAAGTGAGATCAGTGGCTTCCCCTGGCCGCAGACACTCCTCATCCTGTAAAAATTCACAACAAAAACAAAGTATCAAAGCATTACTGCCAGCGTTCCCTGCATATAAAGTGTGTGATTTGACCAACAACAGGTATGGTTAAGACGGTTATTGTGTCCTTACCAGTATTGAGATAATACCTCTGTGTTTTTCCTCCACCAAGTCACAGATTATCTTGTTATTGAAGAACTGAACCGGCTCCCACTAAAAAAAAAAAAAATTTGTTTTATTTTTGTATTGTGAACTTTAGGAAAAGGATATCATTCACCATTTGCTGATAAAACATTATGATATACTGTATTCTGTGTATTGAATAGCTATCAATGCCATCCCTTTAAGTATTATAGTTTATAGTAGTATAGTATATTATAGTATATTTACCTCAATGCCTTCTGCCTCATACTCCTCCTGCTCAGATTTTAGGGTCAGTTGGATAAAGAGCTGCTGCAGTTTCTCATTACAGTAGTTTATGCAAAACTGCTCAAAACTGACAGGGAACAGATGAAAAAATAAACCAACAAAATACTTCAGCTTGTATAATAACAAATATCTATAAGCATTCTTGTTAATAATTCATACATAAAAGGCACTCAATTCAATGATTCACTCAAAAATACCAAATTTGACCAACCTGTTCACATAAAAAACTTCAAAGCCATAGATGTCTAGCAGTCCAATAACTGTCTTTCTTGAAGGGCCCTTACGAAAAAGACATGAAAAACATAATTTTCATATAAATATAGTATTCTTATTTTCTTTGGAAGAGACTGTCATCTGTGTGTGTGTCCAAACCTTATTTTCTAAGGACTCATTGATCCTACTGACTAGCCAGGTGAATGTGCGTCCATAGATGGCTTTAGCCAGGGCATCCCTAGCGTAGATGGCATGGTCTACGGTAAAAGGGCTGAGAACCTTAATGCAGAGGAGAGAAGCAAACGTTTTAAATACCTCTTCAAATTCAAACTTACTAAATAAATAATAATACACAAAACGTTTCTGTGAATTGTAGTAATCAATGCAATTTTTTGTTATGTTGTATTTTACCTCGTCTGTTTTGGCTTCAATCTTCCTGCATGTCAGTCCTTCGTGGAGCAAATGAACATTGACTCCTAGTAGCTACGAATGAAGACACAATAACAATATAATTAATATTGTAGGCTGCACTGAACCCTGGGAGGATTACTGTCTGCAGAGACTTACAGTTGAAACCCAACACAGCTCAGCATTGTTGTTCAAGGTGGCACAGCCTTTGCTGTCAGACTCGAACTGAACGTTGCCTAAGTGGAGGACACTTGCGATGATCCCAAACAGGTGCTTTACAGAAGGAGTAAAAGTGTAAGACAAGTGATCGTGGATGAATCATCCCCTGGAGAGAGGTTTGAGGAGCCAACGTCGACTGGCACACGAAGCAACATGGCCGTCAACTCACCGCAGTGTCGCTCTCGTCAAAGTGGATGATCTGCAATGCGTTCTTCACAGTCTTCCAGTTGTTCCGGTCGTTGATGGAGGACACGTTGGCACACTCCCCCTGTCAGAGGGAAAAAAACAAAGGTAGGAAGGACACAGCTGTCTAGTACCGTGCTTTAGGTATAGGTTCTAGCTTCATTAAACTTTGTTGCCCGTACTTGCACTAGGTAGTAATAGTTCTGGCAGTTCCGCTCCAGGCCCAGTTGTCGAAGCAGGTTGTCCTCTGCGCCCTCCACCAGCTGGTAGAAGATGTGGAAGTTCCTTTCTCCGTGGTTCTGGTGGACCACTCTGGACTTCTCTAGCAGATAGCTCAGGATGTGACCCCCCACCGCATCCCCCTGGGGAAACAATAATACTGGTTAGAAGTTATATTAAATACATATGATAAAATAAATAGATAGATAGATAGATAGATAGATAGATAGATAGATAGATAGATAGATAGATAGATAGATAGATAGATAGATAGATAGATAGATAGATAGATAGATAGATAGATAGATAGATAGATAGATAGATAGATAGATAGATAGATAGATAGATAGATAGATAGATAGATAGATAGATAGATAGATAAACTAATACATAAATAAATAGTTAGGTTGGTGGTGATGGTGGTGGTAATGGTAATGAAATAAATCATATAGCACTTTTTTTAATAATGTTCCAGATTTCTTCAACAACAATGAAACGGCAATTGGTACATTAAACGTAAACATGAAAAACGCAAAACAAAAACTTCCTAAGAACCAAATCCAAACTTCTCCTATCCTTACCTGGCTGTCAAATTCAATGTCCATATACTTCCCAAACCGGCTAGAATTATCATTCTTCAGGGTTTTGGCATTGCCGAAAGCCTGTAAAGGAGACATTACCAGTGAGATTTGTGTGTGTGTGTGTGTGTGTGTGTGTGTGTGTGTGTGTGTGTGTGTGTGTGTGTGTGTGTGTGTGTGTCCGTGTGTGCAGGGAGATGATGAGAGATTGTGCCTGTATGTTCATGTGCATGTCCTTCAGTTTTTTTTTTTTATTTCTGTGCTTTTGCAGATGTCTGTGTACATAATATACATACAATATACACAAGTGCAATGTTGGTTTGAACATCCACTAGGGTGTGTATAATATACATATAAAATACACAAGTGTAATGTTAGTTTGTACATCCACTAAGGTGTGTCATGGTGTGACCCAACTGTATCAAGCTAGTGTGGGCTTTAATTTGATCAGTCAGACCTCCAGCACGGGGTTGGACACCAGCATCCTGTCCCTGACGCTGTCCAGTAGACTGGAGCTGGGGCAGCTGACAGCGTAGTACTGCAGGATCTTCTTTGAGGCCTCTGTCTTCCCCGCTCCACTCTCCCCTGAGATCAGAATGAAGTGGTTGTTGAACTCGGTCAGCATGGTTTGGTATGCGATGTCGGCCAGGGCATAGCTGCAGGGATGTGTTCACGGATAAAAGAAAATTGTGATTCCTCCAATTGATAATGATAGAAATGTGGCCAAATTACGTTATATAACTATTATGATATGGATTACATGACATTCAGTTTTTACCAAATCATGTTTTAAACATGTTTGTGTTCCAATGCCGATATGTAAAATATGAACATAAAAACCACACCGGTTCATGCACTCACATGTGTGGTGGAAGCTCAAAAAAGTTGACGCCCATGTAGACGTCCATCTGCTTTTTATTATAGATGTCCAGCTCCTTGTAGGGGTTCACAGACACCAGCAGGGTGCCTATGTATGTCTACAAGCAAACCAAAACAACAAACCGTTGTTGTGTTGCAGATGTTTAACTCATTTGTCCATTACCCACTCCCAAGACTCACATAAATGAGGTCCCTGTTGAAGCGTTTCTTCAGGTTGTCGAGGACGGCTGCCTCGGTGGTTTCGTCCAGGAGGACAAAGTCCTGGATGCCCACCTTGTTCCGTGCCGTGAGGGCTCCCTCCATGTCCAGTTGACCCTGCAGGGTTCAACCGCACAGAACCACAGTTCAGGGTGCGTTCTCATGCCACAAAAAAGATTTAGACGAAAGCCTTTTCTTTTTATCGGAGGTCTCATTGAAGTCATTTTTATAATGTACACTATACTAATGACTTCAATGAGACACAGTTCAGGGTTCATTTTTCTCATTCATTTTTATAATGTGCACTATACTAATGACTTCAATGAGACACAGTTCAGGGTTCATTTTTCTCATTCATTTTTATAATGTGCACTATACTAATGACTTCAATGAGACACAGTTCAGGGTTCATTTTTCTCATTCATTTTTATAATGTACACTATACTAATGTATTTAGTACACAATTCATTTATTTTTGATCTAGCTTTCTATTTTAATCTTACTCCAATATTCCTTCTTTTTTTTTACTAGTGTAGGGGATAATTTGGGATGGTGACGATTAGAAAATGCACCGCTCACTTTAAAAGGAAACCTCATCAACATGTATTTACACTGATGTATGGGATTATAGTGGATTACATAAAACATAAAAGTAGGAGTATAACAGAGAATTTTTCACGAAGGGGAGAATTGAGTTGAAAAAGCGTCATGTTGATACTGAAGGAACGGGAAGCCAGTAACCATGAAGGAGCACATGGGTGTGTTGGTTGGCCAGTGGCCCTTAGTCCACTGAAGCTCACACAGAAACCGAACACTCAACGCAGTGGAAAGGAAATAGTGGGAGACCGAAAACATTTCGCTAAGAAGCATAGTGGGAAAAATTCCACCAATCTGTTTTGCATTCTCAACACCACCAACACTTAGACCAAAGTTTTTTCTCAGCTTTTGTTGGTTTTGTGTTTTTTTTTCTCTCTCTCTCCCTCTCTCTTTCTCTCTCTCTTTTGGAAGGCAGAAGTCCTTTGATTCTCAACTCTCTCTGTAAAACATTTAAAAAAGATAATCCATTGGATCTAATTGACACAAAGCTCTTGGTCTCCCCTCTCTGCCCCCCTCCCCTTCCGTAGCCCTTATTTCTTCTGAGAAAGGCCAAGTGTTTTTGTCCTGTAAATACCATGGAGCAGAGACAAAAAAGACGTTTTTAAAATGCAGTCTACAATCCATTACACATATTCCCCCTGCATATCCATTCAGTAATTATTCATTAGAAAACATTTAACGTCACAGTGAATTTCACACTGGGCAGTCGAAACACAATAGAGGAGATTTGCCCTATTTCGGGGGGAGGAGGGGGGCTGGATGGTTGGACGGAGTAAGGGTGAGGGCAGCGGAGGAGGGGATAGAGGGCGGGGGGGCAGTATTTGTCTGATCTGAGAACCTCTGAAACGGGGCCGTCTTGAGACAACAAGGCAGACTGAACAGTGCAGTAACGGTCTGTGTCCCGCTGCTTGCTGTGACACTCATTTAGTGAGCCCTGAGTGCGAACAATAGAGGCTTGTTCTTAGCAATCCTGTGCTGTAATTTGGACTTCATTACTTTGCACACATAGGGCCCCATGGAAAGACAGGGGGGGGGGGGGGGGGGCTAGTCGGATGAGAAGTTTTTTTCCCCCCACCTGCCAGTCCCCCCCCCCCCCCCCCCAAAAAAACTATCCAACCCGGCAAAATCTCACCCCTTTCCTTAACAATGGCCCTCACCCCGTGTCCCCCCCCCCCCCAATAACCCTCCCCCGACCCCCTTCCCATAGTCTGTCCCCCACTTTAAGCCAATGAGACAGGTGAACAATATCACTGAAGGCACCCTGTTTGAGACGTCAGAATCAATCTGGCAAAGTGATGGTAGTGGTGCTAGTGGTGGGTATCTGTGACAAGCCCTTTCTTCGTGGGAACACATTTCTCTCGGGGCAAAGCAAGCGGACAATATGCCTAGACAGTGTGAATTAGGGATCTGCCTTACACGACCTAGGTGAAAACATGAACGATGTAAACACTGCTCTGGTCAGGGGGCCATATCTAGTGCTACTACTGCCAGTGAGTTTCTTTATACTCCATCACCAATGGACAAGTAAGAATGACACATGATTAAACATTTCTCTTTTTTCAAATCTCCAAACATAACTTTTGAGATTTACTTTGGATTAAAGGGGGCCGTGGTAATACAATGTGTCGTTGACAATGTACCAGTACTCTGATTCATATAAAACAAAGAAAGAGTGAGTGACAGCAGACGCCCATTACCCAGAGCAAACTGATAACCACAGCATAACCCGATTCCAAATGTCCTCTTTACACTCTGTCCAAGCTTTAGCGCACGGAGAGAAGTAGGCAACGCTATGGGTTGTTATACGAACACTCAAGGGTGAACAAACCTCAAGAGCGGTGGAAACAGAAGGCTATGCCCGTGAATTCAATCCCTCATCGTCGGATCAGGTGAGTTGCTTTGCGATCTCAGAGTCTAACCGTTGGCCTTTTAATGAAGTGATGGTCCCTCATCTTGGTCTAGAGTGTCAGCGTTGCGTGAGACTGGGTGACCTCATCCCCATGAGAGGCTGAGGCTGTGTGAGAGGGAGCAAGTGGGGGGTTGGGGGCCCGGAGAGACGCTGTGAGACATGATCCCCCACTCGACTTTCCACGACAGCAGCCTCTAACCCAGGGACAGGAACGTTTCTCTCTTACTCTCTCCCCTCTATTGCTCTCTCTCTCTCTCCATCGCTCTCTCTCTCTTGCTCTCTCTCTCTCTCTCTCTCTCTCTCTCTCTCTCTCTCTCTCTCTCTCTTTCTTCCTTAAGATTCAGCCCCGCACTGTCACCACGTTGGTGATATCCTCAATTGACCACCAAGATCCTCTTACTCCACTGAGGGAACTGACAGCGGGGCCTCCACCAGAGTAATACCGTTGGCAATTTAGTCTCTTAGGTTGTGACCTCTGTTCCATGCATAAAAATACACACACAAACATAGGAAGTTTTGCAGCATACAATCAATTTTTTACAGCACATATGTATCAGAAAAAATGATAAGAAGCCATACCTGCATTTTCTAAAGTTAAGTCTGTTGTGATCTCTGAAACGGGACTAGATCCAAGCTGGTGATGGTTGTCGTCTTCTTGAGAAATCAGTCATATTGTCTCATGATTGTCCACCTAGTCTGTAAACCATCAATGGCTCTGGATAAAGAGAAGAATCGCTAACCATTAGTTGGCAAAAATCCAGTTACATGAAGAAAAAAATCCAGTTTTTACAATTATCTGCCCGATGCAGCCATTGTGGGGCTCATTCATTCAGGTTATCTGCTGCCAGAGAGATCGATACCGCGGTTGAGAGGCCTGTCTACCTACCCTTTCCTCCATACCATAATGACCCAGGCATAGGGCACTGTTGGCTGGGTGTTTAATCATTCATGTTCTTGAGAGGTGGAGGGACAGGAGATCTTATTCTGTGCTTACCTGGGCATCGACTGTTCTACTGAGTGTAACACAAAGATGCAGAAACACAATCCATTCTCTCTTTCTCTCTCTCCACCTCTCTCTCTCTTTCTTTCTCTCACTCTCTCGTTCTAAACTTTGCTATTGCTACACTACTGCAACCCCGCATGCATGGCACACAGGTACAGTTACTGATCTTTGATTAGTCGGATCCATTACACACTAACTATCACAGCTACTCAACATACTGACCAGATCCCACGCGTTCCATAAGGAGTGGCTCTCAGCTCTTACTAACTCAGTAGCAAATAGTTATATTGAGCCATGATCATATAAACAGACACGTTCAATATAATATTCCATCTTTTTTTTTTTATCCCGTCAGGATCCAAAAAGACAAAATCTAAATGGAGAGAAGTCAATAGTGGTAAATTAAGATCATTCAAACAATGTATCTTTTCAACAGGCCACGGTCAATTCAAATGGGGGCAGCACTGAGCAGGAGTAGCAGTAATTTGGTGACATCAGTAACCTGGTAACCAGTGGCAACAAACGCACACTCTCTAAGGAAACACAGGTGTTCTATTCCTGTGGCCTAATTGTTTAAATTTAAGAAAAGATTGAATTACAACACCTTGCTCCACAGTCTTTCCTCAGAAACGTTGACATTATGAATTATTAAGTTCCTTGTTCAGAATATTTGAATTCAGCCCTCCAAAAAGTTGTGAAGACCACCTCACCCCCTCTCCCTAATCGACCCCGCCTTTACCCAAATCCAGTCCAGCAATGCTTGTCCAATCTTAACAAGCTTTGTGCTACCCACTGGGCTCTGATTCAGCACGAGACCCGGCAAATCCAATTACACAGGAGTCAGAGAGGTTGATTTTCCCATTATAGATTCCATGCTGAGAATGGGGGTAGCTGATCATCACACTATTACTGCCAACTCCCTCACTCTTATTTTTGTGCTTATTTTTCACATTTTCTTCGTCTTCTCTTTGTATCTCTCTCCTCGCCCTTTCTCACACTCCCTTTCTTTCTCTTTCACCCTGTCTCACTCTCTCTGTCAGCCCCATTCCCCATCTTCCAGTGAACCTCTCTTTTTTTTCTCCTCTGTCCTTTTCTTTTGCTTTCTCCTTCTCTCACGCACCATTATTCTAATTTATAGAGAGCAGCGTAACGAAGGCTGGGCCCCCATCATCACCTCAGTTACAGCTATTGGGGAGGGTCAGAGAGGTTAGCACACCAAACACTGGGAACAATTCTTTACGTACATAATATTTGAGTCCCTCTCAACAACATCAAAGAAACGATATGGTCATCCCATCAAACTTTCTTCTCTGCTTCCAGGTGGTAAAATGCCTATGTACTTTTGTCCTGCAGTACATACATTTTAATATAACAAATATAAACAACCGTTTAAATATTTTATCGATACAGCCTTGCACCACAGCCTGCATTAAAGCCTTTTTTAGAATTCACAGTCAAAGCTAGATCAACTGACAATACAACTCAATGCTAACTGGAGGTTGCCATGTCGGTTGTCCCCTCCGTCCCTGCTGTGTCACTCTCAAAACACATAAGAGAATCTCCGTCAGAGATACGGCTCCTCTCTAGTGAATCGCTAGTCCAAGAAAGTAGGACTTTTGCTCCATCGTTGACCTCTGAAGCCACGGGCTGTCCCCTCCAAAGACACACAGGCTGTGGTCTTGACCCGGGTCCCACAAAGGTCAACGACACTGACCTCTCCGGAACCCCGACAGATAGGATGGCCGTGATCCCTCCGCGCGATGACGTTGTGACAAACCCTTAGAAGCAGGAAAACTTTCAGAGACGAGGCCCTGCCTCTCCGGGCGTGCACGGTTGCTTGCCGTGTCACACCGACGAGAAGCTCACTGAATCTGCAGGAGTGGTTCTGCTTTATCGGTGAACAGGTTTGTCAGAGCTAAATATCCCCTGCGGCTCAACTTCTTTCAGTCCTTACGATTTTGTTCCGATTCAAACGGACAGCTGCAGCACATGCAGGGAATCGTCTTAAGAGCTTGCCGAGTCAAAGTCAACAGCTTGTTGTGCTCAGTCACATTGAAGCTGTATAAGTGTTGTGGCCCTAAAATATTTGATTGACTTTAGATAACCTGCCATTTATGTTTAGCTTGTATTGACTGTTAAAAGAGGAATGTTTCTGTTGCAAAGTGAGGAATTGGCGTTTGGATGCTGGGGTCAAGCTGTTCTTGTTTCACTAGTTGCAAAACGCATCTTTTTCTGAAACAAGGGGTGGTATGATCAGTGAAATGTGTGAGCTGCCTAACGTGGTCTGACTGTGTAAGTTAGCCGACTGTGTAAGACTGTAGTTCACTGTTGCCACTCTTTTTTTTTGGTCAATAATGAAAATCCCCCCAAAATGTACAGACTTACAAGGGCTGATGAGCAAATAGGGCATGGATCACAAGTGATTACCATAGTTGGTTTCACCTGCTTGACGGAGCCCTAACAAGGTCACCAACAGCCTGTGACATCCTGAACACTTTAGCCCCATCAGGTTACAACCTCTACAGGAAAACAAAGGCCTGTGGCAGGACAGTGGTGCAGCACCTTAGCTGAGCATGGCTGACAGAAGCTTCCTCCGTCCAGCCAGAAGGTCACATGGGTAGACATGTCACTCTGGGGCGGAGGGGCATTGCAATGCAGTCCGGTGAGGCGATTATCCGCCCTCCCTCCCTCCCTCCCTCCCTCCCTCCCTCCCTCCCTCTCTCCTTCTCCTCCTCTGTCCTTCCCTCCAGCCTTTCCCTCCCGTGCCACCCTCTCTCCTTGAATCGTCCGACGTGTTTTCGGTAAACACTTTTGAGTGGCAGCAGAACACGGGTCAGCCCTCATGGTTTCCCCTGTTGTTGTCTTATTATTCCAGGCATGAGAGAGGAAGGCCTTCACACTCTGTTCCTAAGCCACAGGGAGCCATTTTACTGCGACATCCCGTTCTGCACTACTGCACCAGGGTGCCAATGCCGGCAGAAGGAAACGTTTGGGGTCTCAACATGGGGGTGGATTTTATACGTATGGTCATGTTGGTATTGTTGTGTGATGATGCGGGTGTGTGACCCGCTGGAATATTAATTGTGTCGTTGGCTCTGTCATAATTTATTTTACACACACACACGAAAACGCAGCATGTGAGATCACTACACAGACACAAATATAGATATTTTTTAATAACATGATTCGGTGACAATGGCAAAACTTATCTCTTAGACGCACACACATACATCCACACACATCAATTGCATATCATAATACTTTGTAACATTGAAGAGTTGAAGAAAACAACAGATGCTTTGAACAAGCCATGCCTGATTCAATGAAGAGGTTGAGGAAGCTCTAATGTGCTGCAGTATGAACCCAACCCCACGGGCTTTAGGACCTGCAGGATCTAGATGTTTGGGATGTTCTTATTTTGTCGGTTACGTTCATGCATGTAATCATTGATTGTCCATTGTGACAGAGCAATTTACCATCTGCAGTGTCCCCTGAGGTTGATGGTTTTTCCATTGGCTCTTTCCTTACTGACAGGGATTTTATTTCATTTCCTGTTACAATATAGGGCCCATAGTTCACTAAGCTTACCAGTATAAATGTGTCAATAGGACTTATACAGTATTCAGTTTCAATAGTTTATTAGCCTAAAACAAATAATGGTATATGAAATAATAATAATAATAACCATAAGGAATGGGATATAGGCTGTAATTGTATGTTGTTGTTTTAGATTCAGGTTCGGCACAGTAACAGCTGGATGTGGTATTTTCACCTTACACCAAAACGGAGTTTTACAATAGCAAATTTACCGCCTGACTATTAAGTCCTCGGCTCTTGCGGCCCAACCCTGTGCCCTGTCTATCCTACGCGCCACCCCGGCTCTGTTTCCCACTGTTGAACGAAGCAAGACGCGGGTGCAGCGGCGGGAAACAAATTGTCTACAAGCACTCATTTAAAAAAAGTTCACATTCACACAGCCGACTCAAGTAAAGACGCACACACCATCCAGAAGAAGGGTCCGAAATAGGATATTATAACTGGAACTTGGAAACATTTTTTTTCAGCCAGGAAATTACATCGAATTTTTGATTGCTTATTTAATAGCCTATTTTTAAATTTATAAATGCTACTATTTGGTGTTTTTTCAAATATTCGTTGTTTTTCAATCCATACATATGGATCCATATTATGGAAATGCATAAGTTTACGCACATTGCGCACCCATAGACAAGCGCAACGTTTTATAGATAACTGACAGAACGAGATTTATGGTCATCTGTGGACTGGCAGTTATTTTTTAATAATAAAAAAAAAACCTAAATGCATGGAAAACATGCTGTTAGTTAATCTTTTAAGCCTAGAAGTTGGAGCGTATGATTTTTTCTAGATTTTTTTTTTTTTTTTTTTAATTTAATTTAGAGCCTACAATTTCGCTAATATTTTGACTCAAAATGCCTGAGCCATATTTCAATTGGCTACGTTAAAGATGGGTTTATAATTTGGTCTGGTGTCTTACACATAGGCTAAGCCAATTTGAGGAAAGTAAAGAATCATTTTGGAGGCACTGTCACATATTACAGTAGCAGCTGCTGTCAAACCCTTGGGATCAACCTGCCCCCAGGCTGAAACCACAGTTGAGGCATACTGCGCATGACAGACTGCTGGACAGCTCCAGAGAGGGAAATTTAAAAACGGTTTGGAGAATCAAGTGCAGCACAGTCAAAATACAGTACACGGGCAACAATCGGCTCAAACGTTTTTATATCATCTAAATCAGGTAAGATTTATTTTTAGATGTATATGTCTGTACGCATAGTATAATAACAAATGTCAATACAAAGAAAAGCATGAGGGTGTATGGTTATTGAACTTTAGTTAAATATGCTATTTCTAAATCTGTTACTCTTTGAAGGTGAATAGGCAGATAGGCCTTTTCTGGATTGCTGCATAATACAATGTTTATATGAAGTATAAAATAGTGTTGCAAGGTTGCCTGAAGGTGGACGTCTAAGTTGAACTTTACATTTTTCCCCAACAATTGTGCCTTTTTAATTTGTGCAGTAATTACAACTGCAAATACAGACATATTTTACTAAAACAAAGGACAGACTATCACCAAAATTACAAGTAGTAAATAGTAAATATTGCCTTATATATCTTTTTCTGACCATCATTCCCTAGAAAATCATCAATACCCAACAATATTGTTATGCGGCACTATATATATATATATATATATATATATATATATATACATATATATGTGTGTGTGTGTGTGTGTGTGAGTGTGTGTGTATGTGTGTAGATAGATAGATAGATAGATAGATAGATAGATAGATAGATAGATAGATAGATAGATAGATAGATAGATAGATAGATAGATAGATAGATAGATAGATAGATAGATAGATAGATAGATAGATAGATAGATAGATAGATAGATAGATAGATAGATAGATAGATAGATAGATAGATAGATAGATAGATAGATAGATAGATAGATAGATAGATAGATGTAGCAGTTTAAAAGGGGCCTGATTTCTTTCAGTTTTTAAATTGTTTTGTCAGTGGTAGGCCTGCTATAAATTAAAGTTGTGTCTTCTTTGTGATTGTAGCGGTATCAAACATCCCTGGAAATGATAGAAGGTGGAATTACAAATAGGATGTCAGGAATAATTGAAAATTCAGGACATCATCCTTCTCCTCAGGACTACAGGTAAGCTTCCTGGTTTGTTGCATAAAAACAAATTGTTTAAAAATATGGTTAACAATGCAAGTTTTGGGATGATGGATCCTTTCTTTTGTTTTTGTTTTTTAAATTTAAGTTCAGTCAAAACAAATATATATCTTCAAATCTATCATTTCAACCTAATGGTAAAAAAACAACATATTTATAGTGCTTTAACCAATAGGTGTTTTTTTTTTCAAAATGTCATGGAACACTTTAATCTAAAAATGGATGGACAGCTCTTTTTGTGAAGGAGGGGGGCGGTTGTTGAGGAAGGAGAAAGAAACCTGAAGAATAAATGATTTTCGGTCTGAATGGATCTGTCAGAAACCATCAGCTCTGTTTACACTCCCGCTGTCGGCAAATGGAGAGCCTGAGCCCCTTGGCCTGGCGGCTTGGGGGAGACGGGGCACTCTGGGTCACCAGCCAGGAGAAGTGGCTCCCAATTAGAGCAGGAGAGTGGGGAGGAGGAGGAGGACAAGGAGGAGGTGGGGTGCAATATTTCGTGTCGGGGAACCTCTGGGAAAAGGAGCTGGTTCGACGGAGGGATAGACAGGGACACCAGCGCAACGTGCTCTGCATCACTGCACAATTTCGGCACCGTGATTTCTAGGTTTGTGGGAGGGCGAAAGGTGGCGGGATCATCACAAAAATGTGTTGCTCAGTGGCCTAAGCCAAGAATAGTGTGTGAAGTATTAAATACAGATCTTTGTTTACTGTGTACTGTTGATTTGCTTGGTTTTAGCAGATCCAGTAAGCTGGTAAATGCAATGCATAATTGATATTCTTTATTAAAAAGATTAAATTCAACAATGTTAAAAAGCAACTTAAGGTATCCGCATTAATGCATCTTGGATCAGAAACATCAACCCCCAAAACATTGTGTACTCAGACTATTTAGTGCTGATGTGGGGATGAAACTCACTTTACTGGTTTGGTATGTGTTGTGTACGTGTGTCGGTGGGAGATGGAGATAGAGAAAGAGAGATAGAGAAACAAACAAAAAAAAAAGCCAAATCCAAGGTGTGTTGGCTTAAAATACCAAAAAGCTTCTCTCTTTTGTATGAGGGATGATCATTTATAACCATTAAGCCTAGTGGTGCCGAAAAGGTGTCCAGGGACGTGCGCTTACTCCTGGATAAAATTATGTCATTTGTTCAGGTGACAACAGGCTGGGTGAGCAGTGAGGCTTGACCTCTAACAACCCTCAATCCTCCCCCTGGCCCCAAAGTCCCCTAAGGCTCCGTCGACTGCCCCTTTGGGGAGTGGGGGATGGGAGGGAGGATGAGGGGTGGTGGTTAGGACAGAGCCTGGAAAGGGACAGGGAAGCAGATGGCATCCTATTTGTCCCTCTTGTCTGAGGGCTGTCATTCCAACAGATTAATGCAAGGCCTGGTTAAAAGGGGGGAAAAACGGTGGAGACAATCAAGGAAGGGTCTGGGGGAGACAATGGAGACACGTGCCACTGGGCAGATTTGTCGTTTGAGACACAATAGGTGATCATTTTTCAATAGACAAGGCCAACTGTTGCAGGCAACATGTGCTGCTGTCCCATGTTTCAAACGATCTCCTGCGTTGTTTACTTATGATTCAGCCAATGGTTGGGGGGAGACCATGGTCACCTGACACGGGGGTTGATTTTTATTTTTTTTTGATTTGGAGATGGGGGGCTGAGGGGTGTATTCCGACAGTGTCCAGAGACCCACAAAGCAACTGAATAGTCAGTGTTGTCATAGCAACCCCAATTACTGAACCTCTCTACAGTAAGTGAGTGCAGAGAAGGCTGGAGAGGATTGAAGAGGATTCCTCTCTTTTTCAGTTTCTTAGCCCTGTGCATAAAATAAATCAAGGGAGGAAGCTAATCAACTGTTTTCCTGGCCTTGATCAAGCTCACAATTGTTCAATTTTAGACAAGCAATTAAAAAAAAAGGATTTATTTAGGATTAAACCATTTTGGAAAGTCAAGAATTTAAGAAAAATTATCACAATATACTCATTTGGATGGTACTAAGTTGATTAGTGCTTTGTATAGAATAAATAACAAATAAAACCCATAGAAATTATAAAAACATTCAAATTACGTTACGAGCTCATTGTTTAATAGGCCTATAGTAAAATATAGGGAAAGTGTTTTATTTTAGTTAGATGGTCTGTGCTATTTGTTCGTGGTTTATGGTTAAAACTTTCATTAAAGCAGCACTTTCAGATAATCTTCTTAAAGACAAATCCCAGATGACTGAGCTAATGCTCCCAGCTTTGGAGCTGATTTTACAACAGGTTCACCAGCAACAAAAACCTTTGCAGGGCTTCTGACATCAAGTCTTCCTTAATTTGAAACACCCACTAACAGACTGCCGTGTTTTTGATGATTTATCGGTTGTTTTCTGCCCCGCAGGCTTCTGACCACAGACCCCTCCCAGCTTAGGGAGGAGGACCTCCCAGGGGACCTGCAATCTCTGTCGTGGCTCACGTCCGTGGACGTGCCCCGGCTGCAGCAGATGGTGGATGGCCGAGGAGGCAACCCCAACGGGTCCTCCCAGGGCAGCCTGTTGGAGCAACAGACAGGTGAGGCTCCAGGGTGGGGCTGCTGCAACATTTGAAATCACTGATAGACACTCTCATTGGAGGGTTTTAGTGGGCTGGACAATTACTTTTTGTAATGAGATGTAAGATTTTTTTTTTCTTCTTATGATAATAAATAATTGATCTGTGATGAAGGCCGACTCGGCGGAAACGTTAGTATTTTTGATGGCCAAATAAAACTGGTGAAATAGAGGCATTGTGCCTGTGTTTTATTCCCAAGTTGGCGAGTGCTACCCTGCATCCTTGGATGTTATTTTTGCTAAATAGTTCAACTCCCCACTGAGGAAAAAATGTGATCCAAACATAAGCGTGACAGTGACTAGCATAGCCTTGATTTGAAGAGACAACTGTATTGATGCGCTTTAAAATATGAACCTGTTGTGAATGAATGATCTTGCAGCTCAGCTGAACAGCATGAACATGACCGGGGTACAAGGCTCCATGGTCCACCTACAGAGCAACATGCAGCACAGTCCCCTGGGCTGTGGCATCAACTCCCACAGCGGAAGTGTAAGTCCACCCCCCCGACCGCCCACCCACCCACCCACCGCCCACGTATATCATTTTATAAACATATTTAAAAAAAAACATTCAAATAAATGTACCTGAACCTGTTGACTGGTCCTCTCCTACAGATGTCCCCGTACTCCATGAGTGGTCAGCCCTCCTCAGGGTTCCAGTGCCCCTCCTCCACCTACCAGCCCACCATCCAACACGTGTTCTCCCTGGCTCAGACAGAACAGCAGGTAGACTTCCGTTACCGGGACATCTGAAATACCAAATGCTTTTATTTTATTTATTTTTTTTGGCTCCTATCAGTATAAGTGAGTGGCATTTTGGCATTTGATTTCACCTTCTCTGTTCCCCGTCCTCCTCAGTGTTCCTCTGCTGGGCTTTATAGCAACGTCTCCTTCAACAACCAAAGCCTCTTCACACAGCCTCGCCTGGCTCCACAAAACCAAGAGCTGCAGCCCAAGTCTTTTCCCAAGCCCATCTATTCCTACAGGTGAGCTTTAACGCAATACCATATGAGTGAATATAAACATATATATATATATATACCATATGAATGAATATATATATATATATATATATATATATATATATATATACCATATGAATGCCATATACCATGATGACATCCGAAGCAATTAACGGCCTTCATTCCAAGACAAATAACAAATATAGCTTGCTAATATTTCATCTGTCCCTTGGTACACCCACAGTTGCTTGATCGCCATGGCTCTGAAGAACAGCAAAACTGGCAGCCTCCCGGTCAGTGAAATCTACAGCTTTATGAAGGAACATTTCCCCTATTTTAAGGTAAGACCACTAGTAAACATCTAACCGACTAAACCAAGGATCGGTAAAATGTTAAGCTCATGAAATGATGCATCAAGATACGTTGTGGCCTCTCCTAAAATGAGACTTTTCCCCTTTTCGTTTCCCTCCCCCCGTTGGCGTGTGCTCTCCACAGACCGCTCCCGACGGATGGAAGAACTCGGTGCGCCACAACCTGTCCCTCAACAAGTGCTTTGAGAAGGTGGAGAACAAGATGAGCGGCTCGTCACGGAAAGGCTGCCTTTGGGCCCTGAACCCGGCCAAGATCGACAAGATGGAGGAGGAGATGCAGAAGTGGAAACGCAAGGACCTCCCAGCCATAAGGCGGAGCATGGCCAACCCAGGTCAGTGTTTGACCCGCCCTGCTTTCTGATTCTGTCACGTGCATGCAAAATAACGTGCTGATCATACAATATGTCATCCATAGCGTGGGATTGTATTAGTAGCCCCATCGAGCAAACATGTTGTACCCTAATTGCATTATTATTATTATTGTTATTATCATAGGACTATATAACTGAATGTAGGTATTTTATGATGTTTGTGAAATAATGCAACGTCAATAAACACAAGTCACCATTTAAAGTTGAAGGGGGAAAAAATGACAATTGTTTACTATTTATATCGTCAGTCAACAAACCTGTTTTAATTGTTCTCTCCAGACGAGCTGGACAAACTGATCACAGACCGCCCAGAGAGCTGTAGACGGAAGCCCCCCCTTGACTCAGGGATGACCCGGCTGCCCAGCTGTCCGTCGGGCCTCTCCCTGCAAGTCCCCTCCCAGATGCAACCCCAGCCCATAGTCACTCTGTCCCTGCAGTGCCTGCCCATGCACCAACAGCACCATCTCCAGGCCCAGCTCCAGGCCCAGGCCCGCCTGGCCCCCATGTCCCCTGCGCCGGCTCAGACCCCTCCGCTCCACACGGTCCCCGACCTCTCCCACAGCCCCCTCGCCCAGCACCACAGCAAGCACCAGCATGAGTTCTACTCCAGCCTCCATGGCGACGCCAACGCGGAGGTGGACACACTAGACCCAAGCATCATGGACTTTGCTCTGCAAGGTGGGTGTGACGTGCCCAGGGGCTTGTTGGCTGCTCAGCGCTCTCGACGTCACACGAAATAGACGGTCGTAAAACGTTCGCGTTTGGTCATTTATTGTGTTAGGCTCAAAGAGAGCCATCGTTTCAGAACCAATTCTAATCGTTTTGAGGTTTTTGCAGTGGAACAACTAACGACTCTCCCCTTTTCCTCAGGTAACCTATGGGAGGAGATGAAAGACGACAGTTTTAACCTGGATGCTTTGGGTACCATCAGTAACTCACCCCTGCGGCTGTCTGACTGCGACCTGGGCTCGGTTAACCTCCCACCTGTGTCCAGTGCAGGGGGAAGCTTGCCCTTCTCAGACCTACAGGTCACTGGGATGTACACCTCCTACGCCGCCCTGGAATCCCTCTCCTCCCAGTACATGGGCTCACCGGCCAGCAGCAAGCCCATCCCCCTGCTTTAAAACGTCCAAAACACAAAGGGACTGGAGCGCTGAAACGAGCATCAGCGACAAAAAAATCGTCGAACATCTTTTTGTGCTTGTGTGCAGATTTCTTTGATTCTACTGACAGCACCAAAAAAACTAAAAAAAACTTCTTAGTTTACTTTGAACTGTTCCAGCTCACATATAGCAGTCTCAGCAACTTCAGTTTGACTGAGAGATTTCAGTCGAAGGACGATAATGATTTCTCCCTCACTTAACTTTGCCAAGCAAAGACTAAAAGTTGCAGAACCTTACCTGTGGACTAGAGCTACCATCCACCAGTTTTTGTACAGTTCCAATCTCCTATGTATATAAACCCCGTACAATGGTACTTTAGTTCCTTTGCTTGTTGTGTTGTGCTAGGCAGTATTACTGTGTTTTATTTATATTTATAAATGGCAGCTGGAAAGGGAGATGATTTCATCGGTTTACTGTATATACTTGTATGTTTAAAATACTTTTCTCCACAAAAAAGATTTGTTTAAACTGTTTGTTTGTTTTTCTGAATTAAACGTGTGCCAAAAATTGATGTTAATTGAGTCCCACAGTCTTTTTCACTATCCAAGCACCACAATTTTATTTTCGGATCCGTCAGAAAGGACATTTACTCTTGACCACAATGAATGACAATGGGAAAGTAAGTAGCACCATCAGTTTCTTGCTGCAAAACGACGACTCACATTTATTTACTTAACAGATAGCCCTTTGGGTAATGTACAGTACACAGTAGAGGTTTTACATACATTCAATTTTTGAAATGATGTCATGGCAACACATTTTGGTATTTTGATAGATGGAAAGGCAGCATAGATCAATGTGGAAACATGGGGGTTACTCAACCACTACTCATCCGTATCTCCTGAGTTTGAAGGATAACTGCATATTAAAAAAATATTTTTTTTCAACGTTTCGAATTTTCAAATATAAACATGTTTTACCATCCTCTAATCTATTTGACAATTAAGGACCTTGTACAGTATATATTTAACCACTGACCTTTAGTGGTTCAGCTGTTTCACAAATAACTCAAAAAAACAAAAACAAAATGCAATTATACGACACTTAAAGAGCCAATGGATAAACTCCATCATACACAATACAAAAGCAAAAAAGAAAAACACAAAAATACTGGTAAGCAGATTCCTTTTTACACATCACTTGAAATGCACTCCAAAATAAATGTCCATGTAAAACAATCACGGCATGGCAGAGCTCAGTGTTAAGCAGAAGCCGTAGTTATCGATATCACAATAGATATATAAAAAAAAGGGGCATATCTGCCAATATGTCAATGAGGTCACAATCTGACGAGTTTACCCATTCCTTGAAATATCCACTTTACTGATTCCAAACTTCAACAACCAAGTTATTTCATAAGTTTGCACGTTTCCTCCCAAAAATGCTGTTACTTAAAATGATCTTCACCATAGTGCAGAATATTTACACCCTGATACAGCTTGCCAACAGTTTCAGAACAGGCTTAGGAGTACAAAAAAAGAAGGCATTGATAATCCCCACGATGAGCTTCTTCATGATAAACCATTTTGTTTTGAAAACATATGGCTTTTGACATGGAACCTTTAAAATATACTTTAACCCAAGTGCGAGAGCAGGGGAACCTTAAATATAAAGACCATTTTCTGTATTCTGTAGTGCTGTGCTGTGTATCTACAGTACATAGGAAACATCGGTAATTACAACTGTGGAGAGAACAGCCCGGAATCTTATGGCCATCGAGGCAACACGTATTGGACAATGCGGCAGTGAATGTCAGCCGACTTAAAAAATAACTATAATCCTGAGACTACAGAAGCTTTATCTTTGATTTGAGCTTTATTTCTCTGACCGTTTGTAGTACAAAAGCCTGATTGAGCGACCCGGTAATTAGGCTTTTTCGACTCTTTGGCACAGAGATCTCCGGTGTAGCGGAGGCTGATGAATCGGCCGCAGAGCTCAGCTGCTGCTGGGGCTGTCCATGGTGGCCAGCAGATGGGAGATTTTGGCCCTTTGGGACTGGGTGATGCTTTGGCTCATGTGGATGATGCAGTCCATGGCGACGTCAGGGTTGGCCTGCACCAAGCTGGGCAAGAGAAGAAAACCATTGTGACACGTCTCAGCCTTTCTTCGACACAATCATTCTCTACGAACATTTCCCAAAAATGACACGACGCAGATGCGAACGTCGTATTTTAACGACGACTCCCGGTTTGAGAAGCGATCTCCCCGTCCACCGTCCTTACCTTCGAATGTGTTTCAAGGCGTAGTCTCTCTTCAGGTACTTGATGTTCTCTCGGATGGCTGAGCGTACCCCGTCCTCCTTCTTCAAATGCTTCTCCAACCAGTCCACCGCTGCTTTGTTATCGTCCCAGAGGTAGGCCTGTGGTCACAAAGCGCACGCAACTCCTCTTTTACCCCGAAAACAACACAGCCTTCCCCCTCCTATCAGACCACGTTTAATAAAAGAGTATCATTGGTAGATAAACTGTATCATTGGTAAATACAGAGTATCATTGGTAGATAAAGAGTATCATTGGTAGATAAAGAGTATCATTGGTAGATAAACTGTATCATTGGTAGATAAAGAGTATCATTGGTAAATACAGAGTATCATTGGTAGGTAAAGAGTATCATTGGTAGATAAAGAGTATTATGGGTAGATAAACTGTATCATTGGTAGATAAAGAGCATCATTGGTAGTTAAAGAGTATCATTGGTAGATAAAGAGTATTATGGGTAGATAAACTGTATCATTGGTAGATAAAGAGCATCATTGGTAAATACAGAGTATCATTGGTAGATAAAGAGTATCATTGGTAGATAAAGAGTATTATTAGTAGATAAACTGTATCATTGGTAGATAAAGAGCATCATTGGTAGTTAAAGAGTATCATTGGTAGATAAAGAGTATCATTGGTAGATAAAGAGTATTATTGGTAGATAAAGAGTATCATTGGTAGATAAAGAGCTTATTATTTCTAAATGTACAACCCCCACCCACCCCCCCACCCCCCCTCCGGCTCCCCGGCTCACCTGGACAGTGCCTTCGGTCTCCACAAACCAGCGGCGCAGCATGGACTGGATGTTCCCGTAGCTCAGGTCCCGGTTTGCCTCCAGGATCTCCTGCTTTGCCCTCTGCTCCAGAAGGAGGCGCCGCAGGCGCCAGTAGAAGAAGGTCCTCACGTTCTTCCACTCCAGGATATCCTGCAAGTGAGAGGGAGAGACCGAAATGACGCGGCTACTTTTGAAACGACTTTTTGTTTCTTAAATGAGTTGTTCGTTTTCTTGTTGGACGTTTCAGCCGTTCAGAGTATCGTTTGCAATTATGAGCCAGAACAGTCCCACAGTGTGTAGTGTTATGAGACTAGACACTCACCGTGATGACCCCCTTTTCCTGCATCCTGCCAGGGGTGTCATGGAGGTCCACGAACTGCACTGCCACCTGGTGGTAGATGGGCGCCAGGAACTCTTCTCTGGCTTTCAGCTTGGCCTCCAGGTCCTTGCGCTGCTTCACTGAGAGCTCAGGTGTGCCTGTAAATGGTAGAGAGAACTAGAGTAAATTATAAAGCACAAAAGGAACGACAAAACGGTATATTACTTTTTCAAACATATGCATCATTTCACAACATACAAAATATCGTGCTTCACTATCAACATAAATTCTTAGCTTAATTTAAAAAAACAATTATTTACATATATGGGCTGAATGTTTTGTCCTAATTTAAGGTGCAATTGTAACATACCCAGTTGTTCAACCAGACTGGCGTAGACAGAGTCTATCCTGCGCATGGTCTTCAACAGATCCTTCCTACGAAACTTGATCTCCACTGTGCCCTCGGCCTCCAGCACCCCACCTCTGGAAACGGAACCACAAATGGTAAAAGAAGTTGTGTGAGACAGTAGGAGAACATTCATGAAAATGATCTTAGGATCTCTGGTTAGGCCCCCCCCCACCCCCACCCCACCCCCACCCAGAGTGCTGACCTGCTCTCTCTATCAGCATAGAGCTCCATGCACTCAGGGTTGATGGTAGGGTCTATCACCACCCAGGAGCCTCCTCGAAGCTCGGCTTGGGGTGGGATGTAGATCAGCACGGGGTGCCGGAACTCCCGCAGGCCGTCTACGATGTACGCCCCGAACTTCAGCACCTGGTCATACATATCTGGGGGACAAAAAAGCAGAGGCAAACAGGAATACGGTCTTTGTGTCATTTGACTGCCACTAGTAATCATAAGGTCAAAAACCCACTCTGGTAAAATGCTGGGTGTTATGTTCGAGTCATTCTTGTACCTTTTATTCCTAATTAAAATGGAAACCGTGAACGTTTCGGTCAACGACCTGAAGAAGGTCGTTGACCGAAATGTTGGCAGTTTCCATTTGAATTCAAAGTGAAGATAAAAGAATACCAGTGTGCTCGAGCCTTTTCCATTACTAAAGCCATTGTTGACTCCGGGAACCTGGATTACGTAATAGGTGTGCAATCTTTGAGAATCAGTTGGGAGTACCCTTCATTCCCCCCGAGAAGCCTCTCCAGTTGGCGAACACCATGAGAGGAATTTGCTCCCGGTTAAAGTCACGGATGGCCTGAGCCGTTTTAAAAGCAGAGTCTGGGAACCACACCTGGCCAGCTTGCTGCAAGAGCTAAGAAAGGAGACACAGAAAAAAAAAAAAACAGAAGGGGTCACACTCTACTTCAGACTTCAGACAGATTTGATATTCTATTGGATCTTTAATACCTTTTCTAACACAAAAAAAGAGTGTACTTTAATATTTAAAAACAAATGCAAAGTGCCACTTACTTTAGCTTCCGAGTCCAAGTTGGCGGGATCTGCTGGGATAGCAACCTCCGTTGTACGCGTTTCCACGGCAATGACACCTAAGGGAATCCCTCCCAACCTGTGATGTATCAAACATTCACAACACTCAAAGATTAAGTATAACAGTAATGGCTGAATCACACCTTAAGGGCCAGATCTTATGGGGATGGCTCATTTAAGACACTGTAGGATAAAGGTTTTCTAGATCTTAAATCGCAAATCCAATTACCTAGCTCTGCCCACCACCACAGTCTGGGCCCATGACCCCATCACCTCCATAAAAGAGCCATGGTCGAAGAATCCACTCTGCCATGCTCCTTTGACAGCTGAAAACATAATATATTATATATATATTATATGTTTTTTACTGTGTAGCGCAAACAACTCTCACCAATAGGAATGGAACCACAGTCCTACTGTAAAGCACGATTCGAGAAGTTTGTCAGGAAATCTCACTTGGGTGTTGCCTGCCAGCTAGCATCCAGCGAGGGTCATAGGGGGCCTTGGTGGGGGTGAACTCAATCTCTCTATCCACTGGGTCCTCAGGTGTTACCACGGACACAGGGGAGCGGTTATTCTGTAAGAAAATACATCACACATTAGTGATATTAATTAAACCTGTTGTTTTTTTTTACTTGAAATCTCCTGATTCGCCGCTTTGAATTTGCCACTTTTATGACGTATATTCGAACGTACCTTTGGCATGTACGAGAGCCACTGCAGGATGGTGAAAACCCCCTCAAAGTCGTCTGGCACCGTGCTGTGTGTGACTCCGTTGTTGTGCATGATCTGCACCCCACCTAGCTGGTTGTTGGATGTATAGACCTCTCTACCCAGAACCTGGAAATGAACGCAAAACATGTCGAGCCAATTGTATTGACACAAGAAAGTTTAATTTGGGGGGGAATTTGAGATTCTAATATCAGGAGTTAACATTAACATGAGCCATTCTGAGAAGGCACAACTGTTTGGTAATCATTAATATACGGTATGTATTGAATTACAGTGAACGTCATATTTTTGATACGGCTGAAAGTATAGTTCACCTTGTTTAAGGCTCCTGCTCCAGTCAGGATGATGTGAGAGTTCTCCACTTGGATGACTCTCTGTCCCAGACGAACCAAATAGGCCCCGATGCCAATGGCACGACATGACACCTGCAGCAGCCAAGATTCAAATGGGGGCTTTTAATTTGAAACGTCAAAAAAGAGCTGTTATGTTTTAACACTTATTTAACTATGAAGAACACAGATGGAGGCTGGGCATAGTTTTCAATAGATGATCGCTTTACTGAGGAACGTCTTATCTAACACACTATATTACCCAGCATGCTTAGTGTTACAAAAATAACTATAACCACTATATGGTAACGTCCAGCCCCTTAACACATTGCTTAGTATATGACAAGAGCAAGCACATTTCTTGGTGCTTTTACATGGAAGCACACGTGTAGTAGGGTTTGGTAAAACTACATTTCCCAGCTATGTAATACAGTGTAGAAGGAAGGAAGCCTCACCATGCTGATGGTCACTATCTCATCGTAAGCCAGAGAGGATTCCCCAGCAATGGTTCCAGAACCGCGCAGGTTCTCCACTCCCAGCCCGTCGTCCTGTCCAATTATGTCGGTGATGATGTACCTGCATGGAGAACAGGAACATGGCCGTTTCAGTTTGATGAGTCTTCACAGCCGATGTCAATGCTGTTGCGGATCGCAGCTAGGCCAGCACACCGTCAAGACGATGCTTCACAACTCTTAAGAAGAGCTACCTGGATTCTCCGCCCTCCTCTACATGGTGACAGTGCACTGAGTTGGTGGTGATGAGGCGAGTGTAGTCTTGAGGGGTCAGGTACAGGTATTTGAAGCCCTTTAAGTAAAAAAAAAAAAATCAATGTCAAATACAAATAAATAAAATGTATTATTTAAGTCAACGCGACACAAAGCCAAATTTGACCACTTCACATTTTCTCATCGCCATTACAGAACGTCTTCATTTCTTTATTCCGTTCACTCGACCATGGCGCGAATCAAAAAAAGGCAAAAAGAGCCGTTCTTGTCAGGTAGGACCGGGGTCGTTAGGTCACCTTGTAAGGGTCACTGGGGTCGATCCAGGCCACGTTGAACATGTGTCGGACCTCCTCGGCCAGGCCGATGCGGGCGCCGCTATTGGCCGAGATGTAGACGCGGGGGATCCCCTCCGCCCGGGCCAGCTCCGATGCACGCAGGAACAGCTGGTCCTCCAGGGGCCCAAACGAGCCGATCATGCAGGTGATGTCATTACAAATGACGACGATTTCCCGTCCCTCTGGGTACTCCGGGGTCTTCATTTTCATCAGGAAGGCCACCATGCCCACCTGGTGTAGAGACACAGTAAAACACAGTTTTAAACGTGTCGCTCGCGCGAGCGAGCGGTAGTTTGCTCCGACTCTGTGACACTGTATTTCTTTGAAAGAGACCGGGTGCAGCCAGATAATTGGAGCATCCATGGAGGGAATATAACTGTACATCATTGTCTCCAGGCTGGCGGTTCATCTGCACCAAGTGACCCTCAGGGTCCAGAACCAGCTCTGTGCACATCAACATGTCTTTGGGATAACTGTCGCCCGTACCCCATGCCTTCAGCAGAGCCTAGAAGACAGACAAAAGCCAAGTTTGGGGTCAAACCCAGTCCTCAGAAATACAATAAACATAAATCTAACCGTTTTTTCTGACCATTTGTGGGAGTCAACGGCTACCTGTCTGAACATCTCTGGAAAGTCATAGACATAGGTGGTGCCCAGGGTTTGGGCCTGGAAGCGTTTGGACTGGAGCAGATCTTTGGTCACATAAGGGTTGTTGATGAGCATGCCGTGCAGAAGGCCCTGTTTATCGCCATATGACTGGAACATGATCTAAAAACCAAAGAGGACGAACTCAAATCCGAGCGTTGATAAATTATGAAAGTATATTTTAAATAATAACAAAAAACAAAAGAGGACGAACTCAAATCCGACCGTTGATAAATTATGCAAGTATATTTTAAATAATAATAAAAAAGGTTTTATAAACGATAATAATAATAATACTAAAGAAATAATACAGGGTTAACTATACCTGTCCCGAGCCAAGTTCAGTGACCTCCTTGTACAAGCTGATGTCCAGGTAGTACCCGGACTCGTTGGTGAGGAAGAGGCGGACGGGGATGGCGTTTCCCGTGGGAGTCAGGCGGATGTTGATCTTCAGCTCAGCCTGTAAGACGCGCAGCTTCCACAGACGGCTGCCGTAACGCATCACCATCGAGCGGACGGACTCTTCAATCTAACGCCGAGGACAAGTGTAGGGATTATTGACTAGACATACACCAAGTTTATTAAAGTCCATCTATTGCCCTATTTTACACATGACCGCCCCCCCCCAATATGCCTGAGCCCTACGATAACATTTATTGATATTATATTACATTACATTTTACTATGTTGTAATGATGATAGTGCACTAATATTTATTTATTATTATTATTATTCATTAGAAATGCGCTTTTGAAAACACCATGAAAAGTGCTTTAAACAATAACATAACGGTTATTGCAATAAAATAACAAGAGATAAAACAATAACACAAAATGAAATGTACATTGAATAGTGTTTTAGTACTTGATCCAGTTAGGATTCTGAAGAGACGTACCTTGGAGGGGTCCATGATGACAGTCGGAACAAAGTTTAGGAAGATGTGGTTGCAGTCGGTGCGTACGTTGGTGTTACTAAAGGCAACCTCCAGCTCATCCATAGCCTCGAGCAGCAGACGCTCTCCCTCGTTCTGCAGGTACTCAAAGGATGCTTCCTGGACAGAAAAAAAAGACACGGTAGGGAGACGAAAGAGACTTAGCAATCAACATTCCATGTAGGAGTTGCAAAAATAGAAAGAACACGTTTTTTTGGGGGTGGGGGGGGGGGGGAGACAATAACATCTGATGGGATTTTCTTTCCACGTGTTCATGGTGATTTCGGGACCTATGCACCTTAGTGATGAGGTCAGAGTGACGGATGATGGCTCGGATGAAGAAGCGGTAGTCTGTGACCTCTGCTCCCTCCTGCACGCGAGCAGCTCCAAGGTACAGATGCATCTTGTGGTTGCCACAGGGCACCGCCTTCAGCTCAAAGTTCCGCATGCGGTTCAGCTCCAGCTGGAATGCTAGAGCCGGTTCCAGGTTACGATAGATACGGTCCTCTTGGAACTGGTGAGGGAAAGAGACACAGTTAATAATTTCTATGAATGTAATCAATTGCAATAATGTATTCATTGTTGCATCAACGAAAAGTATGCGTTCAGTATTGTACTGTGAGTGTAAAGTGTTTGAACTGCTGTTTTCTTTTATTTATTTTTTTATATCTTACTCCATCTCTGGCTCGGAAGGTGAAGAACTTGGGGAATTCTCTCTATTCGAATCCAAATAGAAATAGTAATGAATGAGTGACAACTCACAACTTACTGCTAATGGACACAGTATGACAAATTCATTGATCAAAAAAGAGAAAAAGTCATACCTTCTGTGCAATCAAAAAGGTGATCCTTCTGATCCCATATTCAAAGAGTACGGCTTTCTGTAATATAAATAGCATTACCATCATTACTGAGGGCCATAAAAACATTGTTCAGTACACCATAAAAAAAAGATAGCAACCCCCTACATTGTAGGATCCTTCTAACCTTTGATTGGGCAAAAGCAGTGAAGGCTTGCACCAGGGCGTCATCATCTTCTGTGTCTGCTGTCTTTATGGACACATTGATGATGTGAATTGGGTTCTCCTTCATGCTCTTTGGGGAAAAAACTTGTAATTATTACCAAGACGAACACACGCACTAGTGAAGTTCACTTAAGCTTCACGTTGCTCACACAGCGCTTACTTTGCAATTGTCCTCCTCGTAGTGACTGGAGCAGGCCTCTGAAAACAGCGGGCACTCCAGGAGCGGGTCGGCAAAGCTGGAAATTATGTCATCAAAGTTCCTGTAGAGATAGACACGTAAGGAAAATGGATCATAGAATAATTAAACCACTTTTGACACTGAAAATGTGTTGTTGATAACTACAGAATTTTAACGTCAAATAGAAGTAAACTCTCAAGGGAACCTTTTGAAGTCTTCAAAACACTGGAAGGCCACCATAGCCCCCATTCGCTGGCAAGGTGGAGACAGCGCCCCCTCCAGGAAGAGTTCACTACCCTGTCGCCTCATCTCAAGCTGGGCTGAGCTGCCCATTGGGTTGATTGCGAGCCTGAGGAAACCCACATGGCTCAAATATGAGCAAGCGAGACAGGGAAAACAAGTCTAAGCATGACAAGAAGACGCACAGCCCCCTTAAACATTACTAATTACAATTAAAACATTCCCTTTCTTCCTCATTATACAATCAGGTATTAAGTTGCACATCATAATGTGAATTTTTCAAGGCAATTAACAGTGCGAAACAAACAAACAAACAAAAAAATGAAACAAAACGAAACACATTAGGAAGGAGTTGGATTGCCGAATTAAACGTTGGATTTTTAAAAAGCCACAGCGGAGGGGTGAAAAGCAACACAGTGCATTCAGAACGCATTCCTATGAGACATACAGAGAGCCCAGTTGGCTGGGCTGGCTGCAAGAAGCATTACTCTTTACCTGTTCAAAGTAGGGCTGCTCCCTCTGAAATCAGATCATTCACATGTTAGCAGCGCATTATCAAGCATACCCTATTATGTCTAGGCATTGTCATTAGGTTAGAGCACTTTAAAAATGGTGGCCACATTCACATTAATATGGCTTAATAGAAACAAATTAATGTTTGTTTGTTAGGTTGGCCCCTAAAGTTGGAAAAGCGTTCATAAAATAACTGGTGATTTGGTTGTTACCATGAAGATAGATAGAATTACTTAGAATGATGAATTATGACACAACAGCATCACAACAGCAAGTGTTCTATCTCTTTGGCTACTACTCAGTGATTTGAGGAATTCCTACCAGGACACTTAAACAAGCTCTAACTAAACAGGATAGGACTGGAGGATAGAATGGATGGCTTATCTTTAATTGTCTTTGTTTACGCCTAACGGCAGAGTAAAAAAAAAACAAAATGGGAATTTTGTGTTGAGGCAAAGATTATGATCCGACGAGGAAGTTATTTGAAACACAATTATTCGATTCAAGACGAGATGGGGTAAGACAACTCAGGACTGGGGGTTTGTTCCACAAAAGAAAGATGTTAGAGAGGTCAGCACTGAACAATGCTGGAGCTCTGTCCAACAAACGCACAAAACAGGACCAGGACCAGTTGTTAACAGGCCGTATTAGTGCTGTCAATGGGGAATGGGAAAAGATGAAGGTCTCAGAGATGCTGAGCAGGAACAGGGCTTTACGTGTTTGTTGTTGTTGTTGTTGCCTTTGATTGAACGACCCGGTTGAATGGTTCACTTGTTGGGGGGAAACGGGAAACAAAGTCAATGAGTACTAGCTATCGGGAGAATCAAAAGATAACACGAGTAACGCAATAGATTTATGCTCACAGAAGTGGAGAGTAAAAGTTCAAGAGTGCAAAGTGTTATATGATGTGGAAGGAGATGGTGTGTTAAGAACCGCGCTCGACTGTACAACGTGGGTGGGGAGTTTTACCCGTGCTGGTTGGGACCGGCAACTAGTTACCTGTTGGGATGGGATGAGGGCAACATGAACTGGAAATCGACAGCACACGTTCCGTCCTGCAACTGGTGATGCTGGAGGCTGTTCAATTCATAGGCAATGTAGCCTCGACGCACATACACCTAGAGAACAAACAGAACGCCACGGAGTCATTATTAGTGATTATTTGAATGCGAGTTGGCTCATACAAGCTGTACAACACAATTCAACGTGTTAACCTCCAAGGCAGCCATGCACACAACCCGGTTGGAGTGGTAGAAGAAGTTTGGTAAGACATCAAAGATGGATGTCTCAGAGAGGATGAGTTTCTGCAAGGACAAGAACAACTTTTGTCAAAAAAAACATTTTCTGGGGCTATATAAAACAACATTTGAAATCAAACAAAAAGACGATGACCGACCTTCAGGTTTTCTGGACAGAACTGGTGTCCGTACATGTCAATAGCTGACAGAAAAATAGACTCCACCTGGTTATGCCTTAGTTCATAGGATGGGAGGTGGGAGGCTATCAAAACCTTTAAAAGCAAAAAAGTTAATCAATAGCATTTTACCTTACCTATTCATATCATAGTTCTTTTTATTTTATGTATGAAAGGTGCTATACAAATAAAGTAATTTTTTTGGCCCTATAAATAGGCACAATTTCTCTCTGCGTGGGTGTTATTGAGGTGTCCATTGTCAGTGTCCTCACCTGTCTGGCACGCAGCGCTACCTTGGAGTTCTCCGTCTTGTTGAGCTGTGTGAGCTCATCCAGGATGACCATCAACTCGTCCGCCAGGGTAGGATCCCGCCCACACAGCTGGTCCTACACAAGGACAAAGACCAACCAAGGTCCTCCCTCACTATAACTTTACGGAGACTAGAGTTTTAAAATCCTTCATAGTCAGAACGTATTATTTTTTTGTTTGAGTGTGTTGATAAAGAAAGCCTTTTATTCTTATCATGACAGGTTGCCATAGGGACCTGATCACTAATATCACCGGTAACACATGCCTGTAACCCCAATACGACCAGGACACTGATCGTAATAGTGCGTAAAAAGGGCTTCATTCTGTTGCCTTACTATGAGCATAGTGACCAACACGTTCTTCTTGGCAACCTGGGCGTGAGAGAATATGGACTCCAGCACAGGCGTCATGTCAGGTTTGTGCTTTTCTCTCAAGTTGATGACACACTTATCATAATGTGCTGTTCGTAAAGAAAACAAAATAACAGTCACAATCTGAAAATGATACTATTTTTTTTTTACCCTGCTACTGCAAGTTTAAAATAGAAAGACTTGAAATGAAAAAGACATTTTGAAAAACATTTACCTTGCTGAAACTGCATCTCCACCTGCAGATAACGCTTCAGCAAATCCAGAACCACACACTTCATATAACCTCGGATTCCACTGCGGTACCTGCCATTGACCACAAAACAAGCCTGGTTAGATTGAATGTGGCCGTACATTCCCACTATCTGACAGTCTAGGCATGTTGGCACCGAGCCAGCTCCGAACCTCTGCACCAACTGAACGATGCTCTGAGTGTTCATGAAGAACACCTCTCTGTCTGCCTTCCTCTGGAGGGTGGCGGCGTGGCTGTCCAGAATATTGGCAATCTTGAGCGGAAAGAAAAAGAGCTATCTTGGTCAGGCCCAGTCCAGGTAGATATCGCCACAGGGTTGGTAAAGTAATTGTTTGACACAAATTCACTTTAGATGTGTGGCGAGCAAGTCTGGCGCAAATTGGCTGTGCGGTTCGCTCACCCTCTGGCTGGGGAACTGACAGAGGACAGAGGTGATGTTACTGGCGTACTGAGCCATGACTTTCCGGATGGCTTTCTCCACCGTCGGGGGTATGCGACTGGCCACGCTGGTCATGATCTCCTGGAGCTCCAGCAGAGGTAGAGAGGGGTCCCTCAGAGTCTTCATCAAGGCGCCCACCCACTCTTTAACCTTTCCGGGAGGAAGACAGAGAAGGAAGACACTGACAACTGCATCTCCAGCCGACTAAACCATGACTGCACCATGTTACATTTTCCTTCTAATATCAGTGTATGATAATTTTTTATATTATTATTTTAATAATTTGTTTTTAAATTTTATGATTGTTTAGTTGTTGTAATTTATTTATTATGCCTTTAACAGGGTACTGCTGGAAAAGAGAGCTAGTCTCAATCGGTTACCCTGTATAAATGAAAAAAATAAAAAAATTATAAAGTATGATTTTTCCCCCCAGGGTGGACACTGCTGCATGGCCCTTACCTTGTTGCTGAAGTAGGGCTCTGTGAGGCAGAATCCATCCATGACCTTCCCAAGGTTCTCCAGGACCTGGTGGAACACCTGATGGAGCTTCTCCCCCACGATGGGCAGTGGCTCCTGGGCAGGTAGCGATGCCGTGTTCAGCTCCACCTGTAGCGAACCAATGGGGACGAAGAGGTTCAGTCGGATTCAAAAGAGCTGCCGCCATCACAGCGATGCCACATCCCGTGGGCTCGCCGACGGATCCCTGTGTGCTGAAGTCGGATTGAAACTTGCCGGATGGATGCTGCTGGGATCGTCCAGGTTCATGCAGGCCACCACACAGCCGGACTGGAGAACCGCTCCGGGCCTCTTCACGAACTTGACGCAACCAGACTCCTGCACGGTCAGCGTCATCACCATCTTCATCACCTAAAACCACAAAAGAAACCCGTTTCATTCTAGACGAACGGAGAGCCCAACGGACATTTTAGACTCCGCGTCAACTACGAGTCGGTGAAGGGACAGCAAACACGGCAGCGTCTTCAGTCGACCGGAAACGACGGGTCTAGACTCCGGCGATCACCGTGGGCTTTGCTCACCTCGATTTCTGCATACGGGTGCCCCGCACAGATATGACCTCCGTCCTCCACCAGGTACTGCAGGAGCTTTCCAGCAGAGGGCGACCGTAACACGGTGGGATCCTTCTCCTTGTCAAACACGCAGGTTTTGTTGCCGACCGTTATCCGGTAGCTGTCAGATAAAACAGAAATCCCACGGGGAGAAAAGCATGACATCTCTGCGCCATTTATATGTCCCCAGTCTTTTCCCCTATCGCGTCCGGCAGGACGTTTCACCTGTCTATTTCCTCTTTCATGTAGGTGGTGTAGCTGCTGCCGTTGTAGGACAGCAGGAGGCCACCATCGCTCAGCCGGTGGACGTCTATCTCCATGTTGGAGTCGTTCATGATGATGACGTAGGTTGTAAGGGACTGGCGGGCCACCTGTGAGAAAGATCAAGGTGGGAAGGTGGTCCTCTCTTATCTCCCATTGGTTAACCCATCACTCCAAAGGCTGCCTTTTAGCGGGGCCTCAATTCAGTGACACGTTCAGGAAGAGGCGCCTTTGCTAGCAGCCACAGTGAGGAACATTTGGACAGGGAATGGGTTACCAGGGGAAATGTCGCGGTACCTTGAGGCAGAATTTGACGCCCTCGTATATCAGGTCCACGTCTACGGTGTTGACCAGACTGGCTGCGGGCAGCACCTGACCCCTTGGAGAGAGAGCAGAGTTTGTGTTCACAAACACACCCACGGTGCGGTCACATGGCTTCCTCTGCAGCAGGAGCCGGCAGTAGGAGAGGAGCTGCGCTACGACAGACCTTTCAAGTGAGTGCAGGAAGTCAGACATGCTTTTGCGGAAGTTGGCATCCGCCACATGTAGAGCTCCACAGACGATACCCAGCAGGGTGTCAGGTCTCTCTGCCTACAAACATAAAGACACAAGACAGGTAAATATAATCTGTCATAGGCATGAGGGCCTAGTAAACATTCAACAAATTACAACTTGAATAATAATTTTTTAGAGATGGCTACGTTAAGACTTACACAAGCCCTATATTACATATCCTTTACCTGGACTTTCTCAGCGATGAGATGATCCAACCAGCTGGTGTCGATGTCGTTGTTCCTGAAGCTCTCCGTCTCCAGCAGCTTGATGAGGTACTCCACCGTGGTCCTAAAGTCTCCTCGGATGGACAGCTCCTTCATGGCCACCACCATGTTCCTGCGTCACACCGAAACCAAGTCAAACCACTGGGCAGAGGCGGACGGAGAGAAACCTGCGGGGGGGCTCACTCGACGCCACGGGGAGACTCACGAGATGGCCTCCTCTCGGTTCTCCCCCCAGGAGAAGCAATGTCCGAACTGGGAGTCGGCGAACTCGTGCAGGCCCCCCGCCGCTCCCACGCTGAAGTAGCCCCACACGTTCTTGCTGCTACGGAAGTTCAGCTCCTGCACCGTACCTGAGCTGGGCTTAAAACCCTTACGGTGTGAAAGAGGGGGGAGAAAAAAAAGAAAAGCGTCAAGGTATACAACAAAACGATACGTTATCATTTGAGTTTGGAAGGAAATCAACAGGTCCCTCCAAACCACTCTACCTCATCTGGGTTCTCGCTGGTGATGCGGGCCGCTATGACGTGGCCCCTTGGGGAGGGGGGGAACTCTGGGGCTTCAAAGTTTATGATGGAGTCCCCCCACGGTGCCTCGCCGTACAGCAGGCGGATGTCTTTGATCCTGTGGAGGGGGATCCCCATTGCAATCTACACACGACCGACCAGCCAGTTACACATTGCATTCCCATCGGGTTCTGATATTAATCCACAATATGAAGTCGACTAAAGGTAAAAAATACCATCATTTCCAAATGACCTCTTTTCTTTTAGCAATGGCATAAGGCTGGCAGGAATACCTGAAGCTGAGCAGCAGGTAGGTTGACATCTCCAATCATCTCAGTACAGGGGTGTTCAACTTGCAGACGGGGGTTGAGTTCCAGAAAGTGGAAGCTTCCGTCCTCAGAGAAGAGGTATTCCACAGTCCCAGCACTTACATAGCCCACCATCTTAGCCATCCTCACTGCGTACTATAATATATACAAAAAAAAAAAAAAAAGTTTTATTATAGAAATGTTTACGTAAAATGACAAAGACAAAAGAAACCTTACAAGTGAATAGTCCCATGGAGTCGATTGCTTGACGAGGCCTCCCTCCCTGAACACTCACCTTCTCCATTTGCTCAAACGTTGAGGAGGCTGCGATGGTGGCAGGTGCCTCCTCGATGATCTTCTGATGTCTTCTCTGGATGGAGCAGTCGCGTCCGAAAAGAGAGATGGCGTTGCCGTACTGGTCGGCCAGGATCTGGACCTCCAGGTGGCGGGCGTGCTGGGCCAGCTGCATGATGAAAATGGGCGAACCGGGCACTTCAGCCTGAACCTAAGGGGCAGGGACAGCGGCCGTGTGTACGGTTAGAACTACAACTCCCAGAATTCAACCCCTTGGAGAGAACCTCAGACCTAAAGCGCATTATATAGATTTGTGGGGGTCGTATATGGCCGGCCAGACCTGTCTAAAGAAACTGGCGAAATCTTCACTTTGGTCCACCTTCCGGATACCCTTCCCACCTCCTCCTTCGGAGGCTTTGATCACAACTGGATAGCCAATTCTCTCGGCTCCCTTAAAAAGAAAAAAGGCGCATTGAATGCGATCATACACAATTCGGAAGTGCAATGCTTAAAAACGTTTATGTTGACTGGAGCTAATGTATTTGTCGGACAGAAAGGCAAACAAACGACCCCTTGGCTGTCGTCAGGGTAACCTTGCTGATATGCTTACCGCCAGTCCGTCGTCTACGTCACGCACACAGCCTTGGAAGTAGATGTCGGGAGGCACACTGATCACATGGCCAAGCCTCTGGTCTTCCTCTGCCCAGTCTAGCCGCAGACCTGAAAAGAGAGAAAAAAACACAACAACACAGGGTCAGATTCATGAGAGCGGCTACGAGAAAAGCTTTGTCACAATAGAACCCACTGATATCTTCACTTGGAGATAGAACTGGCTGCAGGCGTAACTTTGGTGCTTCGGAAACCAAACAGCATAAGGAAATTGACTCCAGAACACTTTTACAACGGAAAACGTAGCCACTTTAACCCCTCGACGTGGGGGTGGGCATAATCACCTGAGCCGCTCCAGGGTAAGGTGGGAATGTGTGCACTCTGTGCCACAATAGAGGAGGCCACCTTATCTCCCAGAGCCCACATTGCCTTACTGGACGGCCCTGGGAAACAAACAACAGTCAGCCATTTTATCGACACGTTATTTTTGGTGACCTAAGGAAAGTCTGAAAAACATGACAGCATGTCAGACTAGTTCTTCGTGGAGCCTACCTAAGAAGGTTATTCCTGCCTTATCCAACAGCTCGGGCAGTTTGGGATTTTCAGAAGCATGTCCCCATCCTGCCCAGACCGCCTGTCACAGTGATAATAAATTTATTGTCAATTGAATAACTTTAAATAACTACTTTATTTGTACGGCACCTTTCGTACATAAAATGCAGCTGAAATTGCTTTACATTTCAAACAATAAAACAAGAACCAATAACTGATTTGACGGTATAGGTTCAACTCAAAGACACAAGCCACACAGTAGCTGAATAAAGTGTGAGCAAGTAAAGAGCACCTGGACAGGAATCCTCTTGGCAATGTCCACAATCAGGTCGACGTTGGCATAGTTATGGTTGTTGGACCCACCAGGTACAGGCACATAATGGTCAGCCATTTTGATGTACTCTACGGAATGTAAACAATCACATAAGACATTCATGCCAATAAAGACGTACAGTACTGTGCAAAAGTTTTAGGCAGGTGTGTAAAGTAAGAATGCTTTCAAAAATATATGTTATTAGTTTGTTTTTATCAATCAACTAAATGCAAAGTGAATGACCAAATGAACAATCTAAATCAAACAATATTTGCTGTGACCACTGTTGGCTTTCACATTTTTTCCAGCATTTTTTCCACATCTGCCTAAAACGTTTGCACAGTACTGAATATCAAAATAACGTCATTTTAATGCACATATTAATCATGGTTGACTGACCTGCATTGGCTTTCAAGTCCTCAGGGGTGACCATCACCACAAAGCGGATGGTCCTTTCATTCCGGAACATTTCATAGGACCACCGTCGGATGGAGCGCATGCATTTAACCGCTGCTATTCCATTGTTAGCGATAAGCACCTAGATGGAGCCGATGGTCAGAGAGCAGAGCGGGCCGAGTTAGAGACAGCAGAGTACTAAAGGTGAACGCTGGCACGGTGGGGAAAAAATGAACAAAGAAGGATAGTTTTATTACCTTGTCTATGACACAGTTCCCTCCGAACCGAGTGACAAACTCAGCTGGCGAGGCCACAGTGAAATCTCTCTGGAGGTCCATTTTTCTGTGGTCACGACCTTTCTTCACCAGGTGTGGGCCAGACATGCTAGGCCTGTAGCAATTAGCAAACCCAAAATCTGTTACGGCAGGTCCCCTACCTAGCACAGGTAACACTGGGCATGGGCCGCAGGAAAAGAAAGGGTAGCGAGACTATAGACTCGAGTGATTCTCCATTGCATTCAATGAAAGGAATGAGAGAACAACCCTAATTGGAAATCAGTGAATTATAGCAACAGATTGCCAAAGTTCACTTTCTACAAGCGGTGGAGTGGGTGTGATCATAAGGACATCAGCTCATGTCTTGCCTCATTTGTGGGACTTAGAATTATGACAGATTGATATATTTTTACAATCCTCTAACTAAATTCTGACCCTAATAAAACCGGAGATTGTCCATCTCAATGGCAGTCAGCCTTTTGCCTTCCATATATAGTTGCAAAAACGCAATGCAAAAATGTACGCAAAGTTATAACTTCAATTGGACATCTTTGAAGGATATAGGCTACTTGCCCATCTACAGTTGTATTCACAGGGCTAATGGACAGGCACATTTTAGTTTGTTTGTTCATTTATAATTGAAGTGTGACTCTCAGTTAGATGGTAGATCACAATCTCATTGCCATTGCTTAACATGCATTATTTCATTGGAAATTAAACAGAGGAAGTTCAGATAATGATGCTAAATAATGTCTCATCAGTTCATTAAATCAAAGTTTTGTCCTATTTAGATTAGATTAGATTCAACTTAATTGTCATTACACAGAGTATAGCATTGAGGCAACAAAATAGAGTTTGACATCCAAACAGATAGTGCAAAATGTCTTCTTTAACAATGGAAATATGATAAACAATATTACAAAACCCCTAAAACCAACTATACGCAGTTCCTATTTTTAACCTACAGAGTAGGCATCTGTTTTCATCTTTGTCTGATGCAGCACTTTAATACAAGACCATAAAATATCCTAGTTATCAGTGATTACAGACCACAGACTTTAACCCTTTTTGTAGCAGTGACAAGTTCCAAGACAGACTGCTGTTAGCCAATATGCTATTTCAGCTGGCCAAGCTAGTAGGTATATAAGGAGGGTGAACGGGAATCATTAAAGGAAACACAGTAAAACTAGCCTGATATCTCTGCAGGAAAGCTCTATCGACTCTCTGCAGAGTCTGCGACAATTGAAAACAAATCAAACTATTTACATCAGTTCCTATATGTTTAAGTATTAAAGATGAGATTTCCTGATGAAAGGAATAAAAAACATCAGGATTGGACCCATTGGAACATGCAAGATATTTGGTGTGTTTTGAGCGAGGGAAACTACAGTCCTTTACTTCCTGAAGTTTACACGTGCCAAGATCAGCTCTGCACAGTTACATAACTGTATCCACATTGTTGCCAGCCATCACTGCTGATTTACAACATGCAATAACATATGTCCTTCTAGCACAGCTCTCCAACTAAAATCCAAACAAACTACAAAAAGCAGACCTCATCAATCAATTACAGCAAAACGCTTTATAAAGTTTTGACCCTGCATGAAACTTACATGAGCAAAGGAAACATTAAACCTAAAGTAAACATTCAAGATAAATTCTACTTTCTCAACATGGGACTAACCTTTTGAGATACTGAAACCAATGAAGGCTTTGGCTACCATCCTCCTCCATGATTTGCATACAAACATGAGCCGTGCAAATAGCAGAGTTGAAATTTAAAACCAAAACAAAGCGACCTCCACCAGTCCCTTCCTCCGAGACGCTCCCACCCCTTTCTTCAACCACACGAAGAGCAAAACATCATTACCCAGAGACCCATAAGGAAGTGGATATAATGGTTTGTCACTGTCAAATAATGAATGAAGAAAATAAATGATAACACAGAAGATAGCCTAGTCTATTTAATCATTTTAGCCATCATTTTTTTACTTTTTAAAAGTTGTGGCAAAAAAGAAAACATGAAAGCTTGGCTTGTTCTACTTTTGCTAAGAAAGTTAAATATTTTTGCACATACTTTATATCAACATGTCACCAATTCCTTCTCACCATTATGGACATTTTTCAAAGTCCATAATGAGATATTTTAAGAGTAATTTCGCTAAATGTAATCTTACCATTTTGCCCCAATTGCTTCCCCTCCATGTTTCCTGTATGTGCTACTCTCATGCGATACGCTTACAAAAGTGACCCCTTGTCCATTTAGACAGCCGTAGTCAAGCCAACTGAACTGGGTTCAGGCTGGTGACAATAACAGCTGGCAAACTGCATTAGACATCCATCACGAAACATGTAAACAGAAACAAAAGAATGACTGCTACAACTGATTTAGCTTGCACCTGCAGATTAAAATCACGATGCAATGTTTCTTCTTAAACTATTTGACTGCCTAACATGTAAAAGGTCTACTGTTGTTCCTCTGTGGACTTACGACCATAGTTTTCAAAGTCAACTGCGAGAACACTTGTGCCAATAATAGCACAGGGACGTGTGGCATGCGACAATACCAGAGTTCAGCATGCTCTGGTCAGGTGATAACAGCAGTGTTGTGGCGATAGGCTAGCGAATATTAAAGCAATACGACAATACACACTGTAGTTGCATGCCCCACACCTGACACTAGTTTGCTGAGCAACGGCACACTCTGCTGATGTTTAAAGGAAGTGCATGTCTCACTCACATAGACTATTCTCCTGAAATTCAAAACATGGGCAATATAAGCTTCGTCTTTCATTTTGGGGGGTTGGTGTCTGATTCTATATTTCATAACACAATGACAAGATCTCCTGTCGTTAACATGATTTCCAGCGTTCAACAAGGCAACGATTAAAGGCTTTACCTCATGCCTGGCTTGTTGTAGATTACGGATGCTTGTGATGGAGTTTGGTGAGAAGCGAAGGAGTTGGTGTTTGTCGGCTCTGAGGCACCGGTGGGAGGTTTGGTGACCAGAGGCTCGTCATCAGAAGAATTGTCCTCCGACGCTCCAAGGATAAACTTGAGGCGTTCCCTGGCCTCGGGCCCTGAACTAAACCTAGGCCTAGGTCTGGGCTCTTTAAAGCCCGTCTGGGCGCTGGAGGATGGCATCGTCACCGAAGAGGAGTCTTTTCGAGGTGGAGGAGGGTCCATGGCGCTAGCCACGGTACATGCTGCTGAGACACTGGGGGAACGAGCGCCACTCTCCTCATGAGTTGTTACGGTAACTGGGGACGAGGCGTGCTCTTCAGAAGCAGGAGCGTTTGCAGCGGGCTTATCTGTAGACATCCCGTCTGCTTCTTCAGTGCCGGGAGGAGGATCCTCTTCAATTTTGAACATGGTTTCAACTTCAAGAATCTGCCAAAGGAGCCATGAAATCAGTAGGCTTAATCCTAAGAGTATAAGTGGGAGCATTCACGGGCATCCTCTTGAAACTGAAAAGATGAAAGCAAACTTTTTAGCATTTTTGTTATCCAATCAAACTGCATTATTTATAGAGAAAGAAATGTCAGTGCCAGTGCCAAAATAAATATTTACATGAATTATTTATAACTACACATAACAAAGCACACTCTAATTCTACAGTGGAACAGGTCTGGCAAAAGTTTCAGACACTGTACAGGCCTCAAGTTTACTTTAACCGGCTAATGGATAAGGATCAGACTGTGAATGTGCTTGGGTAACTAAGCTGATCCAAAAACTGTTGTTCACTCTCAGCAACATGCACTAAAGAATTGCTAATGCAGTGGAGGTCCATACAGAATATAGGCCAAACTATGTGCAGAGAGAGTATCAGGCACAAACAGAAGTAAACAACAACATCGTAAAGCTGGTTAGATATTTTGCAGATGCCAAACTTCAAAGTGCAACGTGACTGTGTTTTCCTTTCAATGGGGAGGGTCCAAGCGACAGTTCCACCAAATATAAGATAAGTCAGGCTATACCCTATCTACTGACCGGTAAACAAAATGCTTCTAGCAGCTGTCAACAGAGAGCTAAGCATTCTTTACGGGAACATAACTGTCTTTGAGTCATATAGGGGAAAGGTCAGCACAGAAAGGGGGGGGGGGGGGTTGAGAGGAGGGGAGGGACAGGCAACCAACTCACTAACAACAACAGTACTGCTTTCAGTGAAGAATTAAATGGTACACATATCACATTTAAACAGAACACAGTATAGGGTGGGTACAACCTATCCTAGAGCCTGCAGTGAAAATAGCATGGCTATCCATAAGGATCATTTTCCAACGAGATCATTTGTCCACTAGGGCCATTTGACCTTCAGGCAGTTCAGTCTTGGAATTCAAACTAGAAAGTCACAGTTCTTAATAATTCTTTATAGTTGATGGCCTACAAATAAACGGTAGCACTGCCGAAAATCCGTCTATTACTCAACTTAGGAAAAATCAAGAGATCAATAGAATCGCACATGTTACTGCATATAAAATGTTTTACAATAATCAAATCTAGTATGGATGCCAGTCTATGGAGTACTTAAGTAATACAGCAAAGTTATACATGTATATTCATTATCTTGGCAAGAGTATGCCTAAAATACAGTACCAATACAGGCTGCCAAATTTTTATTTGCATCTGCTAGTTTGCTAACATGTGCGCATTCAAAGAATTTGTACTTTCTAGGTTGCTGACTAAACACGTCCTCAGTGTTTGTAGTGCTGGTTAGACGCTTCCGTTATTGTGTCACTGGGTAGTTAGTTAGTTCACCAAAATGCAGGCACCAATATTTCTAGAACAAATTAAAGTTATCCTAGTGCTCTATATTGTTCACAAGGCAGTCTGCTGAGCAGTATTGATCCCGTTTAGAGTTCCATAGTGCGTGGCTTCCAACTGAACTCTTGACAGGGATAGCTAACATAACCAAAATCAATTGAAAAGGAAGCACATTTGACGTCGGTTGCCATAGTTATAACTATGAATTCCATACTTACAGTATTGTCATGTATTACTAGCTAGCAAAGATAACTAATGTAATCTGACTAATAATAAAATGTTACCAAAGTCGTCAAAGGTCAACTCATTTTCGAACTTGTTTGCAAACCATGTTAGCAGAATGTAACTTCAAAATTCCACCCTCCTGCAAACGCTAAGGTTTGAAGTTTTGCAATTTAAATTACCTGCAAATAGCAAGCCAGCTAACCTAACCTGTAAACTACAGTGATAGCCACAATGTCTGTCCTTGAGTAAAATTAGGAAGTTGTTATAACTGAATGGATTGATAAAGAAGAGAAAATACCAACATCCTTCGGTGATTGCAGTTGTAAACATTTGTGGAGGGGGGAGGGTTTGGAGAAGCTCCGTCAGGCGCTCCGTCAGGCGTCACGTCAGACAGCGACATAAAGAGGCGGAGTTAAATAATAAACAACATCCTGTCTGGTTCTCGCGGCAACTACAGTAACGCGCCAAAATAGGAACAACACATACACGCAAACTAAACTCAAGAAGCTGTCAAATGGTGCAAATGTTATCGTGGCTTACTAAAGTGCTGCAATAAAAGATTTAAAAACCGGAGGTAAACCGTTGGTAATAACTGCTAGCAGCCCTACGATTTAAGATGGTTCTGCAAAACAGTGGAAGGTACAAATTTGAACGTGGACAAGGTGGTGGTGATCCGGACAATCAGTAAGTCCAACTGGTTTCCTTGCTTGTAAGCTAACTTAGCTTTTTTGATACTGCCAACAACAAGATGTCGGGGCCATGTTTGATAATAATAATAAAAATAATATACATTTTTATTTGATGGTACCTTTCAAAACACTCTAGGCCACCTTACAATAAACGGATATGTGAAAATTTGATAAAATATGAATTATTCAGCAGCACAATATCAAAACAAAAGGGGTGTACCATTAGAGTAGGGAACCATAGAGGAGATAGTAGGCCACACTGACGGAGCATTGAATTGAGTTGGCTAGTTTGAACAAATTCGTTTTTAGGTGTGACTTGCAGAAGGATTATATAGTGTCATACTGTGGGATGAATGGGGGAGGAAGTGCCAGAGCCTGGGTTTAGAGCAGCTGAAAGCCTTGGGAGGGAGGATGGGCAAAAGGCCAGATGATTGCAGAGAACAAGAGGGGGTATTAGTCTTAAAGAAGGTCATATATATATATATATATATATATATATATATATATATATATATATATATATATATATATATATATATATGGGGGCCAGGTTATGGAGGGCTTTGAAGGTGAGCAGGAGAGTATTTGAATGTGCCTGTAACAATCAAGGATGTTACAAATATCTTACAACGTAAAAAAAAAAAAAAAATAGCAGAATGTAACACACTGCAAAGCTTTATTGCATCAATTGGTGGTCTATTATTCTGTACTAACTTTTACTTTTGACAAATCTTTTGAAAATGTGCTTTTCAGAGATGATGCGTCTTCTATGTCAGCCGGCAAGCGGCTGGAGCGCAGCCAGTTCACCGACGAGATGGACACCCGCTTCGGCTTCGAACGGATGAAGGAGCCGGGAGAAAAGACCGGCTGGCTGATCAACATGCACCCTGTAAGAACACAGGACACAGCGAACCTTGCAAAGCTGCTGATTCGTAGCTTTAACCCTACGTAAACAATAGCATACTTGTGCGCGTTGGATTGTAGATGACAGTAGCTAGTGACTCGGCTATCATTTTCATACCTGTCGTTCTTTCAGACTGAAATACTGGATGATGACAAAAGACTTATCAGTGCTGTGGACTATTACTTCATTCAAGAGGATGGCAGCAGGTTCAAGGTGAGGAGCACTAAAGAATAATTAAGTAAGAGGATGTTAGCTCTTGCTTGTGTATCCTCATAACAACAAACACAATTGTGTGGAGTATCAACAATCACGAAAATAAAAATGGCTTAAAAAAGTTATAACCCTATTATTAGTTATTTCTTTGTAAGTGATCACTTGGTAGCCCAATGCATCACTGTAAAGTACCCTCTCTTCCTGTCCTATTTTGCTTTAGGTGGCTCTCCCCTTCAAGCCATATTTTTACGTAGCTACCAAAAAGGTAAGTTAAAGTTTCTTATGTTCTAGTGTTCTAGGTTTGGCTTCCTTTCTTGAGTCACCTGATTAACCTTCTGGGTGATTCCTTCAGAACTGTGAGAGAGAGGTCATCTCTTTCATATCCAAGAAGTTCCAAGGGAAGGTAACAAAGCTGGAGATGATTCCCAAAGAAGATCTCGACCTGGTGAGAGCACCAGGCTATCGATAATTGAATTATCCTCCCGAAAGCCTACTGTTAAATATGTATTGATATATGAAATGGTACAATCAATTTGGTTTTACGCTTGAGTAAGCGCATCAATACAAGTTATCGCTAAATCTGTTGACATTTTGTCTTTGCAGCCTAACCACCTGGTTGGCTTGAAGAGAAACTACATCAAGCTTTCATTCAACACGGTGGACGACCTGACCAAGGTCAAACGGGAGATCACTCCAGCGGTACGCAAGAATCGAGAGAGGGAGAAATCAAATGACACCTACACGTCCATGCTATCAAGGTATTTTTTCCTTCTGTCAGGATGGCATTTGAATTGGGGTTCATGCTATATATTATAATCCATATTCACTGTTATGTACCTTCAACTCCTCAGTGTATTGGCAGGGGGAACTGTAACGACGGGAGATGAGGACAGGATGTTTAAGAAAATCTCTGACCAGTTGGACAACATTGTGGATATGAGAGAGTATGATGTCCCTTACCATGTGCGCCTGTCCATTGACCTCAAGATCCATGTCGTAAGTTTATTTGACATAGAAACGAAGCAGGGAAAGGGGAGGGAAATTGTAACATGAAGTTTCAATTCTAAAATGGTTGTGTGTTTCCCAGGCCCACTGGTACAACGTGAAATACAGGGGCAGTGTTTACCCACCAGAGATTGTACGGAGAGATGACCTTGTGGAACGACCGGTATGAGCCTTTACACTTTATTGTCCCTGGAGGGAAATCGTTTTTCACAGCTCTGTATGTCATCAGAGTGCGTGATGGGGGGGCGGCATTTTTAATGATTGTTTGGCTTTATCTTTCTTGTTTGGACATAACATTCTTGCTGCTATTATTTATAACGTTGCTTAACAGGTCCAGCTTTAGGGCTTTGATCTGAAATGTCCTTGTTTTGTTGTATCGTAGGACCCAGTAGTTCTGGCTTTTGACATAGAGACGACCAAACTTCCCTTGAAATTCCCTGATGCGGAGACAGATCAGATTATGATGATCTCCTACATGATCGATGGGCAGGTAGGTTTTCTTTCCTAAATGGTCTAACGTCCCTATGCCGATTGCAAAGCCTGCGCGGTTGATAAGCGAAAACAGTATTTGTCAGTATTGTGCTTTTCTTTGTAGGGCTACTTGATCAATAACAGGGAGATTATTTCCGAGGACATTGAGGATTTTGAGTTCACTCCCAAGCCAGAGTATGAGGGTCCGTTCACCGTATTCAATGAGCCTGATGAGGTAAGGGGGAGTTGTTCTAAAAAGAAGACCGTAAGGGGGAATTGTATTACAAAGTAGCTATGCTTAGTAACTTACTTTCCCTCGGGTTGTAGGCAGGCCTCATCCAGCGCTGGTTTGAACATGTCCAAGAAACCAAGCCATCCATCTTTGTGACCTACAATGGAGACTTTTTTGATTGGTGAGTTAGACAAATGATATGCGCTATTCAGACTTTTGGTTGGGTAAACACGCTCATTTCATCTCCCTCTGACTATATTTTCTGTTGACGTTTCTTCTACGCCAGGCCTTTTATGGAAACCAGGGCTGCCCATCATGAACTGAACATGTATAAAGAGATTGGCTTCCAGAAAGACAACCAGGGAGAATACAAGAGTAGCCAGGCCATTCATATGGACTGCCTCAGGTTTGTGAATAGTTTGTAAATAGGTTAATTAACATCTGTATACTCCTCCATTCCCCCCTCCTCCCTGGGCTATGACGATACGTTTGTGTCGTCCGATTACCGTTTTCCAGGTGGGTGAAGAGAGACAGCTACCTGCCTGCGGGAAGCCATAACCTGAAGGCAGCGGCGAAGGCCAAGTTAAGTTACGACCCCGTAGAGCTGGACCCAGAAGAAATGTGCCGCATGGCCACAGAGGAGCCACAGGTACAAGAAAGACTATGGGAGTCACTTAAGCCTGTATCAAAAACAAAGAAGGAAAAAAAAGCATTGGAAATATTGAGAATATTGATCATTCATTGTTGTCCGTCTAATTTCTCCTATAAACATTTTTCAGACTCTTGCCACTTACTCTGTTTCGGATGCAGTGGCCACCTATTACCTGTACATGAAATATGTCCACCCTTTCATCTTTGCTCTCTGCACTATCATCCCCATGGAACCTGATGAGGTTAGTACATGCAAATGCCATTTATCATGTCGACAGCTTTCTAAAATTACCTTTTTATTAATTTTATTTCATTATATTTTATTCATTTTGTATTATTTATTATTGATAAAATACCTTATCAACAGTTTACCCACCTGGCCTTTGTCTGTTTTGAGTTAAGCGCTTTGTGCCTTCAAAATGAAACGCATTATTTTCCTGTGTCCTCTTCCAGGTTCTACGTAAAGGCTCTGGCACTCTGTGTGAGGCGCTGCTCATGGTGCAAGCCTTCCATGCCAACATTGTTTTCCCCAACAAACAAGAGCAGGTCTTCAACAAGTTGACGGAGGACGGCCACGTCATGGACTCTGAGACCTACGTCGGAGGCCACGTGGAGGCACTGGAGTCGGGGGTGTTCCGGAGCGACATCCCCTGCCGCTTTAAAATGGTACAGTCGTCCGCACCGACCGGCCTGCGTGGGGTCTTGAAGGGGCGCCGTCGAGCGTGGTGTTTGGCATCGACATCGTTGCTCTCCTCACTCTCCGTTCTGCTGCGTTGACAGAACCCGGCTGCCTTTGACTTCCTGCTGCAGAGGGTTGAGCGAACGATTCGCCACGCTATCGAGGAGGAGGAGAAGCTCCCCCTGGATCAGGTCACTAACTTCAGCGAGGTCAGTCAGAGACACAGCCTGCTGTTTGATAGTATGTATTGATACTCTTACCTTCTGCGTTTCTTCTTACTATCTGCGTTAGTTATGGCGAAACGAGGCCCTCACAATCAGGAGCGTCACCACTGTTTTCTAAAAACTGGATTCATCCCCGTATGTCATATGCACAGGTGTGTGACGATATCAAAAAGAAGCTAATCTCACTCAAGGAGGTTCCAAACCGGATAGAATGCCCCCTCATTTACCATCTTGACGTCGGAGCCATGTACCCCAACATCATCCTCACCAACCGCCTGCAGGTAAAGTGACACGGCCCTTATATCCTCGGCGGATGTGCAGTAACCTTGACAAGGGCCGACACAAATCATCCTCATTTGTCTTCTCCCTCCGCAGCCTTCAGCCATGGTGAATGAGGCCACTTGTGCGGCCTGCGATTTCAACAAGCCAGGGGCCAACTGCCAGCGGAAGATGTCTTGGCAGTGGAGAGGCGAGATTAGTAAGTTAGCTACTTATTTGCATTTAGCAAAACATGCCCTGTTGTGCAAATTAATTAGGCAAGGAGAGACTATGAAAAGTCCTGGAAATGGCAGTATAATAAAGACCTTGTTTTTTTATCCCAGGAGCCCAGTTGGTAGTAGTTAGTAGCAGTAGATAGTAGTTAGTAGCAGTAGATAGTAGTAAATAGTACTTAGTAGTAGTGATAGACTATTACTCAGTCCTTGTGCCTTTTTATCTGCAGTGCCTGCCAGCCGCAGCGAGTTCCACCGCATCCAGCAGCAGCTGGAGTCTGAGAAGTTCCCTCCTTTCTTCCCCAACGGCAGGCCTCGGGCCTTCCATGAGCTCAACCGAGAGGACCAGGCTCGGCATGAGAAGAAACGTCTTGGAGGTGACCCTCTAATCACTTTGGTGTCAGCGTGAAAGAGTGCAGCGAAAAAGAAAAAAAAAAAGATCTAAAATTGAAATCTGAAGCCGGAACCCATGCGTTCAAAAAGGCACCGTCAGCACAAAATAACGAAACAAAACGATGCTAGAGAAAAAACGGTAATCCGCCGTTAATTCGTTCTCGTCTCCCCTCTCTGATTGTGGTAGCAACGTGGGTGCGAGCTCGCAACTCGTGTAGATAGATCTTTTTTACATTTTTGCGCTGTTTATGACGCGTGTTGTATTTCCCGATGACCTGTAGACTACTGCCGGAGGGCCTATAAGAAGGTGCATCACACCAGGCTGGAGGAGAGGGTCACCACCATCTGCCAGAGGGAGAACTCCTTCTACGTGGACACTGTGCGCGCGTTCAGGGACCGGCGCTATGAGTTCAAAGGCCTCCATAAGGTGTCGTACTGACGCCACGTTGCTCAAACCCGCTCACTTCTTAAAACCGCCGACCGTCTTTTGGCTGTCAAGCCCCTGACTTGTTTCCCCTCTCGACCCCCGTGCGTGCTGTTAGGTGTGGAAGAAGAAGTTGTCCTTGGCGCAGGACGGTGGCGACGCTGCTGAGACGAAGCGCTGTAAGAACATGGAGATCCTCTACGATTCCCTCCAGCTGGCCCACAAGTGTATCCTCAACTCCTTCTACGGTTACGTTATGAGGAAAGGGTGCGTACTGACGTCGGAGGATGATGCTTAAAAGTATCAAGGGTGGGGCTTTTGATTTTAAGAGTAGGTGTCTCCGCTGTGGTCAAAGTAAGGTTTATGTGTGTGTTCATTATCGTGGTTATTGTCTCCACCAGGGCGCGCTGGTACTCCATGGAGATGGCTGGGATCGTCTGCTTCACAGGAGCCAACATCATCACCCAGGCCAGGGAGCTTATTGAACAAATAGGGTAAATCAAATGTCTATTCTTGCACGCTATCGAAGAAAGGGTTTTGCCTTTGTCCAGCAATGGTTTAAGTTTCTAATATCTGGCATCGGAAGCAGGTATTACACGTGTAACGTAACAATTAGATTAGTACTTTTGTTGTTGTTTGTTTGTTTTTCTGTTGTACTCATTAAGACTGCTATTCTCCCTGGCTGTGGTTCAGGAGGCCCCTGGAGTTGGACACTGACGGTATCTGGTGTGTCCTACCCAACACCTTCCCTGAGAACTTCGTGGTGAAGACCAGCAACGAGAAGAAGCCCAAGGTGACCATCTCGTACCCGGGAGCCATGCTCAACATCCTGGTGAAGGAGGGATTCACCAACGACCAGTACCAGGAGCTGGTGGACCCCGCCTCCCTAACCTATGAGACTCGGGCGGAGAACAGCATCTTCTTTGAGGTGGACGGGCCTTACCTGGCCATGATCCTGCCCGCCTCCAAGGAGGAAGGGAAGAAACTAAAGAAAAGGTAGGATGTCGCAAATAGTTCATGGTTTCTGCAGTGCGCTATTGTGCAAATGATACTGTGTGTAAAGCAGGTGGAATTGCTTATGTGGATGAATTGCGCTATACAATTACATTTGATTCGATAAGCCGCGTGAGAGAATGGACAAAACTGAACTAACCTCTGTACTTTGCCAGCCGAGTTTTTCCACAGTCGTTTTAATAACTGTCATTTGTGAACATTGACCTTTGGGCCGTCATGGTGTAGGTATATGTGGGCCCTAGAGTCTAAACCCTGAGTTTAACGCTCGGTATAATTATTTATGTATGACGTGGTGCTCTGGGGTTTCCCTGTGCACAGGTATGCCGTGTTCAATGAAGACGGTTCCCTGGCTGAGCTGAAGGGCTTTGAGGTGAAGCGGAGAGGTGAGCTGCAGCTCATCAAGATCTTCCAGTCCTCTGTGTTCGAGGCCTTCCTCAAAGGCACTTCTCTGGAGGAAGTCTACGCCTCTGTGGCCAAGGTGGCAGACTACTGGCTGGACGTACTCTACAGCAAGGTACGGATTAATGCCACGATAGTGACCGACCGTTTTGTGTTCGTATAACAGTTTTTTGTTATTATATTTACCTTATGGATACATTTTTAGTGGTCTGCCTTTTAGACAAGTTACACCGGTGACTCTCCCTGATCGTTTCCATAATCGGAAATCTTTGTCCTTTCGTGTGTGTCTCCAGGCTGCTAACATGCCAGACGCTGAGCTGTTTGAGCTGATCTCCGAGAACCGCAACATGTCCAGGAAGCTGGAGGACTACGGCGCTCAGAAGTCCACCTCCATCAGCACGGCCAAGAGGCTGGCCGAGTTTCTGGGCGACCAGATGGTGAAGGACGCCGGGCTGAGCTGTCGCTACATCATCTCCCGCAAGCCCGAGGGCTCCCCCGTCACCGAGAGGTAACACATTGAACCTTTCCCTCAACTTTATTCATTCATTGTATTATTGTTCTTTTTTTTTGGTGCTCATATTGTTGTGCTTCTTCTGCACAGGGCAATCCCTCTGGCTATCTTCCAGGCGGAGCCAAGTGTAAAGAAGCATTTCCTGCGGAAGTGGCTGAAGACGCCCAGTCTCTATGACCTGGACATTCGCTCTGTAAGACCGGCAATGGAATAGTGTAGCAATCAATAGTGTAGACTTTATAGTATTTCATAGGGACAAGAGCGATGGTTCATTTTTCTCATCTGGTCGAACGATCGCACAATGTGTGCTCATTGTTGTTGGTAACAATTTGGTCGTTGTCTTTCAGATCCTTGACTGGGGTTATTACATCGAGAGGTTGGGCAGTGCCATTCAAAAGATTATCACCATCCCGGCCGCCTTGCAACAGGTAATCAATAATCTCGTCACCATGCTGACCTGAGCAGGCATTTCTGGCCAGTGACCAAATGCTGAGCCCCAGCCCAACCGTTTGTTAAGTTAATGAACTATAATTCATTGATCAAGTGATACAATGGCAAAGGACACAGGATGGCCTGTAGGGTAGAGTGTCAGAGCTGAAAGGTGGCTGTTATGAATTCTGGTGTGTCCCAAGCCTGACAAAGTGTAGCTCAGCTATACACTCTCACCTGCAGGGAGTTGTGTGTTGTGTTTTGTACACGAGTGTACATAAATGTGTCAAATGTAATCTAATGATGTGAAAAGGGAAGAAGTTGGTGTTCAATTTAGACGACATGCATTTTATTTTGTTCCGTGTTAATCTTCAGGTGAAAAACCCGGTACCAAGAGTGAGGCACCCAGACTGGCTGCACAAAAAGCTGTTGGAGAAGAACGACATCTACAAGCAAAAGAAGATCAGTGAGCTCTTCACCAGTGAGGGCAAAAGACAGGTAGCTTCTGGAGATACTACGCTCAAAACTCTCTGCCATGTTAACCTCTGTTATAGCCAAATGTGGGCATCCTAATGGATGTTGAAGTCTGAGCTGTTGTTCAGATGTGAGGGGAGGGTCGGAGTGAAGGCCAGAGCACCAAAGGGATGGCATGTGCCTCTCTGAGACACCGAAGGCTAGTGTTGTCTGTTCGTAGTCATCATAATACGAGTTGGTGTGCGTGTCCTTTCCAATACTGGGAGGTTACACGTGTTCCCCCTTGACCAATGAATGATTTGCTTAGTCTAGACGGATATACTCGTTTCCACCTTGTCAACAAATCAGAACTTACTCTGTCATTGGAGTGAACTCACTGTAGTAATTTCTCTGTGTACACACCAGCACTCTGTGTTCATTAATACAATTGTACTTTGATTATTGCACAGATTCTCACCTCCTTTAATGGGTTGTTTCCTGCATAAACCTGAACATGTCCCTGACACCTCTCACTGCCTTGCTCTCTCAGTCCCCTCCACCCCGCTCTCTCCTCAGTAGCTCAGTGCTGTGTTGTCTTCCAGGTGGCTCACCAGCCTCTGGAGGCAGGCCAGGCCACCGACATTGAGGACTTTGGTGCGCCCGCCAGGCCCCTCCAGCCGGCCATCCTCATCAGCACCAAGCGCAAGCGGGCGTCGCAGGGCGAGGCCAGCCAGGTGGAGTCTCAGGACATGGAGCTCACCCAGTCCTGGAGGGAGATCCTGGGACCGCCACCGCCCTCCGGGAAAACACAGGTAGGTGGCTGCTGGTAACATCTTTCCGGTTGTTCAATAGTCATGGCAATTTGCTGTACTAATAACCTGTGTGTGTGTGTGTGCGTGCGTGTTCGTGCGTCCCCACATATAGGAGGAGCGTCTGGTATGGCTGCGCTACCACAAGAAGAAATGGGAGCTGCAGCTGAGGCAGAGGACGGCGCGGAGGAAGAGGAGGAGGCTGCTGGACGGAGAGGCTCAGTCAACGGGGGGAGGAGTGATCCGGGACGGCCCCACCAGAAGCCTGGGCAGCTTCCTGCGCAAGACGGCACGCAGCATCCTAGACATGCCCTGGCAGATTGTACAGGTTGGCATTCCTGTGGCGGGCAATATCAATGGACCTGATCCAGTCTGGTTCTCCGAGTCTGATTGTGAATGAGGGAAAGGATTTGTCTTGCTCCAGCGCATGAGTAAACGCAGAAATAAATGTTTCTTTGCACGTGTAAAGGGTTAGGGATGATGCATTATGACTCTAGGTTAGCTAGTGCTGTGTTGTTGGCGAGTCGCTGTGTAACTTTGCCCTGTCCCTTCCAGATTGCAGAGACCAGCCACCCTGGCCTTTACAAGCTGTGGGCTGTGATCGGCAACGACCTGCACTGCATGAAGCTCAACATTCCTCGGGTGTTTTACGTCAACCAGAAGGTCCCCAAGGAGGAGGATGGAGCCACTTACAAAAAGGTAAGGGGTATGTGCGTGCGTGCGTGTGTGTGTGTGTGTGTGTGAGAGAACTCCCTCATGAGAAGGTGTTGTTGATCAACATCAAGGGACACTTTCCCGGACATAGATTAAACCTAGTCCTAAATTAAGTCTCACTGTCAATTGAGATTCTTCATTGAAAATGTTCTTTAGTCTAGGACTTGGCTTAATCTGTGTCCAGGAAACCAGTCCCCCTTCATAAAAGAGGTCCGTAGGGGTTAAGGTAAGTCCTAACCTCCCTGCTTTGCTTGTCGATTTGCCTTTGCCCTCCAGGTGAACCGCTTGCTCCCTCGCTCCAACATAGTGTACTACCTGTACCAGTATTCAGTACCAGAGGACATGTACCAGGAACACATCAACGAGATCAACGCCGACCTCTCCGCCCCGGACATTGAGGGGGTCTATGAAACACAGGTAACGTACAGGACCTCCTCTTAGGGCCTACATTTGTTATTTCCTCCGGTCTCTCCTGTCAGTTTCTACCCGAGAAATCTGCTTTACGAGGACTAGTTCCGCATGGATGTTTTATCGTTTGATTCGAAGATCCCTAAAGCGCCATAGTAACGCAGGTGAGGAGTTGAGCCTCTGATTTATCCTCCCAGGTCCCCCTGCTGTTCCGGGCCCTGGTGCAGCTGGGCTGCATGTGCATGGTCAATAACCAGGTGGCGCGAGCAATGGCCAGCAGGGAGGCGGAAACCTTTGACCTGGAGCACCTGGACATGAGGTCTCTGGCACAGTTCAGCTACCTCGAACCTGGTATGGATGGCAATGCAGTGTAAATATGAGCTGTTATAAGATGTTTTGTTTTTTTTGTTTTTTACACTAGGCTTCTTAACTAAGGTTTGTTTTATGTCAACGTTACTTTGTGCCCTTCAACATTTTTCATAAGACAATAAGTATATCGTTTGAAGCATATACAGAAAGGGATGAGGTGTTTTGGTACTGTGCACGTAGGATTACAAGGATTAGAAAAAACATCACAAGAATTTTCCAGTTCAGCACAGTGGCTGTAGTGTTGTTTATATTAGACACTTGGAATTTTAAAATATGCATTTGTGTAGCGAAAGGTCTGTAACTAATGCAATGTTGTGTGTTTCTTTGTCAGGGAGTGTGCGCCACATCTACCTGTACCACCACAGCCAGGGCCACAAGGCTCTGTTTGGTCTCTTCATCCCCTCACAACGCAAAGCCAGCGTCTTTGTCCTCGACACGGTAAGGACTTGACAGACTTTAGATGATCGTTCCTCCACTTAGGACGTACGGCTGGCGGGAAAATGTAGAGGCCTGTGTTTGTTGTTTTGTCCAATCTGACAAACAAGAAAACAAGCATGTTCGAAGCTAAATGAAAGCAGTTTTATTATCCTCTAGCGTGTGTTCCCAGCGCATGTATAAGCAAAGGGTGTGCCCGCCTCCCTGTAGGTGCGCAGTAACCAGATGCCCAACCTGGGAACCATGTACGATGCCGAGCGCACCGCCCTCCTGGAGAAGACCACCGAGGACCTGTTGCCCCCCGAGAAACACAACTTCGAGGTCCGGGCCGAGACCGACGTCAAGGCCATCTACCGGGCCCTGCAGCGCATCCTGCTCAACTACAAGGTGTTTGATCTTTCTTCCGTCGTTTTTTTTTTCCTTCCCGCTTCTACTCTCCAGCATGTCGTTCCAAGTCGGGCGGTTTCCAGGTGTGCTTCCTCCCAGGCGAGTCGTTTCGCTTTCTCCCTAAGGACGTCCCGTTTCCCGTTGCAGGGCGAGCGCCGTGGGCCCACCCTGATCGCGTTGCAGTCCAACTGGGAGCTGCGGCGGCTGGCTGCGGGGATGCCGGTGCTCCAGGAGTTCCCGGCGGTGCCCGTTCACGTGGCGGACGAGATCAGCTACAACGTGTTGGACTGGCAGCGCCACGGAGCCCGGCGCATGATCCGCCACTACCTCAACCTGGACAGCTGCCTGTCGCAGGCCTTCGACATGGCCAGGCAAGGAGATGCAACCACGCTGATACAAATCCCGTCACGCCCTGGCCCCACGATATATTTCAGACCTCCTACTCGCCTGCGTTCCCTCCCGGGATCTCAGGTCTGCCAGCAAGGGACTGCTCTCCGTCCCTCACACCAGGCTACGGACATATGGGGGCAGAGCATTCAGCGTGGCTGCCCCCACCATTTGGAACACTCTCCCCCTTGAGATCCGAAATGCAGAGTCCCTGGACACTTTTTTTTTAAAACAGCTTAAAACGTACTTGTTTTGTCAGGCCTTTAGCTCCACCTAACCCTTTTATTACAACCACGCTGCCCTGCTCCTCTCAACTGTCATTTTGATCTGCCTTTTTTTTTATCGACCATAAAACTACAAAGATTCCATTTTAATCCCTTTATCACTATGATTGCGAAACCTTTGAATGCTCTAGAAACGCATATATTTAATCGAACGGAAAATACTTCTTTTGAATTTGTTGACCTCCGCTAGCCCTATTGCACCACTGAACCTGTTTCCTTTCTCATCAACATCAGATACTACCACTTGCCTGTGGGCAACCTGCCTCAGGACGTCTCCATCTTTGGCTCCGATCTCTTCCTGGCCCGACACCTACGGAAGCACAACCACCTGCTCTGGTTGTCCCCGACGTCCAGGCCAGACCTAGGGGGCAAGGAGGCCGACGACAGCCGCCTGGTCATGGAGAGCGACGAGAGGGGCTCCATAGAGATCAACGCCCAGGGCTGTTACTCCACTGGTGTGTTCGCTCGAACTCCCTCAGACACACACACACACACACACACACACACACACACAGACACACACACGGACCGACACAAAGAAATGCTTGCCCACCACCATAGACCTCACATTGTTGTTGACTTTTATACGTGGTTCTTAAAGGCTTGCTTTTATTAAAAGTCAAGTGTGTGTGTGTGTGTGTGTGTGTGTCTGCCCTAGTGTGCGTGGAGCTGGACCTGCAGAGCCTGGCGGTGAACACCATCCTGCAGTCGCAGCACGTCAACGACATGGAGGGTGGCTCCAGCCTGGGCGTCAGCTTCGACGTCATCCAGCAGGCGTCCCTGGAGGACATGATGTCAGGCAACCAGGGCGCCACCGCCATGGCCAGCTACGATGAGACCGCCCTCTGCTCCAACACCTTCAGGTTGGACCAGACCTCCCCTCCACCAGCTCACCATTCATCCAGAGCTAATCAACAAATACAATAATAATAATAATAAAGTCACGGACCGCGTAGTTATGATTCGCCGCGTAGATTCAGAACGTTTATATATTTTTTTTATATATATATATATATATATATTGTGAATTTCAACGTCTGTGTGTGTGTGTGCGCTGTGTGTGCGTAGGATCCTGAAGAGCATGGTGGTGGGCTGGGTGAGGGAGATCACGCAGTACCACAACGTCTACGCCGACAACCAGGTGATGCACTTCTACCGCTGGCTGCGCTCCCCCAGCTCCCTGCTGTACGACCCGGCGCTGCAACGCACCCTGCACAACATGATGAAGAAGGTCTTCCTGCAGTGAGTGACAGCCGGCCAAATGCACTTGATGACCATGAACAAATGGTGTCCAACGTGTATTTGTTTGTTTGATTATTTGATTATTTGATTAATTTATTAATTTATTTTTATTTAATAATTTTTTTGGGGGGGGGATACTTTTATAATTCGTGCTTTTCAGACAACCGATTAAAATGGTGTGCTACTGAATGGGTTGGCAAGTGTTTGTTTACTGATTTCGCCGTTGCCCATGTCTGTTTGTAAGGCTGGTGTCCGAGTTCAAACGGCTGGGCTCCACCGTGGTGTATGGGAACTTCAACAGAATCCTGCTGTGCACAAAGAAACGCAGGATCGATGACGCCATCGCCTACGTGGAGTACATCACCAAAAGGTTATTATTATCATTTATTAATACAGGGGGACTGACTGAGACTAGGTCTCTTTTACAGCAGTACCCTGTTAAAGGCATACAAAGAAATTAAAGGTTGCATGAATGACACTTCAGTCTGGGCAGAGATAAAAGTTATTGTTAAGGGATCGCATACAAATCCCGTCACGCCCTGGCCCCACGATATATTTCAGACCTCCTACTCCCCTGCGTTCCCTCCCGGGATCTCAGGTCTGCCAGCAAGGAACTGCTCTCCGTCCCTCATACCAGGCAACGGACATATGGGGGCAGAGCATTCAGCGTGGCTGCCCCCACCATTTGGAACACTCTCCCCCTTGAGATCCGAAATGCAGAGTCCCTGGACACTTTTTAAAAAAACGACTTAAAACATTTTTGCTCTGTCAGGCCTTTAGCTCCACCTAACCCTTTTATTATTGTTGCATACTTGTTTTAATTGTCTGATTCTTTTTAAATGCCTTGTAAAGTGTCCTTAGGCTTTAGAAAGGTGCTCTTAAATTAAAGTTATCATTATTGTTTTAGCTCTCTTTGTTGTCATTTTCCTGCTCTTTTTAATAACTCTACCAACGATTTTCCTCTCCAGCATACATTCCCGGGAAATCTTCCACTCCCTGTCCATCTCCTTCTCCCGGTGCTGGGAGTTTCTGCTCTGGATGGACCCGGCCAACCATGGAGGGGTGAAGGGCAAGCTTCCGCCCAGCCTTTTGTATGGAGAGGTACAGCACCACCGAATGCCCTGCGCTTATGCAAAGGGCTAAGGGGCGTCGATGTCGTTCGTTACAGCCTGTTAGAACTTCAACTCTCCCAATAGAGCCTACATACTTGCGCGTTGCAACCGCTTTTTGCTCTCAGGACGGAGCGGCGGCGAGGAAAACCAAAAAAGGGGATGGAGAAGAGGAGGGCAGTGAGGACGAGGAGGAGGAAGAAGAGGAGACGGCCCAGGGAAGGGATGAGGATGGGGAGACGGAGGATGTCGAGGACCTGATTGAGAGCAATTGGAACATCATGCAGTACCTGCCCCAGACTGCCTCCTGTCAGAAGTACTTCCTCATGATCATCTCAGGTAGTAATTCAAAATAAACTAGCAAAGACAGTGTGTGTGTGTGTATGTGTGTGTATATATATATATATATATATATATATATATATATATATATATATATATATATATATATATATATATATATATATATATATATATATATATATATATATATATATATATATATATATACTTTTATTTTTTATTTTTTTATAATATAAGTCTCCCTTCCAACAAACCTTTGTTAACAATATCTCAATATCTGTAATGAATAAATGTTCCTTAACCTTCTTTATGTTGAAGACTAACACGTCCTCCTGTCTTATGTCCCTGCCCATTGTGTGCACTATTGCTCTCTCTTTGTCCTGATTCCCAACTGGATCTGAGGTATTTTATTTGCCTATCTGCTGCTGCTGCAAATTATCTTTCTTTTTTTTCTCTCTCTCTCTTTTTTCTTTTTTGATTTTCGCATAACGCCAACTAACTGAGAGTGAGACTACGTCTATTTTACAGCAGCGCCCTGTTCACTTGGCACGCGATAAAGAAGAGAAAAAAAAACTGTAAAGGAAACATTTCAAAATAAAATAATTATACTAATGTGTTACGGTCGAAAAAACGATGTTCAGTCCCACTCAAAAACCCACGGCTGGTCCTCCACCGAGGGGCTCAGCACACGACTCATATTGTCTGTCAAACGATGTCATTGATGGACGAGTCCCCTTTGGATTTTGTGCTGCTCTGGAGTGGTGGCGTCAGGCGACAGCCGCAAACATGCGGAGGAGGAGGAGGGCGTCTTTTTGGGCCACTAATCCAATGTTCGGGGAAGGCCATGCTGACTGTTAGGCGGCGAGACTTTGGCCAGGTGCCAGTGCCTTCCCAGATGAGTGCCCCTCACTGGCTGCGCACTCCAAAAGAATGCACTTTGCATCGAACAAGGTCATGCCGAGGAGTCCAGTAGAAGAGAGTAATTCAATCAAGTCAGTCAATTCAAACCAGAACAACTGGACTGTAGCGTCATGATCGGAGACTGATTCTGAATGATTTTGCCTCGAAATCTGTTATAAAAAAAATATGTATCACTTGAAAAATAAAACATTAGCTACTTATAACAATAAAAATGTATGCAAAGATTTGCTCAAAAACATATCTAAGAATAAACAAAACAAATATAAGCACCATTCTGCCTCCAAGTGCGCCATAGCAACCATCCTTCGGTGCGAATAAAGTTGTAATTTGAATTTGCCCCTGTGCTCCATCCCAGCCTACATTGCTGCTGTCTACCACAGCATGAGAGAGGAGCTGCGACGCAACGTCCCGGGTGCCACTCCTATCAAGCAGCGTGGAGGAAGCCAGCCTTCCCAGAAGGCAGCGGGGGACTTGAGTGCTCTTCCTGGTAAGTTAGAGGAGATGAGGTTTCTGTTACCATACACACAGAAACAAAGCCTTGGTATGGAGTTTTATGACCGATTAGGATTTCAGATTCCAGGGCTTTGTTTGGGACAGCCGTAGAGATAGAACACATGTTCACAAACTGTGAACAGAGTTCTATCTCTGGTGACAGCAAAGAGCAAACACCATAATCATATTCACCGATTATAATCCATCATTTTACTATCATCGAGTCCGATTTCTTTTTCTATTTTTTTTTTTTTTATTTATATTTCGCCTCTTCAGGTATGATTTCCTTCGCTCAGGACTACGTGTCTAGTGAGCTCACCCAGAACTTCTTCACCATCACCCAGAAGATCCAGAAAAAAATTACGGGCACTAGGACTGTGTCGGGGCCTTCTGAGATGTTCCCCATTCTGCCTGGTTCACATCTACCCCTCAGCAACCCAGCACTGGAGTTCATCAAATACGTCTGCCAGGTACACTGTTGTTGTCAAACTGACAGTTCAAATAGTCTCCTCATCTCCAAAGACCACTATCATCATTCAGTAAAAGATGATGAAAGGCATACAATTGGTTCCATATTATACATTATTTGGCTTTTTTGAATAGTTCATATGACTTCAAATGACATTTTGGCTTACTCCTACTCTGACTCTGCTACCGCTGCCCTTATAGGTGTTGTCCCTGGACGGCAACATAATCAACCAGGTGAACAAGCTGAAGAGGGACTTGCTGCGGCTGGTGGATGTAGGTGAGTTCTCGGATTACGCCCAGTTCCGCGACCCCTGCAACTCCTATATCCTGCCAGAGGTCATCTGCCACCACTGCAACTTCTGCCGAGACCTGGACCTCTGTAAAGACCCTTCAGTAGCGCAGGTCAGAGGCCAGATTTTTTTTTTTTTGCACCATTGAGTAGTAATACTGTGTGTGTGTTTTGTGGACTGCTCCTATTTAATTTTTTGAAACCGTCTTCCTATGCCTTTCCTCTGGAGCTATGACCTTTTTAAACAACCCTTTTCCTTCATCTCTCACTGGTCATCTCTGTGGTGGGGGTTTATTCAAAGGAAATATTTGCGTTCGTAAAGTTTTTGTGAACTTTTTCTGTTGCCAGGACGGTTCTGTTTTGCCCCAGTGGTTCTGCTCTAACTGCGAGGCCCAATATGAGAGCGAGTCCATTGAGATGGCACTCGTGGAGGCCCTGCAGAAAAAACTCATGAGCTACGCTCTACAGGATCTGGTAAAGGACATGGCACCCACACGCAGTCTCCGTTATCCTACGTCCTCATTTGTTCTTTCGGGTGTGGGATTACTTTTTGGCCACAAAAGACCTGGCGTGCTCAACCCAAATTATTAAATGAATGATTGGGTGCCGACTTTTCACTTTTCAGTCACTTTTTGGCCTCCTACTTTTACTACGGTGAAATTACTTTTAAAGATTTGTTATCCTCTTCTTTTTACCTCAATTGAATCCTGGAAGTGTTTTAGTGCTCCAGTAAGAAGCATACTTTGTGTCATTGCAGACTTGTGCCAAGTGTAAAGGAGTGAAGGAGGATAACATGTCTATTTACTGCAAATGCGCAGGAGACTTTGACCTGACGTTCGCTACAAAGGTTTGTCACCTAGCTGCTTCGTATGTCTGCTTTAAATACGAAACAAACTCTCAGGTTAAAACTCTCGTGTGCTTCTTTTCTTCCACAGAGCTTTGTGGAACAAATCAAGGTGTTTCAGAACATTGCATCCCACTACAGCATGACCTTCCTTGGAGAGACCATTGAGTGGCTGCTGGCCATGACTCCACAGATCAGCAATGCTACCAAGTAGCTGCACATTTCCCAAGGCCTTAGCTGACTGAGCGGTTGAGGATTTGTGCATATCTATGGATCATCCAGTTACGGAACTCAAATGAAAATGTTATGACGCTTTCTAGTTTTTCTCACCATATGCACAGGAGAACGTTTTACATGTCTAGGACACCCGTGGTGTGCTGGGTTTTATTATGTCATTATTCAGGGAAAGCAAATGTATTTAATGAGTTTTTTTTTTTGCCTCAAAATAGTTGTTTAAATAAAAATTACATTTAAATGGAATCTCTGAGTAAATCGTCTCTTGTTCATGCAGCTCTGTTGCAAGTAAAAATTATATTCTTCTAAAAATAAAGTGCTTTTTAAAACTTGGATCTATCCTGTTCATCCAGTTTGCCACATATTTGCTGTGCTCTAAGTGCTGCCTGTATTGGGGACCCCATATATCAGAGATGCCATCATATTATCATATTATTATCTTGGCTTCCTGTTTGTCTGCTAATGTGTTTCAGACCAATCGTCTGGGGACAGGATACATTCTTTTTTATTTTTTTTTTCGTACAACCCAAAATGTTTTTCATCTTTCAGCATGGATGGATTTCATGATGTGAAACTAATTCTCTCTCAAATGCATCTTCAGTCAAATTTTGTGTCGATGGCTAATTACTTCGTCACTAAACTGTTAAATAGCTTTGTAAATTCCAGAATTGTAATTGTGAACACCTTCAATTTAAGCACAGTATATGCTTGCAAAAAAATTTGATATTTTCTTATTGATAGAAATGGTCAATGGGATCAATGAATGTGACTCAAAGTAGTTTGTTTTAGAGGTAGTGAAAATGATTGTGATTATGCGATAAACAAGGACTTCACAAAGACGAATAAATGTGAGTTGGGAACTGATTTCCCGTCTTTGGAGTCATCCATCTTTGGTGGTCTTAAGAAAACAACCAATGGTTAGGACCTGAGCCAAATCCTAATAGTCTACCACCATCAGCGTCCATCATCTTAACATCATTGTCCCACAGATGACTCCCTTTGGCCGTTGATGTGCATTTCTCTGACCAGTAATCACGTTTCGGACCCACACATCAGACATAATTTGATTGGCTCCTCTACAGCTCCTTGCTGACAGATAGCTTGCCTTAAATGATTGACTGTAAGCACTTACCAAGGGCATCTCTAAACCATGCAGTCAGATTTTTGTTTTACCACCAGTTTTTTTAACTGTAAGGAGTTAGAACTGTTAACATAATTTGCTTTGCGATTAAAAAAGGTGGTTCAAGATTCATAATGAAAAAATACATATATTTCAGAATGATTTTATAAGTAATCTTTTGTCTCCCAAGTATTTATGATGTATATCTGTTTAGGGTAAAAACCGATAATGTTGTTTATTCAAAGGAGCCTTGTTGTAGCTTGCTTGCCTCAACAGTACGGTGCATTTCCTCTGTAACACACTGTTCCATTAGGGCTCAGACACAAGTTCTCATCACCACTGGCATTACTGTTACTCTCTTTGTAAGTCCAGATGGATTCACACTTCTCCGCAATCATGTTATGGAGACCGTTCTGCGGGAAATGTCAGTGTTATTTGATTACTGTTCTAGATAGGTGCCCTGCTATTGGATCCCTTTTTTGTTCAGGGATGTGTAGGGATTACTTTCTATGAAAAAGAAAGGTGTCACAGAGAATGAGGATGAACGACAGATATTCCAGTTAAAGTTGACAGTATTTTTTATTGTTCTGAGATTGTCATGAACATGTTAATTCAAATTGGAGTAATCTGTGCAAAGAATCGTCTCTGAACAGAATACACCAATATGCACAGCTTAATATGAAACAGAGTACTATTGCATTAATATGGAATTCAACAGAGCTGGAGTTGATGCAATCTCCATGTTAAAATCAGTTGGAATAAATAGGAAGTTTGTTGTTTGGACTTCAACTAAGCTCCCTCATTGGTAGAAGTAAAGATGGTATTAAAAACCAACGTCCCTCAAAAAGACGCGACATTGAGGCAAGAGCAATGGCAAAAAGGGTTCTGCCCAAACAAAGTACTCTTTGAATCGGAGTCTTTTTCTGTTGTTGATTTTCACAAGAATCACAGGGGTTGACGTGTCGGATTGTTCTCCTGGCGAACGCTGGGACAGCTCGGGGAGCAGCAGTTATCTGTTCGTTGGTCAGGCGTCAGGGACCCCCTCACCTCTTACATCTGGCAAGCAAAGGGCTGAGGGAGTAGGATGTGATGACAGCATCACAGCGGCACACCATCTGACAGGTCTGAGTGGTTGGAGCCGTAGGTTATGAAGCTGAACTCTGTAGAAATGGGCTGAGAAGGCTCTTTACTTGGCTGTGGGGGGGGGGGGGGGGGGGGGGGGGGGGGGGGGGGTGGACAGGGACAATATTTAAGGTTAGTGCATTGATTGTTTTACAAAGCAGTCTTTTTGTGCTTCCTAAACTACCCAACTTACTTTACTTACGTTGTCAAACTTTCTGTCACTGTAGACCTCATTCTTGTCAATGAAAGTCAACATAATCCAATCACATATTATGGAACACTGAGACAGGGAGGAAATAAAGAAAGAAAGAAGGGCAGGCAAAAGGATCAGAGAAGTTTTCATAACCACAGGACTGCTAAGAGATTCCCACATAATCTCAGGCACATTGAGTCTATGCCTGTCATATGAAATGTGCTATATAAATAAACTTGACTTGACTTGACGCACAATTCCAACAGACGTCATGGCCGTCACTGTGTTGATGATGGTTGGTATGAGACTGAATCTGCCGGCCTGCAAATAACGACCGGTAACGAAGACGTGAAGGTTAATTCAAACATAAGAAATTGAATGCAAACGAAAAAAATGATTATAGGATAATTCAGTAATGGTGGGGGGTGGTCCACATACATGTCCATGAACAATGACGTCCAACCGGATTCCAAAGGCATGGACAAGTGTCCGAGACTCTTCTCCGTCCTTTCTGTAATACTTTGCAAATCTATGCATGAATCCACAATATCATCAGAGACTCAATACTCAATGTAATGTAAAGGAGAAATGGCAAATCATCTAAATGTTAAACACTGAGTCTCACCTGTAGTTGTAACCAGAGCTAGGCAGATCCTTGCGAGTATCTAAGCGACGGAAAGAGTAAGTAGGCTTACACTGTGAGGGATCCAGGTCGAAATCACACTTCCAGTTGATAAAAACACCAATCACTCCTCCCTGAATGAATAGAAACAATAAGCTTTCCATACTAAACCAATTTGGACACAGTTCTAATGAACTGTGTTATCTAATGATAATATAATGCATCATAGTATTATAATCTTTTTGATGATTGCTCAGAGAATTACCGTAATCAAATATCATTCAACTAGAAGGATTTACATATTTAGGAATATACAGGTTTACATACAGTATATCCTCTTTTTCCAAGGGTCCTTACATAAACATGCTGTGCACACGCTCATAAATAATTATCGAAATATATGGGAACTACTCATACTTACAGTCAAGCAAAGCTCACTGAATTTGCTAAAGTGGAAATATATGGGAACTACTCATACTTACAGTCAAGCAAAGCTCACTGAATCTTTCTCTGGCTTGCTCTGCAATGTATCCTAGACGGAAGTTAGGACAGTATGGATGTTTGTCCTCATTGTAATGACACTTATTGAGGTATTTTCCCCTTCTGCGTTTGTTTGTATTAATGTTTCCTCTGCCAAACAGAAAATAAGATTACTGTAATTGGGCTGACCTTTAGTCAGTGTGTGTGTGTGTGTGGACACGCAAAACTGTACCTCAGCACTTTAAATTTGGGGAAGTGGATTGCATTCCTGATGAATACTGTGAAATTGATGGCTTCTTCTAATGCCGGCTCTCTGTTGGAGACAGTATGGATATTAGATCAAACAACGTTCTTGGCCACAATTATTTTTATTTTTTTTATCTTGGGTTCAATCCTTACCGAACCACAGCATATTTCTCAATTGGACACCAAGTTTGTATTTCACATGTTTTAAAGGTTTGGTCATAATATGGCACACAGCGTCCAGTTCTGGCCCCTGCAGGAAACATTTACATCAACACATTAAATTGGCTGGAAAAGACCAGGAGAACTTCCTCACGTGGAACGTTGAGGATCATTTTCATAATATATGGGTGTTCACCATTGCCATCAAAGTCAACCTCTCCTGCGATGCAGTCAGCATCTGCTGTACAGTTGGCCTTAGGAACAGAGAAATGCTGAAACAAAACAACAGTTCAGCATCTGTTGAGACATCTGAATTTCCTTGAAGTACTTAGCGATTATGTAACTGATACACCCTTATTGAATTGGTTTTCCTGTGGGCTATGCTACTGTAGCTCCAAGGCTGCAGTACTGGCCCAGACAACCGCAATAAACCATGTCTCTTCTCGGTGATGACTGTGTCAAATCCAGATCAAACCATGTTTTCATCTAAATATAATGTTGTTGTTTTATTTGCTAAACATTTACTGATTGAATAGAGGGTCAAGAGTTAACTGCTAATCCGGTGAATCAACGCAAACTCTAGTTGTTCTCTCACCTCAGCGCACGTTCCTTGCCTTTGATCATACGTAACTTCTCGCCTCAGAATTGTGCTTATCACATCTCCACCCTAGGTTAAAAACACCGAAACAAACAACATATAGTTGAAGTAACAGATAAAGAAAATAGTAAAGAATAAAACAACAAAATAACGAACAAAACGTTCTGTTGTGGACATTTTGTAGTCAATACCACAACTGTTCTGTGTAACTTATATATACTACAAACAAACTTACAGTGACATATGCTGCTACCCCTAGCAATACATTGTAGACTATACACTTCTGCATATATATATATATATATATATATATATATATATATATATATATATATATATAATTTTATTGGACATCTTTTAGCTTTAGTATATATGTCTTATCTGTGTTTGAATGTGCACTTTATATGTTTACCGCAAGAGCATGGGAAACGTCTTTTCGATTCCTTTGTATGTCTCGACATGTGAAGTAATTGACAATAAAACTACTTTGAATGGAAGGGTGGAGGGGATAGGGGAAAAAGTAGATGGAATGAATTACAGAAATCAGGTGAATGGCCCTTACCTCTGAGGGCTGAGCATATTCTACCGTGTCAAGAACATGGTCGCCCTGAAGTGCCATTCCTTTCATCCTGGTGTAAACTGAGCTCTCTGGCCGCGTCTCACTGTCCTGATATGCTTTCTGACTTATGAAGACATACCTGCAAGGTAACACAGGCAATGGCCTTTGATTAGGAGAGAAATCTATTAATTTACTACAAACTGTTATAGTAGGCCTTCTGCTCTTTTCTATTTCAAAAAGGTAATTAAAACAAAATAGTATTCCCTTACGTCGATTATTCTAGATATTTCTTTCAGACTGTCATGGTCTGATAATTGTCATAAGCCGCAATCAATACTGGATCTTCATTATCAGTAATGGCAAGTGCGACCTTTTTAACCCACTAATCTATCCTTTGACAACAACTGTACCTCTGCCACAATTTCATTAATTATTTAGTATGTTTGTTCAGTGAGGTAATTGCAAATGAAAGGCATTACCTCAAAACAAAATGGGTACTTTGGAGGAATTTTGGAAGTCAACGAACTACAACTAAATGTTGTTATAATCCATCAAATCTTCTCAAAGTGTTCTCAAAGTAAACTCTTAACAGTCATTATTTGCATATACAACATAAAAAACCTAAACTATTATAGTTAAACATACTATTGAATGAGATGATACATTTAATAAACCATAAATTAACAGCAAATCATGCATGCTTCAAAACAAACAAGAACATAGCTTACCAGATGAAATATGTGATCACAAGAAATTGAACCCCTCTATAAATCACTCCAAGCTTTTTGTTTTTAACCACCATTACCTTTGGGGTCTCATAGTCCCAGAAACCAATAAAATAATCCTTGATAAACTCACGCAGTCCCATGGTTATGGTTTGATGGAGTGTCTCTTCAGATGTTATATCTATGGTGGCTTTTTCTGACTGTAGGCTATGCTTTCTCCAATTTCCTCCCACTCTCTCTCTGTAGTATGTCTCTGCTCTCTCTCTTTCTCTCTCTCTCTCGTGCTGTCATTATTTTTCTCTATCTCTATCTCTATCTCTATCTCTAACTCTGACACACACACACACACACACACACACACACACACACACACACACACACACACACACGAAAACGCACACGTAAACGCACACACATCATGGATGTCAAGGCACAAACTTACGACAACGAAAATGTGTCGAACAATTCGCTGAGATAACTCAAATTAATTCATGACCTTATATCACAACAGGAATAGTTGAAACAGCAGTAATCATTGACCACAATTATAGTCAGGCTCAACTACGTCACCTCAGGGTCCTGACTGAAAATGCATCCCTCCGCGCATGTCAAGCAACACGTGCATCAGCTACAGGCTCTCGTACGGGAATAGATGTTTACATATTAGCACAGGCTATAGTTTTAAAAACAAATAATTCATATTCCAACGTAGAGAGACATTGCTCTCTTTAAATGGGAGGTCTTCAGAAGAAAAAGGTATGTTCAAATCTAGCTAGTGTAACTGACAGACCAATTTGTACTCGACTGCGTTGGTTCAGCTAGCTATCTATCTGTTAGCATATCTCCTGCATCGTAGCAAAACGATATACTGTAGCCTGATCTAGCTAGTTATGCGGTTCAACGTTTAGCTTACTGTTAAATATCATCCTTTGTTGTGTGTTTCGTACGATAGTAATGTCATTCACTTGTCTCATATGTAACGTTACCTAAATATATTTTCAGTTTGAGAGGGGCTCTGCCACTAACTACATTACAAGAAACAAAGCGCGTAAGAAGCTCCAACTGAGCCTTGCAGATTTCAGGTAACGTCAGCCTCACATTGTTTACTGTGTTTACTGACTGTGCTGCCTTTAGACTAAAACCGTATTTGCTAAGCTTGATGTCAATTATTACTGTCAAAATATAAATTCATTGTCGTTTTTGCTTTCCCTGTCTTTTATTTGTAGACGCCTGTGTATTCTGAAAGGTATCTACCCCCATGAGCCTAAGAACAAGAAGAAAGTGAACAAGGGATCCACAGCTCCTCGAACCTTCTATCTGCTCAAAGACATCCGCTTTCTTCTGCATGAGCCCATTGTTAGAAAGTTTAGGGAATACAAGGTAATAACCTGTCTTGTTTGTGTTTTGGTGTCAGTTGTACACAAAACAATATCTACAGTTGCCGTATCTGCTGTGTATGACTAACATTCCTATGTGTGAGGGCTTAAATTATCTCATTCTGACTTGTTGTACTTCTTTGTCTGGCTCTGTACCATTGCAGATCTTTGTGCGCAAGCTGAGGAAAGCTTATGGCAAATCTGAATGGACAAGTGTGGAGAGACTGCGGTCAAACAAGCCAAGCTATAAATTGGACCAGATTATCAAAGAGAGGTGAGGTTCTCCAAGTGTAACATTTAAACTCGTCACTAGAGGGTGCTACGTTAAACAAAGCCAATTTTAATTGACAAGAAGCTGCCCTGAAGAACAGGTGTCCAATTTTTATTTTATTTTATATATATATATTTTTTCTTCCCTCCATTTGTGGGGCAGGTACCCGACTTTCATCGACGCCCTCCGTGACATTGACGACGCTCTATCGATGTGCTTCCTGTTCTCCACCTTTGCACGGACAGGAAAATGCCACGTGCAGACCATCCAACTATGCAGACGCCTTACAGTGGAGTGGATGAACTATATCATCGCATCACGGTCACTAAAAAAGGTAATCTGGTCTAGGTTCTATTCTAGCATGCACCAAATATCTTTTTGGGTCTGAGGGAAGTGTTGAAGTGTGGAGGAAGTTAGGAAATGGGGACCAATTAACTGGTAGAAGGGTCCCGGTGAGGTTATTTGGTAAAGGTGTATTCATTTTGCTCTCAAAACCTTTTGAAAATGTAAACAGCATAATAAACAGATTTTTTTAATTTATTTTTTTACAGGTTTTCCTATCTATCAAAGGTATTTACTATCAAGCAGAGGTCCTTGGGCAGCTTGTCACATGGCTGGTGCCATACCAGTTTTCCCATGATGTAAGTGTGTAATGATTTCCCTTAATGTCAAGTGTCTGAACACGGTCATTGTGTGTAGTAGGTTTTTGATTTAAGAATCATTACAGCATCTGCAACGCAGTATAGAAGTGTTTAATATCTAAGATCTGCATCTTAATAGTTTATCCCGAAGTGAAATTTTTTGATAAAATGTTAAAGGATAAGTAAATCCTGTTTTGTTTAGTCCGCGTAACCATACACACAAGTAAACAATAGAAATTGCCGATGTGCATGTTCTTTTTATGTCTTTCCCATGACTCTCGTATTACTGTCCTCTGTTGTATGTTAATATCACCCGAAGAACAACCCCAGTGGAACTGTGTATGTTTGACACACTGTTGACTAAGCATTGACTTCCCATGTGCTCATGTGTGCTGGGGATTGTAGTTTTACAGATAAACCCTTGACTTTGAAGAGGAGAGGGGACAGAATGTTTGCACAACTGTCAAGGCTGTTTAAAAAGCTAGCAGGCTTGTGCTTTTTCAAAACCAAGCTCGTGACTGCAGTTTAGTGAATGGGATGGGATGCTCCCACTAAGAGATATGCTGGTGTGCGAGAAGGCTTTACCTCCAGAAATACCTTTTATTTTTTCTGTGGAAGACTGCAAGTCCTGCCCTTGTGCTTATGTTTGACTTTGCTTCCCCACCAGCACCCAACCGATGTGGATTACAGAGTAATGGCCACCTTCACAGAGATGTACACCACCCTCTTTGGGTTCATTAACTTCCGCCTCTACCAGTCCCTCAACCTGCACTACCCTCCCAAGGTACCTTACCCCTGGCATCGGAAAATCATTTCGAGGAAATCATTGCCCATGAGCCTTCGTGTATCATTACTAATAATGTCTCTATTCATGCATGAAAATGACAGTTACACTGTGGAGCTGTCTGTTAATTGACCGGGCTGGCGTCTTGTATAGTACTTTTAATCTTAACCTAATGTTAATCTGTCCATTCCCGTCAGCTTGACAGCAAAGCAGAGTCCGACCTTAAGCCAGAGGACGAGGAGGAATATGCTTTGGACTCGGAGAGCTACTTGGAGGTAGGTCTTTCTCGTGTGATACAGATGTTCTGCAATTATCTACAAGAAAGCTGCGAAAAAGAAAGGTAAAAAACCGAAGAGGTCGTTTAGAAAGAGTTTGTTGCATTCTCTCTCGTGTTCCTGACAGAAACTGTCGGCCTTGAGCGCCAGTCTTGCCCGGGTAGTCACCACTGCAGAAGAAGAGGAGGCCCAAATGGACCTGTTCCCTGCTGAAGGGGTACGCAACTCACACTCAGGCCACTCTCTGACCAATCTCACAATTATTAAGTCTTTTATTTTGTTACACAATTACAGCTTTTATCGAGTGTTACCAAATATGACATGTTATAAAAGGACATGGCATGTCAAAGTGTTGTTGCTTTTGTAATTGTCCTCAGAAGATTTAGACCGGCTATTGGAGGTGTTGGACTAGGGAGCACACCTCCAGTCATTAGGGTCCAGGTGTTAGTAAACATAGTGATAAAACCAGTGCGAGGACTAGGCTGTGAAGCTTTCTCTTCCCTGACTAAATACCTCTTTTGGTCCCTCCTTTTCCTCAGGAGGACATGCAGAACATGGAAGCCAGGGAGAAGGAGCAGAAACAGCAGGAAGCCCAGAAAAAGCTCTTCGTAGGGCTCAAGGTTTTCCTCAACAGAGAAGTCCCCAGAGAGTCGCTGTCTTTTCTCCTGAGGTTGGTGTTTGCTCCTGAGACGCAAACGATGCCATTCTAAACTAACGTCTGGTGTTTCAGTAACCTTTCATCAACGTTTTCATCGAGTGCAGAGCACATCATTTCTTTTTTGAACCAAGCCAAAAGTAAAAAAGGGCTTTAACTGGTTTCATGCACTGAAACCCGGAAGCGTGCAGTGAATAAAAAGTCCATGTCCTTTTTTTCCCCTTTAATCCTCTGGTTCTTCTGCCCGGTGACAGATGTTTTGGCGCGGAGGTGTCTTGGGACAAGTCCGTCTGCATCGGTGGCACCTTTGAAGTGACAGACGAGACGATTACACATCAGATTGTGGACAGACCCAACATGGAGAAGCAGTACATTAACCGGTATGGAAGAGAGCGCAACTGTTAGCATCGTCTGAAATAGCTTGCTCTTTTTTTTTTTTACCGATTTGTTTTGACCGTATCAAGTCCTTATCCCAGCTATTTTCAGCCCATTTCCTGACCGAGTGACCAGAGCCTAACTGGTTTTAATTCATGTCCTTCTGAATGGTCTAAGGCCCACAATGCACCCTTTCAGTCGGATCATCCTGCTCTTTTCGCTGAAAGACATCCTGTTCTTGGTGATTTCCCAGGGGGTGGTGGGTGTTGATGAAGTCACTCCCCTTGATCTGCTCCTCTGTTAGTCATTTTGGTATTTTAACTCCTTCCGTCAATCTGTTGCTTTGGCTCGGATGAAACCAAAAAACAACTTCGTCATGCCGAAGTTTTGCGTTACTGTGTATCAAATCTATGATCTCTGTGTTGCATTTTGTTTCCTAGCTCTGGGATAATCCAGGTTGAAATCTCGGGGTGGTATACTGACGTGCGTTCCATTGAACTCTGTGGTTTTTACGTGGTCACCGCTGTGTCTCTGCCAGGTACTATGTCCAGCCCCAGTGGGTGTTTGACTGTGTCAACGCTAAGATCCTCCTGCCTGTGGAGGACTACTTCTTGGGCGTGTCACTGCCCCCCCACCTGTCGCCGTTTGTGGAGGTGAAGGATGGAGACTACGTGCCCCCAGAGAAGCTGAAGCTCATGGCCCTGCAGCGCGGCGAAAAGTCTGGTATGAACCAGATTAACATGAGGCTTAATTATCAAACCTTCCTTACGCGTGCGTGTGCGTGCGTGTGCGCGCGCGTGTGTGCGCGTGTGTGTTTGCACGTTGCCAAAACATGTTTTTCTTATGCTCTGTTCACAGTACAAGATCAGGAGGAGGATGAGGAAGAAGAAGAAGAAGAAGAAGACGAGGAGGAGGAGGAGGATGATGAAGATGAGGAGGAAGATGAGGAAGAGGTGACCGATGAGAAGAATCTGAAGCAGATCGAAAGCCAGCGATCCCGGGCCAAGGTGAGGGACATCCAATCTTAATCATTGGCCATTCTACCTTCCATTTAGCCTGAGGGGAGAGTCACTAACACACTCTCTCTCTCTCTCTATCACAGTCTCTACCAGTGAAGGTGACTCCTGGAAAGGTGAAGCCAGAGAACCCCCAGCGTCTGGACCATGAGAAGGCCGAGGAGAAACGCCTGGCCATCATGATGATGAAGAAGAGGGAGAAGTACCTCTATGACAAGATCATGTTTGGAAAGAAGAGAACAGTCCGAGAGGTGAGCTGCCAGTTTCTTTTTTTTGTGTGTGTCATTCTAGGGTTTTCCACTTGGCCAATGCTTACGATATTTGTTTTGGTGTTTTCCCATCAACACCTAATGAATAGGCCGTCCGCCTGTAGACTGTTCATGTATGTGTATAGCAAACTAGTGGCATACTTCTCATTAGACCCCAATTTGCGTTAAAGCTGCAGTTAAACCTTGAGGGTAACGATTAACTAGATTGAGTTGCTTTACTCAGGAAAGCTTGCATTTGAAATGACGTGCCGTTAGGGCCCCATGAGTTCAGGTGACCCGTTGGAAACCAGGAAGCTCGCTGCACTGGCCGCTGTCCATTAACTTACACCCACCCTAACCCCCCCCCCCCCCCCCACCCCACAGGCAAACAAGCTGAGTGCCAAGAGGAAAGCTCATGACGACGCCAGCAAAGCAGCCAATAAAAAGAAGAAAGCCAAGAATCAATAGCGCACCTGGACAGCGAACGTTCCATGTGGACTGTTTTTTTATTTGTATGTAACCCAAAGGAGTTGCGTACGTCTGCGGTTAAGTCACATGAAACCTGCGTGTTTCAGGGTTTGAGTGGGATCCCGTGTACAGTGATAGGGGTGTATCATGTGTCATACGTATTTGCAAGCTGACATGCTGGATGAGAACTATGATAGCACAAAGTTTGCTTTGCTTGATCGACCCATTGTGAGTGAGAATGTCTGTCTTGCTCTGTTACTATTAACTATGTTATTATGCCATTGATTTCTTTTCAAAGGCCTGTATTCTTAAATAAAACACTCAAGACCTTTCCATGTTTGGGCGTTCATCTAATTTAAAGTTCCTTCAGTCATAACAATTACTGTTTTAGGTTGACATGTCTGACTTTGAAATAAGTCATCGAGTAGTCTCACTCAACAATTGTCACATTTATAAGTACAAAATAAAACGATTTATTCAATTTGTCCTGGTGTTTCTACGTAGTTCATATTTGTGGTGGGTGGCTGAATTTCATGATGCCATCTGCATTGCGACTGGACAGAGCCTGAGATGGTTGGATGTTCAAAGTAGTCCGTGGGGGCTGAAGGTTAGTGGTGGGTGGAAGTGTCGAGGGAGCAGCACCCTTCCTGGGTGATGAGATGGTGCTGTGACCCCAGTGGGCCAGAGGCAAGTCCGCTCATGCACTCGGCTCCTCAATCTCCTCATTCACTGACTGGTGCCTTCCGGCCCTCCCCGCAGGCCTTATCGACATTCCTCACATGCCCGCCCAGTCCGGGGTTCTGGCTGGCACTTGGGGGGCATGCGCACATGGAACGACATACTCTGCTCTACAAAGGATTTAGTGTTGTGGCCCGGGGGACAAGAAGGATGGGATCTGTGTGATCCGTGTGCCGTCTCCCCTGTGATGATGAAGGTCTACAGTCTCTAGGGAGTGAGCCAACATATACTGTGGTGCCAGCTCTGCTGGGTGACCACATATTGCTATGCTCTGGCACCCAATGGCCAATGGACTCATGGATCGATGTCTATCTCTTTCTCTATGGACATTGCTTACAGTACATAGTGGAGTGAATTGTTCCATCACGGGGTTACAATCCCCCAAGCCCAGAAGTTTGATTCATTTATAACTATCGGGGTATACTGAAATACCAAGTTGTAATCTAATGAAAATAATAACAGGATAATTAGTGTGCCAATGATTAACTGAAGATGACTCAACTTAATTAAGTTTGAAATACAACATGTGTGTCATCGAGGTTGTGAATGTTGCATGGATAGTTTCTTTGTTCAAAAATGAATTATCTGTTCATAGATATTATCATTTTACCAGTCAAACATCCTTTAATACCATTTATAAACAATTAAAATGATGAGCTGTTAAAAAATAAGGAGAAAGTATGTTTGTTTTACAATTGAGGCTTTTGTGTGTTGGCGTTTGCTTTTGTTCTTTTTACACAATTTTCTAACCCTCCCATCAGCTTGCAGCAGCTTGGAATCCAGAGTCAGTTCTCAATAGCCTTCTGTATGCAGCTAGAGAATAGGGCCTATACCCTCCTCCCTCTAACTCCCCCCCCCCCTTCTTTCCCTCCCTCTTTCTAACACAATGACAAGTGCAAGTCCCCAGACAGTGAGCCTGACGTCACAGGCGGCTAGATTAGCCTCCCCGAGGTGCTCTGGTGCTGTTAAATCAGTTTGGAAGTTGAAATTGGAAGAGCAGGTGGTGACATAAGACATCAGGTGTGCTTGCACTCAGACGGACAGAGATAGCAGCAGAGCACACGCTGGTGGGTCACTGTGTTTTGGAGCATTGCACTTGGGACGGGGAGGCTTTTGAACTATGTGGTGGGATCTGAATGAGAACATGTGTGTCTCAGGATCAGGTGTAAATCATCAGCAGACGGGACAGCTTCTCTGAGACTACTGGGACTGGGTTGGACACGTGAAGCCATGTTCTTGGGGAAGGAGCCACTGCCATAGGGTCCTTGGATGAATGCACAAAAGGGTAATGTACGATTGCCACATTGTTAACTAATTCACATGCTGATGAAAAAAAAAAAACATACTCATACATACTATGATTATTGTGTCATTCAATTATAATGATTTAGCAGCATTATCAAGCAGCATGTACTTAGATTTAAAGAAAAAAGCTACATGAGAATTGTTTAATAAATATGTTATGGTCAAATTGTATTTCTACTACTACTACTGTTCTTTTATTAACCTGAGTCACAAATTCTATCAGATGTCCGTTTGTTTTGGTGTTCCCCAGTCAGCCAACATCATTCTCATTGATGAATGTAAAGTGTATAACAATCAGTGGAGAATGATTTTGGGTTGTTCTCAGGGCATTACATTTATACTTCAGCTTACTCTTAGCGAACTTAAAATCAGACACCACATGAAACCTGACTAGTGAATGGGTTGGAAAAGTAAGCCTAAAAAAACATGCGAAGAAAACAATGCTTTCTCCAGCTTCAGGCTTGGCAGCCACATCAGAGGTGGTTATATCAAGCTGCGTACAAAATTGTGGGCAAGTGTCCCTGGGGGCTATCAGGTTTGAAAGCTAATGGCAGTTGGGAACATTTGTGACGCAGGGGATATGTTGAACTGGTGAAGCCCACACTCATACTAAGGGTCATTTGAAGACAAAGCCTGGTTTTGTTAAACCACCCGGAATCAAGAATAACACTAAAATGTCTCTCATTGCACTGATGGGCTATGAAGGAAAAAAGATTACTTCCTTACTTTTGTCAATAACAATAGACCTTTTGTGGAGTTTATACAAAGAGGCAGAACATAGCCCCTTTTTTATTTGGGTTGTGTGGTGAACAACTATTATAAACAATGGTAGCGACATAGATTTTATTTAAACATGTTTTATTGTAATGGAAAAATAAGGCAATAATTGTGAACAAGCCCTATTGTTTTTGGATGCCTTCATCGAAGACAAGGACGGACCGCTTTGACCCCTTCAGACTGACACAGACGGCGAGTGCAGATCTGCTCAGATGTTATTGTATCATGTCATTGTATCTGATTACAAAGTGGAGAGAAGTCTGGAGGTGGAGGATCACTTTCCACAGGAATGCATTATTAACTATAAGAACAGATGACCCAAAATATGGTATTACAGGACAGACATATGCTTATTTTGTCGGTTCTCAGTAGAATATCTAGTCATGTGTGCAATGAACATCAGTGTTTATAAAGAAGAAGAATAAAAAATGCAGGCACAACGGGAAACTAAGCAAGTGCACATGCCGTCCCGTGGTTATTGAAAACCGTCGTTGGAGAGTTCCTCTATGCTCCCAAATTGGGCACGTGAGACACTAGAATCATATAATAAACAGATGGGGACAAACCCAACCCTTTGGTCATGATGAGTCATACATCGATAATAATAATGATTCGTCTCATGAAAAGGAAACGTTGGCCGTACCTTATAATCACTGTTATGACATGACTCTGCACACCTCGTCCGTCTATGGTATTTTTTATAAGTAGATGCATTGTTTTCTAAACCTGGACAAGCCTATCTACCAAGAACACAATCTACAGACCCATTTGTGTGTGTGTGTGTGTGTGTGTGTGTGTGTGTGCGCCATCTGAGTGCCCCTAACATTCTCAATAACATTGAAGGATGTTTGCTATGGTTTGTTTATCATGGAACTAAACAATGTTGTTTTTCTACTTTAAGATATGTGTCTATTTGGTACCATGGGTGGCCAGCAAAGGAGGCAGTGGAGGTCCATGTATAAAGGCCTGGTACTGGGAACGCTCGTGACCAGCTGCATGATTCTGATGTACTGCCTTTCTGCCCCAGAGACACACTTTGATCTGCCCGAGTAAGCTTAAGATTAGGTGTCAATGACCAATGACCTGCCCTGTAATACTGTACTAACTTTTGATGAATGGTACAAGGTCGTTGTCATCGCACACAGTACATTTAAAATGAATGTCTGTCAAATGTATTCAAAACTGTGGCCTAAAACAGATTTTTTATAATAAAACATGAGTCCGAATAAATGCCATTATTACGTCTGTGTTAGCCATGGTGTAATGCATATGTATTCCTATCTCTGCCCTACCCTGACTAGGATTCCAGTACCTTACTCTTGCGCACACCATCCATCTCAACCCCGTGTCCTGCCAATCACAAACAGCTCGCATCATGCCAAGGATCAGGCGGCCCTCTGCCGCCCTAAAGTGGACGTCATGTTCATGAAGACCCATAAGACGGCCAGCAGCACACTCCTCAACATCCTGTTTAGGTTCGGCGAAAAGCATCGGCTTAAATTCGCCTTCCCTACCAGTCGCAATGACTTCTTCTACCCGTCGCCTTTCCAACGCTCCCAGGTTAAAGACTACAAGCCCGGGATGTGCTTTAATATCATCTGTAACCACATGCGTTTCAATGCACTGGAGGTGGCCAAGGTGCTGCCCATAGACACCTCCTACATCACTATACTGCGAGACCCAGCAGAGCTTTTTGAGTCCTCCTTCCACTACTTTGGCCGCCAGGTTCCTTTGACCTGGAAGATCCCAGGGGTGGACAAGCTAACGGAGTTCCTCAGGGACCCTCACTACTACTTTGACCCAGAGGGCTTGTACTCATTCTACCTCAAGAATCTGCTGTTCTTTGACTTTGGGCAGGACAACACTTTGGAGCTAAGCGATCCCAGAGTAAAGGAAGGCATCAGGTCCATCACTGAACGCTTCCAGCTGGTCATGCTGGTGGAATATTTCGAGGAGTCGCTCATCCTGCTCAAAGACGCCCTCTGCTGGAAGATGGATGACTTGCTCTTCTTCAAGCTAAATGCCCGAAAGGTTTCCACGGTGTCTAAACTGACCCCGGAGCTGAGAGCCAAGGCCCTTGAATGGAACAGCATAGACTGGGAGCTCTACCAACACTTCAACATCTCCTTCTGGAGAAAAGTGGAAGCGTACGGTCGGCAGCGCATGGAAAACGATGTGGCCGAGCTAAGGCGGAGGAATTCCGAGATGTCTGCCATCTGCATCGAGGGAGGTCACGCCGTAGAGGCAGGGAACATACAAGACACGGCCATGCAGCCATGGCAACCTTTGGGGGAAAAATCTATCATGGGCTACAATCTCAAAAAGAATGTGGACAAAACCCACCGCAAACTGTGCCACAAGATGCTGACCCCGGAACTGCAGTACCTGACAGAGTTGGGAGTTAATCTGTGGATCACCAACTTGTGGGGTCACGTGAGAGACATTATAAATTGGTGAACTCAACTGTGAAATAAGTGCCATTTAGAGGCCAATTCCACAACATAGGTAATACTCGAGAATGTGCATGTAACAGTGTTTTTTTTGTCAGTATTTTCATTTTATTCTATAATGTTTTGTGTAATATCTCAATCATGTGACCACGAAACAATATGTTTCTCTATCAATTTAACTTGTTTGCCTTTTATGGGGAAACTTTATCTGATGGAACTAGATAGACAAAGTACTGAAAAGTTCACCACACAATCTACACATTTATGAAGTTCAAGTTTGGTGTTAAAATGTTGTTTGTGTTTACGTTTTTCTTATTGAAGTTGACCATATGTAACATTGTATTTTTTTCAAACTGAAGTCATGTATGTCCAAAATCGTTCTGTCTTTACATATACCTTCACCCTAAAATAAAGTACAAATAATAAAAAAAGACATATTTCTTGTTTTGACGTTGTATGAGGAGAGTATACAGTCTGTTTCCGTTTTCGCAAAATAAGGCACCAGTACAGAAAGCAGAGCATGTAGTTTGTGTTCACTCAGTCATATATGTAGGCCTACTGTCACCCATACAGCTGTATGTCTCTCTGGTTTTTAGATCTGTCCAGTAACAGGTGAACACACCAAAATATGTGAGCATCGAAATGTGTGACCACAGAGGTAGCTGTTGCACATTTGCTGCAGCTATGTTGTTGAGAACGTGCATGAAGTCGTTCACAGTATGTGCGTCAGAATTGGTGACCAATAGGCTAAGTAGGCCCATCCCAAAATAACTTTAAGATAATGCAAATAGCACTTATACACGCATACAGAAAGAACCACACTAATGGAAAATGTTAGTTAATAGTTTATTTTATAAACTGCAGTAATTCAAAAACGGATGTTTCTAAAACTTAGGTGTAATGACAGTGAGCTCTGCGGTCACACATTTCGATGGTCACAGATTTCGGTGTAACACCGGTTCTCGCATAAGGATCTTCAGGCCAGGATGAAAGTAAACTCTAATTTGGTGAGAAAATCTTGGACGTTTGCTCATCGGTGCAGACTTCGTCTAACCCAGAGCCATAGTCTGGGCTAACCCATGAATGTATAATACAACTAGGGTCACAGAGCTTGGAAATATCTGAACGATGTTGTAGTCCCCAAAAGAACTACAATATCCAGCATGCCTTATGTGCGCCGTGGGCGACGCTAATGACAGCGGCAGATGTTGTTTTGCTAGCCAATTTTATTAGCTTGCTTCCGACTCTGCCAACGTCAACATCGCAGTTTCTCATCAGATAAGTCATAGCAGGTACTGTTAGATTAATTAACGTACACAATGGTTGCAAAAACGTTAGCTACCGAGCTATCTAAGATAACTAGTTAATGGTGAGGCAAACTATGTATTCGCCTGGCCATTGACCTAAGTTAGACCCAACATTTCGTTAGCGGCTAGCTAGCTAGGTTAGCTAAGCTATCCAAGTGGTAGAAAATATCGTTAGCTCCTGACTTATTCGTTGAACTGTACTGCAACATTGACAGCTAATGGAAGATGTTAATCACCACGACGATGTGAAGCCAAAGCCAAGGGACAAGCAGTTCGCTGCTCATTCACTGTTTGCAACAATGTCTTGCAAATCTAAAGTCGCTCCAAGTGTCGACTTTGACCACAGTTGTTCGGACAGTGTAGAATATTTGACACTAAATTTTGGCCCCTTCGAGACTGTTCATCGTTGGAGGAGGCTTCCCCCGTGTGACGAATTCGTAGGCGCAAGGTAACATGTTAACATTTGCTGACAGCTATTAATATAAAGAGTTACATGTTGGTGTATATGGCTAAAGTCGTTCTTTCAAATTAAAGTGTTTAAATTCATTTTACGTTTAGGCGAAGCAAACATACAGTTGTGGCATACAGGGATGCCATCTATGTGTTTGGAGGAGACAATGGGTAAGGAGATTTTACTGATGCTTTTGCAATTGTAAGTGGCGCTAGTGCAATTATGGGACAGATACTTAACTGCACCACTTAAACACCCATGTTCTATCCCCTACCTTACCGTGATTTTATAGAAAGAACATGCTCAATGATCTACTTCGCTTTGATGTAAAGGACTGCTCATGGTGTCGGTAAGAAACGTCATCACTTTTCTAAATCAGCATGCCACCAGCAGTTTCAATATACAATCTGTTTTATTAGTGTCTTATTTTACGGTTGTTGTGTATTACAGCGCTTTCACCACTGGCACTCCACCTGCACCCAGATATCATCACTCAGCTGTCGTGTATGGCAGCAGCATGTTTGTTTTTGGTAAGTTCCTATGTTCTCTCGTCACACCGTATAAATGTAGGATTTACTTCAACAATTGCTATTTGAACAATAAATCTAATGAGCCCTTTTTGCATTTTTCTTTCATTGTTTTAGGGGGATACACTGGAGATATATACTCAAACTCTAACTTGAAAAACAAAAATGACCTTTTTGAATACAAATTTGCAACGGGACAGTGGACAGAGTGGAAAGTGGAGGGCAGGTAAGGACAAAAAAAACGTAATCTGCTTGCTCTTCGGAAATGATAAAATAACCAGTAGAATGCTACCTTGTGAACTTCCAGTTCTCTGTTTTGTAAAATTGATGACATTTTCGTTTTCGATCCACACTAGTTTACCAGTAGCCAGGTCAGCGCATGGTGCAACAGTCTACAGTGATAAGCTTTGGATATTTGCTGGCTACGATGGAAATGCCAGGTAGGTTTCACCAATTTTTTAGCTGCCCCTCATAAGTCTTTGTTTAAAAAAAGTTGAATGGTATTGAATTGCCTCATATGTTCATTTGTTCCGTTACCTGCAGATTAAATGACATGTGGACCATCAATCTTCAGGATCGAGAGCATGCATGTTGGGAGGAGGTTTGTGACCATTAATGCTACTTTCTGGGGAGACCGTCCCTAAATAAATTCCCCAAACAAACCGAATTGCAAACACAATTTTATAAGTAGCCCTACAGTGTTGATTGATGTGTATTACAGATTGAACAAAGTGGAGAGATTCCACCTTCTTGCTGCAACTTTCCTGTGGCAGTATGCAGGAACAAGATGTTTGTCTTCTCAGGGCAAAGTGGGGCCAAAATCACAAATAACCTCTTCCAGTTTGAGTTCAAGGGCCACATGTACGTATCATGCTTCGATACACAAAATTACATTGTATAACCTTGTAATCAAGACATGCAAGGAACCGTTCTCTCTGAGGAACGTTTTTTATAAACTGTTTGTTGGTTTGCCTTGTACTCATCGCACTATTCAGGTGGACCCGTATCCCCACAGAGCACTTACTACGGGGTTCCCCTCCACCTCCCCAGAGGCGCTACGGCCACACCATGGTAGCCTTCGACCGCCACCTGTATGTGTTTGGGGGTGCAGCGGACAACACTCTGCCCAATGAGCTACACAGCTATGATGTGGACTCCCAGACCTGGGAGGTCATCCAGCCGAGTCTGGACAGTGAGGTATGCTATAGTGAGGTATGTGTCATTTTTTTCCCCACAGTCACAGCTGATGTAAGGACATTATGTTAGATTCGGTAAACTTTATGATGTGTTAAATCTACCCTTGTTGTATATATAAGTGTGAATGGATAACACTGTCGGTTGGAATTGGTTGGTTCATTTGACTTTTGGCCAGTTGAGGTGAGACGTTGTATGAGGCACTGTTTGATCTGTATTCCTTTTGAAGTTCTCCTGCTCTCTACCCCCTCCAGGATCCCCTTGGAAACGAGATGACCTCATCTCAAGGGTCCATCCTGGTAAAATATTTTTAATCAATCAAAAACATATCACCTGAAATGTTTCTTTCCTGTTTTCATTATAACCCCCCCCCCCCCCCCCAATGCTATATTGCATGTAATGATCAATCTATATATTAGCAAGGTGAGTAAGTAGCTGTGGAGTCTGCTGAGTTCCAGGGAATCTATTTGAATTGCATCCACACTATTCAATTCTTCAGACTAAAAATCTTGTTTTGCATCTTCCGCAACCATTTTTTCAAACACAAGGGTTGACGACGGAACTTTTTTTTTTTTAAACCAGGCCGATGTGGGTAAGAAGACAATCCCCCATTTCTGATGCTCTGTTCTGCTTTCTTCTTTCCAGTTATTTTGAAGAAGTCTCCAGGGAAAAGCCTCTGCGTATTGCTATTGCCCATGCTGTCCTAATTCCCCCCCCCCCCCCTCCTTTTTTTCCTTCCTCCCATTTCTGCCTCTCCAGATGCCCAGTGGTAGATTGTTCCATGCGGCAGCTGTGATCCACGACGCCATGTACATCTTTGGAGGGACAGTGGACAACAACGTGCGCAGTGGCGAAATGTACCGCTTTCAGGTAGATTGATTTGCACCGTCTTGCCTCGCCTGCTGCCACATATTAATAACTGACATATCAATCGGTGAACCCAGAAAGAGCCCCGTTAATCCTTTCTGTGGATTTTTCCCCGTCCCCTTTTTCCATCAGTTTTCTTGCTACCCAAAGTGCACCCTCCATGAGGACTACGGCAAGCTGTTTGAGAACCGCCAGTTCTGTGACGTGGAGTTCATCCTGGGAGAGGTGGGTTCTCATCCTCGCATGCTATTGGAGGGCTGCCTCGTCCACCGGGGACGCCACATTTCCTCCGCTCCTTAGCTAAATGTCGCCCTCTTTCTCACGTCGCACAGAGAGAGGAGAGGGTCATGGGTCACATCGCCATAGTGACGGCCCGGTGTCAGTGGCTGCGTAAGAAGATCCTGCAGGCTCGGGACAGACAGAAACAGGTCAGACATTCCCCTCTCACATAACGGGAAATCCAGTTTGCCAGTTACTTCAACCGTCTACTAATTCTACAAGGGAAAAAAAGGAAAAAAAGTATGAACATTCATGCACAGCCATAGTACAACACTTGACCGTAGAAACTGCGGATGGCTGCCAAGTACGGAGCAACGCTTTTGCTCAGCAATCCCCTGTGTGTAACGGCCTGCCTTTTCAATCCCCTGTGTGTAACGGCCTGCCTTTTCAATCCCCTGTGTGTAACGGCCTGCCTTTTCAATCCCCTGTGTGTAACGGCCTGCCTTTTCAATCCCCTGTGTGTAACGGCCTGCCTTTTCCCTCCCTCCGTGCGTAGAAGAGTAAACAGGAGAGCAGCGAGGAGAGCGAGGAGGGGGCAGTGGGAAGCCCCAGGGACCTCCCTGTTGTCAGCCGGCCCTCGGGGGGCGAGCCCCTGCTGGAGGTGTCCATCAGGGAGGCAGAGGCCCAGCCTTTTGAAGTGCTGATGCAGTTCCTCTACACGGACAAGATCCAGTACCCACGCAGAGGTCAGCCCCCCCCCCCCCCCCCCCCACCGCCTCCTATGCCAGCGGTATTGATTTAACAGCCATTTCACAGCCGCTTGAATCCCCCAAGGCTGTGGGAAATCAGATCCGGTAACGTGCCCCGTGGCGGACTCTTCTCAGGTCACGTTCAGGACGTCCTGCTGATCATGGACGTCTACAAGCTGGCCCTGAGCTTCATGCTGTCACGCCTGGAGCAGCTCTGTGTCCAGTACATCGAGGCCTCAGTAGACCTGCAGAACGTCCTGAGCGTGTGCGAGAATGCCAACAAGCTGCAGCTGGACCAGCTCAAGGTGGGACATCGAGAAGGGGGGGTGATGATAAGTGGATGCTGGAGGAGAGTGGGAGAGTATGACCCCAAAACACTGCCTCTGGCTAATTCTCTCCTCCTTTTCATAATCCAGGAGCACTGTCTTAATTTCGTGGTGAAGGAGACTCACTTCAACCAGGTGATCATGACCAAGGAGTTTGAGCACTTGTCCACCCCGCTGATTGTGGAGATCGTGAGGCGGAAGCAGCAGCCCCCGCCCCGGGTCTACTCGGACCAGCCCGTGGACATAGGCACCTCTCTGGTGCAGGACATGAAGGCCTACCTGGAAGGCGGCGGCCTGGAGTTCTGTGACATCGTCCTGCTGTTGGACGGCCACCCGCGGCCGGCCCACAAAGCCATACTGGCCGCCCGCTCCAGGTACACAGAAAAACGACTCGACTTTTCTTTTTTTTTTTTTTTTTTTTAAATATGAGATTCATCGGTCGGTTTCTTTTTTGATCGCAACGTGTCTCTTCAATGGTTGTACGTGTCTTGTGTTTTTAAACCAGCTACTTTGAAGCCATGTTCCGCTCCTTCATGCCCGAAGATGGCCAGGTGAACATCTCCATAGGAGAGATGGTGCCCAGTAAGCAGGCCTTTGAGTCCATGCTGCGCTACATCTACTACGGAGACGTCCACATGCCACCAGAGGACTCTCTGTATCCTGCTCAAAGCCCATCCGAAACTAAAACTCGCCCACAAAATCACATACATTATCGTTTATTGAGCATGTCACTGGCACTTATTGAATGGTATTTTTATTTAAATAAGTGCACATTATTTAACATGTACACCACGTAAATATGCCAGATTTAGCCGTACAGGATAAACATACAATGCATATTTAATCTGTAGTCCCTGGCAGGTGAATACATGGTGTGTATAATGGTGGTGCACAGCATGTCATTCTGTAGTATTTCATCTGCAATGCCCATGGGCTCGATTGCTTTCTCCTTGACTCCTGGTGACAGTTACCTGTTTGCAGCGCCATACTACTATGGTTTCTCCAACAACAGATTACAGGCCTACTGCAAGCAGAACCTGGAGATGAATGTCACTGTGGAGAACGTCTTGCAGGTTATTTCTATTTGTACTTAGTTATGAGTAGGCTTCTCCTGACAGTTTTTTTCTCTTTCTTTCTTTCTTTCTTTTTCTTTCTTTCTTTCTTTCTTTCTCTCTCTCTCATCTTTTTTTTTTTTTGCGTTGGGTTCTTGTCTACAACTCCTCCTCTAATCCGTTTTCCCGATAGATCCTGGAGGCGGCAGACAAGACCCAGGCTCTGGACATGAAGAAGCACTGCCTGCACATCATCGTCCACCAGTTCATCAAGGTGGGTGGGCTGGTGTTTGGAGCCCTGGGGGTGTGCTGCCCACTCACTGCAGCTGAGCTAACCCCGTAGGCCCTCCCTCTTTGTGGGAACCTGACCCCTCTTAGCCCCGCGTATTAGCCCTTGCTCTCTCGATGTAGAGGAAACGCTGTTTACTGCCGAGCCGGCTGTACAAGCACCTTGTCCTGCGACGTGATTGGGTCGCAGTGCCAATCAGAGTGCTGTTAGTTTTAAATGCACCAATGGAAACACACCAGTTATCCTTTTGTTTCCCCGGGATGTTACGAGTTAATTCACTCCACAAGCGATTCAGTTGCTTTTTTTGTTTTGCTTGTGTCTGCTATAGAAACATTTAAAAAGCGTTTTGCTTTGCATGAAGATTGTCATTCCCGGTTACCCCTTCCCGGTTTTGCCTGGCTTGCGTATGATGATTCTTTGCAGGTTTTTTTCCTCTTTATTTATTTTTTTTGCTTGTTTATTTACCTTTTGTTCTTTTGCTCTCCTTCCACTCCCAAGGTGTCCAAGCTCCCCAACCTGAGGTCCCTCAGCCAACTGCTGCTGCTGGACATCATCGAGTCCCTGGCAACACACATATCAGACAAACAGTGTGCCGAGATGGGCTCCGACATATAGAAGGACCCATAGGAGGAGCTGACCTAGTCTGCTCTCACTAAAGCCCAGGCCTATTTTACCCTGTGGCGCTGCACTACTGGTAGTCATTCCCTTCCGTTCCACCTGCATCCTCCTGTATCTTACTTTGGGCCTCGCATGTGTACAACAACCTGACGAGGAGATTTGTTGCTGATCTGTGCTGGTTTGACCGTGGAGTCTTGAGTTTGTTCTTGTGAGGAGCGAGCGGATGACTGAACTTGATCAGCGATCAGACACCTGTGTTTTACATTGCCATTTTACATAGAGCCGGACCAAAAATGAGAATGGAGAAGTTGACGATTGCATTGGCATGAATGACGCCCCCGACCCCCTGCTCAGTTTGTCTGTGTTACTGCATGTCATGAGTATTTTTATTTTTATGAAATCTATTTATTGAGTTATATAATCATCCCATTCCATCGTAATAATACTGTACACAGGTTAAAACAAACATCAATGTAAGCTTAATCTTAGTAACGTTACATGTCCGTTTTGTCTTTGTCAGATATTCAGTGTAAGAATGAATGTTGGTTCGTTGTCATTTTTGCCCTTTTGAAAGGTCGACAGTCATCAGAATATGGATTCTGAATGATTTAAAGAACTTTTTTTAATGAATGTCTGTTTGATCTAGCTGTTTTTGTTTGTCTTAAGCTGATAGATGTTAATCATTGTCACTTCAAACTAAAATCTGTCATGAAAATGAACTAACTGCCATTAAAACGTACAGGGATACACAAGCTCCTTGTTGTAATGTGCAGATATTTGTGCATAGTAATGCTTGGATTTCATTCATGCATTGCTTTCCCATATTCAACCTATTAGTTTCTTCATTATGATGCCTTAATAAATCACTTATATGTAAATTCATGCTTTTTCAAAACAGGCCTGTTCTATTTCTCCTGTTTTCCTTTTCCTGACACGCAAGATTGGCTTTAGCACAATGGGTGTTATTCTCTGTCAGAGCCCATCCCCAGTACCTGCTGCCCGGGTGTGCAACTGACACTCCGTGATGCCAAAGAGCTGTCCGGGGTGAAGTTATTTTGAATTAGCAGCCTGGCTGAGGCAGTTTTCTAGGTTGGGTAACTGGAGAGTGCCAGCTGCTGATGTCCTGTTTGGAGAGCTGGATGTTGTTTGAGTCTAAAGTGAGGCAAATGTTGGCCTCTCCCCTGCTTCGGGCACATATACTAACTTTAAAGTACTAGAAAGAAAAAAATAATTTTGAAGCTAGATTCCTAATGGCTACTGAAGCCCTCGTTATAGAAATGATGTTGACCCTTTGTTTGTCAGGGAACCAGAAGGTGATGGAGGTCAAGCCTTAACCTTCATCTTAAATTCGTGGTGTCCATCAGCAGTTTTAGCTACAACTTATTGGTAATGGATAAGCATACACAAAGACCCTTTTTATGTCTGGGAAAAGGTCCTTCAAGGTTATGGTAACAATGTATAACTTGTACTACTTTTAGTTTCTTCATTAAGGCTACATTTAACAAAATGTTTCTACCTCAAAATCTGCCCTTTCGTCTTGTTTTTCTAATTCACATATTTTCAGTATAGCATCTTTAGTCCTTCAACTGAGCAAATTAAACATTTAAAACAGGATTATTAGCATACCCAATTGAATGAAGAAAGAGCCAATGGCTAAAAAGCCGGATAGGATTTCTTGATTCGTCCCAGTTCCCAACCAAATCCTTTCAACGGACCTCTCAAAGTGTTGGGACTTTAGTAAATAGTATCGCTCTCAGCACAAGGTGCTATTCATACTGCGGACACACGAGACACCTTCCCCTACATTACCTGTGAAGCAGAAAAACGTAGGACATCACGACACAGCAGGACACTTGTTTTGGGGAAATGCATGAAATGTTTTCTTGTAAATAATGACAACTTTGAGAGCAGTGGACATTAAAAGAGAGCCATGGTCGTGATGTGTCATTGGACCGCCGGACACCCATGGAAGAATTAATTGGCCGTCCTTTTTTTATGTTGACCCAAATGCTTATCTTTCTCACGTTTCATTCATTTGGCTACTTGTGCCCATGCGCAGCAAGGACTCCCTCCAGACATATCCAGTTTCATCTTAAAGCAGTGTTCATTGTTCCCTGCGGCGATATTTATCACTGAAACACTGTCTCGGCTGTAGTGCCACAGCCCTGGATCATGGCTGGATCATCAGGTGCATTTCATTACGATGTCATGTGAGGTCAGCTTACTGGTCCGGCCCTTCTGCTTCCGTGGGACGGGCCAAAGCCGCCTTCTGGTATGAAATGAGGGAGCCCGAAAGCTGGATAGTTGGCGTGAGAAAGGCGACGAGAGAGGCCCATAGGATGGTTTTCCTGACCACAAAGGTGATGCAGAGGACTGCGCTATTTGTTTCTTTTGGTGGCCTGGTCACTGCTCTCATCACCACTTTCCTTCCCCTGTGGAAGACCATGAACTCGGACCTGAACGAAGTGGAAAACTGGTACTCCGGCCTGTGGCACACCTGCATCTTCACAGAGGAGGTGGGCGTGCAGTGCAAGGCCTACGAGTCCCTCCTGGACCTCCCTGTGGACCTGCTGGCGTCTCGGGTCCTCATGCTGGTGTCAATAGGAACCGGCGCTCTGGCCGTGGTGGTTGCCTTTCCTGCGCTGGAGGGCGTGGAGCTGGGCTCCGGGAGACGGGGCCTGAAGAGGGGGCTGCTCATCCTCAGCGGGGTGCTCTCCTGGGTGTCGGGGATCACCACTCTCGCCCCGGTCTCCATTGTGGCTTACGTGACCGTGGTGGAGTTCTGGGACGAGAACTTGCCCGATGTGGTGCCACGCTGGGAGTTTGGAGAGGCCATGTTTTCTGGCTGGTTTGCGGGTCTCGCCTTGGTCATCGGAGGCATCCTCTTCTTTATCGCGGTGTGCATGGGCGACCACGACCGGCAACGAATGAGCCCGGTGAAGCAAAGGGCACCGCATTATCTAAAGACTGAGATTATATGATTCAGGGTGGTCTATGTGTGTGCATGCTATGGCCTTGGGTGATTGGTTTTACTTGAATGTTAAAATGTCCTGTGGTGTCTTGTGTGGTGTCTTGGAATGTGTTTTAAAGGAATCCCATTTGAATTTCAATTTAAGTGGAATTCTGTTTCAAAAAGTGACTTTTCAATATTTCATATTCCAAGGTGATGTTTTTTTTTTCTAATGACATTGTTGAACAAGGATATAGGAAATGAGGGACTCAAAGGGCTTTGGTCATTACTTCTTTGCGGTGATTGATATGTTTATTATGTTAACCCCAGTCACCGGACACCGGACATTTTGGTTGGGTAGTTTTAAACAGTGTGTGTCTGCATCTTGTTATGAATTGCATTGCCACTTCTAAATGTAAACATGATGTTGGAAAACAAGGATTCATAGTAGACATTTTATTGTTCTGATTAAATAAAGCTTACGTAAATCCTTCATCAATATCAAATGATGTAGGAATGCTATTTATAACAATGCCAGAAAAAGCAAAGCAATGTTTCAGACTAATTGCTGTGAGAAGATAACTTTTCTCCACGCCAATACTGCACAGGGTATTTCAGTGCACTGCCATTGCAAGACCGGATAGCTTTGTTTAATAAGACATGCATTCCAATGGTGCAGCTCTTCTGTGTTGGATTTCATTTTGGGGAGGGACTTGGCAAGATGTGCCCAAGCTTTTAATATAATTTTTGTCTGAGGGACACTGTCTGTAAACCGGAACAGAATCCAATGTGTGGCAGAAACAAACATTGATGTAAAAAATAAATAAACCCTTTCACTAATTAAATCAAAGCACATTCTTTTTCTAACATCGCTCTATTATGTCTTGAACACATACTGCCAAAATACTACAATGTGTACACTTGAAATGCTTGTTTTTTTAAAGCTTCAGACATTAGTATGGCCTTTTCATTGTGGTGTCATAAATGAAGTGGCACACTTTTCTAATTGGTGTTTTTGGACAGCGGGCTAGTCCCTGGTCTATTGTGGGTCTGGTACTATTCATGAGGCAACATTTTGGCAGAGCTAGTTCAGGCGGGCAACACAGACAACAGCTATTCTCCACGGCACACCAATCAACCACTCACATACGCTCATTAGTTTAACGTGGTCTTTTTTAAAGCACAGTTTCACCCACCACACACTCCTACTGCTGGTTAGTCATTACCATGTTATCCCTATGTTGCTGCACACCCACCTCCACCCCAGCCTCCCCCTGCTTCGGGTTTGTTGCTCAGTATCTGTCAGGGGGGAATCTGCAGATATCTGCTCCCTAATCATGGCTAAGGTTATTCATTGAGTGTTTTTAATGTGTGGGGAAGTAATTCAGAGCAGCAGACCCTTGAAGCCAACTTTCAATGTTTTATACGCAATCAACTGTTATACATATTTGTAGGTGGACCTGACTGAAATGTAATTATGTTAAACTGAGAGATTTACTGTTGATGCAATCTACCCTCCTATCCCACTCCCCCCGTCCTTGGAAAGGGTTGACCAGTCATCTTGCTGATCACACACACACACACACACACACACACACACACACACACACACACACACACACAATCTATTTGATATTTTCAGCAGGAATTACAATTAATTTACATTTTGAAAGTATCAGGGAAAGTCACACAAACTAACACACACACACACACACACACACACACACACACACACACACACACACACACAAACAAACTCACAAACGACTATTTTTCCCACCAGCAGAGGGTATAGTCACTACTATAATGAGTAGAGGACCACAATGTTTTTTTTATTCATGTACCGTACGTTTTTTGAAACATGAAGCAGTATATCATGTGGAATACCCCACATTACTACAATTCCAGCACAGCATTTACATAAAATCTATCAAGTTAAAAGGGATTTGGAAGTGTGACCTTGTTGCAGGGGTCAAGGGGCCAGCTAATCAATTTACAAATACAGTTTCTCTGCTGGTGGAACGCGAGAAGTCAAAACATGACTGAAAAAAGGTATTTGTTAAAACACAACACATTGCCAGTCTGACCATGCCCACGGTTTTTCCATCGCGCTCTGTCCTCCCACCCTATTGTGATGAAACGCTGTCACGGCCTCCAGCTATCTCTGTTCTTTGCCCTGTCCCATAAAGAACCTTACAACAAGAACACAAGACTTAATATATGGTATTATATAATGTTGACGGTGTTAATGGTATCAGATTTTTACATTGGCCAGATAACTGTACAGCATACAGGCAAGCTGTACTTTGAGCTGTATGTACAGCAACAATCAGGAGGTCAGATAAGCAGGCTGTCAGACCAGTCAGTGCAGTGGGCAGCCCAGCAAGTCTTTGATCAGGCTTAACTAGTAAGTCAAGCCTTTGGCATCTAAATGCAAGGCTAAAAGAATCCGAGCAGGGGGGAAACTGTGGGAGATTGTGTTTGTGTGTCTGCCTGTTTGTGTGTGTGTGTGTGTGTGTGTGTGTGTGTGTGTGTGTGTGTGTGTGTGTGTGTGTGCGCGTGGGTGTGCGTGGGTGTGTGTGCGTGTTTGTGTGTGTGAGACAGAGAGAGAGAGAGAGAGAGAGAGAGAGAGAGAGAGCAAGCGAGCGAGGGAGAAAGAGTGGGAGAGAGAGTAGAAGGCAGAATGAGGGGAGGGGTTGGGAAAGCAGCGCTCGTTGAGAATTCGTGCTGTGTTAGCACCCCCCCCCCCCCCAGCAACTCCATCAATACTGCATACGGCTAGGAAGCAGGCAGGAGTCCTTGGTGTTGGTGCATTCGCGGGCTCGCTCGCTCGGTCAGTGTAACAGAGCAGCCCCCGCCATCAGTCCTGCTCACTGCTGGAAATCTGCTCTCAAAGGGACAGTGTGCCCACTGGAGCCCTGTCCGCCGCTGCTGCAGTAACACAGACTGAGGAGGAGGAGGCGGAGGAGGAGGAGGAGGAGGAGGAGGAGGAGGGAAAGACATAACAGAGAGACGGAGTGGGAATATACTAGCCGGAGGGTGCCAACCCCCAAGGGAGGGACAAGATTCTTGGGGGAATTGTGTGCTAGTATGGTACCACACTTTCCGGGATAAGCCCGCTGAGCCCTGGAGAGTTTGACTGGAACTCGGCTCACCTGCTTCATGCACACAGGCTCAGGTAAGACCTCTTTTCTTATTGCAGGGAGAGTAACATGAATACTTGAATCTGTCTCACCCGCTTGTCTTGGGGTGAATTGTGTCTCCGCAGCAGGCTGTAGTAGTCAGTGCTGTAGTTTTATAGTCGTACGTCTAGTGCAGTGACATAGAAGTTACTCCCTCCACGGTCCAGTTCCACAGACCTCAGCATTCCTCCCTAGAGTACATTGGTGCAGTCTGTGTGTAACAGTCAGACGCAGAATACACCAATTAGCACAAAACACAGCAGGCCAAAAGAAGAAAAAAAAAACACACACCATCTGCTTCACTCACATGAGGAATGATCAAACTTAACTCAGCACATGGGGGTTGTTACACTGTAATGTTAAAATAAGTTTGCTTGGATTGATTTCCCCTACATAACAATCAAAACACAAGCAAAATTGATGGGCAAATTCTTCATAGTAAGAATGAAATGTATTGCAAGTCTTTCAAGACATTATTTTAGATTGTATAGTGTTTACTGTTGTTGGAATTACATTCTGAAACATGTAATATGTATATTTGCGTTTATTTGTGTGTGTGTGTGTGTGTGTGTGTGTGTGCGTGTGTGTGTGTGTGTGTGCGTGTGTGTGCGTGCGTGTGTGTGTGTGTGTGAGAGAGAGAGAGCCTGCGTGACCTGAGTAAGTGGTCAATACAATAGCTGTTTTTGACCATGAAGGCATTGCTCCCCCGTAGGAGTGGACCCTGTGTAAAATGCAATTCTGTTTTTCCATGACATCATGGAGAGGCTCGTGCTGAAAGCAGGACCAAATACCTGACATTACACCTCCAGTGCATTATTCCCTCTGCTACACTGGAGGCAATGGCTTAACTTATTAAGCTGACAATAATTAAAGCTGTTTTCATTTGTTTATGTAATTTGTTGAGCATCTCTCTGACATACATGAACCCAAATGTTACCTCCTGTTTTGACAGTCCAATATTTTACATAATAAAATAGAACATTTCAACTATTTTGGTGTGACATGGTGAATATTACTGGGTATTTCCCATTTTCTCGAGCCAAGCATTTTTTATTATTATTATTATTCCACAACTAATGGCTAGCCTTGGAATTCCACAACAAGCTGAACTGCCTGGCCTCTGTGACCTAAACATGTTCAAAACACGGTAGAGACAAACAAATATTACATTCCATACTTCAAAATACTTCACAGCTTGAAGTCAAATAGTTTTAGTTAAAATATTGCTTTAAGTATTTGAGTCTTGTCAAACTCATTTTATCCTCAATGATTAAATAGCTATTATCATTAGCAAACACATTTCAACAAGCACATACAAATGCGAGAAGTAGAATGCTTTGATTAGATTAAACATTATTCTAATCACGATGTATAACTGTTAAAGTGGCCAGAACGACTATTGGGAATCTGAACACCTAAAATACATTATTTTTTACTTTACTTTCCTAAGGAGAACTTAACCAGGTATAAAAACACTATGATATGATGAAAATAAGAAATGCTAATTACAAGACTTTTTTTTTTTTTAAATGAACTCTTCAATTAACTAAAAGTCAAAAAAGAGCGGAAAATAATCATCAGTAAAAGCATTCACAAAAATTATAACAAATGGAAACAAATAATCTGCTCAAAAGTTTATCAACTTAACCATGCTGATAAAAGATAAACATGCTTAATTACTTTCAACACGTCCTGCACATTGGTCGTGTGGTAGGTCACTCACCTGGTGCAGAACTCTAAAGGTTTATCTCGTATTTCACAACCCTATAGACTATTAATAGAACTAATTTACGACTGAGAGGGAAGCATTTCCACGTGTTAAGTGGGGAGTTACTGTGTCATGACAAGGCACTTATCAGCTGCAGATCAAAGGAACAGGCCTAACCATTAACCAAAAGCTGACTTACCCGTTAAGCATGAAATGCATTGTTATTCAATTCAGTAATTGAGATGCGCAACTGCTGCGGGTCCATGCGCGAGTGACAGTGGATCAGGTCAAGCCGGTGGGACTTCATGCGCCAAGATTGTGTAATTAGCTGACCCAACAACACATACGTTGCATAGGAGAAATTACATTATTTTGTGAAACAGCTAACCCACTGTGATCGATGGCCATGCAACTTCTAATGACACTTTAACATCATTGCAGATTCATGTTGAGTTACGGTTTTTATTTTTGTGGGAGAATCTGTCTATCCTCGTTCTCCTTTTACCTTCTGGTGAGTCCAAATGTCTCGAACAACGTTGTAAAAAGGCGAGAAAACATAATGAGGTCGGACAAGACTGAGGGTGTGTATCCACGTGGCTCGGTGGAGGGTGGCTGGATGTTGCCGACAGAATGTGTGCATTCAACATTCCTGCTTTTACAGTCTTAAGAATCTGATCTTTCTTGGTCACCCTGAACAGTCGAGGATTGAGCTGTAACTGCTAATTACCCTTAACATTCCAGCAACAGGTATTATATTTGTAGAGAAGTGAGTGAAACTGACAGCTTGTTTGCAGGAAGGATTATTAGCACTGCTTGGGGACAGGCCCTACAGTGAGCTACTGGGATCTGCGTCATATGTTGTGAGGACCAAATCTGCTTAACCTACTTTAAGTTTGCAAGAAATTTCTTGGTCTTTTTGGAACTCCAGGATGGCAGCTTTTTTTGGATCCAAGGTGATGGTATAGATACTTTTTATTTTATTTGTAACAAATCTTTGGAAGTCATGTGTGTTCATACAAACTTCTTGTTGGATTTAAGTCGGGATCAGATTTTCCACCATCCCTCTGAGGCAACATCAGGGGTTTATACTTCACTCCATTATGCCAAACAGATTTGCTACGTGTCCTCTGCGTGGTGAAACAGTATTTTGCAGTGTTCCCAGCATCAAACACTTCTCGAAGATAGAGAGTGTGTGGATGTAGAGTGAGCGTGGCAAAGGATTTATGGTTTCCATGGAGACTTCGATAAAACGCTTTGGAAACCCAGACACCCACGTTCTGAAGAAGAAGAGAAAAAAAAAGCCTTTTTCCAGTTGTTGAAATGTCCATGTTTAATTTCCAATGATTTCATGTTAGAAGTCACGTTTTAAGTACATAACTCCTCTAGAAATGTATATATCTCTTCTAGATATGCAATTTCTATCAGAAGCTGACTTGATATGAAGAAAAGTTTTTGAATAAAATGTCTATAAAGCTGTGATGAAATGTCAATACCCAAACAAAATAGTGTAATGTAGCTGCGACATGAAGGTTTTAGCCATAGACATCTTTAAGCAAAACATGCTCAATCTGCCAGAAAAGATCCTCACACTTTTCCTTTGGTCTGTGAACTTTGTTGACCGGTGCTCTATTCAACGGTGCAAGCTTTTTCTCTCTCTCTTAACTTCAAGCACATTAAGATGTGCCCAGAATATCAAGTAGACCTTTTAGTTGAACTAGTAAAAAAGACAGCTTCCCCTCGATCCCACTTTGTTAGGTTACACACCTTCAATGCTGTGCTCCAGAATTCATATCAAGCAGTCCATTGTGGAGGACTCAGCGATGTGTGGACAAAGTGGGCGACAAAAGGATATTTAAAGAGGCTCATTCTTCCATTAAAAACTGTGTGACGAGAAAGTTATTAGGCATCTGAAGGTGGTTAATATGTAAATGTTTCGCTACCACGTGCTTTCGTGAATAGAAGCACGATTGCACATGGAAAATGTGCCCAATTAATACAGTCACTTTGCTTTTAAGTACACATCAAAACGCAGAGAGGACAGTAAGAGACACATACAGATGCACTCACTCACTCACTCACACACACACACACACACACACACACACACACACACACACACACACACACACACACTTTCTCCCTATCTCTTTTTCTCTTTCGACAACTCTTTCTCTGTCTACTACACTGTATACTTAGCGCCTATCTGTGTCGTCAATTGCTCCAAAGCAGTACAGACAAACGTCCCTGTATTCGTATTAGAGAACCTTGATTTATTGTAGTACAAAAAAATAAAAATAAGAAAACATAAAGCAAGTGGATGGTTAGCTACAAGACAAAGCATTACTCTTTCAGCCCAAAGGGTGATAAGGGGTTTTGGACATAAACAAAGCTGTTGACAGTTTCATTAAGGTGGCTGTGACTAGTGAGCTGAATGCTGATGCCAGTTTGTGCCAGCCTCTCATGCCTCTCCTTGCCCCTTCAGCACCCCAAAGCACAGGATCCAAGAGAAGAAAAGTTGTTTTCAACACCACTAGGCAGCCCTGTCAATGAAATGTAACAATTTAGCACAGCGGATTCACCATCAGTATTACTATACTTGACTATTATACTTTTCTACGATATTGTATTCACCATCAGCATTGCTATATTGTACGACAATATTTTATTTACAATCTATGTTGCCTTATTTTCCTGCAATACTTCTAATATTACAAAGGGGCGACTTCAATTTCAAGTGGTTCCATTTTCATGAGAAATCTGAACGAGGAACACAGCCGTAGTGGTAATGGCTGCACTCCGGACTCTAAATGTTGGTGTTGCTCCTCTTCTTCCCAGCAGGTGATGTGAAGCCGCTGACGTGTGCGATGGCTGGCCTTGACCTGCAGGTACTCATACCCCCCCTCCAGTGTTGTTGTCGTTATCTCCCAACAAAGCAGCCTATCCCCTGGATCTGACCCCCGCTTTCCTCCACCTTCCCTGGGTGTGCCCTCTGCCGGGTCCCCTGGCTCAACCCTGGGCCCATCATGGGAGGATGTTTCTCCAGACCCAAACCAGGTGACCACCACCTCTTCGAAGCCGCCAACCGGTTCTCTTTCTTTCAAATCCTGTAATAATTGGCACTTGTTCGGCAGTTATATGTAGGTCGTACACGCAGCTCTCTTGACTGCCTTTGTAGCCTGGTGTTTTGTGGGGGAGGAATTTTAATGCTCCCCCCACTGCATCTCCTTCAAGAGGATTATGTAGTCAAATATGACTGTCAAAGTGTGGCACAATGTGTCACTGTTCTCTACATAAAGTGTGTCTCTGTATACATTATGATTCAATGAGCAGATAAATGCAGTCAAACTGTGGGAGTCTTCATATATATATATATATATATATATATATATATATATATATATATATTTTTTTTTTTATGCTCAGTTTTGAGCATTGCCAGATCTGCTATTTGGTTCTTGTGAACTTGCCTTGTGTACTACAGGAGGGAGAGTTTTGAGGGGAATGACTAGTCTGGCGGAACAGAGGCCCCTCGCTGAGAGTCAATGCCCTTGGTACTAATTAGTCAAAGTCAATTAAACAAATGAGGTCCTGAAAACAATATTTTCTTCTGTGGCTATAGTACTGACCCCGAACTACTGGACAATTCAAAGTTTTCGGGATGTGTTCATTTGATAAAGAAAAATAATAAAACCCGTAGTACTGTTTGTGGAGTAAAATAAATACATAACATTCCAAGTGTGCCTGAGCACACGTAAATAGTTTGAGCTGAATCTGTGAAACGATTTACTATCCAAATCAAAGATTACAGTAAGAAATATATCTAAATCTTAATAAACAATTATGAGCTTTAAAAGGTATGAGTTTTGAACCACTGAATGTCCTATAATATCTTTGAACATCGCCAAATAAATAAACACACTTCACATCCTTCATGAGACGTCCCGATAACGATCTCTCATGTCACTGCTGACTCTCTCTTAAGATTAGTGATCCCTCCTCTTTACTTTCCCCTCCTGTAATTGCAGTCACTCCCATGATTTTCCATTCATTTTAATTAACACTCACTCAGCAGGTGAAAATTCCTGCCAGATTAGCGTGTAAGAACCGGATGGTCAGCACATTTTTCCAGCCGAACAGATAAAGCTGGTTGCATAAAAAAAAATACAAAAAAATTAAAAAAGAAGTTATACAACACCCTCCATAATTAAAAAAGGCAAGGCCAAATACAGCACATCATCAGATGTCATCATGTGCATATGTTGGATTGCTCCTAAACAACAACAGCTCTGCAGAAGCCCCACCTTTTGGAAAAGGTTCAAAAATATGGCTCAACGTGTAAGAGCTAAGCACTGCATGAGCCTACTGCAGTGTTAATCAAAACTGTACACGTATATGATGCAGTGTGCAAAATCCGTTTCACTTTTTATGCTGCTTAATTTCAGACACTATCCTGTTCGATCTTCAATTCTTCTGAACGCCACTTATGCCATATAGGCCTACAGCACGAGAACAACACAGGTTTCACCCAGATACATATTTCTCCTTCCTACATCTGTGTCGTTAAGTCGAGGTGAAAGTGGAGCTGACCCTGCTGGAGAAAGAAAAGGAAGCAGACGGTTTGTCCCCCAACGGCAAGGCCAGCCCGTTCGCCGACTGTCGACTCAATGGAGCCCTGGGACACAGCTCCGACGAGGAGTCCTCGGCACCACTCCGCCTCTATCACAAGCCCCGGGACTACGTCGAGGCCTCCGTTTGTCACATCAAAGACCTGGAAAATGGACAGTAAGAACTGAGAACATTGAAACAATTTTAGAACTTTTTTTTTTTGTTTTGTTTAAGTTATCGAATCATATTTTATGCTTTCAATTTAACTGAGTCAGGGGTGTGTCCAAGGGTGGCCTGGAGGGGGGGGGGGGGGCACATGTCACCCCTCGAATCTGAGTGGCCACCCCCGGAGCCACCCCATTATACTAAACTGTGATTGGTTATCTGCCCTGTCAGAGATGAGACTTAGTTTTAACTCTTTGGCGACTAAACCTACATTTTTGTTTATAGGTGGAATTTATTCTTAAACCTGAGAGGCAGTAATGTGCCAGAGTAGTGTCTAGCCTGCCATAAACCTTGTTTTCTTTTCTATTTAGCCCTCTTTGTGAGCTATAATTTCTTTAATATAAGTATGGATGCCAGTGGCCAGTGGAAGCTTTATGTAAGATTTTGATGGCCACTGTTGTGTATTGATTGATAGGTCTATTTATCTTTTCATTTTAGACACTGCAACGTTAGTAATTAAAGTAGGTATGGGTATTGGAGATAAAAATGGTAAATGAATGCTATTCCGACGTGTGTGTTTGCACCCTCGTAGCCTACTTCATGCCACCCTTGCATTAGTCAATGCCCCACTTGGGCCCCCCCAGTCGAAAAAGTCTGGACATGCCACTGAACCGAGTAAAGCGAAGGGAACTGGACTGTAGTTCAGTACTGCAGTACTTTTAGTTCATATGTGCTACCAGTACAGAGCTGTGTAGTAAACATGCGTTTGTTTGTGTGTTTACAGAATGCGGGAAGTTGATCTGGGAAGTGGCAGGGCTCTGCTTATCAAAGAACATGGAGAGTTCTCTGCCATCGCCCACAAGTGTTCTCACTACGGGGCACCTTTGGTAAAAGGTCAGACAGAGTTTTATCTTTCTGATCTCTAATGCTCGGAAACCTGTTCTCCGATGGATGTTTAAATTAAACTGACCGTATTATATTATGGGTGTTTGATATATTTGTATAGCATTATTTATATGTAGGCTACAAGGGAGTTAATCCAGGGATTTTGCAGGTGTACTGTCCAAAGGGCATGTGCGTTGTCCGTGGCATGGAGCATGTTTCAACATTGCGACGGGGGACATTGAGGATTTCCCCGGCCTGGACAGCCTGCCCACCTTTCAGGTGACCTTCCTCGTTGGTGATTGTCATTCACATTTCCGTGTCACGTCGTCCTGTCCTCTGAGGAGCCTTGACAGCGTCCACATGGCTCATGTTGTGTTTCCTGCAGGTCAGAGTGGAAAAGGATAAGGTGATCATTCGCGCAAACAAACAGGTATGGAACGGCGTTACACGGTTCAATTCAATGGATGTAATGTTTTTTTTGGGGATAAGTTATTGTTGTCGATTCGTTTTTTTTTTTTTACCTGGCTCACGGTATTCCCTACATCCAGGCTCTTCTGTCTCAGAAGAGAACAAAGCCTATGGCCCGCTGCTCAGCAGTCCTCAACTCCAGCTCAGGCTTCAGCCATGTTGTCATTCTTGGCTCAGGTAAGGCGGCCATTTACCTGCATTAACAGTAACAAGTGAGGTGGTCATTTACCTACATTTACCTGTATTGGCAGTAACAGGTGCGGGGGTAATTTGCCTACATTTACCTGCATTAACAGTAACAGATGAGGTGATAATTTACCTACATTTACCTGCATTAACAGTAACAGGTGAGGGGGTCATTTACCTACATTTACCTGCATTAATAGTAAGCTTATCAAAGGTAATTTCTCTCAATTTACCTCCGGTCCCAGTGTAAACTATAACTTGTATAGGAGCCATTGACATTGCATTACTCATTTAATAGCCATACGGGTCTTAAAGATATCCATTCTGAAAGACAAATTGTCAATATTTCTAATCATTACAAAATAATAATCGTCATCTATCTATTTGGCAAGTTCTTTTTATAATAATAATAATACATTTAATTTAGAGGCACCCTTCTAGACACGCAAGGTACATGGCATAGAAATACAATTAAAACAATGCAATAAGTTCAATTTAACATAAAGTAAACACAGGACAGATCCAAGGGTTTTATATAAGTCCCTAGACCACGAAGGAGCCTTTTATCTGTAGTTTTGCGTTTTGTGGTCTGCAGGTCCAGCAGGTCTGGTGTGTGCCGAAACATTAAGACAGGAGGGCTTCACAGATCGCATTGTCATGTGTACCAAGGACAAGCACCCACCCTATGACAGGCCTAAACTGAGTAAGGTTTGTACAGAGACCAAGAGAACACTGCAAAGACAATCAGAGGACTTTCGTTATTACACACTCGATGGATGCCGTTGGAGATGTGTTCTTGATTGAGGCATCTGACTTTCGGCAAATGCGTTTTACTGAATGTATTCTTATGTACTGTAAATTAACCCAAATCCTTAAAGCTTCATATTTAATATTTAATTTTTGAGGGTTTGCCCACAACATAATTCACGGTGACTGACTCCATGACCTTCAGTCCCTAGAGAGCACAGCCGAGCAGTTGAGGTTGCGCTCCACGGAGTTCCTTCAGACCCATGACATCGAGCTGCTCACAGAGAAAGAGGCAAGTAATGATGCCAGGGACTGGTCCAGGATCAGCCACGATGGGAGCAATTCCGATGTGTTTCTGTGCGGCACGGCCACTCTAATATGCCAGTCTAACGGCGGGCCGTGTGGTTGTGTTAGGCTGTGGCTGTGGACGTCAAAACGCGGTCTGTGACCTTTCAGGACGGCTTCCGGATGGAGTACAGGAAACTCTTCATTGCCACAGGAAGCAAGTGAGGATGGAGAATTTACAAACATTTACCACGGAAAATAATAATGTTATAATATGATATAAAATATAATATATTTTATATATAATATTATATATATTTATATATTTATATATTTATATAAAATAAAAGGTATGTGTGTATATATTTTTTGAACATTCCTTCTCTCCTGTCTTTGTGTTGTTAAGGCCCACACCAATGAACTACAAAGGCCAGGATATTGGCAACGTGTTTCACCTCATAACCCCTGAGGACGCCAACAACGTGGCCCGGTTGGCCAGCAACAAGAATGCAGTGGTGGTGGGAACCTCATTCGTCGGTGAGAGGAAGAAAAAAAACAACAACGTGTATTTGTATCTATATGTTTCAAATATCATTTTAATAAGGATAACAAAATTGTTTTGATAATAATACTGTATGATAATAGTGATCAACAATATCCAGTACAATGATTATCATATATATATAGAGAACATATATGTAGAGAACATATATATAATATGTATGTAATCGTTTGTATGATAATGTGTAATTGATCTCTGTACCAGGTATGGAAGTGGCTGCTGCTCTCACAGACAAGGCCCATTCTGTCTCAATCATTGGGATAGAAGCAATACCCTTCAGGAAAGCTCTTGGGGAGAGAGTAGGGAAAGCCATAATGAAGGTATGCACAGCACAGACCATAAAGAGAGCAAATATGTGAATTGAAAAAAGACTCTTCTAAATATCTGCACATCTACGTTGAAATGTCTATCAAAGACCCACCAATGCAAACAAGCATTCGATTTCTAATTGTTTTAGTTTGTTTTTCATTTTATTTGTTATAGTATTATTCTTAATATTAATAGTTTTGTAGAGATACTTAATATATAATATATACAGTATACTATATATATATATATATATATATATATATATATATATATATATATATATATATATATACATATATATATATATGCACAGTATCTGTACAAAAAACATACATTAGGTTTCATAGAAGGTTTCTTTGACAATTTTTAGAGGTCTGCTTGGGATACATTCAAGTGTAATGCTGTGTAACATTTGTACTGTATGGCGCTTGTACAAAATCAAATAAGTATGGAAAAGAGACCACATTTGTCTAAAATTTGTGTTGGGGAAAAAAGGCCATATTTCCACAGGGGTGATTTCAACTTTTTGACTAGCGGAGCCCCATGGGAAATCAAGCCCTGTGGACCAAAGGGCCACCTCTATATAACACCTTAATCAGCATTCCTACTGCAACACACTGCCATTTTAGATGCAAATCATATTCTTCCAGCTCTGTGCACGCCTCAAAAGGAATACTACGTTCCTTATTATCATTGATAACAGTGCAAGCCTACAGAAATGAACTAATCTGTTTCTATTACCCACAAAGCCTTACTCAAAAAAGCGGTTTGTAATTTTGGCCTAATGAACTGGCTCGAGGTCTTAAGCTCTTTATTTACAAGCTCAGAGCACGTACAAACTCAACGGACATCAAAGCTACAGTTATCTACTTAGGACATGAGAGCGGCAAGTCAATTGTGACTCTTAACGGCCGTTGTATTTGAACTATTGTTTTGTCTCTGCAGCTGTTTGAAGCAAACAGGGTGAAGTTCTACATGCTGAACGAGGTGTCGGAGATGGTTGGCCAGCATGGACAGGTATTCAGAAAGTGAGAGAAACAGCCTAAAACATGATGACGCACCGCCGCCCCCGCCCCCCCAACCACCCCCCCCCACCCCAACCGCCCCCCCCCACCCCAACCCACACCCCCGGGGCTCAGCAAAGCCCATGTTTACAATAGGCCAGGCTAATGACACACAAGGAGAAGCCCAGTGTGTCAGGAGGAAGCTGAGAACTGTCAGCTACTGTGCAGTAGATTACCAACAAATCTCTTTATTAGGAGGCCCCATTCAAACAGAGGCATAACATTAAGCCTAATATGTCAACTTCCTCTTCAGAAATATCAGTGTCAAAGCTGTATGTTATCTACGTAGATGTACAAATATGTGATAACTCTGTTTCTTTGGCTGTCGTTTAACTGTTCAACAGTTGAAGGAGGTGGTCCTGAAGAGTGGGAAGGTCCTGAGGGCGGACGTGTGTGTCATTGGTACAGGTGAGACTCCCTCAGAGGGCAGGTTCATTGCCTTTAAAACGCTAGTAATAAATAATAATAATTCATTTAATTTATATAGCGCTTTTCCGATACCCAAAGCACTTTACAACTGAGGACATACTAGAGCAGATACATAGAACAAACACATATGAAATAAACAAAAAAAGACATTGACAAATGATAACATAGATGACATAGGAAAAGGAAAACGGTAGTGAGTTAGGCAGGGACGTAGGAGAGAGCGGGAATGACTATGTGTATGAGTGTGAGGGGGGGTGGGGGTGTATTCAGTTGTATGTCAGGGTGAAGAGGTGGGTTTTGAGACGGGACTTGAAGATGGTAGCTGTGTCCGAGTCTCTGACTGACGGGGGGAGTGAGTTCCAGAGCCTTGGTGCCACTCTGGAGAATGCTCCGTTCCCAAGGCTCTGTAGGTTTGACTATGGCACGATGAGCTAGTGAAGACCAGTCCTTTAACGGTGCCACACAGAGGCATGTCAAAGTAGACCATCAGTCTTTATACTTTAGACAGTATAAGGCATGAACACTTTCTCTAGGCAAACTAGAGGGGGAACGCCTGTTCATGAAGATGTGTTTTCAGAGCAGACCATCAGTCTTATCTTTTGATGTATTGACCTTATCTACATCTAACTTTAGCCAACATCAGGCATGTACACTTCTCGAGGCTAACTAGAGAGAACGCCTGTTTACCAAGACGTATCCCCCCCCCCCCCCCCCTCGCAGGATCTGGACCAGCCACAAGTTTCCTGAAACAGAGTGGGGTTCACATGGACTCCAAGGGCTTCATCCCAGTCAACAAGGTAACACAGCAAACAATAGACAAACCATACACGAGATCAGATGTGACAAATCTTTCTTAAGTTACAAGGGAGCGTCAAACCCTTGGTGCCTAATTTATTGTGGGTGTCAAGTTAAATGAAACACACCAGCAGTTGTTTTTTCTCGATATTCAAAGTTGGAACTGTATGTTGCCACGATGTGTTGTATGTTTTAGGAGCGTTGTTAACCTTTCACTATGTCCTCCATTTTCTATCGGTTCGTCGTTCATTCAGATGATGCAGACGAATGTCGACGGCGTCTTTGCTGGAGGCGACGTGGTGACATTTCCTTTCCCACAGCGGAGCAAGAAGGTGAACATCCCCCACTGGCAGATGGCCCATGTGCACGGTGAGAATCCTAGCGATACCCACGGAGGTTGTTTTCAACATGAAGCATTAAAACAAAATGTACAACAACAAAAAAAAAATCTGTTATTTACAGGAAGGGTGGCAGCACTCAGCATGATGGGCAGAGCCACTGAGGTCAAAACTGTGCCTTATTTCTGGTCAGCTATGTTTGGGAAAAGCATACGTTATGCAGGTAAATATAGTTTTCTCCCATAAGTGGTATGAGAAGCCATCAATTACGTTACCTACCAGAATATTGAATACGGTTCATAATTGGACAAAATTATCATGTAGAAGTAAAATAAGAATCAAAGTTGAATCCTTGATTGATATGGACATGTTTTTTTCACAGAAATGCAGCTTCATCACTGCCATCTAGCTGTGAAATGAATGTCTTAGATGATCAGTTTTAGGAATATTGCATTTTTAAAAGAAAATCTTTATCCATGCAAAGGTTATGGGGAGGGCTTTGATGATGTCGTCATCCAGGGAGATGTGGATGACCTGAGGTTTGTGGCATTTTACACCAGGTAAGTTGCTGTCAACATTGAATATCGGACTATATATTTTGCATTTTTACACCCGTTTTAAAATGATCCTGCCATTGATTGAATTTCATGCGTGCATTCCTGTTCGTGTTTCTCCATTGCGATCGCTTGTTGTCCTCCTGGTCTATAGGAGTGAGGAAGTGGTTGCTGTGGCCAGCATGAACTATGATCCTATTGTATCCCGTGTGGCAGAGGTCTTAGGATCTGGAAAGACGATTAAGAAACGAGACGTGGAGTAAGTGCCTTTCAAAGACTTAAATCTGGACACCGTTACAATGGTTGTAATGTTCTTCAGCTTTCTCAAGGTTTACAAAGAGGGAGAAACACACACACACACACAGACACACACACACACACACACACACACCGGTCAAATGTTATCACCCTGGTGAGGAACATGCAGACACACAGAACTTGTGACTGTAATCACATGAAAGGTTAACAAAAGTCAAGCCGAAGATTCATTTACAGCATTACCTAAGAATTGTAAAACAAAACGCTATAGATTTACTTTTGCAACAATTTTATTCTTAAAGATATGCAAAGAAAAAACATCTTAAACAGTAAGTTAAAAAGATAGTCTGTTGCTTTGGATAAAGTGATCCAGAAATGGAAAGGTAATGAATTAGTTATCAATATTAATTTAATAAAAATCAGACCAACGATGCCATGATGTATTGAAACATGATGGTTGAATCACAAAGCAGCTGAATATTGGTGGTTGTCGTTAGAAACAGTCACCTTGGAGATTTCTCATTACTCATTGTGCTCTTTATAAATGTAAGAAGATGCATGGACTTCATAGCACTTACATTTGTCTACCGTATTCAATCTACCCGTTTGACTGTCAACAGTGTTTCTCTTGTCTCTCATGCCAATCTCTCGTTTTTGATTATGCACACTAACAAAATGAAGGATGTTTACCCGAATTGGCAAGTACGAAAACGTCCATTTCTTAGCCATTGTCTCAGCCTTGCCACCTGATTTGGACATGCATTGTCTCAGCATGACAGTGCTTGCTGTGTTTTTTTTTCCCTTTCTCCAGGACAGGGGACATGTCATGGTTGATTGACAAAGGAACGTAAATGAGTGGCAGACATCTGTAGATCAGGGTGTTTCTGGACTCCGCTGGACACTTCACTACGGACACTTTTGGTGCTGAGACACTGAGCAGCTATCTTCTGGACTACCATTGAGGACACACTGGAGGCTTTTTTTCTGGATCTCTTTGAGTCACTCCACTAGGGACAAGGTTGAGACCTCCATTTTGTTTTCAGAGACACTTTAAGATTATGGAACATATTGCTACTGATAACGTGAGCCATATACAGTTTGAACATGCTCTTCTGTTATGGCAGACCTTTCCGTAATGTGGTCTCAGATTCCCCAGCGAAGCAATACTGAATTCAGCCTCTATGCTCCCGCATGAGTATCTCTACCTGTACACTTTGTTTATAAGAAACTGGAAAGGGGCATTGTCGTTTTTGTATAAGCAACTTTGTAAATAGCTATGAGCCTGAATGCACTGTAACAAAACAGGACTGTACAATTGAATCAGATTTTTTTTTTAAGTTTTAAGATTTGGTTGTATGCTTATTTGCGTGTACAGACCACGGCTATTGTATTTGTTGCAATAATAGTATCTGGGAAGTTTGCTTAGCTCCAACATAGGGAAATTGTTACCAACAAACTAGAAGCATCTAGGATACATTTTACATCGATAAACTGCTGAATATTGAATGCCCCTTGACTCACTAAACCCTTAACTCTCCCTCAGTCACACTCAACCCTCCACGCTCACGCAACAAAGACTCATCACATACTTTTTTTAATATACCTCTTCCTTTGTTGCTGTGCTGTAGCCTCCACAAATGAAATTTGAAATGTAACTTAGATATATCATATGCTACTCCTTGTCCTATAAGAGTTATTTCCAACAGAGCGTAAAAGCTATATTACCTTAAAATTTTATTCACCAGCTGCTGAAGGCTATTTTCTGGCTATTAACTGAGGTTTGTGGCCTGGTCATGTCTTGTTTCCAAAAGAAATTCATTCCTTGCTTTTGTTTTCCTACCAGTTATCGCCTCTCTAGGGTCCCCCCCCCCCCAATTCCATTCATGTTGTGCTTATACTGTTCTTAAGGGGGTAGAGAATTTCCTCTTACTGGTATGTTGAACATTCAAAAGTACCTGGGCCCTGGTTTCCAAAGCAATCCATTTTAATAGGCATTATTCTTCCTACAGAGAAGCTTGGAATGGTATTTTTTTTATAACTAAAACTTTAAAATAAAAGTCTTCAACATTAACTGTTTACTGGTCATTGCAAGTTTGTTTTTGTTATTAGACCCATAAAATCATTTGTTTGTAACTTAGATAAAAATAAGTAATATGAAGCAACAAGCTAATCAGAAAATGTTTAATGATCAAAGAGCACAGTTTACATATGAGAAGCCTCATACTTGGAGGTATATATGGTTCTAGGTTTGTGGACAATCAACTGGAGGACCATATTCTACTAGTCATCAAATCCATTCCCCCCCCCCACAAAAAAAGTTTTCAATTGAACAGACATAAAAACAAATGTAGCAATTGAAATATTGTACATATTCAAAACAATATGGAGGAACAACACCGCACAATCTAGAGAACCTCTAAACTTATCAGGATACGACGAGGAGATACTAAGAGCATTTTCAACAATATTGCAAATAGTAAAAAGAGGTTTTCAACATTTTGGGGGTAAAAAGTACACCACTGGAGGTCAATAAATATATAAACACCTTAGGTCTGTGAAGGCATTTTGTGGTACTGTAATCATTGAATTAGATCCATGAGTTCCAAGAGACGCTGTTTAAAGACAAGTTGTTCACTTCAGAGTGAATTCAGAGACAGGAGAGACAGGAGAGACAGGAGAGACAGGAGAGACAGTGATTCAAAACACATAGGTGCTACGGGGGACTTCACAGTTGACAAAGATGCTGCACTCTCAAGGGTTTCACTGGTTTCACTGGTTTCACTGGTTTCACTGTGTGGACCTTTTTCTATGACTAATACGCCTAATGACGCTATGACGATCATGGGTCCATTTTGTACAGAATCTGTGAAAGAACGCGGACCCTGATGCAATCATAGGAAATACAAAACAAGTTCTAAATAGAGTGTACACATTGAAAAGCCAGACAGGGACAGGCAAGCCCTGGAGAATATAAAAGAAGAAGTTTGAGTACATTCAAATATCTGATCGAATAATACACCGCTTTTGCTGTACTTAAACAGGCTGCCTACTTGAGTGAGACTTTCACATATAAACATTCACTCAAGCTAGTATTGACATCATTGCAGCATTATGGATGTTTCTGATCTCTTGTTCCAAATGCAGATGCTCACTAGTAGTTTGTGCTGGTGATATAAACTGACCATGGTAGAATAGCAAAAGAAAGTCGACAGGTTTTAAAAAGGCCTGATTACACAGATTGCTGGCAAAGAGGCCATTGAGAATTAGATTAAGAATATGTGGCCAATATGTAAACAGCTCCACATAAATACCTACAAACAACAACAACAAAAATATATTCACATTATGTACTTTAACTTACTGTTGCAAAAGTATTGCAAGATAAAGGCACTTTGGATCTTATCCACTAAATTGTTTATGACAAGAGTGAATGATGGCAGTAAATTGAGTCTCATGGAGTACATTCAAGCATGAAATAATGATCAGGACATGGGGCAATCATTCTTTAAAAAAAATGGACCAAAAGCCGATCACGTGATTACCTGAAGATCCCGGTTCACAAGCTGTAAAATGTCCAATTTAAAACAACAAACCATGGAAGCCCCTTTGACAACGTAGTACCAGGTTTTAACGCAGCTTACCCAGCATTAGAAGTCATATTCTGCTGCACATTGTTGGAGGTACTCTTCATATAATTTCCCCTGTTGAAAGGGATCGAGAATGTCATACAGGCCCGAAGCACACACGGCAATGTGACATTCCTCGCAGTACAATCCAGGAAGTACACCTAATCTTTCGACTATGTATTTGTTCTAAAACCCCGTTGTAACCATTTGACAAGTTGTTCTTCTTTTTGGTCATTTTAAATAGTGAATAGGATGAAATGAATCACCTTCTTGGCTTTGACAACATCCTGGATGTAGTCGTGGTACTCCGCAAGGCTCCTCTTCTCTTTCTTGGTCAGAGTCCTGTTCCTTTGGCTGAGGGCGGAAGAATTACAACTGTCATTCCAAAGTAAAGTGCCTGTGTCCGTGTGTTTACTCGGAAAGAGAGAGAGAGAGAGAGAGAGAGAGAGAGAGAGAGAGAGAGAGAGAGAGAGAGAGAGAGAGAGAGAGAGAGAGAGAGAGAGAGAGAAGAGAAAAATAGCTGCACTTACCGTGCAAAATACTTGGCAAGGAACATGAGGAGGTAGCAGAAAGCACCGAAAAGGATCACAAACAGCACTTGTCCATCTTCTGGTATCCAGTCCCACAGGTACACTACTATGCCCTGATATGACAACACACAATTAGTCAGTCCCATACGTTCGTTAAGGAACTTTACAAAAGCCAGCCTCTTATATCCGGTGGTATTTTAAGTCAGCCTTAATGAAGAAAAACAGGCCCCCGTTCGTGCATGCGGGCGCAAACACAGTCACAGCGCTGATGGAGCGCGCTGCGCGGCGTGAACACGACATGAGGCTAGGGTGGTCAGGGGTCAGGGGTCAGATCCATACCGTGGAGAGCGTGAGGGCCCAGGCCAGCCCTTCTCCAAGGATCTCCTCCAGCTGCTGTGGGCGCAGGGTGCCGACGATGAAACTGAGGATGAAGAAGGAGGGCAGGAACATGGCCAACGCCCCGCACAGGAAGGAATGGAGCCGGCTGCTGTGGTTGGCGCTGTTGTCCGCCCTGCACGGACAGAGAAGGGTGGGGTTGACTGGGCTAGACGGACATCATCGCCAGCAGCGTTGGGAACAGAGCACCCCCCCCCCCCCCCACACACTTTACATTTCCGTCATGATCCTAGGTCTACACCGAAATGACATGGAAATATTCGGACAGTTCCTTTCTAATCGGGATTGTCCGAGGGTAACAATTCCAATGGGAACCTATGGAAATATGGGTAGTGTCGTTCTACGCACATCAAAGGTATAGGTCCAAGGTTCTTAAATTATAAACATCGAAAAAAGTGAAGTGGAACCTGCACACTAACTCGAAGGGATACATTTATTAAGTGACAACACTTCGATCCCACGATCCTGGTCTTTTTTCGAAGCCCGTGTAAACAGCCCACACGTGATAGTTGAACAAAGCAAAAGGCTACCATGACGACGGGGTAAGACAGAGAGGACCCCCCTACCTGTCCTGGGCCAATCTAGTGCTGATGGTAGAGCAGGTGAGGTCACAGTCCCTCTCCAGCTGGTTCAGGGTCTTCTGCACCGCCTGGTTGATGTTCTTCTCTATGGTCTCACACACGCCGTCTATCTGGTTCACACAGCGGCTGGGCTGCAACGGCACGGCCAACACAACACACGGGTTTAGGCCAGCGGACGGGCAAGTCCCGCAGGGGCAGCCGTCGTGTGATATACGATCAACACCGAGCTGGTTGGGATGAAACAGAAAAGTGTAGTGGTGGTGGTGGGGGGGGGGGGCTACTGAGGAAGATCTCCTCTGGAGTGATCACCTGGAACACTCAGCAGGAAGTGACATACCGGCGAAGGATGCCCACAAATCCAGAATATGGAGAGCGGCCATTGATCACGGAAAGGGCTTAGCCGTTAGTCAGGGGTGGGGGCGGCTGTTGTCAGGGGCTGGTTGATCAGAGCCCGTGGTTTACAACCCCTAGCTCCCACTGGGACCGGGGATAACTCTCCGTGCTTTCATACAGCAAGTGATTCATCCGGCTCTGAGCCATCACAAAGCCCGGTCAGGAAAATTTACATCCACAGGCAATCGATGACTGTGAGAACACTTTGAACAGCAGTGGGCTTTTGGACCCCTCTCCCCGAAGCGCTGGAGATCTATAGGTGAAGGGAAATGGGGGGGGGGGGGGGGTTATACTGCAGCAGCAGCGTCTTTCCATTTAAAGACACCGACGAGATTGAAGGGGGATTTTAATATCATACTTTCAAATCCTCCTCCTCACATCCAAATCCCTCCACGCCCCAGGCCTCATAATATCTTTCTGACCTCCGCCTCTACGTCTCCTCCTGGAATCTCGGGTCTGCTGACATGGGACTGCTCTTCATCCCCCCACACCAGATTATGGACTTATGGGTACCGAGCATTCAGCGGGGCTGCCCCTACGTACCCTCTGGAACTCTCTCCCTATGGAGATCCGTAATGCAGAGTGTCCCCAGAAAGTTTGAAAAGACTACTCAAAACATACCTGTTCTGTCAGGCCTTCAGCTTTACTTCTTCTCTGATTTAACTGTTCGTAATCTGCGTATTATCTTTTACTTCTTAAAAAAAAAAAAGTGCATTCGTCTATGTCTTGTAAAGTGTCCTTGGGTTTCTAGAAAGGCGCTCTTAAATTAAAGTTGTTTTTATTATTATTACTTTGTTACATGAGCTGCATTATTAGGCGTGCCAGCTAGATCGCCAATCGGTTAGCAGGGTGGGTGGGCGGACTTGAGTACGACCCGACAATTTAGCAATGTAAACATAGCAGAGAGGTAAAACCATTTAGCAATGTAAACATAGCAGAGAGGTAAAACAATTCCAGACATTGGTACCAGCGACTGCACCTCTTTGTGTCACAGTTTGAAAAGGACCCACTCACCTTCTGTGGGTTAGGGATGTATATGGTGGGCATATCAAAACCGCACTTGTTGAGTCCTGGCCGTCGACACAGCTCCTGGACGATCTGCATCATGACACGCTGTCAACGAGAAAACACGCCTTAACACGGGATCTGCATCATGACACGCTGTCAACGAGAAAACACACCTTAACACGGGATCTGCATCATGACACGCTGTCAACAAGAAAACACGCCTTAACACGGGATCTTGCCAGACCTGCAAGCGGATCCAGGCCGACATAAAGAGAGGAGACACAACACAGGGAGAGAGGAGCGAGGCGGCGGACGGGCGACTGACCTGCCGGTCGGTTTCCTTCCCGGCCTCGTCGGCCTTGCTGAGGTAGAACAAAAGCTTGTCGGAACACCTCTCGCTCAGCTTCTCCACGATGTTGAGCGTTCGTTTGCAGAGCGCCTGGCCCATGGGGTCGAAGAACACGAAGATCAGGTCCGCCTGCTCCCCTGCGGACAGAGCAAGGTTTAACACACGCAGGTAGTCCAGTATGCTAGCGTTTTAAGTGACACCAACAACGGCATCTGGTTCAGGAGATCATGTCAAAGGTTACGGTGAGGCTGTACCGAAGGAGGTGATGGCTTTGTTGACGTCAAACGGGTAGATCATGTCCCCATCCACCAGGCCCGGCGTGTCCACAAACGTCACCAGGCTGAACTTCTTCTGTTTGGAGGTGGAGATCTCCGCACACAGGTAGTCTGTGACCCCTGCAACACACAGACAGGACGTGGGCACGCTGTTGATTGGCACCGCTCCCTGCAGGAGATGTGGGCCCCGAGCCGTTAAGACAAAGCGGAGACATTGCTGAAGGATGTCGGGTCCAATGAGTGTTTTATTTGTTAGTTGAAAGCCGCAGTGCGGTCAATACTAGGGGAGCAAAGCGATGCCAATGCCTGGACAGGAGAACAGCCCACACTTCATGGGTCTGCGAGAGAAAAAAAAACTGCTCTGAAAAGTTTGCTTGAACTGAAATTGAAAACATCTGGCATGCATGAAAACATGTGTGGTCATCACCTCAATTTAGAAATTACTAAATGTCTAGCTGTGTTTTTTTTCCCCGTTTTTTTACAGATCCTTGCTGCTCGAAAATACAGCTTTGTTTGTCAGGAGTCTCTGAAGCTATAGAGCCACACCCTCGTTGAACGTCAATTTGAACGGGGGCGTAACGTGCTGCGACTCCAACGTTGCCGTCACCTTCCCTTCCTGCAGAGGGGCCGGTTGTCATGGTTACCCACAACAGCTCTTCAACTGGCAGCTTTACGGCAGGGCGTGGGAGATAAAGCTAGCCAGTGAAGAACGACTGTGAAGCAACTCGCTGTGCTCTGGGGGTTTGATGGAGCGGACATCGCCTCCATTATTGCGTCAACACCTTGGACTGTACTGGATGACCCTGGAACCGGTGCGCCCCCAACACGCGCAAAACACACACACTCACAGCCCACCTCTCCTTCCCCTCCTAGTGGACAGCAGAACAGGATGGCTGTTGATAGAGCCAACTAGCCTCTCTCTCTCTCTCTCTCTCTCTCTCTCTCTCTCTCTCTCTCTCTCTCTCTCTCTCTCTCTCTCTCTCTCTCTCTCTCTCTCTCTCTCTCTCTCTCTCTCTCTCTCTCTCTCTCTCTCTCTCTCTCTCTCTCTCTCTCTCTCTCTCTCTCTCTCTCTCTCTCTCTCTCTCTCTCTCTCTCTCTCTCTCTCTCTCTCTCTCTCTCTCTCTCTCTCTCTCTCTCTCTCGACCATGGGAAGGACACTGGGGCTGTTTCATAGCAAGAGGCAGGTGTTGACCACCAGTACAAATCCTACGTCTGTGCTGCTACTGCTGCTGCTGCTGCTGCTGCTGCTGCTGCCGGCTAGCGCTGCTGGGGTCCATTAGCATTCCCACACTGTCCTGCCCTCCTACATCAACACGGCTACTCATACGTCAATCTCCCAGTCCCTGTCCCACACCCTAGATCGGACAGGGGTCTGAACAACAGTGCCGTCCCCACAGGTTGATTCCCAATCAAAAGTGCACGTTCAGACAAGCCTACGATTTCCAACACGTGAATATTTAGTAAACGGCTGTCGATCATTGAGACTAAGTTTACTTCTACCCTCCAGCAACCATTAACTGTTGTCAGTCATCAACAGTTAGAAAGATTTATTTGAGAAACTTAAAACAAAAAACAACTCTTCTTGTCCATCCATCAAAAGGGTGTCCGGACAGTGAGGACACCAAGTCTTCTTGAAAGCCCGTCTAAAAATAGCTAGATTAGATGTAGACATTCTGCTTTGTATTTAATACATCCTTAATTGAAGAGAACCCAATAAGCCTCTTCAAAAGGTGAAAAGCTAATTCCAGAGATATCTCCTCCTGCACCGTCAGGTTAAGCCTACATTACGAATCCGGTGTATCACAGAAATTGGAAAGGTAGAGAGAAATGCTGCATCACCAGAGACCAGAGTGGAAACATGGACTCATGGAATGCCATGGAATAGAGGTGACAGCAAAACAATTATAAAATAAAATAGAATAAACACATGAAACATGCTGGAAAGCCTTCATCAAACTAATTCTCTGCGTCGTTCTAAAGCATTACAAACAAACTTGAAATAAAGCCACTGGTTAAGAAACTCAAAACTCACTAAAACGAACTAAAAAACAACCAAGTTTTTTTTACCGCACAACTCCTTCAAAAGGATATACAGGCTAGTGTTCTGAGTCATCCTCGGGCAATCTCTTCCAAGTATTTTTCAGATGTTGCCGCTAAATTCGAAATATTCCAGGAAGGATTCCGTTCTTTCCAGAGGGGGACGGAGGGCCCTAAGGTGCGGCTCTGTGCTCCTGCCCGCCTGCATGCCTGCTGCCTGCAGGGCTGGCTGTGATCTGGGCAGTGGCGACTCTAATGGCTGTGACATTTCTCAGTAGCTCCTCCTGACTCCACCGCACTGCTGTCGATGGGGCGTGTGACTCACGCGCCATACCGTGTGTGTGTGTGTGTATGTGTGTGTGTGTGTGTGTGTGTGTGTGCGTGTGTGTGTTTGTGCGTGTGCATGTGTGTGTGTGTGTGTGCGTGTGGGTGCACTCCTTACCTCCTGTATGTATGTATGTATGTACGTATGTATGTATGTATGTATGTATGTATGTATGTATGTATGTATATATATATATATATATATATATATATAGTGTGTGTGTGTGTTTGCCTATGCTATGATAGCAGAGAACATATATATATATATATATATATATATATATATATATATATATATATATATATATATATATATATACATGTTCTCTGCTATCACAGCATAGGTATACGCACACTGCCCACTCCCTAGACCCTTTGCTTGGGCACACCCAGACCTGATCAACGTGAGCACCTCCCAACTACACAACTGCAGTCCCCGACTGCCCAGCTAGCTCCTCTACCAAGTCAAAACCAAAGCAAGGCATTATGCCATAACAGTCCCTCTGCTATCAAGAGGTTTGATGGGAGAACACCGTGCCTGTTGGAGAGACAGGAAGACCAGAGCCTACTTAGATTTACAATGAAACCATAAACCTGATGCCCTCCGACGCTATGACTCAGAGGAGCATTAGTCATCTCCATGAACCGCCTGAAGTCTACTTCCCAGCACGAAAGGCACTCGCAGCTATGAACTAATCGCATGCAGCTCAAGAAAACAAACAAAGGTATTGATTTCATTTCAAGAGATCAAACATCTTCATGCCTTTTGTTATTCTTATTATAATTTTTTTTTTATCGAAAGCGTAATCTACATTTATTCAGTCTAAGGACAAAATGGAATTTAAACGCTGTCCGAATTACCCCCACTATTTCATACAACAAGCAAGTGACTTGACAACCGACAAATAAAACATGACAATTAAAGTAACAGGTGGTTGGTCTTAAAAATGTCTGGTTCTGTTAAAAAATCTGATCAATACGATTTTTCTCTGCAATTAAAAAGGCACTGATTTCCAATACAATCCACTTATTGATGTCCTATTACTGACGGACATCTTCCTCCTGGGGAAAGCCTGTTACCTTTGAACTCGAGGAGCGGTCGGAAGTGAGGGTAGAGATGAAGCGTGGCATTTCCCTGTAGAACAGAAAGACAAACAGTGAGAGAAAGACACAAATGAAGAAATACAAACAAAAGAACTCGGGCAAAAGACTGCACAATCTACGTGTTGCCCGAGAGCCCAGCCCAGCCCGTCCCATCAGGGCCTCCTCTCAAGCACGGACAGATAACACACTCGGGTTTCATTGCCATGGGCTTTGGTGCGGCTTGCAGCAGCTCCTGTGAGCTCCAGCTAAGCCCTTCCTGTTCATGGCAGATAATCCTTCCCGTCCGCTCCTTTGTTGGCGTTGTGTTACTCATCTTCATCGTCTTCCAAATAGATGGAGAAAGAGAGACAGACGGAGAGAGGGAACCCGTTCCTTAGCCTCGTTGCACTGCAGGCACAGCTCTCTCGTTCCCTGTGTGCGTGTGTGTGTGTGTGTGCGCCTGTGTAGCCCAGCCCCTGAGAGAGAGGCAGCAGCGTGCAGACCGAGCTATCACCACCACAGTAAGAGGGAGTGCCTTTAGCACAGAGATGTACTGCACTGTTTCGCCTCGCCATGTTATGCAATTGGCCTCAGCCATAACTCCCCTCCTTCAAGTTACACTGTGCGCACGACCGCATAGAAAGCGGTAAAAAAAGAAAAAAAGAAAAACGTCAACAAATATTTTGAAGTGACAGTAAGTATTAACGGCTATCAAATTGAGGATACATTGAAATGAAGAATGCAACAGTCGTAAACAGTGGTTTATAATCCTCTAAACTATTATAATATTGCCACTTAATATGCTAAGCCTAACTTGTCCCGTGGGACTTGCTTGACATCTCTATAAGTGATGATGCATAATGTATCCTTACCGTCAGCGATTCTCTTTTACGACCACTGGTGATGAAAGTGAAACCCTGTGTTTCAATGGCCACACCTGTTTTCTGTATGTGCTCCTCAACATACCTGAAATGACACCCATTTTATTTCAGCAACATAGGGATTTTAGTAAAACCTCCAAACCTTTTGTGGCCTGAATATGAACAAATGAGAGTTCCATCACTGGGCGAATTATAGGCTCCGATAGCAAATTTGGAAGTACTTCATTTAAAACAATACACCCTCAGATCTACACAGCACTCCAGATATAACATACTTTGAAGACACATTGAGATTTTGTGTGACATTGTTTCTGAAGGGCTAAGTACATGATAGCATTGCAAAACAGGCTGAGTGTTTTTCCTACTTGATTCTATTACCATTCTAGTTGTACAGTAACCACTATATCATTATTCTATGTGCCACTATAACTCAAATGCATTATTCAGCAAGCTCTTCTATCGACGCATTCTTGCTTGGACCCTCCCTCACTCTCTTCCTCACTAACTAAATCCCTTGGGTGGATGCCTCTGCAGACTGACACTAGAAGTGCATCCTGTAGCATTACAGCATGTTACCAGTTGATGAACGAGCTCTTTCCAGCTGAATGGTTTCCCATGATCATCACAATGATTTTCTTCCGTGGAGGGAGAAGGCGGACCCCCACACTGTCAGCCATCTTCACCAGGCCTGAACACATACAAGCGGTTTAGTGACCTACCCTTTGTCTGCTTTTCAATCCATGTGAATCTGTTTATGTAGTCTATGTATATATCTATCTTTCCCTCTAGTCAGTGGTGCTTTTTTTTCAAAGCGACTTATGGAAACTACTCAAGTATGTCAGCGCAGAAGCTTAACTTATTGAATATTGCCAGTTAGGCATCAGGGATATTTCTATTGGATGATTATTGGCCTTATGATTGGCAATGGTCAATACATGCTAAAGCCAGGGCCAACAATTCCATAAAGCACTAACAAATATGAATTAAAGTACATGTGGGCCAGAGCAAAACTTTTAAGTCTTGTTTCAGATACTTTTTTTCAGTTGCATATGCATTTCAAGTTAGTTAATTTACTGTCAATCCAGGTAGGTGTAATTGTTGCATATCCTCTGAAAAAATTAAGTAAGCTTCCTGTTACCCATTTACAGGTTACTAGTATACTGCGGAAGGTCACACAAATCTGTGTGTAAACTGCATTCAAGAACCGGTACACTTGAATGATAGCTTACTTTAGCGGATGATGATGATGTCTTGTCAAGCAGATGTGTATCTTGTCTTAATTTATTATTATCAACATAGACAGGACGCACTCAAAATCAATGCATATCCCAATATACCTGCCTGCAGATGATTACTGCAAGGAAAACTACATATTCACAATCAGTCAACATGGTTTGTGGCGGGTGTAGTAACATTAACAGATAGTGCAGCAGCGGCTTCTTAAATTGTTGGAAAGTTAGCGTCACGTTGAGTCGCCAAAATGTGTTAAATCATTCTAGATGTAGCAATAAGCATTACATAATTTTTCAATACCATGGCTAACGTTACTTCAGTTTCCTGTTGATTGTGGATTTACAGCTTACATCGATTGTTGCTATTACCGTTTTCGTTGTCCACATACAAACTGTGGCATTCTCTCAAAATTCGCTCACTGGGTGTGGAAATCGCGGATTCCAACGGGTTAGCCACAGAACGTGGCTTTTTGCCACCCGACATTGTAAAGTAAAAATACACCTTTCTACAGTGTCAGAACAAACTGACTTAGATGGAGCGGGGGAAGATTTAGAGTGTTGTACAAGCCCGTTCTCAGCTTTCAAGCCTTTTTCGGAAATGAAGCGCCATCGTGTGGTAAGAAAATAGATAGGTCTAAATCGATGCCAAAATAATGGTTAAATACAACAATATTTTTCTTTACTCATTTTTATTGACAGTCAATGGAAAACAACACATTTGTATACGTTACCATTTCAAACGCTGAATGCTATATCTAGTAATAGGTCGACACAGTTTTTGTGGAATTTCATAGCAATCCATCATGCACTTTTTTGTAAAGAAAGAGCTCAGGCTAAATAAGGCTTAAAAGCTTTGTTAGTCATATGATTAGAAACAAAGAGGTCTTCATGACCCCATTCTTTTGTTACAATAATATCGGTCAGATTCTATCACTACATTCAATCTTTGACATGCATCTTTGGGTTAATCAAAGTAGCCGTGCCACCTGTATAAATGATTTTAACAGCCCATGCATATACACATATAGCCTATATGTATGTTTTTTTATATATATTTCTACGATTGTAATTTTAAGTGAGCAAATGTCTACTATCATCTACAATCTTTTCAGATATTTTTCTGTTGAAATAATTTGAATTCAGAAGTTCCTCGCGGGAATTTTGTCCACAGAATTATGACATGAAACGGCGGAGTGTTACAGCCTATTCTATCTCTAGCGTGAAATCCAATCACACCACAGTCAGGGTTGTGCAAGCACAAGTGGGCTGTAATTTAACTGTAACCCAAGACTGACAATTGTAGCTCTTCAATAATTTCTTTTAAAAAAACCTCTCAAATGAATATGCCAAATGAGGAGTCACCGGAATTTAAGAAGGAGGTATGGAAACTTTTTTTGTTAAACTTTTATAAAACAGCATCCATATTATTTGATAAGACTATCCACAGCAATTGATTATCTACAGTGGATTGACCAGGACAGGTCATACATCAGCCTAACAAAATACATTTTCGATGGTAATTTATGCCAAATTAGTTTCAGTGCTCTATAAACCATCTGCCTTTCTAGACAATCAGTTGTATTATGTCCAGTATAGTATATTTACTGACAATTTTGTCATGATCTTCATGTGATTCTCTGGCTGAGGATGAGCACGTATAAGGGAGAGTAGACGCTGTAGCTTCTCAACTGCTAGTTTAGAACGTAAGAAGGCAGTCTTTATTATAAGAAGTTGAATTTTCAAAATGTCAAAAGAAAATGGAGAAGAATATCAACCTTTACTGAAAGACACAATCAAATCGAAAGGGAAGTTTAAGGTAGGTATAGCTATACGATCCTAATAATTAGTATAGTTATATCATGAATGGGAAAAAAAAAAACACTTAATGCATTTGTTTAGACGATTTATTTTATCAACGATTTCTGTTTTTGATTTTAGTTTCCAAACAAATCACTTCTATTAGCTGCCTGGGCAGCTTGCATTGGAGGGACATTTCAATATGGCTACAATGTTTCAATCATTAATGGACCCACCAAGGTAATTAAGATTATCAATATTATTATACTGAGTATATTTCTTGGTTTTCTATTTCCTATTTTTTGTATTTATTTTATACATTTTTTGTATAGAGGATGAAATAATAAGTATACTTTGTATCTAACGATGTCTACAGGCTTTGATGTCTGTAGACTTTGTGCACAACAGTTACATCTGTGAGGTAGTCACACATAGCCAAAAATATTTATTTGGGGATACAAAAATATCATTGAAGTTCTTGGAAGTTTTCCAGAGAATGTCACATGCATACCAAAGAAAAAGATGAGAATTATAATATCTAAGCGGTAGTGTTTTTTTCTGCTTTGTCCAGCATGTTCAAGCTTTCATCAACCAAACCTGGTTGCAGCGTTATGACACTGAGATCTCAGCACACGCTCTCACGCTACTATGGTCCACTATAGTGTCCATATTTACTTTAGGAGGATTTGTAGGTGCGTCTATTGGTGGAACCTTAGCTATTAAATTTGGAAGGTAAAATACATATTTTTAATTATATAAATTATTGTTCATTTTGTACCACAGCATCCTCTGCGGGATATTTCGACGCGTTAACAGTTCATATATTTTAAACTTTACAACCAAAAAAGAGTCACAACTAACTTCCTCTCTCCACTAGAAAAGGGACGTTGTTGTTTAACAACTTGTTCGCCCTGCTGGCTGCTCTATTGATGGGCCTAAGCTACCCCACAGGAATATTTGAACTACTTGTTATTGGGCGTTTTATAATTGGAATAAATGCAGGTAAGTTTATTACCATTGAAATACAATGTTGTGTTTGTGTCTGTAATTTTGAGGGAAGCATTATTTCATAGTAATGCCTCCAAAAAAGGATTATCTTGAGGTTTGACGACTTTTCCCCTACTTTTCCCCCCAACAATAGGCATTGGAGTATGTGTGCAGCCTCTTTACTTAGGGGAGATTGCTCCCAGGGCTCTTCGAGGTGCAATGGCAATGGGAACCTCCATTTTTATAACTGGGGGGATCCTGACCGGCCAGGTGATTGGTCTCACGTGAGTACAGGGAAACCATACGACAGCAGCGCTGACAATGCAGTGCTCCCTCTGTAAAGTCCATCCAATACGGCTGTGTCTGGATCGAGGTTGAGGTGTTGTCTATGTGACTGCAATCTTACAGAGAGCTCTTAGGAAGAGAGGAATTCTGGCCCTTCCTGCTTTCCACCACCTGTATCCCGGCATTCCTGCAGCTTATGATTTTGCCCTGCTTCCCAGAGAGCCCTCGCTACCTGCTAATCGACAAGGGAGATGATGAGGGATGCAAAGCGGGTATGGTGGCAGCAAACCTTTTCTTTTCCTTTCGTTCTTTCAAAGCGATGAACACGTCTTCCTAATAATATCGCTGCTTTATTTATTTTATTTTATTTTATGTTTATTTTTAAATTGTTTTAGTCTATTTAGTCATCTATTTTACCCTAAGCAACTCAAAAGTGAGTGCAAAGATATGCCGAACATCACCCATGCCATTGCCTCATTTTTAGTTCAGTTCCTGTTTTTTCGGAGCGTTGAGTTGTGTCACTCTTGGTCAGGCTGTTTTGAGTTCACATGGTGCACATGACAGTACCATAAGGAGGTGATGAGGCGGATATCTCATATCTCCAGGGGTGGAAACATCAATTATGAAGATGTTTACCCCTCGGTGCTCATCTAAGCACATGACTGGCTACTGCAATAGGAGTTGAAACAGCACGGGCTGCCTTGCATCAATCTCCGAATCTGACCATCTAGGTCAGGTGAATTCGTCATGTGCCCGAAGCAGAACAAATGAAACATGGTGGGGGGTAGAGTGACCATGTGAGACGTGTCTTGTGTTCCCTGTGCACAGCCTTGCAGCAACTTCACGGCACGGACAACTTTGACAGTGAGAGGGAAGACATGGAGAGGGAGAAAATCTCTGCTGCAGGAATGCGAGCGAAGAGGCCGTGGGAGCTGTTCACAGACCGCACCGTTCGCTGGCAGCTCATCACAGTCATTGTCCTTAATGTCGGCCAGCAGCTCAACGGCATCAATGCTGTATGTCCACTACCAGAACATAACTCTTGCTGAAGTACAGCCACTCGAGGACAAACCTTTTGTCCTTATTAGTCAAGCCTCTAATTCTAATGCATAGAGTGCATCTTCTGTGTTGTGTGGCATTTTATATATATTTGTGCTTTTATTTTTATTTTACATAGCCTACATTTATTAAATATCTCTTCTGCACCTATTTTTATTTTGCAGATTTACTTCTACGCAGATTATGTGTTCCGGGAATCTGGTATTCCAGAAAGTAAGATTCCCTATGCCACAGTTGGCACTGGTGCTTGTGAAGCCCTTACCGCTCTAACTTGTGTAAGTGACAATTTGTTACAATCATTCCTCGTCGTTGGAACCTCGAAGAATTCCCCAAAGTCATGCATCCTTTATGCCATAACAGCCATGTTGAAAGCCTTTTGGGGTTGCCCCCATTCGTCACAGAATGGCCTTTTGCAAATGTATTACTACAATCCTTTAATTCATCCCTGTGTGGTATCATGTGATATGCTGTGTCTCAGGGCATGCTGATTGAAAGTTTGGGAAGGAAAGTGCTCATCATTGGAGGATACACCCTGATGATGGTGTGGTGTGTTTTATTCACTTTTGCGCTCACCTTCCAGGTAATTTATTATAATTATTATATTATAAGTGGCATTCTTGTTTGATGCTCTTTCAAGTTTAATAAGTTGAATTTATGTCCAAATGTTTCTGTATATTAACACTTATAGAAAGTGTGGTATTGATTTCTCACTTTCCTTTTTCTCCTGCTAGAATGCAAGTCCATTGGTGCCGTATCTTAGTATGGCATGTATTTTTGCTTTCATACTGAGTTTTGGCTTGGGACCAGGTTAGCAGAAATCACACGTTCATATTTAATCAACTTTAAGTTAACTTCAGTTTGATAAAGGGTCTATTTGTGTTTCTTTTTACAATACTGATGTTTGTTTTAATTTCTCCTTTAGGCGGTGTGACAAACATCTTGACCACAGAATTATTCACACAGCCAGCCCGGCCTGCTGCCTATATGATCGCGGGGTCTGTAAACTGGATGAGCTTCTTCATCATAGGCATGGTGTTCCCATTTATTGTGGTAGGTGGAAACATTCGTCTTCACACTTATTCATACATATTATTTTTTTGCAACCGTAACAAAAAAAAGACTGAGTGAAAGTAATGGCTGTTTGAGGCTAAAGCTGCTGCTGGATTCTTGTGCTTTTTGTTGCCTTCACATTCTTAGACTGGGCTCCAGCAGTACTCCTTCCTGGTGTTCATGGGAGTGTCCGCTGTGGTGGCGATCTTCATATTCTTTGTAGTACCTGAGACGAAGAACAAAACGTTTGTGGAAATATTTAACGAGTTCCAGTCCAATGGCAAGAGGAAGCCTTCGTATTCTGACAACCCAGGGGCAACTTTATTGTTAACGCAACAATAAAAGCTCATCTGTGTTAGTCAGAGGTGTAGAACAATGTCAGGCTCACTTTGAAATAAGATGACAGTGCCATTGTTTAAATTTGTGTATCTATGGAAACAATCATGGGCCTGTTGAAGTAGAGTTTATATGTTGGCTTCACATTATTGGTCCGACAAAATAAAAAATGATTGAAATAAGGATTGGTGGTTTATAATGAAACGTATAGACACACATATTTGTGAAGCCATTTTATCACATGTCCTCCTACTGTAATAAAATGTATATCACTTCTATTGTATGCCTGAATATTTTCTATATCACTGCTAACAATAGGCTAACTCAAGACATGACAGTCACTACCATATGAGCTAACTGTCCTAATAGATTTAAAACAAAGATTTTATTAATTTGAATCCTGCAGAATTTAAATCTCTTAAGACTTGAATAAAAATACTACTGCCAACATCTGAAAAATTTTAGTTTGACACTATGTCAGTTGCTGCCTAACTTATGTAGTTCTCTATTTACACGGTTTTAGGTCGTGACGATTTTTTTAGTATTGTTTTTTTTAGACTTATTTTCACATGGCAAGGTTTAATAACACGTACTGTAGAAAACAGGAAAGAACTCTTGCATTATGAATATATGTTGTGAGAAGCAGTGAATCTATGGTGTGGGCAATTGTCTTGTTCTGTGTTATGCTTTTCACAATTAATTAAGCTACTGAATGGTTTGCATTGTGTTTGTATAGTTACATTAGCCTAACCCAAAACCCCATGCAAATCGAAACATGTTAAGAAGAGGACTATCTGAGGAACAAGGTATATTACAGATAGACAAACATCTCGTTTAATCTACGTTTCGGGGTGCGACTGTTACTGACTTCTGTTAGACCACGCCCAAACAAAAATGGCGACCTACTAAAGAGAATACACGCGTGTTTGTTGACATTCTTTATATTTTATAAATAACTACACTGTGACATTTTAAGATAATACAATATGTCTAGAATTATAGTTAAAAATCTTCCAAATGGGGTAAGTAACCAAGTTATACGCCGAGAACGCGTGCTACTGATTTAACTAAATGCATAGTAAATTAACCATCTTACTGCTGTTGCAATGCTAACCTTACGTACTTAACTAGTTCGTTTTTAGGACTGACGTTAGTTAATTAAGTTGTTTTCTCGTGAAATTGGCATCGTGTCTGCAGATGAAAGAAGAAAGATTCCGCGGCATGTTTGCTGCCTTTGGGACTCTGACAGACTGTAGCCTGAAGTTTACCACGGATGGCAAGTTCCGAAAGTTTGGTTTTGTAGGGTTCAAGACCGAGGACGATGCGGAAAGAGCCTTGAAGTATTTCAACAAAAGTTTCGTAGACACCTCAAAAGTGACGGTAAGACAGTTAAAGTAAAACAGAATTGAGTGACAAATCTATAGTCTATGTCCTCCGCCCAACTCTATCTGTTTCACATGTTGTCAAACCCGTTTGTCCTATTATGCTTTGACCTTAATAATCTGTAAGTATCCATCGTCTTCTTATCAGGTTGAGATGTGCAAGTCCTTTGGAGACCGTGATAAAGCTAGACCCTGGAGTAAGCACACTCAAAGCTTGGGTCCGGTCCCAGGTTCATTACCGCAGGATTCAAAAGAAATCAACAAGGTAAATCCAGGGTTTTCATAATGCTTCAGACAATTACATCTCGGTAATACCACACTAGTTGGTCTGGTATGTTGTACTTTCAAGTAATTTATGTTTTAGTTTTTATTGAACCTGGAAGGTCTCATTGAGATTAAGAAACTCTTTTCAAGGGAGTCCTGGCCAAGATAGGCAGCAGCACAGAATTAAAGCAAGATATTACTAATAGACACCAAAAAACAACCATTACAAATCTTAAAAAATCTCTCTCTTTAAAAATGCATTTAAAAGCAGTCAAATCAAAACATTCTACAACATATTCCAGTCTGAGGGTGCAGAATGAATAAATGTCACTTTTCTATTGTCCGTACCTGCATTAACATGACAGCATGTAGAAGTCCTGCGACCCTAAAGATTACTGTCCAGCACTCTTCTGTGATATGTCAATACACAGCTAGAATGGGAGCAAACCAAGAATTGCCTTGTATATTAAAGTATACCAGTGTGTGTGCCTGTGGGTTACCAGGGCAGGCCATTCTACTCTGGAGTAAAGCTCAGTGTTGAGTCAAGACTTCGTAATGAATCTAAAGGAAGTATGGTATGTTATAAATCTAAGGGAAGCATAATAAGCTGTATCAATCAAATGCAGAGCCTGTGCAGAGGCATGCATTTATAAAAGATCCCCATAGTCTAACACAGGTAGAACTAGCAGCAACAAGTTTCTCTTTTACATTTAAAGAAACACGCAACTTGTATCTAAAATAGAAACTTAATATAAGCCTCAGTTGTTTCACCAAGTACTGTATTTGTGACTTAAAAGTAACAGAACAATCTATAATAATTGCCAGATGTTTATAGGAATTCATCTTCTCAATGAGCTTGCCCTCAAGAGGGACCATTGAAGGAATGCTCTGCGGTTTACTCTTGGCGTTCTCAAACAAGATGAGCTTAGCCGTATCAGCATTGAGAACAACTTTAAATTGAGTCAGGGTATTCTGGACAACATCACAGTATTCTAGACAACACAGACATTATTTTGTAGTATTTGTGGTTTTCCACATGCAGGTTATTCGTTAAACCATTCAACAGTAATAACAACATTTTCGACTGGTTTATCAGGATAAAAAAAAGAATAAGGAACTGCCTAGTGCTCTTGACCAGTTGGAAAAGGACAAGGGTTTCCAGGAGTTTGTGTCAGTGCACCAGAATCGAAGCCAAGTACCTACTTGGGCCAATGACGCCCTGCAGCCATCCGTTGGCCCTGAAACTGGGAACGAACACACTCAAGACAAGAAGAAGAAGAAGGATAAGAAGAAGGCTGCATCTGATGATTATCTCAACTTTGATTCGGACCAATCCGAAGAGGAGGAGCAAATGGAGGAAGATAAGGAGGAGGATGAGGATCAAGGTAAGTACACACATACACACCATACACATACATGATCTCTTCTAGTTAATGACTGATGCATGTGTGTGTCTGAAGCGTGTGTTGTTTTTAACAGTGTCTTCATACTTTGTTTGTGGTGGAAATCACCCTATATGAGGGGGAAGAAGTACTTTGAGCAATACAGCACAATTTCCTACGTGAAAGTAATGGTTGATTTAAACACACGCGGGGTGCTGCTTAGTCTAACTCCCAACATGCAATGGTACAGCTCACAATTTAAATACACAGGAAAGAGTGGTCAGATTCAAATTGGTCAACCAGTGAGATAACATCTTGTGGAGGAGGTTTCTTTGAAACGTAATTATCCCTTCTCTGGTCAGCTTATGGGTTCTCAAGGACTTTCCTGCTGTAGAACAATGAAACCACTGCCAGGGTAACTTACAGCTGAGCACTCACATGGCACATCACTTATCAAAGAAAGAACATTTCACACAGAGTGGTGGTTGAGAAGTGCCCCAGGAACATACACAAACTCTTAACCCTGCTACATTTCAGAACATTCTAGGTCAATGGTTTCAAATGTGTATCTCACAGTGTTTATTTTCCCATTACAAGCTGCCACAAAGCAGGCCCTGAAATCGGCACTGTCTGATATGGAGTACCTACGCTCAAAAGTAGCACACACAGAAGATACAATGGAGCAGACTGTAGAGGACGATGAGGAAGAACCTGGAGAGGGCAAGGTTGACGCCGTGCATCAGATTGACAGTGCCTATGAGAGTGGGGACAGAGACAATGCCATGAAGGCCAAAGCATCCTCCACTTCCATTGATAAGAAGAAGGTCAAGCCTGGCAAAGGCACTAAAATGGAGGTGAGGCCCTATATCCATATTTCTATTTCATATTTACTTTTTTTTTTTTGAAGTGCACTGTTTTAAGAGCCTGAGACTCAATTATTTCATTACCAACAACTGCTTTACGTAACTGTTGTGTATGTGACAAAAAAAATCTTGAATATGTTAATGGTTGGCTTTCGAAAACTGGCGTTCAGTTAAATAATCTTCACCTCCTTTATATCTATTTACCCCTTAGCCTGAGCCCATGACAGATTTCACAGTAAAACTGAGGGGAGCTCCCTTCAATGTGAAAGAGGTAAGAAGAAAAAAACATGTTTAATTTGATTCTGTATGCAAAACACTGTGGCTGATTCCTATCTGACGTCAACAGCAACAAGTGCGAGAGTTCATGACCCCTCTGAAGCCTGCGGCCATTAGAATCGGCAAGAATGAAAAAGGCGACAGAACAGGTGTGTGTGTGTGTGTGTGTGTGTGTGTGTGTGTGTGTGTGTGTGTGTGTGTGTGTGTGTGTGTGTGTGTGTGTGTGTGTGTGTGTGTGTATATGAAGATATTACATATGTGTCCGCACTATAAAGGCGTGCATGTCATATGCAGATATTTTATTTGTGAATGCACGTCTCTCTCTCTACCCCAGGTTACGTCTATGTGGATGTTCACTCTGAAGAGGAGGTAGTAAAAGCTTTGAAGAAGAATAAAGATTACATGGGTAGGTGATCCAAACCATCTGTCCATGGATTGTCGATGAGTGGAGTGAGTATTTGATTTTAGGTGGGTTTTACTTGCGGATATTCCTTTTTGTTTTTTAGGGAGTCGATACATTGAGGTGTTTCGGGTCGGAACGTGGGCTCTCGGTCGGAAGGACAAGCAGGAGAGAGACAAAAAGAACTTCGTCAGGGAGCTGAAGGAGGATGAGGAGGCGGAGGATGTCGCAGAGTCAGGACGACTGTTTATCCGGAACCTTCCTTACACTTGCACGGAGCAGGATATCAATGATCTATTTTCTAAGCACGGTGCGTTTACGTAAAGATGCGTTGCAACCACATGGCTCAATACGCACGCATTGAAATACCGTGTGCCTGCACGCGTTGAATCTGAGTTTTTGTTTTGTTTTGCAGGTGCTGTGTCTGAAGTGGTCTTTCCCATTGATAACCTAACCAAGAAGCCCAAAGGATTTGCCTTTGTCGCCTACATTATCCCAGAGAATGCTGTGACTGCCCTAGCCCAACTAGACGGACACGTATTTCAGGTAACCTCTGACCTCTAGCAAATACGAGCAGTCTTAGCATCTATAGATCAGTGGCGGAGTGTTAAAGCCGATTGATATTACAATTCCGTTGAAGTTCTTTATAGTTTTAGCAATCTCTAACTTTCAGGGTAGAATGCTGCATCTTCTTTCTTCCAACTTGAAGAAGGAGAAGCCTGAGTTGTCCGTTTCTGGTCCAGGCTCCTCCACTTATAAACGGCAGAAAGAGGCAAAGGATAAAGCTGCAAGCAGCAGGTCACTGTCTTCTCTTACACACACACACACACACACACACACACACACACACACACACACACACACACACACACACACACACATCTTTTAACTGCCCATGAGTTCAACCATCAGTTTTTTTTTTGTTATTTTTTAATCTATCTTATTTTTTTTTCTCTTCCCAACTATCTAGCTCTCACAACTGGAATAGTCTGTTCCTTGGCACTAGTGCAGTGGCAGATGCCATTGCCGAGAAATACAACACTACCAAGAGCCACGTTTTGGACGATGTAAGTTAACTCTCTGAACTATCTCCACCTCCCATGGGCCGCCTTACTTCTCCTCCTATTTCACACACAGATGTGCACAACACTCCTCTCCTTTACAACAAACCTGTGGACATGTGCATGCTTTTTAAAGATGACCTGTTATGATCTTTCATAGAAAGATTCCATTAGGATAACTAATTGAATATGGCTTGTTGGGCTCTGTGTAGCAGTCAAAAGGCAGCGTGGCCGTAAGGATGGCTCTTGGAGAGACTCAGATCGTCCAGGAGACCCGTCAGTTTTTATTGGACAACCACGTGTGTTTGGACTCTTTCAGTCAGGTATGTAAGCGCTTGTGTTTTGCTCATTTTTTAAATGTAATTACCACCGTGGAAAGGTCTTAGTTTAACACTTACTGTTTCATCCAGATTGACTCTTAAAATATGAATGCTAAATATTTATCTATATAATTTAAATATATAAGATAAATATTATATTTATCTTTCATTGATAATGTCTAAGAATGAGTTTTGTGTGTGTTTGTTTTGTGCGTACAGGCAGCAGGATCCAGGAGTACCTCTGTTATCCTGGTGAAGAATCTTCCAGCTGGTGTGATATTAACGGAGCTGGAGGCTCTGTTCTCGCCCCATGGCTCCCTGGGCAGGGTGCTGCTGCCCCCTTCTGGGCTTACGGCTATCGTAGAGTTCCTGGAGCCAACTGAGGCTAAACGGGCATTTACCAGGCTGGCCTACAGCAAGGTGTGTGTGTGTGTGTGTGTGTGTGTGTGTGTGTGTGTGTGTGTGTGTGTGTGTGTGTGTGTGTGTGTGTGTGTGTGTGTGTGTGTGTGTGTGTGTGTGTGTGTGTGTGTGTGTGTGTGTGTGTGTGTGTGTGTGTGTGTGTGTGTGTGTGTGTGTGTGTGTGTGTGTGTGTGTGTGTGTGTGTGTGTGTGTGTGTGTGTGTGTGTGTGTGTGTGTGTGTGTGTGTGTGTGTGTGTGTGTGTGTGTGTAAGAGAGAGAGAGAACCTTAACCTCATGTACTCATTTAAGTGTCTCATCTCTAGTTCCACCACATCCCTCTGTATTTGGAGTGGGCCCCTGGAGGAGTCTTCACAGCAGCCAGACCGGATGCAGGTAACCTGAATCTTTTTAAATATCCAATTTATTTTTGTTTTGGCACCAAAATTGTCCTACATATAAACTAGAACTGGTACTGTATTCACACTATTTTAAATACTTTTAAGTACGTAAGCAAAACATCTTCTTTAGATCCCAATGGCAAAACCCCGGCACCAGTAAAGGGGGAGGAGAAAACAAAAGAAGGAGAGGAGAACACAAAAGAGGAAGAGGAAGAAGATGAAGAGGAGGAAGAGGAGAGTGGGCCAGGATCCACACTTTTCATCAAGAATCTTAATTTTAGTACAACTGAAGATAAACTACTGGAGGTAGGGTGGTGGTTAAAAGCCATTCAAATAGCTTGAAGAGTATTCCATCTAAACTGATAAAGCCTCTTAAACAGATGAAATAGCTTTGTTGGTTTGTTTATTTCAGACGTTCTCCAAATGTGGCAAAGTAAAGACCTGTACGATTTCCAAGAAGAAAGATAAGACCGGTATGCTATAAACATAATTCGTAGTACCATCGTTTTTAACGGACATTGGGTATTGATGGATTGAACTAACAGTCTCTCTTTTTTTGTCTTGATTTTTTTTGTAGGCAAGCAGTTGTCCATGGGTTACGGCTTTGTCCAATATCAGACTGCGGAGGAAGCACAGAAGGCCATGAAGCAGTTACAGGTACCACAAGCAAATCCTCTACACACAATTAGTTCTCACCTCTCTCTACAAGTATAAAGATAGTAAATCTATAGTCATGGTTCGACCTATACCGCCTAAGACTAATCCAAATCCGAACACTGTCTACAACTAATCCAAATCCGACCTATACTGATGCCATACATCCAAGTCTGATACATACCTTTACCCTTACTTATGTACTTAGATCTCACTTTACACATGTATAATGCTCTTGAATAAATATTATACATGTATATTGTATATTTATAATATAGAATATATCCCTTAGCCCTTATTGTCTCATTTATTTATTTATTCTGATATGTTTTTGTTTATAGTAGTTTTTGCTGACAAAGTTGTTTTGTAATATTATTATTATTATTATTTTTATCTTTGGTGGGGCTGAGGAGCTGACCTGACTCTTGTCCAGCACACTTCATTGTATTGTTGACTCTGTGTCAACCTACACACGACTAATAATCAAACTAAACCAAGACTAATCCAAACCCGGTTGTCTTTTCGCTGCCATGTTTTCTCTCCCACCTCCACCGTAGCACTGCAAAGTGGATGATCACCAGCTGGAGCTGAAAGTGTCTGTGAAAGCCACCAGGTGAGTGTTGCCAAGCCAAGCGTCCATCGAAGTCCAACGCCAGCCTAGAAGAGGTCCCTGTGTCTGTCTCTTGTTAAGGCTTTGTGTCCCTCTCTCCAGAACGGCAGGGGTGTCTCGTAAGAAGCAGGCGGATAAGAAGCAAACCGGCACAAAGATCCTTGTGCGCAACGTTCCCTTCCAGGCCACAGTCAGGGAGATCCGAGAACTCTTCAGGTCCGTAAACATGATGTCATATTACGTTACAGCCTTGGCGTGTTTTATCCAAAGTGTTTTAAGGAGGGAAGTTGTGGAATATTAACTCGGGTTGATATGATGATGATGATGATGATGATAGTGATAATAATTCTGATGATGAAGGTAACCAAATATGCTGTTGTGTCTGCAGTACGTTTTTAAGTGTTACATTACAGCCTTGGCGTGCGTGTGTTTTATCCAAAGTGTTTTAAGGAGTGAAGTTGTGGAATTTTAACTCAGGTTGATATGATGATGATTATAATTATGATGATAAAGGTAACAAAACAGGGTGTTGTGTCTGCAGTACGTTTGGAGAGCTAAAAACAGTTCGCCTGCCAAAGAAGGCGGCTTCTTCTGGTTCTGGGAACCACAGAGGATTCGGATTCATTGACTTCATCACCAAACAAGATGCCAAGGTAAGTCTAATTTTGTGAAGATTTGTTTGTCTTTCTCCAAATAACGATTGTAGCAGGGCGCCATATAATATCGCGCCATTGATGATTACCAAGTGTTCTGTCTGTTTGTCCAATCTATATTTTATAGCCCTTTTTCTCGTCTTTACCACGGGAGCCAATATTTCGGGAGCGCAGTGTCACTAAGTGTTCTGTATGTCATCTGTAGAAAGCATTTGCTGCGCTGTGCCACAGCACTCATCTCTTCGGAAGACGCTTGGTGCTAGAGTGGGCTGACGCTGAGGATACCGTGGAGACACTCAGACGAAAAACAGCCGAACATTTCCATGGTACAACACCCACCATCTCACACTCAAGTTGTACTTTGTTCATGGCAATTTTTACATTCTTTGCTTTTTCTTTTTCTTTGTAATAGATGCTCCTAAGAAGAAGCGACAGACTGAGATTATGGAGGGAATTATGGAGACAATGGAGGTCGGAGGCTCTGTCGGAGACTGATTTAACTGACCCTGTTCTCCAATAGCCGTGTGAAGCGTTGAATAGAAAGATGGATCCCAACCAGAACTTGTGACACAGGATCAAGGCTGTGGCAGAATCTTTAAACAGTCGTTAATTGGAACACTGATACATTCTCACCATTTCTTCCACTTGTGATTAACTTGTGTAACAGATGTTTGGCTGTGTTAAAATAGTTGTGAGCTGCAAGAAAGATATAATTTATGAGAGAACATGGATCATGGTGCTCTGTAATGTAAATACATAATAAAGTGGATTTTTAAATAAATATTTTGTTTGCGTAATTGTCGTCAATCTTATTTTGAAAACACGTGCGTGTGTGTCTTAGTCATATGACTTTTTGCAATCACGTGACTCAAGAGATTCAACATGGCGTCTATCCACAGTCGGACGTCAACAGCAGGGTTATGGATCATTTTACATGTAGTGTACTTTTTGAGGACATCTTTTGGAGCTGATATCCACTCAGCAGTTATTGATAAGCAAACTGGCCAATTGTCTCTGATTGAGGGATACCAAATTGATAATGTTGCTTGGGCAAACTTTACTGATGACATAGACAATTCTGGGTGAGTGAATCATGCCATAACATACGACTCAGAAAAATATCCAATTCAAAGAATGCTACATTTTCCTTGCTAACGTTAGAATTGGGTAAGGCATGTCGTAGTGTAGGCTAGCAGGGAGTAACATATTTGGTATCCAAATTACACTGAACTGACTGCTACTTCAACATAACTGTGATTGTATATGTGATTAGGGTTAATCTATGCAGCTTTATGATCATCATATTTAATCATCGTTTCAGCTGGGCTTTTCTGGAAGTGACAACCAGCAGCAGTTATAATGATAGTATCCAAGCGTATGCAGCTGGGGCAGTGGAGGCTGCAGTTACCTCCCAGGTAGACAAATGAACTCAGTCAAGCTTTTAACCTCAAATCTTTGCAGCTTTTGTTTTCTGGAACCTCTGAATTATTAATAATAGATCTTTTGTGTCTTTGCTTAGCTCATCTATAAGCACTGGATGAACACACTGATGGGCTACTGTGGGCCTTTCACGTTTGAGTCAGCTTACTGCAATCGTCTAAAGGGTTACATTGTCGACAATCTCCAGTGGATCAGGCAACAAATAAAAGAGAAGCCCGACTCTCCCTACTGGCACCAGGTATTTTACTTGAAGTTCAGTAATTCCACAAATTGTTGTTGTTGTAATTCTTTGAATTGTGTCAAGCAAGCATGCGTGCAATGTGTAGGTGCATCTGGCTCTGCTGCAGCTGAAAGGCTTAGAGGACAGTTATGACGACCAGCTGTCATTTCCCAGAGGCCCTTTCTCTCTGAACCCCTTCGGCTTCCTGTAAGAGATTTTGTTTTAGTCCTCAAGCCAGATCCAACATTCTTCCTTTTTTGTTCTCAATATTTGCTCCGATAATTTCTCTCGCACGTCCATTAACCCACTGGAGTACTCTTTCTGGATACAGACTTTTTCAGATAGGTGGGGATCTTGAGGACCTGGAGTCGGCACTAAACAAATCCAGCCAAACACGACCTCTGGGGTCTGGGTCTTGCTCTGCCTTGATCAAGCTGTTGCCTGGCAACAAGGAGCTGTTAGTGTCGCATGACACCTGGAACACTTACCAATCCATGTTACGCATCATGAAGAAATATAACTTTGCCTTCCAACTTTCTGCCACAGGTATCTAGTCCTCTTCTTGAAAAGAGTTGTCTTAGAAAACAATCTGATCTTTTGGCATTGAAGCACAAACTCAGTACAGTTATTAACAATAAAGCTGCCGTTTCTAAATGTAGTGGTTTTTCAGAGAGCAATAAGATTCCTGGGGGAATCCAGGCATTTTCCTCCTACCCTGGATCTATCTTCTCCGGTGATGACTTCTACATCCTAAGTAGTGGACTGGTGAGTTATATGCATGTGGGGAGGCGGCTGTGTTCTGATTCATAGTCCATACAGTAAAAATTACATTCTTGGAAAACTAGAATTGAATGAAAGCAGAATTTTGGAAATTTCCACTTCTGAGGTGCAGCATTAATATCCTAGTTCTAGACAGTGTATGCCAATAGGGCAATCAGAGTATGTAGGGGAATGGGTAATTAGACTCCCGGCTACATTTCTACAGTACCTCCACAGGTTACCTTGGAAACCACCATTGGCAACAGTAATCCTGCGCTTTGGAAGTTTGTGCAACCAACTGGTGCAGTGATGGAGTGGCTGAGGAACATTGTTGCTAATCGTCTGGCTTCAACTGGCAAGGAGTGGGCAGACATATTTAGCAAGTTCAACAGTGGGACGTAAGTGGGACGAAAATAATAACTAAAATACTGTTTCTTGCATACAATTTGTATTCTCTCTGTCCACGCACTCCTTGCAGGATAAAATGTTCTAGGTAAGAGGAGGACTAAAGTAGACTAGAGCAGTTGAGCACGGCACAATGAGCAGTCAGCATAACGGTGGACTGTATTTGTAAGATAAGCTGGTCAGCTGGGGTTTTATTTTTTAAGTGTTACTTAGTCAGACCTTTGGAATTAACAGCGATGATCACTTGATGTGGAATCACAAGTCAAAGGTTAGTTTGATTGTGTACTCTGAGCTGATAACGTCAGTGTGCCTCTCCCAACAGGTACAACAACCAGTGGATGATAGTTGACTATAAGCACTTCACCCCAGGGAAGACAGATATTAAAGATGCGCTCTTAACTGTGCTGGAGCAGATTCCGTATGTTACATTACTTCCACTTACAGTAGACTGCATAACACCGACCTTAATGATACACTTCAACTGTTTAATAATTCCCCCGTGTCTATAAGAATGACCTTTGCTGTCTCTCTCGCTGCTGCAGGGGACTTGTAATTTATAAGGATAAAACTCAGGAGTTGCTGGAAAAAGGCTACTGGGCAAGTTACAACATTCCGTAAGTCCATTGGGCTATTATGCTATTGATAATTTTCTTCACCTTTGTTTTACTCTCATTATATACATTTTGTAAGTGTGGTCATTGATTTGTTTTCCAGACAAAAGTTGATTATTATGATGTGTGTAGTTTGCTTTAATATCCCCTCACATGTATGTATAGGTACTATGAGGAAGTGTTCAATGCCAGTGGCTGCTTGGAGTTGGTTGAGAAGTTTGGTTCATGGTTTACCTTGGACCAAAACCCCCGAGCACAGATCTTCAGACGGAATCAGACAGCAGTGACAGACTTAGATTCCATGGTTCGCCTGATGAGGTGAGCTGACCTTACCAGAGACTCCACAGACCTCTGTGGCAAAGATGGAGAGGAGTGATACCTTAGCTCCAGGGACCTCCGCCATCTGCACTTAAGATGGTTGATAGATTTTAGGTCCGTCACAAGTTGTACATTTTCTGACATCCCTCTGCTTGAATATGGTTGGCGGCCACTTTTAGGTACAATAACTTTAAAGAGGACCCGTTGTCTCGGTGTGAAGGCTGCAATCCAGTGGCCAATGGGGAAAACGCAATCTCCGCCCGGTCGGACCTCAATCCTGCTAATGGGACATACCCATTTGGTGCCCTGAAACAGAGACCACATGGGGGAACAGACATGAAGGTCTGTCATTCGCTTACTTTCAGACCAGGTGATGTTGTTCCACACCGACCCCTTAACATGTCACTAATTTGTTAGGGACCTCTTTGTATTTGTACAATTGCAGATGACATCATATGGAATGTTCAGTGACTTTGGAATGCTGGCAGTCAACGGGCCCACCTGGGATCAGGTGCCACCATTCCAGTGGAGTTCCTCTCCTTACAAAGACACAGTACACATGGGTCACCCTGATACCTGGGCCTTCAAACCCATACACGTCTCTTGGTCCACCTAACAACACTGCAATCACCTACCAGGGGACATTCAGACTTGTCCTTGGATCCAACTATGCTGTAAGCAATTTTAGAAATGGAAATTATACTTTAATTGGCTGAGATATGAGAGAAATTCATAGTTCAATGGACTTTTACATGTTCTCAGTGCAGTGGCATTAAAAAGTTTTGTGTCTATTATTTACTCGAAGAACTTGATGTTTGTGTATGTTGAATAAAAAATTAACTTGTGATGACATACTTTCTAGTTTATTGGAATGTGGGAAAACAATTCACCTATGATAACGATGAATATTCTTAGAAACACGAAGTCATTTTAGCTAGATCTTAATAACTTTGCCCTGAGGCCATTTGGACTCTCGTTATCTGTGTTGTGCAAGTGCTCCTAATCTAATTATACGTCATACGTCGAAAACCAATGATGGCGAAGAATAGTTTTTCAACCAATCAAAGCAGAATTAGGAAGTGAGTAAGGGTTACTAGTGACAGCTGTGCGCTGCGACGGGGTGATCTATACTTCCAACTCTGTTGATAACTTCTTGCACTTAGTTCTTACCATAAAAGTGCATACATTCAGCAAATAATCTCCAAGCAAGAAACAACCAAACCCGCTAGCTGCATGCTCAAGTTGGCAACGTACTCATTACAAACTCCAGGATATGTAACGTTTGCTAACGTAGGCTAATGCAGTCTGGTTGATCATAATTTACGTTAAAAACGTAAGTAACATTGTTTTAATAGGGTAAGTCTTTTTCAGACGGTTTGGCTGTGAACAAAGCTGCTCATCAGGGCTGTTCCAACTGAGTGTGGTTGAGACCCGAAACTACGTCTAGCTTATCATAATGTGGTGAAGCTTTCTCTGATAACAAACAAAATTCAAACCTATGCTTAATTAAACTGATCCTGGTGATGGAAGTCAGGTAGATTATGCTGTTCCATCACCATGGCGTACTGTTAAGTTGTTGCGCTCTTTATGTGTGCAGACGTTATGTGATGGGTTTTTGGCACCCTATGAAGAACCTCAAAGACTACGTTTCCCAGCATCCTCCAGGAGTGACCTTTTTTCTGTGCCTTCTTATCCTGGCCCTCTCGTTCATCTGTCTCGGCACTTATGTCAATTCACAGAGCCTGCCCAACCCAGACAATGTCAAGGTTAGCATCACAACCCATGTACATATTTGCAGGTCTTTAAGGTAACGTTAGAGACCCTACCTCGAGATGCAGTGAGTTTTTTTTGCTCTGGAGTTTCATGATCTGCCTTAGCAAGTTTCCATCTCCATCCTCTCATGATCTGTAAAATTAAATATATGTTGGTTAATAAAATGTTCAATAAACAAACGTGTCTGCTTTAAGGACTGGAACCACCTCCTGTTGTCTTTGTCCCGTTTCCATCTGTGTATGACTGCGAATGCATCATCCACCGAGGCCACACCAGCGGTAGAGCAGAGGACCGATGAAACACCGTCCACTAATGTCTCCAAGGGCCCTCTTTCTCGAACTAACCTGTATCTGAAGGTGCCGCTAAAAGTGACATACAGCTCAGCCAGCCAATCTCTGATAGGCATGGGCTTATGCACCACTCTGAATGCCAGTCAGTTGGGTCTGATTGGTAAGTGCCGCTGTATATTGCAAGAAGGGTTCAGCGGGTGTGCATGTAGATTTTCTTTAGCTCGAATTTCTTAGTTTTAACTTTTGTTTAGCAAGTATTTCAATTCAGACTGCTTGTTATTATATTTGATTAGATGGTGAAACAGGTTTGACAGACTTTTCCTGACTGTTAATGTACTTTTCCCCAGGTTATGAGGCTGTGAATATGACGGTCCATTTAATCCCTCAGAACACTGGGAAGAACACTTTCACCTGCCTCAGCATCAGTGCGCCCACACTAATTTTGCCTGTGACACCGTAAGTGATTCAAATGTAAACATGTCATGCATCTGTTTTTTTTGTGTGTGCAAAACTCTAAATGCGACTGCATTCATTTAACATGTGTTTGTTTGTATGTGTGTGTGTGGTCACAGACATCCTCCAGAATGTCCGGCCCATGACAATATGATTTCACATGTTCAAGTCGTACCAAAGATCCAGTTATCTACTGGATCAAAACCTTGCTTCAGTCTACAGTCCACCTATGACCCAACACTAACTGAAATGTTGACACGGGTACTGAACATTTGCCACTACTTCTTCTCACTTTTCTCCCACACAAGCACACACTAATTTGGCTACTTTTGTTTGCAGGAGCAACTTGGTGTGGCAGGGGGGCACTTGTTAGAAGTCGGAGTGTGTCTCATAGCTGTGTGTGTTCTGCTCTGCCTCTCTGTAATTTTAACACACTCACATACATCTCGCTACCAAGGGAATGGATTGGATGTACACAGGGTAAGACTTCATTATAACTTGAATCATTCAAAGATAAACCTTTTTTTTTTGTCATTTTATTTTAGTCATTTTTCTATGTACATTACTTGGTGAATTAGTGTTAAAACGAAATGTATTTGTCTCATTGAATGTGTGGTTAATTTATAACCGTGTTGTCAAACTTTGGTTTAATCATAGGAACCCCTTTTAGATTCCTGAACCTCTCACTCCCCCCCCCCCCCCCCCCCCCCCCCCCCCCCACCCCCCACCATCCATAAAACAAGCAGCAAGTTGGAAAGGAAACAGGCAGATGGGTGTACTTTGGAAGAAAAGAAGAAACAACACTGATGGACTAATTTGTATGATTGAATCAAGACATGCAAGGCTTATGATTTTAAAGGACTGTTTTCATGGTCGTGATTTAAGGGATTGGCATTTAACAGAGCAGCTCATTCCAGTTGGAACCTGCTGTTCTCAAGCAGGAATGTTTTTTGTAAACGTTGGGTAGAGACTCTGGGATCAAGTTGCCTGTTACCAGTATTTTATTGACGAATCAAAAGGATTGTCCTACTCTGGGAGTTGTTTTGTTATAATTGTAGAATGATAAAAGTTGTCATGTCATTGACTACATGCTCAGAAATCGGATACCCGATTGAAAGGAGCCAAGGAGTGCCTAACATTCTGATATTTTAACGCCATCGTTCAGCTGCAGTAGCTGAGTAAATTTACCTATGTTGTACTAGTGACTATTCTTATGGTCATTCATTCATCCATCCATACCATGCAATGTGTAATAATGTGTACACTTGTGTGTGGTATAAAGGTTTGCAAAAAATATAATTTCACTCCCCTGTGTGCAGAGTAACTAAGCTACGTTGTGGTGAAGTGTTAAACTCGGTAATGCAAATCGATTAATCAAGTATCCTATTGGATGCACGGGATGGCATTCGAGGTATCCCTCACCACGCTCGCGGGTAGGGGCGGGTAGAGGAAAGCGAGGAGAAACTTGTTGGTTTTCGTGGCCTACTATACGGCGGGTTGTGGATGATGTTTTACTAGAGGAAATGTGAAATTGCTATTTAGAAATCGTGGAAATGATTGTTTGGACCCTGTGGGCGTCACTCTGAAGTAGCTTACTTGAGAAAAGGTTTGTAAAATGTCACGTTAGTACTTATTATTTGAATGTGTTCATGTGTTTTATGCTACTTGCAGAGCTAGCTTAGTAGCTAGCTTGCTAATGTACAAAAATAGACTAAATAACCGCGTCACTCAGTTGTTTTTTAGATCGCTACCTACCGAGCATAAGCTATCAAAAACGCTGTAGCTAGCCAAATGGCATTTATCACCGTGTAGAAATGGCTATCTTGTTAGCAAAAGGCGTCAAAACAATGTATTTTTTGAGTCACGTTAGTGTCAAATTGTAGCTAATGGGTGTTGTAAAAACTACGTTACATGGTTGTGTAATATTATTCAGATTTTGGCTTAACGTGAAGATGATGGCAAGGGCTAATGTTAACTGGCATAGGCTTTAGCGACAAAGCGTGAAATGGTATTGCCATAATGGGTCCTCGACTGATTCGGTTGATGTGAACGTTAAATTCGACTAAGTCAGAACGAACATGGCTCAGTCCCTGGAAGGCTTCTCTTGACTCGGGGCTTGATAGGTTACAATTGACCGTTAGCTGAATAACCACTTTACTGTCAACGTCCATTTAAAAGCACAATAGTCGGCTTTGATGCTGGAAGAAAGATACCTCTGATCTACGATAGCTCCATAAAACACTAGTGTTTGTACCATCGAGGCCTCTCCACGTGAGAATCGTTGAAAGTAAGTGTGACCTCATTTTGGTCTGGCTAGGCTGCAGGTTGTGGGTTTAGTGGTTAATCAGAGAAATGTATGTAGAATTGAGAAATTACCCTGACAGATTCACTATGTTATCTATCTTAGGCTCTTTTCTACATACTGGTATGTTTCCTTGGGCCTGTGGTGCTGCTTAGACATCGAGTATGTATTTACTAATTGTGTCCTCAATTTGCTTTTACCATTTGGTCCTTGAAAAACTCTCTCTTCAGGTTCTTAAAGAAAATAATTTGACAGGACAGAGAAATCGTCAAGGGAGAGCGTGAAATTGTAGTGAGGTGATGGCATACTCCAACTATAGCAGCCTGAACAGGGCTCAGCTCACCTTTGAGTACCTGCACACTAACTCGTAAGTACAGACCTGTGCTAATATACATAGTTTCTTTTGGAATATGTAGCCTATCATTGCCAGTGTGAGGTTTACAGTCTACATAACTAATAGAAAGGGGACTTTACTATGAGTTATGCTATACTAAACTAACTTGCACGGATACATTGAATATACAAATATTCATGGTTGTCAAACTCGCATTAATAATAAGTTAACATGACGATAATCCAAAAGGACTACCATAAACAATATTTACCCAGGGAAATGAGATATGATTAAGGAGTAGTCTGGAGTGAGTCTTAACTCACTTTTTAGCCTTATTGCTTTCTATGATGTTGTGATTTTAGCATTCAAACAACAGACGTACGCTTTAAAAAGCTTCATTTTAGTTGTGCTGTATTGTTTTTTTTGCCCTGACCGGCTTAGTCTGGGAATACCAGCTCTCCAAGTGTTGCCTAAGTGGGATGGCGAATACAGAGAGAGTCTTTATTATGGCCGTCGGTGTTCCTCTAATCACAGTGTTGGGTACACAACCTCATTCAGACTACAAAATAAATAGAACATATTTAGTGTATGCAGCACAGCCCATGCAAGTTCCCAAAATAGAGAGCAATTTACACGAGCCTATTCTACAGACTTCCCGCTTGACACCTATGTTGGCAACGCTCATGCGACCTTTATTTTCTGTCACAGCTCTTCCATTCCGAACCTGTATGACCACATTAAGGAACTTTACTTAGTGTGTCAAATGGTTTTGACTGTTTACTCTCATTTTTATTTTTTGTTCCAGTACTACCCATGAGTTCCTGTTTGGAGCTTTGGCTGAGCTTGTGGACAATTCAAGGTATCCAAAATGAATGCTGTTATGTGTCGGGTCATGGGGCTTAGACAAAATTAAGGTGCTTGTTCTATTCAGTTGGCCCCTTTTTTATTCTTTGTAATTGTGCGCTATAGTGCTGTGAATAATTAGCAAATATTGGACTGAAAAGTTCTGTTGTTTTGTCTGCAGAGATGCGAATGCTACACGGATAGACATCTACACAGGTACAGACGAGACCCATGTTCCTAGGCCTTCTATTGAATGTGAACTGTAGCACATACACATAAGCTGCTCTACTGTACACTTAACGTGCCTTACTTTCTATTCTGGGTGACAGAGAAGCGACCGGAGCTGCGTGGAGGTTACATGCTCTGTTTCCTAGACGATGGGACAGGAATGGACCCTAGTGAGTGCCACCTGGGACTGCCCCCCCCCACACACACACACACACACACACACACTGTTAAACTCGGCACAACGCTAATCAATAACAGGGACAGACTCATTACGTGCATGCTAATCTTTCTTCTCCTCTGTCTTATCTTTTAGACGAGGCGACACATGTCATCCAGTTTGGAAAGTCTAGTAAGAGGACCCCCGAGTCCACTCACATTGGCCAGTATGGCAACGGACTCAAATCGTACGTACCTAGTCAACCACTACACTTAACTACACCCAAACCCTCCTGATTCGGCTTTGTCTAATGATTGACACACTGAACGGTGTGTTTGTGTGTGAAGTGGCTCCATGCGTATTGGGAAGGACTTTATCCTCTTCACCAAGAAGGACAACACCCTCACCTGCCTGTTCTTGTCCAGAACGTTCCATGAAGAGGAGGGCCTGGATGAGGTCAGAGACTACACACTGGGCTAGAACATGAGCAGCTCTCCTTGAGCCTCTAAAGAAAACTGTTTAACATGGTGCTCACAAATACAAGTGACCCTGTGGATGTCTGGAAGTGGTCAATTCTGGTGGGATTCCACCTTTCTTGTATATTACGCCTGTAGTCAGACCACGATCTTTATCCTCTGTCAGGTGATCGTGCCTCTTCCCACCTGGGACCTGAACACCAGGGAGCCGTTGACAACAGACCCCGAGAAGTACGCCATCGAGACAGAGCTGATCTACAAGTACTCTCCTTTTAAGAACGAACAGCAACTCATGGACCAGTTCAAAAAGATCGAGGGCAGCAATGGTAAGAATGAGACGCCGTGGCACTCGCGGGGTTGGAGGTGAGTTTCCTTCTGTCGTCCGACCTGACGCTATGCCTCTCTGTCGTGAAGGCACTCTGGTAATCATCTATAACCTGAAGCTGATGGACACCAGGGAACCAGAGCTGGACGTTGAGACAGACCACCAGGACATCCTCATGGCTGGAACGGCGACGGAGGGAGTGTGAGTATCCGTCTGTGATGCGTCTCGTCTTGGACTTTGTGCTACGTCGTCGGATCGTGGACCTGTTAACCGTGCACATTTCGTTTGGTACGTGTCGTGGCATAAGAGCAAGTGTCTCCGCCGCCTGTTTGAGCTGTGAGGTAATTTCCTGCTCCACAGGAAGCCAGAGAAGAGGTCCTTCAGGGCATATGCTGCTGTGTTGTACATCGACCCCCGGATGAGGATCTTTATCCAGGGACATAAAGTCCGGACCAAGAGGCTGTCCTGCTGTCTGTACAAACCAAGGTCAGGAAGCCCCTCACGCAAACCAAACACTCCCATGTCAGACCATCAAATCAATATACCACAGTCTGTAGGCACACTATGACCGTTTGCCAATGTGTTTGTTTTTGTGTGTGCGTGCGCGTCAATAGGGTTTATAAATATTCATCAACTCGCTTCAAAACCCGCGCTGAGCAAGAAGTAAAGAAGGCCGATCACCTAGCCAAGATTGGTAAGAGGATTAGATCCACCTGATCATTTATCCGTCCACTTTGACCTGTTAGTTGGCTGACTGTGTGTGTGTGTGTGTGTGTGTGTGTGTTCCAGCGGAGGAGAAGGCCCGCGAAGCCGAGAGTAAAAGCCTTGCGTTGGAAGCCAAGTTAGGAGACGACCTGTCTAAAGAAGCACGGGTAAGAATACTGTTTCCCCATCAACGGCTCTGCTAATGCATGTCCCAAGTGTGTTTACTCATTCATACACTCCCATTTTCTCCCAGGCTATGTTGAGAAAGGCTCAGGAGTCTGCTATGATGCTTCGTCGAGATGCCGACATGAAAAAGAAGATCCAGGAGACCAAGCAGAAGTTAGTCCCTAGCTATCATAGCAGCATTCTTTTCAGATAGTGTTCCTTGCCAGTTGACTAGAAACCTTGGCTTTGGCATTGAGACGAGATACCAACAATGGTGTTTTGCTGACACTGTCCGACTCTCCCTGTCCTCCGCCCTCGCAGAGCGTTGAAGGAGCCCAAGGAGCTGGGTTTTATCTTCGGGGTTAACATCGAGCAGAGGGACCTGGACGGCATGTTTGTGTACAACTGCTCTCGACTCATCAAAATGTATGAGAAGACGGGACCCCAGCTGGAGGGAGGCATGTGAGTAACACACACACACACACACACACACACCTTTACTCCCTCTCACTGCACACACACACACACACACACACAAACTCACTCCCTTTCACTGCACATAAAAACACACACACACACACACACACACACACACAGGATAGATGACATACACCGACTGGAGACCTGTTTTAAATGTTGGTGCGCGTGTTTCAGGGCGTGTGGAGGAGTGGTAGGGGTGGTTGATGTCCCCTACCTGGTTCTAGAGCCCACTCACAACAAGCAGGACTTTGCTGATGCTAAAGAGTACCGGCATCTCCTGAAGGCCATGGGGGAGCACCTAGCTCAGTACTGGAAGGACAGCAACATCGGTGAGTCCTTAAACGAAGCCAGCAAAATTCCCCCATCGTGGTAACATATGGATAAGGACATGCATTGTGTGGGGGTCATTGTTTGACGTGGGTCATGGTTTTTCAGCTCAGAAGGGCATAGTGAAGTTCTGGGATGAGTTTGGCTACCTGTCAGCCAGCTGGTCTGCACCCCCCTCCACTGAACAGAGGTTCAAGAGGCGCCGTGCGATGGAGATCCCTCTCACTATACAATGTGGTAGGCCACACACACACACACACACACACACACACACACACACACACACATACTATCGTCCTCGGTTTAACTCATTCCCTTGAAACACGCCTACCGTCATCCACTCACTGTGGCTACCTCTGCTTTGTCCCTCTCTCTAGATAAGTGTCTAAAGTGGCGAACTCTACCGTTCCAGATGGATGCTGTAGATAAACGTTACCCTGACAGCTGGGTGTGTCTGATGAACCCAGACAGTACACAGGACAGGTACACACACACACACACACACACACACACACACACACACACACACACGTACGTCTAGTCTGTGGGTGCTTTGACAATGGGCAGCTTTATATACAGTGTTGCAGAGCTGGGCCAGTTTGCGTAAGCGTCCAACTTATTTATTACTAATAGGCCTAATAGGTTTATTTCATATGTGATTTGATATCACAATTGTAATGCTTTTCTGTGTGTGTGTGTGTGTGTGTGTGTGTGTGTGTGTGTGTGTGTGTGTGTGTGTGTGTGTGTGTGTGTGTGTGTGTGTGTGTGTGTGTGTGTGTGTGTGTGTGTGTGTGTGTGTGTGTGTGTGTGTGTGTCTGGCTGGCATGGTGTATTTCCGGTCGTTTCTAGATGTGACGCTGCAGAGCAGAAGCAGAACCTGCCGTGCGGCGTCCTCAGAAAGGACAAGCAGTCTGCTGAGGACAAACAGAAGGAGCTGGCTGACAAGATCAAACAGCAGCAGGAGAAACTCCAAGCCCTGCAGGTAGCTATGTGTTCATCCACATTAACACACAAACACATTATGTACTTCAGCCACATTAACACACACACACACACACACTATGTACTTCAGCCACATTAACACACACACGCTATGTACTTCATCCACATTAACACACACACACACACACACACACGCTATGTACTTTATCCACATTAACACACACACACACGCTATGTACTTCATCCACATTAACACACACGCTATGTACTTCATCCACATTAACACACACGCTATGTACTTCATCCACATTAACACACACACACACACACGCTATGTACTTCATCCACATTAACACACACACACGCTATGTACTTCATCCACATTAACACACACACACGCTATGTACTTCATCCACATTAACACACACACACGCTATGTACTTCATCCACATTAACACACACACACGTTATGTACTTCAGCCACATTAACACACACACACACACACACACACACTCGTTCATCAGCACTGCTTGATTCTGGCTGATAAAAGTGAAAAGTGTGTGCGAGTCGAGATTTAACATCCATGCTTGTTTTCTCTCCCGACGTCAGAAAACGACCACCATCAAGTCTGCAGCGGATCTAAAGAAGTTACCGTTTGAAGTCAGCATGAAACCGACTACAGATACCCCTCAGGTACAAGCGACAGTCCTGATATGCCCATCAAAATCCAGAGGACCAGCATATTTTCCTTTCAAATGTTACTTTCTGAACATTGTCACCCTCTTGACCCACGAAGGGTTAACCTCTTCTAACTGTCCCTCCAGGCGACCAGATCCTCAGAGCGGACGTTGACCCGCCCCCGCTCCCCCCCCCTCCCAGCTCACCTGAAAAATGCCCCCAACGTCCCGCCAGTGGCCAACCGCAAACCGGTCGGCTCCCCCCGCCCCACCAGGTCCCCTGCCCCCCCGGCCCCGGCTCCCAAAGTGGAACCATCCAGGGGCCGTGCTGCAGCCAAGCCTTCTCCCTCGGCCAAGTCCTCCCCCAAAATGGCCGCCAAAACACCCCCACCCAGTCGCTCCTCTCGGGTACGTTAACATCTGTGTGCCTTTTATTATTATTTTTTTAAGTATTCCGGTTAATTCCATAATTTGATTCCATTCAGTGGCTCTGGCGTCTTGCTGTGTTTCAGTGTTGTACAGTGATGTGTTTCCTGTGATGTGTTTCCTGTTTGCAATGTGATGGCTGGGATGTTCTTGAGCAGACCAAGAAAATGACGCAGCTTCCTGTTTTGGGGATAACCCATATATTATAGTCAGACACCAATTTACACATGCTGACCGTCACAAGGGTTAATGCGTTTTTCCACAGACACCAGCCAAAACTTTGTCGACCAAACAAACAACCACTGCTAACCAACGAAAGAGAGCAATCGAGAAAGAAGAGAGCGAGGAGGAGGAGGAGGAGGAGGATGAAGAGGAGGAGGAGGAGGAGGAGGAGGAAGATGAGGAAGAGGAGGGTGACAGTGAGAAGGAGAGTGAGGAAGAAGAACCGCAGACCAAGAAGTCCAAGATGGCTGCATCCGCGGCTAACCGTGGGAAAGCTACCGAGAAGGCCGCACCGCCCAAACGGGGCAAGGTGGCCGAGGTATGAGCACACACACACACACACACACACACACACACACACACACACACACACACACACACATGCACGCTGCACTTCAGCCCCTGATACTCGCGTTATTTACCGGTAAGCCCAGTTAAACCCAAGGCAGTGAATTTCACTAGAAAGGCGCCTTGAGAGCTCTCCTCCACAGAGCTTGGGGCAAAGGCGTTGAGATGAGGAGTGCCTTGAGCCTCTGTGCTGTTGACCCCACAGGTTGCCACTTCCCCAGCCATCTCCAAAATGCCCCCGTCTGAGAAGAAACCCACGGCAACAACGTCCGCTTTCACCATTCCCAAAGTCACTCCCTCTCCACAGTCTGGTAGTAAGGCCAAGGTACAGAGGAGCTGAACCCTTTCTCTCTGCTAGACTAGTGGCTTGATCCTCTGTGGTCTTCGTCCTCTCTCTTAATTGCTTTCAAGACGGCATGGCTGATTACTTTCCCAGCGCTATCAACTAGCATATTTACCTCAGTGCATGGAGTACCCTGCTTTTCACTAACTTGACTCAACAGGGAATCGGTCTTTTCGGTTCTCCTTCTTTCTTTGAATGGGAGCGGGTCCAGAACTCATGTAACACACTCTTTCTTGGTTACCGTATCGTCTACTAATTCTCTTTATGTTGGTGCTGGGTTCTTTCCCTATCCCGCTCCTTACTGACTGACTCTGAGACGTGGGGTGGATGTGTGTGCTAAAGTTGTGCCAGATTGGCTTGTGTTTTTACTGACCATCGCGTCTATTTGGTGTGTGTTTAGTCTGACAGTGCCTCAGAGGAGGATCCAGAGCGAGATTCCAAGAATGCTCTGAAAGGTGAGACCTAGTCGATTGGTCATTTTTTTTGGTGTGACAAAAACGGAATATCGATAGTTAGATGTATGATCCCGTTCTCTTTTATAACATTTCGAATGTGTCGCCCCTCTGTTTTAGACAAAGGTTTGCTGGTGGAGGTTCGTGTGAATAAGGAGTGGTTTACAGGCAAAGTTGTTGCTGTGGAGAGCAATAAGCAAAGTGTTCGTTGGAAGGTGAAGTTTGACTACGTGCCCAGATCTACCCCGAAGGACCGCTGGTACTGTCTCTCTCTCTCTCTCTCTTTCTACGATCAGGACCAATCCATCAGTGAGGGATCCCTGGCGTCAGCCCTGACTCTCTTGTGTTTCTGTGCTCACAGGGTTTTCAAGGGCAGTGATGAGGTCCGCCTGATGCGGGCCCCGTCCCCGATCTCTCAGACCCCTGACACACAGCAGGAGACGGAGAAGGGGCCCTCCCCTATGGAGCCAGACACCACCCAACCAGGAACCAGTCGAGAGGTGACCGAGAGCCTGGTCACCATGATGAGGTAATGTTTGTGTGTCGTCATCATTTGTCCAATCAAATGTTCACAAATTCGTATGGAAGTTTTACCAACTGTCTTAATACCAAGTTGTGAGGAAGAACAAGTCTAAAATATTTGACTTGACTTGAACATGTCTTAAATATTTGAATTGGAAGTTCCAAGTGGCCAGAACATAAGTATTTGCTTTGGGCCTCATGTTCTATCGGTCGTGATGTGTTGGTGTGTGCTTGGTTACTCCAGGACCCTGCTGCGGTATTTCTTCCCTCCGGATTTCCGAATCTCCAAGGAGGACGTCAACAGCATGAGTGCAGAGGAGCTGGTAGCCTTCCCCATGGTGAGACTACCCACACTCATTCAAACCCTGCAGACCTGGGGATCTCCTCCTGGTTTCCACATTCAGCCCTGTGCACCCACCCACTACACAACTCTTGTGGCATTTGAAATCTGGATGTATGTGTGGCATGTTGATGGACGGGGCCTGTCCGATCCCGTCTGTGTCCCTGTAGAAGGAGTACTTCCAGCAGTATGAGCTGGGTCTCCAGTCTTTGTGCAACTCATACCAGAACCGAGCGGACGCCCGGGCCAAGGCGGTGGAGGAGAAGAGCAGCAACGCGGAGACCAAACTGAAAGAGGCCGATGAGAAACTACAGAAGCTACGCACCAACATCGTTGCCCTGCTCCAGAAAGTGCAGGAGGTAAACAAATTCACATTCAGCTTTTCTTCCCTACAAACGTCTGGATTAGCTTGTTTTCTGAAGACTTAAGCTAAGCTACCAATTCGTACAAAGTGAGCACATGACCTGTCCCTCAATAAAATGTCCGACTCCCTTTTCTTCTGCAGGATATTGACATTAACACAGACGACGAACTTGACGCTTACATAGAGGACCTTCTCACCAAGGGGGACTAAAAAGTACATACGAGATGAGAAGAAGAAAAGCAGGAGAAATTGTGAAAGTAAGGGACACAGGCAGATGTTACTGACAAACAAAGGACTTCTGTGTACGACATCTGACCCACAGAAAGCTCTGTTCTCCATTTATAAACAGACTGAACAATGGTCAGTGTTTCTGTGTTTCATGGGTGGCCCAGGCTGGGGCTGACTTACTTGCACAGTACCCTGAGTTTCTTTCAGAAGGACGTCCTCTCTCTTGGGTTGGTCTTGCTTTTTTATGTTGTTTTATATATGTATATATACACACACATATAAAATGGCAGTAAATCTATCTTTGTGCTTTAGTTAGCATCAGCATGTTCTGTCAAGGTTATTTGGTTCAGCGGTGGTCCTGGCTGTGGTTACGAGGCTAAGGTGTAGCGGTGGTTCATTAAGCCTCTACACCTAGTTTAATTCAATCAGTCCTGATTGACTGGGATACTATCCGAACAGTCCCAAATCTGTAGGTTTGATATAGTCTCTAAGCCTTGTTATGAGTTCAGTGCTGCTGGGGGATAATATAAAATACACCGTTTTATTTTGTTTCATCCATTTTGATCTATAATTAAGGTAGAACAAATTAGTAGACACCACATTTAATAAGTATATATACCCTTTATGTATTCATTGTTATTCTTGCTCCAGTCAGTTAAGTCTTTTACAGAGTTCAAAAATGATGCCCTTGCATTCGTGCACAATGGCACATCACAAATCAGTGTTGACTGACCACCTACTTCATCCATTTCCTCCGGTACCTGGTCCTACAGTGTAGTCATCAGGTTTCTCTACTATAAGGATGTGTGTGACCCCCCCACCCACCAGAAGGATTTACTTACTGCGTTTTATCAGTATGATTATTTCCCTATGTCCCTCCTGTCATCGCAACTTCACTGTTCAATGTTAATTTCTCATAGAAAAACAAAAAAAAGGTTTACTGAAGAAGTATTTCTGTTCAGAGTTATGAGAAGTGTTGTGTTGTCCATTATTAACCAGTGCCCATGTTCTTTCTAACAATTTTTTTAACATGTCAAGACAAAAAATGTTTGTGGAAAAAAAAGGTGCACATCCATTTCTGCCTTTGGGTTCTCATAAGAACAAAATGATTTTCTGTATTTTTTGACATCTCTATATGAGGCAACAATAAAACTGGTTCCATAACATTTGTGAGATTTCACTCTCGTAAGATCCATTGCTCTACCTTATAGATAGTCATACGTCATTCCCCTGATGTCAGAACGACCACGTGATGTTTTCCCCCAAAAGGGGGCGTGGCATGACGCAGGGTCCAAATACTCGCATGGGTTGCTCTATAGTAATGTACACCTGTTGCCTAACAAACAATGACTAAATAAGTGTACTTGATATTTTCAACGTGTGATCTTTTCTTTGGTAAGTAGCTGTGCTATCACTAGGTTTTACAATGTTGGGGATGGAGAAGTGGGACACACATTTTCTCAATTTAAAGGCAAGGACTTGACCTCTCATGGCTCCATTCTGTCATGTAATGTTATTTGGTTGGCAGCAAAGCTTTTTTTTTTACTAGCAAATGGGGATGGATAAGTATTCATAAGTGCTGGCGCTCAGGTTTACTTCATAAAACTTCCCTGTTACTGGTAATCCATTCACTCTCCACCAGGGACAGTAACTAAGGCTTATGTGTGCTTTGGCCTGGACTTAAACGTTTAAAAATGTGTAAAAGTAAAAATGGGCTTCTTCATTATTTCAGACATTAAGTATGTAAAGGTGGACACCTCTATTGCAATTCGGTTACAAATGAACTCTATATTGAGCATTTACATTTTCATCACATTTGTTAAGGTTAGGCCACAGTCCATCGAACTATAAAACCATGTTTATCTAGTATAAGTAACAGACTTTTATTTTGAAGGTAATACTTAAACTGAAAGTTGTTTCCGTTTTAAGGATAAGGTAATTTTATTCGAATGCGTTGGGTGTTATTCAGAACATTACATACATTTTTTAATTGCAAAACTTTAATTTGTCACAGACTACATTACATTGCTTTTTATTTACATCAGGCTAGCAATGAAATACGTGCGCGCATATTTGATCTACAGCTGCAGTGTTGCGTCAAATATGTAGTATTGTTTTGATAATCACAACAACGGTCAAATTGTAGAGTAGGCTATGCAAGTAATAACCTGATATTGTAAATATGTACAAATAATGACCTAATGATGTCAATTCAACTTTCATGCACAGTCAAATGTCCCTTACTACAAGGATATAAATGTTCGATAATTTTCATTGATTGTATGTTATTTTTTAATATGAAAATATCTAAACCTGTTAAAGTCAATGACCTCTTGACCTAATGATCTCAAACCAACTTTCATGCACACAGACAAAAGTCCCTTACATACTACAAAGCTTATTTCTGGCCATTGACATTTCAATTAGTTTATATTAATTTTAATTGACTATATCCTATATGACTCTTTAGTATGAAATGCATCTTAAAATCTGTGACATTTTGACCTAATGATGTCAAACCAACTTTCATGCACACAGACAAAAGCCCCTCACACACTACAAGTCTTATTTCTGGTCATTGTAATTTAAATGAGTTTACATGAATTTGAATTGATTGTATATGAATCTTTATTAACATTTCTTTGTGTGTATGTAATATGTTTTGACATCATTAGGTCAAAAGGTAATTGACATTAGTATAAGTATTAATTTGGCATACAGCAAATAAAATGTACATTTGCAAAAAATAAGCGTAATTGGTTCGACATTAATTTGGTAAAGGCCGTTTTCAAAATACATGTAATGATCTTTTCATACATGTGTACACACTAGATATATCATTACCTATTTTGTGCACGCTTATGTACATTCCGGTAGCTTTACTGCGGTCCCGAACTCGGAAGCGGCAGCGCGACGACGTACAGTGACTGAAGGTTTGTTCTTGCTTAATCTTTGTCAAATAACATAATTTAAGCGTGGAGTTTGGTAAAAACTTGGGATTCAGACACGGCGCTACACCGGGCTAGGATGGGCTATAGCCCCGTCACAAATGTGCACAGCTCCAGTTAAACCCCCTCAAGCATTTCGGTATTGTTGTATTAAACATTTTTGTCTTAACAACCCACGTATTCTTTAAGCTACCCTTTAGCCCCGAGAGAGAAAAAATCCTGGCGACGTGTCTGTTGGGATTGTAGTCGGATATTCGGAATACCGAATGTCAAACCAATGTCGAATAACAAACCAACTTTACCACAGTCTTTTACGGCCCTGATCAGCAATGCCAGTGAGTCCATTGACCCTCAGTCACCAGAGAAGACTCTGCCACCAGGTCTTCCGCGCAGCAGTCTACAGAGCTCCCCAACGCAGCAGGTCAGACCGAGCAGCCCAGCATGGCTCAGCAAGGACTCGTCATGAGGACTACCCATGGGAAACAGACAGCCATCCAATGTTTTCCAGAGCGGGGATTGGGGCGTTTTTTCAAGACAAACCAGTGCTTAAGAACCCATTCCTCGAGGACGCCTTGCTTAGAGGTTACTTAAGGAGACACTTACCTCATGAGAAGGTAAGGTTGAGAATTGTAACAGGTAACAAGCCTTGTAGTGACTTTTTCCATTTGTTTTGCATAGAATACTACACTAACAGTGTACATGTTTTTAACAGTTCTCTGCTGATCTGATTGTGCTCCAAATTATTACATATTTGATTTTCTTTGCAGGAAGTGTTTTCCGACCTCTGTGTGTTCGGAGAGACGTTGGCAAAGGAGGTGGACGGGTGGGGTCGAGAGTGCGAGGTCACGCCGCCCAAGCTGGTTCACTTCGACCCTTGGGGTCGTCGTGTCGACGACATCGTGACCTCCCCATCCTGGCGCCGCATGAAGGGCCTATCAGCTAAGGAAGGCCTCGTTGCTATTGGATACGAGAGGGCCTACGGCGAGTGGAGGTTAGCAAACACAGCCATCCGAGACGTAATCACACACACACACACACACACACACACACACACACTGTTTTCATTCAGCGCCTCTGGAGCCTGGCAGCTCGCGAGAGGTTTGTAGTGACATGCCTGTGCTGTGTGCCTCAGCCGCGTGTACCAGATGAGCAAGCTGTACCTGTACTCTCCGTCCTCTGGGCTCTACACATGTCCTCTGGCCATGACGGATGGAGCAGCCAAAGTCATCCAGGTGGGTGGACATGCTGCTGCCTGAGAGACTAACACACACACACAAACACACACAGACCCCCTACACACAGTCACCAAGTTCATGTAAAGAATCAGCTTTAGTTTAGGTGTGTGTGTGTGTGTGTGTGTGTGTGTGTGTGTGTGTGTGTGTGTGTGTGTGTATGTTAGTCTCTAGGTGTACCCACTCCGGCAGCAGAGGCCTTCAGCCGTTTGACTTCTCGTGACCCCCAGTGGTTCTGGACGTCTGGCCAATGGATGACTGAAAGAAAGGGAGGATCTGATGTTGGTCAGTAAGCATATCACCTGTACTCAATTATCAGGTTGACCCATTAAGATATCGCCTAACCTGTATGGTGGTTTTCAATACTGAGACAACTTATCGAAATTGATTTACCTGCATCTGTTTAAACAACTTGTGTTTTTGTCCCGATCTCCCTTCTGCATGTGTCTAGGCAGTGGTACAGAGACGGTTGCTGTTCCGCAAGAAGATGGTTCCTACAGACTCCATGGCTTCAAGTGGTTCACCTCTGCTACAGACGCCAACATGACCCTCACTCTGGCCAGAGTCCAAGACAGGGACGGGGCAACGATTCCGGTACCGCCCCCCTCATAAGACAAACCTCAGATCCTCTGTTTTTCATCACTCCCATGCCCCCTGCTTTTTTATTATGCTTGTTCCTTGGGCCTTTAACTTCCCTTTCTACATCCTGGAGGATTTCTGCGTAACAGTGCTTTCTAATACAGCTGTTAACAAGGTGTCTTGAAATGTTTAAGTTCTGTTTAATAAGTATTTGTGTGTGTGTGTGGTCTCCCCAGGGCAGTCGGGGGTTGTCTCTGTTCTACGCAGAGGTAAGCAGGGACCACCAAGGCCTGCTAAAGGGGATTGAAGTTCAGAGACTGAAGGACAAACTGGGAACCAGACAGATGCCCACGGCCGAGCTTCTGCTGGACGGCCTCCAAGCACACCGAGTATGTCATCGTTCGGGAACCGTAAAGGGAGTAGACCTCGAATCATCTGGGGGAAAAAAAGAAATACAAGCAAGACTGAATCACTTTTTTATCAAGCCAATATATATAATGTTTGATAAATTATCTTCCTCAGAATTGTGGATGTTGGAATATTTTACATTCGATTCATTTTTTTCTCATTTCCTATGAGGCATTTTTTTGCAGTATAGCTCCACCTCTCATCCTACTTCCATTTGTCTGCCTCAGCTGTCAGATGAAGGGAGAGGGGTGGCCTCCATTGCCAACATGTTGACCGTGACTCGGATCCACAACAGTGTCTCTGCAGTGGCTGGCATGAGAAGGTAGGATGGTACAGACCTATTACTACTCCACTGAACTTGAACCTTTATTTGGATTTTGATTAGTTAACAGCTGTTGAGTGATACAACTAAACAGGGGTACCGTTCAGGCCCTGGTCAGAAATGTCAGAGAGGGCCTACAATTTGTGTGTGTGTGTGTGTGTGTGTGTGTCCGTGTGCCCACGTTCTGTAGGATGGTCCAGCTAGCCCGTGACTATGCCAGCCGTCGCACTGCCTTTGGAAAACACCTAAAGGACCACCCCCTCCACATGCAGACGCTTGCTCGAATGGAGGTCAGGCGTGCTTTTAAAAAAAATAAAAAAATACATTACAAACTGACATTAAATCCTACAACCTCACTTAAAGCTGTGTACGAGGCCAGATGTCTGTTGGAGAAATGTTGGTGGGTACAAAGTCCTGATGTCAAGCTCGAGTTTCCTAATCCATCATCATTCTTTGCGGCCATTTTGGTTTTCTGCAGGTGGAGACTCGCGGAGCCTTCCTGCTGGTGATGGACGTGTGTCGTCTGCTCGGCAGGGAGGAGACCGGCATGGCGTCTCAGCTGGAGACGCACCTCCTACGGCTGCTCACGCCCGTGACCAAACTCTACACCGGCAAACAGGTGCGGACCAGACGCAAAACCGCGCCGTACCAGCAACCCCATCGGCCCGCAACGGTATTTCTGGACTTGTTCCTCTTTCTCGCTTTCCCCTCCAGGCAGTTGCAGTTATCTCCGAGGGCCTCGAGAGCTTTGGGGGACAGGGCTACATAGAGGACACCGGTTTACCTGGCATGCTCCGTGACGCGCAGGTTAGGGTGGCAGGTTGTGGTTTCAAAGCCATCCGGCAACCCCCCCCCCCCCCCCCCCCCCCCGCCCCCCCTCCTCCTCCCTATTTCAGGTGTCACTTGTTCCTTCTATGTCATTTTTTGATGGCTCTTGCCCTTTCTCTCAGGTGCTGAGTATCTGGGAGGGTACCACAAACGTTCTGTCTCTGGACGTGCTGCGCTGTGTGGCCCGCAGCTCAGGGCTGGTGCTCCAGGCCTACGTCACCCACACCAAGGTCACAGGCCCAGGCTTTTTACTCTCAAACAGTCCCCTGTGAAAATAATTGACCCTCACTGATCATTCGAAGGGGTTTCATTTCCGCGCGTGCTCCGTCTGACTTCCAGACTCTGTTGGAAGCCGCTTCCGACGTCCCCTCGCTGGGCCCGGCGGTGAGAGCAGTGGAGAGCGCCCTCTCTGGATTGGGGGTGTTTGTGCAGTCAGCTGCCACCAGACCTCTCAGTTACATCGAGTTGGCCACCAGAGACCTGGCCTACAGTCTGGCTCGCATCTACATGGGTAGCTACTACAGAAATACACACAAGCACAGCAACAACTCTCTGTCTCTGACTCTATGCCTGTCTTGGTCTCTCACTCACACATACACACACACACACACGCACGCGCGCACGCACGCACACACACACACACACACACACTGCATTATTATGTACAAAACCAGGAACCTTTAAGTGTAACCTTTTAACGCTATTTTAAGTGTGGTAGTGACAGAGTATGATGATTTTACAAAGTATCTCTCACGGAACATATCCACCAAATAGTTGTTTCAGCGTCTGTAATGTGGAATTCTCAGAACTGTCAAAGAGAGAGTACCGGTGAATTATTGTTTACCTTGCGAAATATTCGGAATCTTCCATTTGAACTGCATTGGTTTCCAGGTGCTTTGCTGATTGACCACGCGTCATGGAAGGGGGCCTCTCAATCGGACGCCTATGCTGCACTCAGGTAAACACACGCATCGCGCCGCTAGTAGCAAATGTTCATCTTTCCCTTGTATGTGTCAGCAGCACCGCCAACGTAATTGTGTCTGTGTTCCAGGTGGTGTGAGCAGGACCTGTGTCCGGTTGTAACTAAGGAGAGCAGTGGCTGCTACGACGCGAAGACTCCACCGCTCGATACCGCGCTAGTGTACGAGCAGCCAATCAATGACTGAGATTCGAGGAAAGAGCTAATATCACAGCCTCTCTTGTCATTCTAAGGTGTTTCCTTGGGAGGAAATGTAATTCAGATTCTAGTCTTCTGATGGCGTCATATATGATTTGATCTTGTATTCCAAACTTTACAAATAACAAAAAATTTTTTATTGTTAAAAACATTTGTAACTGTCCTTTGAAAAAGCGAGGATTCTTTCTGAAACAACTGGAAGGGTAGTATAATACTGTGAATATATCTTTTTATGTAATATTAAAACATCTTTTCAATTATATTATGAATATTGTGCAAACCAACAATAATATTGTTTATTATTAGAACAACATTGAGAATAGAGATCGAGAAAAAGAGACTGTTGGGGAAAGTATATATTTATCTGCACTGCTCTGTCCATAGACAACCACAAACAAATCAAAACTAAACTGTCTTCAACAGAAACATGAACACACACGGTCCTATAATTAGAATGCCGTTCAATTGTTTCAGTACATGTTTTTGCTTCACTAGTAACAAACTTTATTCTGCAGTCGTAAAATTTACTGTGTAGTTTCAAAACATTTCGGTTGATCCTGAGAATAATGCCACTAAAGACAGTCATCTCTCATCCCCTTCTCTCGCGGTGCCAGATCCATCTACACACTTTGTAGCGCTGTGTACTCATGCCCAGACCACTGACCAGCACTTCTAAGGACATACACACAATTTCATCCACATAATTTAGCTTCTCGTGAACTTGAAGAGGGAGGAGCGAGTGTTGCGACGTCATGTATCAAGGAAGCGTGTGGGAGGTGTTTATCAGAAGAGCCCTATGTGTTTATGTACTCAACGACGTTGTCTGCAATTAGAAAGGGACAATGAACGCCTTCTACCCTCTTCAGTAATTATTTTTGGCTGTGGATGATGGGTAATTTAGTTCTCTTTATTTCGACATTTTTGTCTTTGAAGTCGAATAGCATGGTCTTACGGGGGAAATTAAGCAATAAAGGAAATACGAATAAACTTACTTGAAATTTCCCTACGGACCTTATCGAAGTGGTCGCGCTTGTGGATAAAATCATTTAAAAATCGCGTTGTACCATCAGTTTTGCTGCTATGTGGTGTTTCTCGCCATGCGCCAACAAACTCCATTGAATCCCATATTCTCTCAAATCGTTCGTTAATCTTGAGAGCTGGGATGACACTTGCGGAGATGTTGACCCAGGAAATCGCTGATGAGGTCAGTGAAAAAGCTAATTAGATCACTATTATGTCTCATTAGTGCCTTTATTGAATTACGAACTTCGACCACAGGTGCACAATCACAATCCTTGTTTGTTGTTGCGAAATAACTTGTTTACTTATGTTGCACGCCCAATGGCGTTTTTTCTTCTGTCAAGTCAAATGTAGCATTTTCCATCTAGACTGGAGTTCTTGGGTGGCCATTTGGGCGCTGACAATCTGCTTTCATTTAATACCTTTTAACAATGGGCTAGATTTTTTCATAGACCTTGTTGCCCTTTGCCAGGCTTACTTTTGCCGAAGTCACACATTGGCACCAGTATGTTTCCTCAGAAGGCTTACATGATTGTAATTTACTGTAGATTATACCACAGCACAACATGATTGAACAAGCCTACAGGCACTACCCTAGTGCTAATGATAGTCGTGCACCTGGGTAGGCTTAAAATAAAAGCCACGTGATACATCTTGCATTGTAAGGAATAGAAAATTCTTTGTGTGTTTTTCAGTGCGACCAGGTGATGAACCTAAGCATTGCCGACCGCTGTGCGTTTGTGGAGAACACCCCAGACTGCAGCATGGAAGATGGCTTCTTCAACTACCTACACCTGGCCTTCTGTCTCCTCCCCCCAAACCTCACACCTCTCACCATAACACTCTGTGTGAGTGAGTGAGTGAGTGAGTGAGTGAGTGAGTGAGAGAGAGGCGCTGTGTTACTGAAGCAGACAAAAAGATATAAGCCAATATGTTTAGGGTGCATCTAAGACATGATTTAAACTTTAAGACTGGTATTCCACATGCAGTAGAATGAGATGCAACACCCTGTCCTGACTAAGCAGAGTAACCAGCTCCACTTCCTCAGTGGGCAGTCATGTGCTCGTGTGCTGAGCGACAAAAGAACAAATTGTATTTATGCAGAGCTCATTCATTTGGTTTTTCCTCTTCTTTTTTTTTCTTCTTCTTCTTTGTGTGCTAATATTACACACTTTATTTAGTACCTTAACTGCATTTTGAACCAGAGCTTGCATAATTCAGAGAACTTAATTAGTTCTGTTCATTTCCCCCCCCTCCTCCTTTGTAGGTCATTTGGCTGTTCTTCCTGTTCGTCTTCCTTGGACTTGCTGCCTCAAAATTGTGAGTGTTTTATACGCGTCAGTGACACGACGGACGGACGTTGACCCGTGCGACTGTCATGCTTTGTGTTTAGTGTTCCGCTCTGCCATGTGCCCTTTTCCAGCTGGTTATGTGTGAGGCTGTGCACCGTGACATTAACAACCAATAGTTTTGCTTAGTTTCTTAACGTTGACACAAATCTGCTGAGCTAAGTGTTAGGACACACACACACACACACACACACACACACACACACACACACACACACACACACACCATCTAGTAGAGTAACTGTTGCTTATCTTCAGAGCCAGAGAATTGGTCACGTGAAGGCTGCTCACATGACCGCAGTGCAGTGATGTATTGTAGTTTCACTAGGGTAAAAGTAATCATTCACCAACATGACCACATAATTCTTCACCAAAAAAAATATATATATGTAATAATAAATGCTCTCGTACAGATTTGAACTAAAACAAAGACAGGTCATATGTTTAAATCTTTCACCAACTCATGTTTGTAGGGAGGAACACAGCCATGAAGGCAAATGCATTAATTAGAAAACATCAAAGCCAATCACGAGGGCTCTCTGTTCAACCCTTGTGCTCTCTGCTCTGTGCCATGAAATCAATGCGCTAAAGTAACATCCGGGACTTTTGCCTCCACAGTTTCTGTCCCAACCTGTCCGCCATCTCGACATCTCTGCGACTCACTCACAATGTGGCTGTATCCTTCCCATGCCTCCTGAAACCAACTCTGTATGGCGTAGCTCTCTCTCTCTCTCTCTCTCTCTCTCTCTCTCTCTCTCTCTCTCTCTCTCTCTCTCTCTCTCTCTCTCTCTCTCTCTCTCTCTCTCTCTCTCTCTCTCTCTCTCTCTCTCTCTCTCTCTCTCTCTCTCTCTCTCTCTCTCTCTCTCTCTCTCCCCTTCCTCCTCTCTCGCACGCAATGTTAGCACTACTCAGTGGACCAATATAGTGCTGACATTTCGACAGGAGAGTAAGCAAAGTCATTACCCTTTCTGTGTCGGTTTAACCCTACAAATTGTCCTTCAAATTCTGTGTTGGGGGTGCGTTCCTTGACTGGTACGTGTTGAGGGGGTAACCTTTTTGGCGTTAGGAAATGGAGCTCCAGATGTCTTCAGCGCCATGGCAGCTTTCTCGCATCCACACACCGCTGGCCTGGCCATTGGAGCACTGTTTGGTAAACACACACACACACACACACACACACACAACCGCAACGTTCACCTTATTGTATATCTCTGCAAATAAAATGTCTCAAACCGCTCCTCTGTTTCTCCCCCTCTCTTCTTCTTTGGTTTCCCTCCTCCCCTCCTAGGGGCAGGCATCTTTGTAACCACTGTGGTTGCGGGGAGCGTTGCCTTGGTGAAGCCTTTCACCGTGGCGTCCCGCCCCTTTCTGCGCGACGTCATTTTCTACATGGTGGCTGTGTTCTGGACATTTTTAATCCTCTTCAGAGGAACCATATCTCTGGGAGAGTCACTAGGTAGGCACGCACTTGTTAAGCCCCAAGGTGGCTGCTGTTCTCTGTTTTGCAGGTGACCAGAAGCTCCTCCCCCCATTTCCATATTGGTCTCTGGCACCTGTTGGCTGGCCTGTAAAATACTTGGGAGGCTTCTCACTCACACACACACACACACACACACACACACACACACACACACACACACACACACACACACACTGCAGCCAGCATTAGCAGCATTGCTGTCCTTTGTTGGAAATGAACCCTTATTCTACAGCCCATAGTTGTTTAGACTCCTCTGCGTTGCTTCTCTCGCGCCGGGTCAAAACAGCCCTCTTTTTACACACACACACACACACACACACCCCATCTACACAGTAGGGCGGTCCCATTGGATCGAGCCAACTAATGCTGAGGTTAACCATTCCCATCACGGTGTGTGCATTCCTTTTCTACAGGGTATCTGAGCCTGTACGTGGTGTATGTATTGACAGTCATCATCAGTGCCTTCATCTATAACCGACAGAAACATTCGGCAACTGCAGCCGTTCAGAGCTCACCGCATTTACCAGGTGAGATGAAGACGGACACAGAAACCACTTTCACACCCTCTAAACTTATTTCGTGTTTAAAAATGTATGCTTCTGCCTGTAGATTTCCTGTGTTCAAATATATGGTTCTGCCTGTAGATTTCCTGTGTTAAAATATATGGTTCTCCCTGTAGATTTCCGGTGTCAAAACATGGTTCTCCCTGTAGATTTCCAGTGTTTAAAATATATGGTTCTCCCTGTAGATTTCCTGTGTTAATTATATGGTTCTCCCTGTAGTTATCCTGTGTAAACATATATGGGTCTCCCTGTAGATTTCTAGTGTAAAAACATATGGTTCTCCCTGTGATTACCCGTGTTAAAACATACGGTTCTCCCTGTAGATTTCCAGTGTTAAAACATTTGTTTCTCCCTGTAGATTTCCAGTCTTAAAACATATGCTTCTCCCTGTAGATTTCCAGTCCTCTGAGTCAGAGGATGATATCCCTGTCCTGTCCAACGGGAGCATTCAACAGGAATATGGTAAGACCATAGTACCATGAGCTGAGAAGAGCTGTCTGGTGATTAGTCACTGGTGTAATGTGTGTGTGTGTGTGTGTGTGTGTGTGTGTGTGTGTGTGTGTGTGTGTGTGTGTGTGTGTGTGTGTGTGTGTGTGTGTGTGTGTGTGTGTGTGTGTGTTCGTTTGTTCCCAGAGTCTGAGTACAGGCCCCTGCTACCCTACTCTGAGTCGACCAGTCAGATCCTGCTGCACTCTCTCAACCCTGTGGACAGCCGGAAATGGAGGAGAAAGTCGCATTCCTGGAGGATCTTCAAAGTCCTGAAGGTGTGTGACTGTGTGTGTGTGTTTCCACTGTGTGTGGGGGTGGGCTCTCTGCGTTACGTTACAAAGACAGAGGCGGTTGGTAAAGTGGCCATTGAGAAGAGGCTGCGCTTACGAACTGTCGCGTCCCTGTGTGTCCACCAGACACCTCTGGAGGTGCTGCTGCTGCTGTGCATTCCCATAGTGGACCCCGATCAAGAGGACCGCAACTGGAGGCGGCCCCTGAACTGCCTGCACCTGGTGACCGCCCCGCTGGTGTGTGTGCTCACCTTTCGCTCCGGGATATGTAAGTCTGCCCTGCTGGCACTGTGTTTGCACGTACTGTATGTGCAAGGGGGAGGGAGGGAGGGAGGGAGGGAGGAGGGGGGGGTTAAAGAGACAGTAAGTGTGGTAGCAGCATCTAACGAATACTCTTCACATTCTATTGCTGGAATCCCCAGATTCGATAGACACTGGGATTTCCCAATGGCAGTTAATGTCACTATTGACTTATCAATAGTGTTAATTAGTGACGTCTCAAGTCCGTTATTCATTTTTGTTGCCTTCTCTGATTGTTCCGGTTGCACCTCCTGTGTCACTAGATGGCACCTACCTAATCCAGGGAGAGTTTCCCCTCTGGCTGCTGACTCTGCTGCTCGGCCTCTTCCTGGCTGCGATCGTTTTCTGTACCACCTCCAACGAATGCCCTCCCAAATACCACTCCGTGAGTAACTCTCTTTTATCAGTGGTGAATCAGCTTTTCAGAGATGTTTTTAATATGTGATTAGTGCTATTCAATATTATTGTGCTTTTTTTGTTTAAATGTGCTGCACTTTTTATGACTTTTAATGTAAAGCATCTTTGAGCATTTTGAAAAGCACTATATAAATACAATTTTTTATTATTATTATTATTATTATTATTATTATTATTATTAGTGGTAGGAGTAGAGAGTCTTCCTTTTCAAAGCCAATAAGGAGTATGCCTTCGTCAGTGATGGCTTGTAACAGGCCTAATGTATTTTCACATCCTTTTCAAGTTGGACCGGAAATAGTCCAAGTCACCCTTTGGACTGAAAGGCCAGTTTCTAATTCTTGATCTGTTTGTTTTCCTCTAGCTCTTTGCCCTGCTGGGCTTTGTAGTGAGTGCAGTGCTGATCAGCACAGCAGCCTCAGAAGTAGTCAGTCTGCTGCACATGCTTGGTGTGGTCCTAAGCCTCAGTAACACTGTACTGGGACTGACTCTGTTGGCCTGGGGCAACAGCATAGGAGGTGAATCTCTCCCTCTCACACACACACACACACACACACACACACCAAAATCCAAATATAGAACCTAGTCTGTCCTCTTACATATTTGTTCTGTTGTGGGTGTTTCTATTTTTCCCTTTTCAGACTGCTTTGCTGACATCACTGTCGCACGTCAGGGCTATCCAAGGATGGCCATATCTGCCTGCTTTGGAGGCATCATCTTCAGTATCCTTTCTTCAAAATCTGTAGCTATTGTACGGCGAATGTGCATTTGAATGTTATTGCAAAGTTTGCTGGCTGTCTTCCTGACCACGCCTCTCCCAGACATGTTGTTTGGTATTGGGCTTGGCTGTCTGATACAGATGTTGAACAGCGAATCAGAAATAAAGGTAATCACTCATCAATTTCCCCATTAAACGGTTACTTCAGCTAAATGTTGAAGGAGTAGTAATACACACCACTTTCGGTGCTAGGTTTCTTGATCGGTAGACCTCAAGGAGTAATAGGAAAACTCAAACGGTTCATCGATTTATTAAATAAACGTTTCCATCCAGTTGGATCTTTGTCAGGTCTTTTTAAAATGGAAACCCACGCATGCCATCCATGTATTTATATGTTGCATGTGCAACACCCATACGTTAACAAGCTCTTTGATGGGAGGTATGGTTGGTCACCCACATATAACTCAAGTTAAACACCCAGTTAATGTTAATGGTGGCTAGATAAGACTTTTTTCCCATATCATTGTGGAAAGATAAGGCTGGTCTCCTAGACATAGATTAAGCCAAGTCTTAGACAAAAAAAAAAACATTCAATGAATAATCTCAATTGACAGTGAGAGTTAGTCTAGGACTAGGCTTAATCTATGTCCGAGAAACTGGCCCATAGTGTTTTTCTCTCTGCGTTTTATCTAGGTACAGTGACCTTAAGAATCTCTCTCCTTCTTGTCCTTGCTGCTTTTCTCAGTTGGAGCCGGAAGGCTTGCTGACGTGGATCCTGGCTGGTTCTCTGGGTCTCTCCTTGGTCCTGTCCTTCGTCACTGTCCCGCTGTGCCGGTTCCACCTGGGTCGGATCTACGGCATTTTCCTGCTCGTCTTCTACGGGTTCTTCCTGGTCATCGCGCTGCTCACCGAGTTTGGAAAGATCCATATCGTCTAGGCCTTGTCCTGTAAGGTTAACCCCCTCACCCCCCCCTCCCTTACACATTTAGGTCAACACGTACACACAAAGGAACAAGGAGGCACTACAGGGGTTGGGGTCTGAGCGTTTGTACTTGGGATGGGATCAGAGTTTTTTTTATTTTTTTTTTATTTTTGTACATGTAGCCTGTTGGAGTGTTGCAGAGAGAGGGACTGACAATTGAAAGAGAGCACTTACTGTTTGATGAATCATTGGACTGCACTGAACACTCATTTGAAGTTTTTTGTTTTTGTTGCAATAACAATCTGCTGTTCCTGCAATGCACAATGGTGGGATTTCCACTATTGCTCTCTTCTGTATTACTCGCATGAAGTTTCCCACATTACATGGGCATATTCAGGATTTATTGAGAGAGGACAAGTGTCGCCTAGTAAATCGAAGGGACGATGTCACACTGTGCCTGACTGAGCTTGTCGACTGGAGCACCAACCACACGTCTGAAATCATTTGTATGATGTTTGAACTACTGCTATGTACTGTAGATCAATAAAGGTGTACGCTGTTATAACTGGAAGCTGGCTTGATAAGCGAAACACTTCTGTGTTTGTATGTGTGCTCCCAGAATTGTTGTTTTGTAATTACACGAGGACAATCATGGGTGTTTGGCGTTTTTACAATAGGAACTGAATTTAAGTTGCAATTTACAAACAAGGCATGAAATAATGTGCACTATAATATCCAGCATGATTTCTACTTTCTCATTGGATTAACTAGAAGAACAAAATTGGCACTTTTTCCAGAGCAGCCTTGGATCACGATTGCACTTGGCAAAGTGAACCGTTTATTAAAATGAATCCTTATTCAATACATCAAATACATTATAATACACTAAGAGAATAACAAGTTATACAAAAGTAAATTATTTTCTTCAGTCTGTGGAGCTCAGAATTAGGAGATCAACTATCTGTGGGAGTTACAGGTCCGAGGTTGGTAGGAGTGTGTATGTCTGTCGGTTGGTTTGGTTTTCATAGCGAGTGGTGGAAGGGAGTACTATTCAATTTGAACACTGATCGGGTGAGCCACTAAACTAAGGCATAGGGTGAGGAGATTACTGTACATGATTAACAGGATGCTCCCAAAAGCCTACACAGCAGTGAACAGTATTTATTGCTCCCTTGTAGTGTGTACACACACACACACACACACACACACACACACACACACGGGTAAAACACCTTGCAAAGGTCCAGGATGTATCCTCGTTGGTCAAAGCAACATGTTCAGACCTGTGTACTGGTCTGTCTGTCTATGGAGGGGGCTTAATGTAGGCCAATATCTTCACCCTCTTCCCTCACCCAGACCTCCTTCCCAAAGCTGGGAGTCCATCCCCTGCTGTGACCACTGGCCACATGGTTAAGGGAGGAGGGGAGGGATGGAGTGACAGGGGCTTGTCTTCTATTCCGCGTCTGCTTTTGGCGTGTTAGTTGAGGCTGTGAGGTCCGGTCTGGGAGTTGAGCTGGGGTTCAGGGGACGCGGGCGGGTCGGAGGCAGGATTGTCCAGCTCTAGCTGGGGCAGGTTTTCCCTGGAGTACTCGGCGTACCACTCCTGTGAACGGCCCCAAGCACCCAGAGGAAAAGAGAAAGAAAGAGAAAGGAAAAAAAGAGAGACGTTACGACATTTCACCGAGTCGCTGCGGCAACTCGCTGTCACCCCGGCGACGCCACTGTTCTCACCTGAATCTCCTCCTCGTACATCTTCATGCTGAGGTCACTCTTGGTCCGCGACCTTCGACCCAGATACACCAGCGAGGTGTGCTGCGTACAATGCACAATCATGGTCACTAGGAAGCTAAGCTAACGGTGGTGTGTGTTTTGAACGGTGAGGAGACAGGGGGGGGGGGGGTAACGGAGGAAGGCTCACCCCACAGCGGTCCATGGCCTGCAGCACGCCCTGGATGGAGTTCAGAGAGGAGAGACCCGGGCAGTTCTGCTTGTAGAGCTCCAGAGTGGCCAGGGCTTCGTCCCGACTCACCTCCGCTTCAAACACGATGCCGTTCTCGTCTACAGCGGACACAGGCGCGCACACACACGCGCGCACACACACGCGCACACACACACGCGCACACACGCACACGCACACGCGCACGCGCACACGCACACGCACACACACACACACGCGCACACACACACACACACACACACGCACACGCGCACACAGGCGCGCACACACACGCACACACACACACGGTGAAGGTCAGACGGGCTCATGCTTTTCTGAAGCCACTATATGTAGGTAGGTATGTCTGTCAAAATCAGCAGCAAGTCAACATGGCCTGTTCATGTCCACACTCTGAGCATGCAGTCGTTCACACACACACACACACACACACACACACACACACACACAGTCCCCACCCTCTGGGTCTCCAACGGGCTCTCGGTTCTTGCGGCTGTAGTTCATGCGGAACACAAAGGCATCCAGGATGAACGCCACAATGATGGTCATCACCACCTGAAGAGGACAGGGACAATGCATCAGCATGCATGAACGTACACAACCCCACCCGACAAATACAAACCATAATCATGAAAACACGTGATAACAGATAAATGTGAACCCATGCATGCATGCACCGATGCAAGAACATACATGTTCACAGACACATGAATGGACGTGCACACACACGTAACAGTACATACGACGTGCAGAGGAGGCCCGCTGGCCTTCGACATGCCTCACCATGGTAACAATATAGAAGGTCATGAAGTACAGGCGGCTCCAGTGGGTGGTCATGGAGGTCACACCTTCCTGTAGGGGATTGGACAAGCAGCTGTCAATCAACCTCAAACGAACTGAAAAGGCACGAGCCGAGTGCAACAACTCATGAACAAGATGGCAGCCACCAAACATGGATCTACAGGACAAAATGGTTTCTTTGACATATTGTAGCATAGCGTGGAGTCACAGCCCCTTACACAAGCACACAAACCCTAACATTAATGGTTGACAATTGTTTTTAAAAGGTCCAGACCATATAAATACTAAAACTGGGGCAGTGCAGAGAGTGATTTTTATTATTAATTTTGTTGTCAGCAGGAGGCAAATAGTGTGAGTGTAGAGACAGGGGTCCTACCATTGTAATGTACCAATTGTTGACCACCGTCAGCTCAAACAGCGTCACTATAGATGGAAAAAAGGTGGCACAACAGTTAAAAGAAATTAAATGAGAGAATATGACACAGAAAAAGGCCAACACAAAAACAGAGCCTATGTATGCCTTACGTAAAGCACATTGAATTGCCTGTGTGTGTGAAATGTGCTATACAAATGAAATTGGTTTGTGTTACCGAAGCTGCTCAGGATGTTGTTAAAGTTGTTGAGATAGTAGTAGCCCTCCTCCAGCACAGTCTTGTTTCCGACGGTGACGTTGACCTGCCTGTAGGAGTCGGACACCGTGCTGGTGCTGGAGGGAACAAATCTCAGGCTTGGCTGGCAGCATATACAGAGCAGTAAATAAGGCGAAACACATTTCTCTACCGCCTCCAGAGGAGGCATTAAAGTTCAACATTTTGGGAAATAAGATATGCCGCCACTTACCCCTAGTCAGACGAGATGATGGATATCAATTGAAATCATATTATGAATATATCATATCTTATTTCCCAAAATGTTGGACTATCACTTTGAGCTCCCCCGGTCGCTTGGTTGAGGGCACCAGAAGATTGGACCCAGGCAGCGGCCCTTCGGTCTGCCGGGCCGACCTCAGCCAGAGGCTATGGCCAGGCCCTTCCTTCAACGGCCTTGGGGAGAGCAGCGTGCCGGAGCCCGTAGGCTAGAGCAGTGAGTCAGAGCTAGAGCAGTGAGTCAGAGCTAGCTGCGTCCCCCTTTACGTCCACCATGACATACAACGGTAGAAAAGAGACCGCCGCATCAAGGACTAGCCTCATGGTCCCCCTTTACGTCCACCATGACATACAACGGTAGAAAAGAGACCGCCGCATCAAGGACTAGCCTCATGGTCCCCCTTTACGTCCACCATGACATACAACGGTAGAAAAGAGACCGCCGCATCAAGGACTAGCCTCATGGTCCCCCTTTACGTCCACCATGACATACAATGGTAGAAAAGAGACCACCGCATCAAGGACTAGCCTCATGGTCCCCCTTTACGTCCACCATGACATACAACGGTAGAAAAGAGACCGCCGCATCAAGGACTAGCCTCATGGTCCCCCTTTACGTCCACCATGACATACAATGGTAGAAAAGAGACCACCGCATCAAGGACTAGCCTCATGGTCCGCGCCGTACCCGATGGCCCCACGAAAAGAGACCCTTAATCGAATCACAGACGGGTGCCATGGGCGGTTGGAATAGGCGGCCGACTTACTTGCAGCAGTTGGGATAAACCACGTCCGCGAAGAACTCCATCCCCACGATGGCAAAGGAGTAGTAGAAGATGATCAACGTCAGTCCCAGGCTGAAAGACGCAGGAGCACACACACGCATGCACGCACACGCACACAAACACACACACACACACAGACACGAACACCCAGACAGACACAGACACGTACACGCACGCGCGCGCGCACGCACGCACGCACGCACGCACGCACGCACGCACGCACGCACGCACGCACGCACGCACGCACGCACACACACACACACACACAATCAGCATGAACCCTCTTTTATTATTATTAGTTACTTATCATTACAGGGTCACTGACTGAGACTAGGCCTCTTTTCCAGCAGTACCCTGTTAAAGGCAGGATAAATAAATCACAACAACTAACCAATCACGTTTATCTACCCATAAAGCCACTGGGGTTAGACCCCCGACCGTGCTCAGCAGCAAGTCGATTGCCCCCGCATGCTCAGTTAGTTTACGCAGGTCCGTTTGTTTACCTGGCCATCCTGGGGAACAGCTCAAACATGGTGTCCAACACGTTGCGGTACCTCTGCTTGATCTTGAACAACCTGACGGAGGAAGCGAGAAAGAGAAACCACGTCAAGACCCTGACGAAATGACGCTAAAAGGGACTAACAAGTTAAGAACGTCCTCATGCGTGTGCGCCGAGCTTAAGAGCTGACAGACAGGGAGGGTTTCTCCGGCTGGGGTGCGCTCCACGTGCGTACCTGAGCAGCTGCAGCGGCCGGAGCACGACTATGAAGTAGAACGGCTCCATGTCAAAGGGAAGAGCAATCAAGCCCAGAAAGGCACACGCTGTCACTGAGAAGTCAAACCTGTACACACAGCGAGCACAGAGACGTTGATTTCTCCCCGTCCAAGTCTCCCCTAACGTCCATCCAATAAAAAACGTTATAGACATGCCATTGTAGGCCAGCATAAACACTGTCTGTTTGGTTTAGATAGAGGAGAAGGGTGGGCAGAGGTGGAATGGTACCCACAGGTTCCAGCCAGAGCTGAAGTAGGCCACAGGCCCCAAGCCGGTGATCTTCAGCAACACCTCAACTCCATAGACTACAGTTAGGGAAAGGGGAGGGAGAGGGAGAGGGAGAGGGAGAAAGAGAGAGAGAGGGAGAGAGAGAGAGAGAGAGAGAGAGAGAGAGAGAGAGAGAGAGAGGGAGGGGTTCATAGAGGATGTGAACAGAGAAACAGAGAGTAGTCACTTCATTTTCTACAAGGTCACTGGGCCTTAGATGTGTGTGGTGCTGGGGGGCTGTGTGTGAGCCCGGGCGTCTTACTGGTCAGGAAGATGATGTAACTCCAGGGGACAATCCTGGACGAGGAGAACCCACCTGCACAAACAGGGGGGCCGGAGAGAGATGAAGGGGTCAACTATTCAACTACAAGACCCTTTCTTACGTGTGTGTAAATGTGTGTGACTGTGTGTGTGTGTTGGTCCTTAAGGGAGAAATGTCTCACTGTTCAACATGTAGGTCTCCACCATGTTCCACACGCCGTTGACCGCCACCACCACATCTACAGAACAGAATGGAAGCCGAAGGATCAGGGAGGGTGTGTGACGTGAAACGATCTATAGGCCTCGTGAGACGGTGTGTGTGTGTTTGCACGCGCGTGCGTGTGTGTGTGTGTGTGTGCGTGTGCGTGTATGCGTGGGGCAGACAAACACTCACACATGGTGTACTGGAAGACCTTGGACTTGACCAGCAGGTTGATGCCTGTGAGGAACACAACAACCACAGTCAGTCTACTAAGAGGAACGGCCCCATCAAAGTAATAGAGGAAGAGATTAAAGAGGGGGGGGGGGGGACGGGGGGGGTAACGGGAACTCGCCTTTGAAAATGAGGAACGTGGTGTGAGGAAGATCGTCGAACCAGTGCTCCCCACTCCGACGTGCCTACACCGCCAACAAACGACATCGGGGACTTATATGACAGGGAACACGTCTGTGCTTTAGCCGAGCGGTTAGAGATTAACTTCGAAAACGATTACCTTCCATTTGAGACCAATGACCTCATAGAACTTATAGAAGTCCTCTAAACTGTAACAGAAAAAAAAAAGGACCTTTGAGTCACTCTACACAGGGCGAGGGGATTTTGAAAAGCTGTGTGTGTGTGTGTGTGTGTGTGTGTGTGTGTGTGTGTGTGATAGTGCAAATCATTGTTACCTGAGCATAGGGGCCCCTGAGGTATTCAGGGCTTTGTAAGTGAGAAAGCGGTCCCTAGCGGACATCCGGGGCCTGTAGAAACGCATGAGTCCATCGAACTGCTTCAGAGACACACCCAACGGTCGCTGGAGGGCCAACACACACACACACACACACACACACACACACACACAGACGATGACAGTGAGCCTTGGTGGTGTACACACTCATGTTCAAAGGGGGGTGTCAGGCGGTGGGGTGTGTCGTCTCGTACCTGACGACTGACGAGCAGCTGGAAGGCGTGGTCGATGGCGGAGCGCTTGTGGAGCAGCAGGGATTTGAACTTCATCTTCTCCACGCCGTTGAACGTGTCAAACACCACTGCCAGGAGCTGCACAGGGGGAGGAAACACACTCAGACACTCACAGGCCAGCGGAAGAGACACTTCCATTTGTGTGTGCGCGCGCGTGTGTGTGTGTGTGTGTGTGTGTGTGTGTGTGTGTGTGTGTGTGTGTGTGTGTGTGTCCAGTACCAGGTTCATGATAAAGTAAAGCTCAATGGAGAGGTACACGATGAAGAACACACAGGACCAGCGGTTTCGGGAGTACGCCGGCATCATCACATCTGGGAAACTACCGGAAAGACGAACACAAAACCAAAACAAGATCCAAGTGAAACGACGGGCGGAGCCATAACGGCCGTACACAGGCAGAGGGCCTGCCCTCCCGCGGAGCAGAGCGTGGCTCCCGACAGGCGTGTTGGTGGCCCAACGTAAAGCTTTTTGGTGTGTTTTGTCCTTTCTTACTTTGCTGTGGTCAGCAGCACAAAGAGACTGACGATGCTGTTCTCCAGAGTGCTAAAGTACTGTGGGGACGGGGGGGGCAGAAACAAAAACACAGTCAGTCAACCGGGAACTCCGACGTTAGACCCCTGCCCTCGTAACGAGATGGAGGACGTGAAGCCAGCGGTGCCCCTTAACTGCTACCCCCCCCCCCCCCCCAAACACCCGGAGCCACACTTACCGGGTCAGAGGGGTTTGGGGAGAAGAGACAGAAGCCTGGGGAGAGAGAACAGACGCAGAAAGTCGTACAGTAAGTCGATTGAATGTGTCACGCAAACATTTAACCTGTGAGTGTGTAAGTGTGTGTGTGTGTGTGTGTGTGTGTGTGTGTGTGTGTGTGTGTGTGTGTCTCACCAAAGATAGCAAAGATGACCATGAAGAAGAGAAGCAGCAACAAGATGTCGATGAAGGGGGGGAGTGACTGGAAGATCTGACGCAGATTTCTAATCGGAGACAAAGAGCCATCAGGCGGCAATTTGTCTCTCGGGTTCTGAGTTTTGTAGAGTGTGTGTGTGTGTGTGTGTGTGTGTGTGTGTGTGTGTGCTGTCATTGACATCCATTTACCTGCGCACAGCGCCGCAGTATCTGCAGTCCACCAGGAATATAGGTCTGAGAGCTCTGGTCACCCGCAGGTGAGAGGTCTGTCTGACGAGAACCACGATGGCTTCCACAAACTGCAGCACCAACACACACGTCTACACTCACACACACACACACACACACACACACACACATCACAACGTGTTAGGAACAGCACTGTATATTTTCCGGAGCACCAAAAAAATCGAACAACCTTGTGCGATTTAAATGTGTGTGTGTGTGTGTGTGTGTGTGTGTGTGTGTGTGTGTGTGTGTTTTTGTGTGTCTAGTACCAGGTTCAAGATGAAGTAAAGTTCTACGGGTAGATACACCATGAAGAACACATGGTGTGTGTGTGTGTGTGTTTTACCTTCACCATGGTCCTCTTGTGCCGTATGAAGGTGTGGAAGCCCAGCCATCGTAGCTTCATGCACAGCTCAAACGCCACCATGCACAAAGCCAGCAGCTCCAGAGTGGCATGGACCTACAGGGAGACAGCAGCACACACAATACTCAACCTCTCTAGGTCGTCTATCCCTGTGTGTGTGTGTGTGTGTGTGTGTGTGTTTGTATGCTTGCGTGTGTGTGTGTGTGTGTGTGCGGCATGTGTTTGTATGTGTGTGTGTGTGTGTGTGTGGCATGTGTTTGTATGTGTGTGTCCGCGTAGACCCACGTAGACGTCCAGGCGCAGCGAGGGCACGGCGGGGGCCTCGCACAGCGACAGCACCATCAGCAGCAGCCCGGTCAGCAGCTCCATCATGTAGAACAGGTGGTTGTGAGCGAACAGGTACGCCGCCAGCGCCTTGGGGTTCCGCGGGTGGGTGAAGAACTTGTCGTTGTTCTCTCCTTCCTAAACACGCCGGGGGAAGCACTTCAGTCCCAGCAGCAGCGCAAGCGACGTTCGTTTTTGGGGGGTTTGAAATGAATACCGGTTGAGTGGGGGGGGGGTGGGTTAGGTTTAAGTGTCGCAGGGTCAGTCTGGGTTCGATCGTAGGGGGGGGGGGGGGGGGGGTCGGTGTTCTTTTCAGGGTAAAACCAATCCTCCTGTACTTGCAGTGTGCCGTGGACTGGAGAGGCCTTGTAAACCAAGACGGCGCGCTGTGTTGTCACATTCCAACTCCAGAGCCACATCCTTATTGCTCTGAAATCTTATCTCTGTGAGCTATTGGCTGGCCTGAACACGACAGTATGTAATTCGATATTAATATTGATTTATGAATAGGGCAACCAGAGGTGCCGTAAATTCAGCTGTCTGTGGGGGAGGGAGCCTTTATGGCTGGGTGTGGGAGGGGAGGGGGGGGGGGGGGGGGGGGGGGGGGGGGGGGGGGGGGGGGGTAAGGTCGCCAGCAACAGCACAGCCCCGTAGTAAATGTTTTCTCTGAGGTGCAAAAAACCTTCAAGCTGCATGTACAAAATCTTAAATATTATTGCACGTGTTTTTGATCAAAGAAGTCAACCCAAACAATGTAGGCCTACCTGTAGGTAGATTGCTGCTTCTTGGTAGTTCATCTCCCAACTGTGGCGAAAGGATGCATTCTGGGTCCTGTAGTTCTGTGGCCCAGGTGTTGGGATCACAGCATTATTCACTATATCGTAACCCCCTCCTCCTCCATCTGGAACAAACGTGACAACGCTGAGTCTCAGTGCTTGCTCTAAACTAAGACGATACGGCGACAACTCGACAAACTGAAAACGCCGTTCATTTGTAAAAGGTGAAACGTCATCTTCATATTGAGTAAGGCGGCTTCCACACCTAGGAAGATAACCATGACGATAACTATAAAAATATTAAAATCGTTCCAAGTCAGGACCGACTTGACACTAGAACTAGAACTACTGGTGGAGATTGTTATCGTTTTGATGACTTTCAGAGCGATTTTTTCCCATGTGTTTGGAACGACAAACTGTTGACAACCAATCCCAGAAGTTGACTACATTGGATCACTAAACTCAAAGCATGGAGGAGAAGCAGCACTTCATACCATTACACCAAGTAATTACAGACTTAAACCTATGATCAGAAAGAGGAAGAGGGATTTTTTCCACAAAACACACTAGGCACTAGGCATAGGAGGCACCGTAAGAAAAAAAAAGAAAAAAGAAAAAGAAAAAAAAGTCAAACACACACACGCATACCAATGGAGTCTAGTTCTTGCTGCGTCAAATATGAGGAGAACATGGCTGGAGTCTCCTCTCCAGTCAGGTTGTCATGGCTACCAGTGGTCGACTGGGTGGAGGCCATAGCCCTGCGGGTTAGTGGTGCGTCTGTGTGCACGTGCTCCGATGTTTGCACAACTTCAGGTCCTGCACTGAGGTGTTGTCTGTGTAGTTCACAGTCCTCAGGTCCTGCACTGAGGTGTTGTCTGTGTAGTTCACAGTCCTCAGGTCCTGCACTGAGGTGTTGTCTGTGTAGTTCACAGTCCTCAGGTCCTGTGTCGGCGCTCACACCACCCGAGGGATACATAAAGGAAAACATTCCACCTCGCACAGTTCAACATCCTTAAAGAGAAACTGGTATTTCCACAGAGGGGCGGAGCCTTCACGCAGGACATCCAGAGGTAACAAATCCAAGATGGCTGACTATTTTATATCCTCACGTTCCCGGTAGGAAAACTTCAAAAACCCCAGGTGTCCTACTGGGGAAAACTTGATCGGAGGCTCGCCGTGATCTTGGTTCCCACGTGGTTTCGAAGCAAGAGTCTGGCCAAGACATTGGTGTGGTCCTGCCACCACGTGCATGCTGACTCTGCGGTTTCAGTTGCCTCTCCTCTTTTCTCTCTGCTCAATGGAGTTCTCTCTCGTTTGGCTCAATGGAGGTTGAACTTTGAACTCTGCGTTGTATTGCCTTTATGCATGCGAGTATGTTTGTGTCAAAGGGTTTCCTTTTGAACTCAACTAAAACATGTCTCTGTGCCTAGGTTACACCCCCAAACAGTGCCCATCCTTCTCAGAAACAGGAAGTGCTCCCTGGCAGGACGAAAGGCTAGCAATCAAAATCAAAGTAAGTCCTGGCTAGGGTAAGAGTCCACAGACCAATAACAGAACAAGTCCTGGGCAGGGTAAGAGTCCACAGACCAATAACAGAATAAGTCCAGTTAACACGAAAGTCCACTAACCAAACACAGAACAAGTCCTGGGAGGGTAAATGTTCACCAGATTATTATGATGCCTATTTGCTCCACTCCATCAACGAAAGAGCAGAGTGTAAGCGTAGTTGCTTATTCAGCTAGGTCTGTTAAGTCTAACTTCTATTAAAAAAAAAAAATACTAAAAAAATCATGATTGCAAACTAATGGTCCCTCACTTTCCTATTACTATCATAATCCAAGTTATTACAAGCAAAACACTGCTTCTAATAATCACTCCCTAATAAACGAAATGAAATCAAACATTGTAAAATAAGCAGTCAGTGAAACAATCCACAGTGTGGTCTCTGCACTGTCGGTGCTGCTCTGCGAGTCCTTGGAGTGATAAAGTAAAGTTGCATATTCCAATCCTGTGCGAGTCTTCCAGGCTCCTCCTCACAGGGTCATGTGTCACATGTCACTGCCTTCGGCACAGAAAGTTCCCTGGGACAGGATGAGGGGAGACGGGACACAGGAAGAGCAGGAGCGCGAGGAGAGAGCAACAGGCCCGCGGCGTTTCCCTGATGGCAGCAGAATCATCGGAGGTGTAAAGATCAAACTCCAGTGCTCGCTGTGGGCCGGCGGAGGCTGACAGCGGGGCAGACTGCGAGCTATTCCATGCCCTTGTTTGTTTGTGAACAACAAAAGGGTTCAGTGATGTGAGCGCCCAGTCAATAACACAGTGAGGTCAGGCCCTGGCGCCTGCTTTTCCCAGCCCTGGCCCAGGCCAGCGGGGACAAAAACACGGGCAACCTGGTGGAGGAGTTTCCCCTCTTCTCCTTGGACTTGTGGATGATACAAAACACGGGAGATCCCACTCATTCCAGCCTGTGAGTGTTCTTTGTTTTTGGGGTAGGTCCCTTTCCTTTGCTCAGGTTCAAACTCCCTGGCTCTGTCTGGAAAATTCCGACGGGCAGCAACGTTCCTACTTTCTTTCGCTCGCTCGCTCGCTCGCTCGCTCTCAATCTCTCTTGGGCCCTAGGGGAGTCACCACTTCTAGATATCCTGAAAAATAAACAGGTCTCCTCTTCCTGTGAGCTTCTAGAGCCTAAAAAAATTACATCCCGCAGCTCACTGAAACACGCAACGTCCCATGAAGAGAGCCTGAGGCTGGATACACTCAAACATGTATAGCACACATGCTGCCACAAAGTAAGGGCTAGGGGGGGGCCACATGCACAAACACAGAACACATACGCTGCTGAAATGGCAGTTTCCAGCATGTGTGTGAGGGGGACGGGCTGTGGCGCATATGTGTAAGCGATACAAAGGCAGCCAGATTACCAGACCAGAGTGGACACACAGAAATGCATAGACACGTGATTTCTGAATAGCATACAAACTCTTCCACCCCCCCCCCACCCCCACCCCCCTGTTAAAGCTACAGCACAGTCCTTGCCAAAGGGCAGCACTGGAGCTTACACACGTCAAGCATATGGGCCGTTTTCAGCCTCAACCTCAGACAAAATGTTATCCTTCAACAGGCAACAGAGTTTTGGTGGTAAGTCTGAGTCTGACACTTTTTAAAGGATAGTTTGTGTGATCAGATGCATTGTTAACATTTTCCACATACTAGACTAATGGGTGACCTGATATATTACCCATTAGTATCACCCATTTAGGTAAGCAGTGCATACATGGTTCAAGTTAAGCTACATGACAGGTCTAATGTTCAAGTCTAATTACTACAGACGAGCATACTCGACATTAAGCCGAGATATAGTGAGGGTAAACCACAAGCTTAACATTCTCACTGCCACCCTATGCTGGCAATTCATTTGAGTTCCTTCACAATCAATACGTTAACCTTAAATCAAATGGCAGCAATAAAATGCTAGTTTGGATGCAATCCCTGGTGAAGTTATGAAGTGTTGGGCAAGAATGTCAACAAACTTACTCTCATTTCCCCGTTCTGTCTCCTCACTAAGCAAACCGCTGTTTGAGTCATCCCAGGTCAGGATTAGGGGTACATCATCATCGTCAGCTTCCATTCTTTATTTCTAAAACGAATGAATCATTCACGCTATTATTATCTCAATTGACTCACGTTAGCTGGTTAGCACGGGCTAATGATGACCTTACACATAGTTTGCTTTGCATGACCTATTTGTATACGGTTAACGTTAGTGTAAACGATTTTGAAAGTTAAGGTTACAAACTTAACTTACTGAGTATGAGCGCTCGTTTAAAAGCTTATTCTTTGACCTGACTCCTGACATTGATTATAGTTGCTTGAAAATAAGCTACGCTAACGTTAGCTATTAGTTAGCTAGCGAAAAGATAGCTAACAGTTAGATCCTCCCAGTTCTGTTCATCCCTTCTCCCTGTCCCAGCGTCTTGTCCGACTGTTGTTGTCAACTTGCTGGATGAGCAACTTAGTCCATCATTTGTCATTCAGCATTTGGTGCTAGCCAGGTGGCCTATCAAAGATGTAATGTCAAAAGTTTGTCAACTTTTTTTTGTAACGTTAGCTTCCTAAAATTAAAGCCAGTCTAGACTATTGACATGCTGGACAGTCTGTTGTCAACAGATATTACGACATTAATTTAATTTACGGCACATAACAAGAACTTCACATTAAAGGTTTACGATGATGTGTTGTATCCCTCTTTAATTTAATATAATTTAAAGTAAATATTTGCGTACATATATAAAGTAAAGAGTCAAGTTACCCTCCAAATTCTGATAAAATATTTGGTGGTACTATTGGAAATTAAATTTTTCCGCTACATTTAAGAATGAACGTGCCAGTTTATGAACCAACACGTGTATCCTAGCAACCAGCAAGTAAACCATCAACAAACGGATGGGAAGTTGAGGTCTCTTGCAAAATAAAGAAATGATTACCAGTAGCAAGCAAAGCAAAATATTTTCCGAAAATTGAAATAGCCACGTATTAAGAAGGTAGGTCGAAAAGATAGTTATTTACGTTCCACTGGATTGCACATCTAGCTATATGGTTAAGCATTTGCTTGCTAGCTTACTAATAGTATTAGTAATACTAGCTGGCATTACACAAATTCTGTACTACTTTGGCTGAAATTATTGTATTTCAAATAGTGATGCCATGCGTTTCACTTTTTTGATTTGATACTTATGCATGTACGTATGTTAGTTAACACAGTTTGGGCATAGTCAGTGTTGATAAACACCCCTTATATACGTGCTTAAAATGTTTTTTATTGATAGCATGTCTGCGGGGGGGACAACCTTGCCAGTGGAGGATGTCAGTCCCCAAATAATTTGCCCTGGTTCCCAACCAAAGGTCAAGGCACTCAGGGAGGACTCCCTGAAAATCCTTGACCCTTCAAAGAAAAAGCTGTCCTCCCTCGAGACACAGCGTATTGCTGGGGTGCTGGAAGACTGCATCGGCAGGGTAGAGACAGTGGCCTTGCTGCCAGCTGTGTTGGCCCATCTGGATGACATGTCTAGGAGGTTGGGCGAGGAATTAATTGTGGCTCTGAAGGAGCACCGACACCTCGGGGAGAAGCTGGAGTGTCTGGAGACTTGCTCGGCTGGGGGACTGGAAGGACCAGTGGGGGAGGCTGAAGCGAGAGAGAGGGCCCATCTTGAGAAAAGCTTCCAGAGCTCCTTAAGGAACGTCTTGAGGCTCCTGCGAGCTCAGCCAGCCGCCATGCGCCTCCTGAAGGGGCAGGCGGGGGCTGTGGAGGGTCATCTGAAGGCTGAGCGGGGGAGTAAGCTGCAAGGTATTGTGGGGGCGCTGAGAGAACTTCAAGGGGTACTGCTGGAGAAGCTGCTGACCAGCCCAGCAGAGGAACGAGAGCGAATCCGCTACATGCGGGAGGTGACTCTACGGCATGGCAACAACTTGGAGGTTGTTGCCACTCTGGAAACAGAAGTGGCCGCTGCCATCAAGGACCGAGACACAGAGGTTTGGATACAATGTGTGGAGCCATAACTGAACGAACGACACTAGCAAACCCTAATTGGCCCGAGCCAACACCCCCGTCCCTTCGTCTGCTTAACCTCCTCTTCCCCCTTTGTCATGCAGATCTCCGAGAAGAACGACGTGATCAGGAAGTTAAAGAGCTCCCTCCATCAGATGGAGAAGATCCACGAGGACTTTGTGTTGCGGACGCAACAGGATGCAGACAAGCATACCCAGTCTGACGCCAAGAACTCGGAGGGTAAACGCACCCGCATGAAGCAGGAGACGCATCACCTCAAATTCCAGCTCAACAGCCTTATCACAGAGAACCGAGAGGGGGAGACCGCTCTTCGCAAGGTGAGATGTGGGACTTTCAATGGTTTATATCCATTCCATTTAGTAAGACTTTGGTTTAACTCGGTCAAGTAAGATACCCCAAAGCACAGTGCATAATGGCGTCCTCTGTCATCCACTTACACTTCTACTTTAGAAAAAGTACAAGGTGGAGACAGAGATCGAGAACTGGATTCAAAAGTATGACGCTGACATGGGAGGGAAACAGGTAAGGTTTTCCGAATCACTAAGAGATTACAATTATCTGTGTCTCACTCTTTCACTGTTCCCTTGTTATTGTTTACTGTCTACTGGTTTCTGGCGTACTCTCTCTACCTCTCACCCCTGTCGTCTTCCTAGCTGGAGCTGGAGGAGATGACCGCGATCTACGAGGAGGAGGAGGCGGAGCTGAAGGAGCTTGAGGAAGCCTATTCCGTCCTGGAGCTGGAGTTCAGTCAGATCAAGGAGGAGCGGCGGCTGGCGCACGAGAAGATGGAGAGGGAAGCAAAGGAACTGGAGCAACAGAGCAAAGCTGCCACTATCATTCAGGCCTGGTACAGAGGCTTCCGTGTCCGCAAAGCCATGAAAGCCAAAGGCAAACCCAAGAAGGGCAAGAAAGGCAAAGGCAAGAAGGGGAAATAAAAGAAGCACAAAGTAAACTGCTGCTTGCAAAATGTTGTATGCAAGGACATTGTTTTTATATTCATGTGAAAAAGCAGCATATAAACAAAAGTGTGTTTTATTTCTTACATCTCATACAGTAGAATTACTCTTTTATATTCCTACTAAATGTCTCTGGAGTATAGCATTTAATTATTGACAATCATGAAAGCTACAAATAAGTAAAGAGAACATCCATCAGGAAACACCGCACGTTCATTTCCGTTTCTGTACTTGACGTTGTGTAGTATGTACTGTTTGGCGTTCCAGATGTTTTAAACGGTTCTCTTCAATGGCCACAGGGTGGCAGCAGAGGTTTTCTGGTGGCACCTCTGAGACATCTGCCCGACATCTGCTTAGAAAAGTCCGAGCGACAGCTTGGTTTATTATTAGTCTCTCTGGTCCTCTGTTGACAGAGATTGCAACATCTTCTCGGTCTGTATCTTTTTCTTGTCTTCGCCTCACTTAATCTTCTTTAGTGGAGGGCTTTGGGAGGGTTCCAATCATTCACAATGGCAGACTGGTTTTGGAGGAAGAGCTGAATCTACAGACAACATCAATTACCATGTATTCAATTATTTGGTTCTTCTTGACTTTCCCCTAAGAACTCTATAGCTTACTTATTGGAAGCAGACTCACTTAATCCGCTTAATAGTATGGTTTTCCAGCGCCATGAAGATGCCAATGGATTTAACCGACGCAGAATAAACACAGTATCTACGTAAAATGTAACTCGGCTATTGGGTCATTTTGACAGACTCACTTACCTTTTCCAACTGCGCCTCTGTGTCATAGACGGCAACACCTTCCTTTTCCCCTGTAACCCCGCCAGTCATGTGATAGAGGTTAAGAGTTACCACTTTGATCTGGCCCAAAAGTAGCGTCTCTTTGGCTGCGGTGGTCTGGATGTGGTTCCACTTACTCTCCTGAAAGAAAAATGGACCGGCATTATGGGATTGAGATAGAATGGAGATAAAAGGATGGAGCCAATCTAATAAAAGACATCGCAACCTTTAATTGATCTAATAAAAGACATGGTTAAATTCCTTAATGTGCCCTGCATAAGTCCACGTCAAGCAGCACTCATGCCTGAGTAGCCTACGAGACAGCGGAAAGAGATCTCTCTGCGGTCATGTGATCTGGCCTTAGTACCCATCTGAGGGTGTCTGAGCGCGTTTCGTCCAGTTGCGTCTGGAGCTGGGACAGCAGGTTGTTCTGTTGCAGCAGCTGACAGCTCGCCTCCTCGTGGTATCGGTGCAGGGCTCCTCTCTGGCTGTCGGCCTGCTCCTGCACCTCACCCTCCCTCCGAAGCAGCTGCTCCCGGGTGACAAGGAGGGTCTCGAAACGACCCAGCAGCTCCCACACCTCGTCAAACTGTGGCACAGGGTCACGTTATGCGTGCGCGGAAGGTACACAAAAAAAGAGTGATATGTGAGAACGTAACACGCAGAAAGGCTCAGACGCCGCAAAGTCTTTCCAGCACTCTAAATAATTGTGTTTGCGTTAGGGGTTTTAATTCAGGGTGAGTTGTTGTACCTTGGAAATTTGTAGCACGCGTTCCAGGAAGGCCCAGTAGAGAGAGTTCCTTTCCACGGCGCACTGCAGCTGCACTCGTGTCTGTTCCAGAGCAGCACACTCCTCTTTTAGTCTCTCCACCTCGGCCTCCTTTTGGCCGACGACCGCTCTCTCTTTCTCGGCTTTCCTCAATCCTCTAGTGCGTTTGGCGTCATTCTCCTGCATCGGGGATTGTGGTAATGTGAGCCTTATTTTTGTCTGTAAGCAGAGTTTTTGTGGTTTTATAATTGCCAGTGGTAATGTTACGGAAACCTACTTTGAGGAACTTGTCAAAATTGAGAAGGGACTCTTTAAGTGTTCCTTCTTTCTTCAAAATGTCCTCGCGTTGCTGTCGAAAACTCTGCCTCTTCAACACAAACTCCTGAACGTACACACACAGGCACACAGCCATATACCCCAGTAAAAGATCAAACTGTGCTTGCTATGGACCCTCTTGTGAGTCTGGAATAGAGTTGAATTGAATTGAATTGAGACTAGGATCACCCTCAAATAAATACATTTAAATGAACACGCCATGTGTGGTTGTGGTAAATTATTTATGTAATGTAAATAATCCCGTTTCAAAGAATTGATCTGTACCTGTTGGTGTGTTTTCAGCTTTGCATCAACTTCCGTCGTCTCCTTTCGTTTCTCCAGCACCCGAGTGGCTCCTGTTGTGAAATCTCTCACACTCACAGGCACCTTCCTACAAACGCAAATACATCGAACGACAAAACAATAGTTTGGACTAGTGGTAAAGTGCACACACATTTTTCTTGCTCTCACACTTTGAAACAATGCAAACTTACATTTGGAGTTGTTCTTTAAAGGCAGTCTTGAAATAATCCTCTAAGTCCATTGTCGTATTTTGGTATCGAGTATGCTACTAGCTACAGAGTCCCCTTGGTATTCTGGAGCTGGTTTTAAATTAATCCTGATTTTGGAAACTTTCTCTTAGCCAACCTCTCGGCTCCATGTTTTCGTTTCTACGGCAACACACACACACACATACACAGACACACGCAAACACACACACACACACACACACACACACACACACACACAGACACACACAGTCAGTGTCATTAGAGCCCCCAGTGGAGGAAACTTGTATACCACGGCACATGTATTTTCTTAATTAAATTTGTCTGTAATCCTCACCAGACCTTTGGTTGTGTAGAAAGTGCAAACATGTGATTGACAGGTGCCATTTGAGGAGGAGGAGTGTGAACTCTTCACCTCGGGCTCCAACTCACACCCTCGTATCACACACATTTCTCTCACTTGTCACCTGTCCCCTACTGTTGTGTGAAGATGTACGCACGCGCGCACACACACACACACACACACACACACACACACACACACACACACACACACACACATACACACACACACACACACACACACACGCAACAACATGCACCTCAAAAGAAAGTGGACACATGGAGATGTGCATCTCAACACCGACACATTAATGGCGGACTCACTAATAGCATTCGGTATTCAAGGGATCGTAACAAATGCACTCTCAGTTTTGTATGGAAGAGAAACACTGTGGATTCAGCCCCTGCAGTGTTATTGGGACTCCTAATGGAACAAGGGCTGTTGAATTTGCCTCATGAATGTCAGGTGTGATGTGTTCAAATTGGTGAGGCAGACAAAGTGACAATAGCAGAACCAGATAAATGCATCTACTGCTGCAAATGTGCACACACACACACACGTTTTGGAAGGCACAGAGAAATGTGCGCAAGTGGACACACAAATACAAGAGCGTGCGTGCGCACACACATACACACACACAGATCAGAAATCAGCGAAGGGGAAAAAACAACAACATCTTGGGGCAGAGATGCTGGGGTATTCATTTTTGATGAGTGGATTGCATGTCAGAGTCACACATCATTATTAATACTAATGGAGAGGCTATTAGAATGGAGCACGTTGTGGTGGTTGACAGGAACAGTGGTGTGAGGTTGAGGGAGATGCAAGGATCACACCCATGTGAACACAACCATGCCTTTTACCAGCTCGGGACCGGCAAACTGTGTGTGTGTGTGTGGGGGGGGGGGGGGGGGATGAATATTTGAAAGCCCTTGGACTTAATTCTTCATTCTCCACATTAGTGTATTTTTAGAAAAAAATTGGCCACCGTTCCCTTGCTTTATCACAGTCCATCTGCCATATAGTCTTACGTTTATAGAGCTTTGATAAGGCAACGTTTTTTTTTTTTTTTTTACTGTACACCGTGCCTATCACAATGATTGAGGTTCTCACCCCAACACCCCTCACCACCACTCCCCTCCCTCCCTCCCTCCCTCTCTCTGTCTTGCAAGCGCACCCTTTCCTCCCCTCTCTCTCTCTCTCTCTCTCTCTCTCTCTCTCTCTCTCTCTCTCTCTCTCTCTCTCTCTCTCTCTCTCTCTCTCTCTCTCTCTCTCTCTCTCTCACAGCCACATGGCAACCCGACAGCGCCCTTTCACTCGAGTGGACAGGTAACAAACATTTAGACATCCATTATGAAAGGTCAACAGTGCGGTGCAAACAGATATTGAGAGGGAGTTTGTGTTTATGTTAATGCCCCTGTCAGGAGGTGCCAAGGCTGAGGCTCTCTGACTCCATCTATAAGTAATGAGACACAGAATCAGAGCGGGGCACAACAACGTGGCTCCTGCAAAAATACAATGGACGCTGGTGGTGGTGGTGGTGGGGGGGGGGGGGGTTGTCTGAGGGCAATGGCGGTTTAGCGAGAAAACGCGTATGCGTGCGCTGAACGAGAGTGGCAGGGTGGGGGAGGGGGGCGGGCGGGTGTGTGTGTGTGTGTGTGTGTGTGTGTGTGTGTGCGTGCGCGCGCGCGCGCGTGGGGGAGGGGGGAGTCAGGGTGTGTGTGCATTTGTTTGTTTATTGATGTTTGTGTTTTCCATGTTTGTCTCACAGCAGAGGTCTTGTCCGACCTGTTTGCAAACATCCTGGAACACGAGTGGCAACAGCCCTCCTGGGAAGATGCAGGGACAGGAGCCGGCCTAAGGAGGGGCTGCCGTACCAACAAGGCCTCCTCGATGACAAGCCAATACAGCAGAATAACTACATTAATAAAAAACACCACGGCACAGTACGCACATATTATAATCACAATAATATCATTAAATACATGAGCTATGAGTCCTGTCCGGCATTTCATAAATTCCAGGTAAAGTCCGTGCCTTTGCCTTTTTTTTTACTGCGAAGGGTGACCCAAAGTGTGGAGGCGACGTGCAGTCCAAACAGACGCCTGGTGGGCTTATGTTCAGAGCGTCCTGCTGTTAGTGATATCATTACGCTGGGTGCTCCCGTCCAGACAAGGGGGTACGGGTTGTGTGCTCCAGGGAATGGTGTGTGTGTGTGTGTGTGTGTGTGTGTGTGTGTGTGTGTGTGGGTGGGTACGGTATAGAAAAGAAAATGTGTGCATATGTATGTCAATGTGTGTGTGTGTGTGTGTGTGTGTGTGTGTGTGTGGAGGGGTGGGGGGGGGGGGGTAGATGGGGGGGGGGGGATTAGCGTGCCTCTCCGGTCCTCTGGCTGTAATGAGACGGGACATTGGCTCCATGTCGGCCCGTAACCCCCTCCACCACACTGTGGGGGGGCGCGTCCACATGGCTCACTCTGTCATGCGTGCATGCCTGGAGGTCTCGGGACTAACCGTCCACCTTGGACAGTGGCTACCAGCGAAAGGCTCCAAATAAACGACTTGACTCCAACCATCTCATCGCACGGTATTCCACGCAGCCTACGATGATTCTTGGGAATTCAGAGAGTGCGTTTGCCCTGCTTGACGTGCGCGGTTGAAAATGTGCAGGTCGTCGGCTGAAGGAAACACAAGCACAAACGATGGTACGATGGTTGTCAAAAGCCACCATTATTGATCAGGTTAGTCTAAGCCCTTTGGCCCTGGCTCGTCTGCTTTTAGCTTGACCTTCCACCCTGGCCTTTGTCTTCAGACTACATGCGTATAGAGCGGAACTAGATGGATACCGACACACACACACACACACACACACACACACACACACACACACACACACAGAGAGAGAGAGAGAGAGAGAGAGAGAGAGAGAGAGAGAGAGAGAGAGAGAGAGGTCTTTGCCCTCTGTTATCCCTGACAGCCTTTATACTCCTATTAAGATCTACATCATTGAGCTCATGACTATTTCAGCCATAAAGTCTAATTTGGGGGAATTAGCCTGGGTCTGAACGTCTTGTTACGATACAGAGCTTAATGGAATTACTACTATCAGGGCTCTTAACAAGAATGCATGGATTGGCCTTATTCCCGTTCAAATAAACTTATCAGGAGACCCTTAGAGGATTCTCTGTAATGTTGCTCTATCGCCACTTAAAAAGCAAAGGCAGTAAATTAATGTCCTTTGGAGGTCCTGCCCAGGCAGTGATAAACACTGGGAATCAACATTGCCTTTAAGACAAATCAGCCAGTCCTGAGTTTTATTACCACGCTGGTCGGGAGACAACGGCTTCATCCAAACACAGCGGGCCAGAGCCGTCACGCACCGGCTTCCGCCACCAGCGGGAGAACAATCCGTGACAGGGAAACACGACCAGCTCCACCTATAACACTCCGTCTCAGACCACTTATCCCCCTCGGAGGGCGTCATTAAAGCCGGAGCATCCAACAAATGCTTCCGAAATGGGAGGGCCAAAACGGCACGTTCCCTACGTACCAGGCTGGGTTTCCAATTCTAATTTGATCTGGTCGGACTCGAACGTCTCTTTTTATGTAACCGGCTCATTGTCTGTGTGAGGCTGTCATACAGAGTGGTACAGTAGCTGTGTGTCTGACAACAGCAACAAAAAGTAGTAATAATGTAGTGACAATAATCTAGGTTGTTTGTTCTTAATTTCCTGGTTGGAACAAAGGTTGGACAGTGACGACAATTACAGTCCAGACACCGTAGAGGGTTTTGGTCTGCGGGCCATATGGAATGACATTTCGAAATGTCATTCTTTCTAAACCAGTAGTGCTTGTGTGTTTTTACTGAAAAGATATTCAGAGGGATGTACTGTATGTGTGTGTGTGTGTGTGTGTGTGTGTGTGTGTGTGAGTGCATGCATGTACAAGCATGTGTGCGTTTTGTGTGGGCACATCTACATAGAAGAAGAAGGAGCATTGGGGGGGGGGGGGGGGGGGGGGGGATATAAATGGAATGGAAAGGATGACAATGAGGATGTCTGAAGGAGGGAGGGAGAAAGGGAGGCAAGGAGGAAGGGAGGGAAGGAGGAGACCATTTTAGGAGAGATAATGATAAACATTACGTTCTGTTTGACCGCCTTATCTGAAGTCAGACCTGTTGGAGATTAGGCCTACAGTATAACACACACAACAGCACACACACACACACACACACACACAGGACATGGGTCGTGTATGTAAGTCATCCGGTAGCACTTTGAAAACAGCGCCAAAGCTTTGTTTGTAGCTCCATGGCTATCTTTTTTTCTTCTTCTTCTCTCTTTCTTTAATGCAAAGGGTATGCCGAGAGGTTTCAACATTCTTGCACTGCGATTGCACTCGTCCTCCAGCCAACCAGCGTGGGACACTACATCTTCAGCGTAATGACACAGATCAGGGGCCCCCCGATAGCAACCCCTCTGCTGCCCCCCCCCCCCCCCCCCCCCCCCCGACAGCAACCCCTCTGCTGCCCCCCCCCCCCCCCCCCCGACCCTCCCCACAGCCTCTTCGCAGCACTCCGTTACTCTGGAGACAAAGGGTTAAGGAGGACCAGACCCACTAAAGAGCCGTCTGCTTAACCCCGCGACCTTACCGTGCCGGAGAGGGAGATGGAGAGGGAGAGCGAGTCAGACGGAGGAGGTGGAGAGAGTGAGACTTTGATCAAGGACTTTTTACAGGCATACCCATGCCAAAAGGACGGTCAATCTTTCCCCGCTGAAGCTCCGCCGTGTGAGAAAGAAAATGTCCTGTGCTCAGAGGTGGACTTATGGATAAGACACGCAAAAAAACAAGGAACAAGAAAACGCACAAGTTGAATCGCTTCGTTACGAATGGACCAAGCCCTACCTCTATCCAGTCCATTCTTTTTCACCAAATACAAAATGATGATATGTCCTCTATATATTTTCGCCCTGATATATAACTGGGCAGTAGGGGGAGTGCGTTTTAATGGAAGAGTATCGTTATCCCCTCTTGTTTTATTGGTGTGTTTAGTTGGCCGCGGCTTGGACTAGCCCTGATCAGGCCTGCAGAGGAGATCAAGCTATTTTTACTGGCAGTTTAAAATCGGACTATTACATAAACATAATTATTTAAACCAAAAACAAATATGGAGCCAGAGAGAGCTTTTTGGATGCGTTTTCAGGTGTGTGTGTGTGTGTGTGAGACAAAGAGAGCGATAGAGGGCAGAGCAAAGGGACCACCAACGCATCTCGCCCCCGCGCCCGCCATCCCAGCTATCCCAGCCAACCCCTCCCAGCACTGGGCAGCAGGTTGTCAGTGAGGGGCTCCAGCTGTAGGAGACTGGAGATGCCAAACAACCTGTCAGAGATAAGAGGAGGCGGGCAGGGTGTGTGCACTCTCTCTCTTCTCTCTCTTTCTCTCTCTTTCTCACACACACACACACACACACACACACACACACACACACACTTCCAGCCGGAGTTGGGGGTTGGGAGAACTGCCTTAGTTACATATATATATATATATATATATATATATATATATATATATATATATATATATATATATATATATATATATATGACACAGGCTTTGACAAAAACATTTTCATTGGAGTTAACGTGCCACGCATTAAACTCCCCAGCTCCAAATGACGCAGTCTAAGTAGTTGTTTTTGAACTTAACAGAATTACTCCATAATGTGTGAAACATGACGGATTGTATCTGCTGAAATGGACAGTTGATGGAAATATCTCAACCAGGACAGAGAATGTTGTAAAACCGATAAGTGCCCTGCACGTTATCAGCTGGTGCTCACACTCTCAAGGTGCTGAGTTTGCTTTTAATAACCCTGTGGGAACATACAGAGTCATATCCTCAGAAGTGTTCTGAATTTTACGAAAAGAACATACAGTAACAACAGAGCCACTCACTTCGAATTATCTTAGATTTATTTCGGATTTGTAGGCCTGTGTAAATGTATTGTTGTTTCACGGCAACTTTTAGGAAGCTAAAGGAGAAGCGACAAAGAAAAACCTTAATCGAAAACAAATCTTCAAACAATACTGCCAGATTTGACGATCTTATCATCGTCAAAAACCTAGACCAATAAATAATATAAACAAGAACAAGACTTGAAACCATAAGCGCTTCCCAAAACAAGATAACTTTTTTGAAGTTCATCCCAACACATGAAACACACACACACACACACAGACACACAGACACACAAACACAAACACACACACAAACACACACACAAACACACTCTCACCAAGGAATGATTATCCTTCAACTCATAAGACGTCCTCTTATGTTAGTGCATAAAAAAACAACTGGGCATAAATAGGAGCACATACAAAAAAACAACAACATCTGAATCTACACCTCTTAACGCCAAGTCAAAAGAACAAGATGTAGTCTATTCAGAGCTGCAAGGTGAAAAAAAGGTCATGGTACTCTAACTGTGTCTAACCCACAACACTGTCATCCATTTGAAAGGAAAGGAGAGGGCTAATTGGGGGAATAGGGCAGAGGCTGGGGCCACCGCTAATAGGATCCATTTAAAATGTAAAAGACTCATACGGTCGACCATCGGGATTACTGAACGATTCTCCTCGGCCCACCATCCATTTTCTGCAGCATCTCTGTGTGCTGTGTGATCTAAAGAGCCGTGTTACGTGAAAGGATTCAGATCAAATAAGTCATTATTTATTGTTCAACCAAACACAACCGGGTTAAACGACAGAGGCATCCAGAAAAAAAAAATAAAAAAGACTCCAGGGCTCCTATTGGTCAGCTCAAACAGGAATAACACGTCCGTGCTTATTGGTTGTATCCGATTAAAACTAATCTTTGGTTGGTCAGTTCTGGGGGTGACTGAGAGGACAGCGGTGACAGCTGTATGACGATGAGATGTCTAGCTTCCCAGAATGCACTGGGAACAGTGTGCACAGGTCTTCCAGCCTGCAGCGTCGTCTAAACAAACTGTTTATCTCTCTGGTGCAAAGCCCGCAGCCTCTACCGACCGTCTCACTGGGAATTAACTCATAGCTTCCTTGAGCTAAGTCGAGTTGACACGCACACACACAGAGACATACACACACACACGCACGCACGCACGCACGCACGCACACACACACACACACACACACACACACACAACAACCCCCCCCCCACACACACACACACACACACATATACACACACACACACACACACACACACACACACACACACACACACAGATGCCTTTTCCTCTTTCTTTGAGGACAGAGGAACAGTCTTAGCTTTACCAAAGAGAATAAAATCTCCCCCAGGCTTTTTTTTTTTGGAGAGAGAGAGAGAGAGAGTTTCGATCATGTAAGTCAGTCTGAGCAAATGAACTGCCTGTCCACTGGTTGGTCACAATGTAAAACCACGTTCACGACACAGGAACAGGGAGGCACTGACACGGGGACATGGTGGAGATTTCAGCGTCAGTCTAGCCTTGATAGGCCTAGAGTTCACAGTGCAAATGTTAGGAGCATATACAGTACATCTTTAGGGCTGGGGGTAAAACGCACATACAATACATGGCTTAAATATTCATGTTGGTTTTTTTTCTCTTTTTTTTCCTTTTCTTTTTGCCCGGTTAGATTTCCAGTTCTCGTTTGGGTTCTTCCCGGGTCAGTCGCCTCTCAGCGGTAAGCATCCTTTTTCAAAGGGAAGTATTCCCCAGGGAAGATACACGGCTGGTAAAATAGACCTCTTCACAAAATGCATGACCACGTATGTCACAAATATACATATATGTATAGATATTACAAATGTTATGCCCCGTATTACAACATAAGGCCCACAGTTTCCGCAGTCACTCCGCCAATAAAAAGGTTGTCATTTGAGTGGCGCCTGTCGAACCCCCGTCCACCAATAGTAGTCTTTCCTTGTGCTGGATGGTCCAATCAGGCCGTGGCGCTCCACTCTGGGGGCCCGCCTCTGACCTGCCTGGGCGTGTCTAGGGTGTGGTAGAGCGGAGGAGACAGGTTGGCCGTGTACCGAGGGAACTCCCTCACGGACGGGCTGAGCTGCACGCCATGGGGGGGTTGTGGTGTTTGAGGTCCGGAGCTCTGGTTCTGAAAGGGGTCCTGAGGGAGAGCCTCGCCCAGGGCAGGAGAGCCCTGGTGGGCCACCACGCTGAGCCGGGAGCCCCTGGGGCTGGAGCTGTACGGGGGGTGGGCGCTGTAAGGTAGGTAGGGGTCGATGGGGGTCATGGCAGGGGTCAGCGGGCAAGAGTAGGACCAGGAAGCGCAGCTGAGATCCTCCAGTCTGGTCTCCGAGCTGGCAAACATGCAGGCCTGCCGCTGTCCCATCTCTGAGCTGTAGGGGGAGTGAGAGAGGCCGAGGGGAGGGTTGTGATTGTGAGGGAGGCCCAGTGGGGGATGGGAGTAAACAGACTGGTGGAAGTAGGCCTCGTTCTCGCCAGGGGAACTCTCAACGAAGGGCTTTCTGTACTGGTGGTGGTGGTGGTGGTGGTGGTGGTGATGATGGTCTGCTGTAGGGCAGGCGTCTTCCGCTGTGGATACAGAGTCAGAAAAAGAGCGCAAGAGAGAAAGAGAGAGAGAGAGAGAGAGAGAGAGAGAGAGAGAGAGAGAGAGCGCACAGTGAATGAAAGCAATGATCCCTACATGGCCGCCGGTTAAAACCAAGGTGCCGTCGACGATAAACACCCAAGCTCGATCCCAGCCTCAACGCGAAGCCGAACGGACTTCAACCCACCTTTCCTCTTGGTGCAGTGGTACACCTGCGGGTGGGGGCTCTGGTGCGGCAGGGCATGCGGGTGGGGGAGGACGTAGGGGGCTGGAGGGGGGCTGAGCATCTCCTGGGGGCTGCTGCCCACCCGGTTCTCACAGCGGTACGGGGAGCCCACCCCCTGGGGGGGGCCCACCAGCTCCCGGCGCTCCCCGGCGAAGGGGCTGCCGCTGGAACACACTCTGGGCCGGGCCGAGCTGCGAGGCACCACCGGGTAGTCTTTACTGAGAAGGTAGCAGAGAGAGTGAGGGGGGGAGGAGGGGGAGGAGGGAGGGAGAGGGAGAAGTGAGATTAAGGCTGTCTGCCTCGGAGATAAGGCTGTACAGTAGATCCATCTTGCCAGCTTTGATGTAGCCAGGCCTATCTCCGTACATTTGATCCTTTTCTCCGTGGCTTTCTTCCTCCTTCTGCTGCTCTCTCCCCCCCCCCCCCTCTCTCTCTCTCTCTCTCTCTCTCTCTCTCTCTCTCTCTCTCTCTCTCTCTCTCTCTCTCTCTCTCTCTCTCTCTCTCTCTCTCTCTCTCTCTCTCATCTCTCTCTCTCCCTATCTCACTCTCTCTCTCTCCCCCCCCCCCCCCCCCCAGTGCCCACTCATCTTCTCTCTCCCTCTCTATCTCTCTCTTTCTCTGACTCTGTGCCCTCCCAGTGACCCCGATGGTATGTAGGGGACAGCGAAGCACTGTCTCTCTTCCTCTCGTCCAGCTAGTCACGCACGCACACGCACGCACACGCACGCACGCACAGTCGCCAACACGCAAACACAAACACAGTGCAGTGAGATAATGTGCCGCTCTAAAAATAAACCCCCAGCCTTATGTCACTTCAGATAGACTCTCCTCTCCTCCACTCTCCCAAACTCTCTGCCCCTCAACAACCCGAATAGCGTCGGAACACAGGAGCCATGTCTCACCCCCCCCCCCCCCCCCCCCCCCCTAACCCCTCCCCGTTTCCCCCTGCCTTGCCCTCTTTTCCTCCCCCCCCCCCCCCCCCCCCCCCCCCTCTCTCTCTCTCCCTCCCTCGGTAACAGCCTCTCTCCTTCGCTTTCTGGCCCGGCTGAAATCTCTAAAATGCCTGACACAACAAGCACATCAGCGGAGATTAGACCAGGGCAGCACCGATGCATTAATCTGCTGCTTCTATACGGTCACGGCCCAGTGACACGCTAACTCCCCATAGAGACACACGGTAAGACATCATTGTGTTGATGTTGGCGCCACAGAATTGTATTTCGCCGTGGTCTCTGGATGTCAGAATAAATCCTCAAACATGGATGGTAATGACAGGAATCGAAGCATATTTACGCCAAGGGCTTGCCAGATCATTTACAAGGATGGAAGGGCCTTACTGCTCAGTAAATGGAAATGTTCATAACTGAGGATGGCAAATTCTTCATTTCCATCTGCTTCAGTCGAAGCTAATGACCGACTCACGGTGCGAGGCGGTGGGCTTGCTTCTCATGGGGGGGGGGAGCATAGGTGCACAACCAACGAATCGGGGAGGCCAGGAACAGAGGGCTCTCCCCCCCCCAGGCTCGTTCCGGTACACAACCTCTCGCGCTCAACGAAAGAGGACCCTGGCCGACGCCATCTGTATTTTATCATAACCACTGGTCATCACCTCGAAGGGGGATTGCCTTGGTCTCGTGTGGCCGCAGAAGAGGCTGGCTATTCAAGCACATGGATACGCATGCGCTGCTGAGAGACAGTGTTCCGGGAAGTAGACAGTTCCATCAGGTTTCTGTGCTCACCCTTGTAGTTTGGTCATGCGGTGCAGTTCCATATCGTCACTTCCTCTGAAGCCCTTGGCAAAGGGGTTGTTCTCTATCTTAAGCTGTGTAATCTGAGAGGGACAAAACACATGAAGATGGTTGCAGCAACGCTTCTGGGTCCCTTTGACCATTCCTCCATTACAAGCAATCCTGCTAGCCGAGACAGAGTAAACTGTTTATCCAAACAGCCGCCAAGATTTCAGCATTTCGAGCCAAAGCTTTTACTAAATCAAACTAACATCAAAGGTGCTAAGTAAAAGTTTTGCTTACAGCAGCTTTGATGTCGGGTCTTTAAAATGTATTTGCAATGATGTCATGGTAATGAACTGTTAGCAGTTTGCCCCCTCAGATCTTGACTAACCTTGTAAGGCTGTAGGTAGCAATTGACTTTTTAAACTTGCTGCTAGAGAGGAATAATACAATATTTCTCCCACGCAATTAGTCTGACTAGGAACACAGACTAACATACTGTACAACATTAGTATTATTACACCATTAATATTGAATGAGAAAGCGTAAAAAAGACAAATAAAATGATACAAATTCCCAATTTTACAATTACTTTTAACCATGCTATATATGACTAACTAGTTTAGTTAGGCCCTCCTATACTGTGAGAGTAATATTAATAAATCATTAATACATTGTTTATAATTTTAACAAGATAGAGCACACAAAACAAAAAGAAAAACTAATATTAAAGTGGCTATTGATGACAGTAATCATCCAGGTTTCCCAAAACATTGTGATGGTTTATAAAATGTATTATAATAACTTGTTAATTATTTTTTTTTTTTTTTAAATCTAAATTCGTGATAATGCACAGAACATTCACATTTTGTCATTACATAATTAAAAATAAATGTATTCTGTGTGGTCTCAAATTCTTCGGTATGCCTATTATTCACCTTTAAAATAAATGTTTGATTTGTTTTCTTTTGAAATAAAACTTGTTATAAAACGCCATGCTCCATTATCAAACTGGCCTAAACTATTCTAAGAACCAAATACATCCTATTTTTGTAAAAGACAAGAAAAGTCGAAATGGATTACCAGGTCCATCCCACCAAAGCAGTCAAAAAAGAAAAAATACTTTTTAAACGACTTTTCTCTGGTTGGAGTAAATAAGAGCAACATGTAGAAAAACAGCGTGACTATGATGGCGTCCCCCCTACCCCCCCCCCCCCCCCCCCCCCACACACACACACACACACACACACACGCACACAAAACAATGAGAACTGACACAATGAATTCATAACACTGAAAGAATGAAAACCTGATTCATGTTCTTGAGTTAACTATAGAAATCAAAATCAGGCTGTGGCCCAATCTTTTTCACGTGTCTATTTGTCTAAACTTTACAAATAGTTTCTATAATTATTGAATAAACCATAGCTCCATGAGGTAGACCTACAAAATAAAGGTTCAATGGCTTACGTGATAGAAAATTACACAAGGGCCCATCACTCATGGAAGACTTTTTAACCTACCTTATGGTTCTGGTAGGAAGTCACTGCAATGAAGGCCGTCTCTGCAAACGTATGCGTGCAGAATGCAGTGTTCTTGGAGCCAAAACCGTTGTTCTCGTCTGCCTTAACAATATGAAGACGTGGCTGATATTTGTGCATGGAGTTAAGTATTATCTGAAAAAAAAATCAATCAGGGTGAACCATTGGTATGAGGGGGCTTTCATACTCGTTTTCCAAATATTCCAAATTTTTGCGTTGACGTCTAATGTGATGTGTTATGATCAGACCGTTCAATAATTGGGAGTCATTGTAAGGGCATGCGATGTTATGATTGTGTTTTCATTTGTTGTCATTGTTGTCAAGCGTTTTGTTGGTTTCCAGAAAGCAAATGAAAATGTGCTGAACAACTGAAGAAACTCTGAGAATTGTCTTCTTAAAAAAATTACTAATTTCATCCTCAAACGAATGCACATCAATAGACCAACAATAGCATAAACTTCACCGCTGTTTTTTATTATTATTATTTTTTAACACATTTCAGTCTTTTATTTAGGAACAAGGAAAAGTAGGCCAGATTGCTTGCTTAAATGTAATGTTTGACTTTCGGTTGAATTAACACTAATTAATTGGACAATTCTCTTTATAGTGACATTATAAAGTCAAACCATTCACGGCAAATAAGCTTGTTAGTGTGTCTTGCCTTGCAGGCGAAAATGTTCCGTTCTAGTTGGATTTTAGAACATCACTCACATGTCCAAATGGGTCCAGGTGGTTGTTTGTGAGTTTGAGCTTCTGGAAAGACACGAGTTGGCGGCTCCAGTGCACGCCAGTGGCAGGGGAGTCGGGATGAACATACAGTCTCCCAGGCATCGCGGGCTCCGCCTTACCAGATACTGACCTATAAAACAAATAAAATAACTTAACATTGGTCAAACACTGGCAAGCAGCATGTCAGTTTCCTCTGCTTCGATGACCCGGTCTTGCACGGCGCTCCCCATTGCATTGTCATGCTCGCGCAGTAGGCCTTGACTAATGCCTCACATTCGCTGCCATGGGCTGCAGGCCTATCGCACGCTATAATTAGTCAACAAGAAATAGGAGCATGTTTCGAAGCATTTTTTTTCAGCAACAACATATGTCGTGTATCTGCTCAATCAAATTATCACAAAATTAAAGTATATCGGCCAATGACTCTTGATTTAAAGAACATTCTGAAAACAAATGCATAAGGATGAATCTCGGCTATTGTGAGTGCACGGTCTGCTCGGATATATTGTAGGCCTTGTACCCTGCAGCCTGACTCGCTTGAAAGGGACGTTGAAGCTTAATCCGTACTATCTGTCCGCCTGGTGAACCCTTCGCACTGAAAATGAACTCCCAGCAGGCACAGAAAGGGCACGCGGGCAGCGGGCACTCACGGGAAACTAAGCAACAGGACTCCATGACAGGCCACAACGTCATCTCTGCCGAGTTTATAACCTATAGGCCTAGCCTTCACTTAAATTACTGAAACATTATGGGTAAGTGCAGAAGTGCAATATATGGAAAGATATGAAGCCTCAATACAAGGTCTTACCCTGCACCCACAGGCCTATGGCTAATAAGTATATATTTTAATTTAGTGAAAATGTCATATTAATTTTGAAAAACTGATGATAGATGGCTTCTTAATTAGTATTGAATAACAACATTTGACATAATGACTGATACCAACCATTTATTGTCTGCAAATTTGTACCGGTGGTCATCAGCGGGTACAATGTCCATGAGAAGTATATATTTGGTTTTAGGATTCAGCCCGGTGACCTTCACTTTGTAGCCTGGGAACATCCTCCTGCAGCAACGAATGGGACAAAAATACATCTCTATATAAGGGTGGGTAGGGATAACGCTTTCAACCTTAACAACAGTAAATTATACACACATTAATTTACTCAAATTGAACACTAGCTAATAGGTTGATATTCATGTGGCAAATGAGCAATATAGCCTATTATTCAATTTGCGTCGATCAAAATCTACCCGTGAAACGTACGATTAATATTTGCGGTAGTATAAAGACATTTATTTGGTGATGCAAATGTGAGGTTTCTTTTTGCGTTTCGTTCAAACATACCTCCCAGCCTTTGTGATGATCATTTCAGTTCCAACATCATCAAATTTGGTCCAGAGTTCTCGCTCATGCAGGAAGACCTTTATTCCCTCCATTGACTAAATAAAAAAAAAAGTTAACTATTAAATTATTGCAATGCATGCAACAGAAAAACATTTCCATAATATTAGCCACAAAAGTGTATCGTAGGTCGAATTTACGTCATATTTGTATAAACCAGTTAAGATATGTCTACACTTTTCATTTTAACACAATATGTATTTGTCTTTGATTTCCAAATAGCCAGTCAAATCACCACCAGCTGCAGGCTGACAAATTGCAATGTAAACCCTTGTCCGCGGGCCCTTAAGTTATGAAAAATGATGCAATTTTGGTAGTTTTGTTCAAACCTGAACCTTTAAATATGGTCAGTATTTTAAAAAGTTACACGCTCTTGCAGTAGGCTCCAAAGGCGTATACCAAGATAGAATTAAATATTCATGATTTATTTTCTCAATAGTTTTGTTAATACCTGCTGTGTACACGAGTTCGGGGGTGTTGAAGAGTTTGAGGATCGTGTCTGATTCTCAGGTTTGTTCTCTTTTGGTGAATCCGTGCAGTCGGTATTCGCGTGGTCTGGAAGGCCGAATGGGTCACCACCGTTAGCCATTTCAAAGACTGGTCCAGACACCACGGGATTTACTGAGGATACGAATGAACGAATACACACGCACACACACACACACACACACACACACACACACAAACACACACACACACACACACACACAACAGACTTAGGTTACAGACCAAGGACTCGATGTAGTCTACGAAGCACTACTTTTACAGCTATGTTATTGTTACAAACAGCCTATAAATGTGAACTTCGTGATGTTCATGATAAGACATGTTTTTTTTTTATCAGTCTAATTCCGTGGGAAACTTTATATCTAGAATTTAAATAAATGTTTACTGCCCTTCTCAGAACTAATTTGGGCATGAATAGGCCTATATAAGCATGTGGGAAATCAACGATCTCAATCCTAATTTGTAATGAATATCAGTCCAAAATGACACACGGATGATGCTAAACTGTTTCTCGATATTGCTTTGCATTTGTCTGAAGTAATGCGTTCGTATAGCCCATCTAACATTGCCATGTAAACATTTAATCAGTTTGTAGACCAAAATAATAAATATTGCAGATAGGCTATGCAGACCTTTTAACCTATAAGGACTAGACTGATGTAAAATAATCAAGTTCAATCAACCACATATAATATTTTTTATTAGGCTATATTATATTAACGTATGACGTGTTATTTAAATAAAAATAAATGGATTCCAACAATAATGCCATTGTGAGCGTCGGATTCCGTACGAGATCCAGATTATTAACAGCAATACAATAATATATAGGCCTACATCCGTCAACCAATTATATTAGTCTGGGTTAACACACAATAAACAGTATAGGTTGAGTTAGACACTCAAAAACAGCCTAAACCTACCTGAAATGCACTGAGTCTTTTTACGTCCCCGGACCCAATACGGTCATTCTGCCATTCGCGTGGGATCAGTCTTGGGTCTCGATAATAGCAGTCAAACCGCTGTCTTTCAATAACGCATTGTATTCATTCGCGTACCAACGTGTCCCTTGTCCCTTCCTCACGAGAGAGACTTGTGTCCGTTCCCACCCACAGTCTTCCTCGTACGGTGCACCGAAAGATTTAAATCGAAGCACAGCGCTGAAGTGTATGTTCTCAAATCAGTAATGATGACAGCCCCCGTTCCAAAATATACCCCTCCCCCTTTCCACTACCCCTGCTCCAATAGGCCTGTAGAATGTATTTGTACCGGGAGCCAGAAATATAGGCCAATCATAAGCAAACGCGCCTCTATGGACAGATGGACAGACAGACCCCCTCCTAAACACACATGCGCATGCACAGCTACAACTGTGAATTGAAATTGAGACTATGAAGATATGAAGGGTACATTTAGGCCCTACAGGCTATGGTATATTCCAAATCCGTCGCACATAATCTTCACTGTCTTCAAATTACGGTGGACAAAAAAACATGCATTGTCCTTTGTCAGAGGCAAACACGCTTTTGCTGTGATCGTGCATAGCTTTGACTGGATTACTTTAGATCAAGATAAATCAATCGGCAGCGCGCAGTCAACCTGAGTTGAAAGTTGAAGGGGTCAGGTGGAGAGTTGTGTATGGATTTCTCCGGTGGGCTGATGCTCAGATATCAACCTTGACATTGCTTTCTATTAAGTGGACCTGTTTAAAATTCCTGTACATTTAAAAGCAGTGTTTTTTTTATAGATAGGCTACCGTTTTGCATCCGTCAATACTTCTATATTCTACAGCCCGTTGACTATAAAATGACATTGAGATGTACCCCTCGGTTGGTGACACCACTAAGAGTGGAGCAAAGAGATAATCGAATCAAAAAGTGCACAGAATCATTCGCCACTATAAATTATATAAACCAAATAACATGATCGAGTATAGTATATATTTTGTTTACTTGTCATTGGCACACTCAAGCGCGGAGGATTTATTGCTTATTATAATGTAATTATTAGGATGTGTATGTCTATTCTCTATTTCTTTGTCCTATGATTATTTTGTTACCTAACGGGGTTTGTTTTCCCCGTGTGTATATTCTTATAAAACAATAATTTGAAGCAAACCTCGTTGATCCAAAAACATGACAAATAAATGCATAAAACATGTAGCCTATGTGTTCGCGTCCAAATATAGACTACATATACAATTACATTTAAAAAGTATGCTGTAGCTAACCAAAAACGTTTAATATTCAACCAGACAATAGGCCAAACAAAGTACAAAAGAAAACCCTTATTATAATCAAGCCTATAGGCTATGGCTTATGTTTATGATCATTAGCAAAATATTTTTATTTTATGAGTATGGGAAAGAGAGTAGACACTCATTTAAATTGCTTGCTTAATCCCCGGCCCATGGACGGAATTAACTCACCCAAATCAGTATTACTAACTTTTAATGCATAGTTCGATATTCCATTTCATTACGTAAAATGTTTTTCCATATTGTCTATCCATGTGTAATATTAACCCAAAACACAGAACTGCCACCATGGGTTATTTTACCACTATGGACGATAAAGTTTTATTAATGTTAAGGGACTATTCATATTTATCTACTATATCATGCCTTAAGGTGACAGACAGTAGCTGGTCAATCGAAAGATCAGCCTATGTTTGTCTAATGGTATATAGGCATGAACTTTTTGCGAGTGTATGGTTGGGAAATGCGAGTCGCTGAAAAGTACGAAGGATTTACGGGGAATAACTAGTGAGTTTCTTTCAAAGAGCTACGGCAAGTAATGCCACCCTTCGATGCTTAAACTAGATTTATTTTCTTTCTATTATTAAATTAATTCAGAATAAACATAGGTCACTTACATGATTTTTTTTTGTACATTTAAAGAAATTGTTGGAGTAATCCCAAGGCTTGTTGACACGTGTTGCGTTTTCCTTTGAGCCAACGATTATTTATTTTACAAACAAATTCAAACCATTTCGCATGGTGCAATGGCACGTGCCATGTTATCTAAATGTTAAAGATGATTAAATGATCATTTATTGTAATGGATGAGTGTTTTTCATGTTTATTGATTGCTGTGCTCCTCACTACGGTGTGTAGTGTAGGTCATACTTTTAGTAGGCCTAGGTCTTCCAAATAAAGCCTACTTGTTGCTGCGTGAATTCAATTTCACATTGGCGCCTTAATTGCCCTCTATTAAAGCAAAATCGTTTTTTAAAGAGTTCAGTGGCAACATCCTTTCACTATAAGGCCAGGAGAGGGGTCTGATAACATCAAGGGAGAAACTATCTGATCTGATACCTGCAAAAAGCCAAAGTGCATACAAGCTTTGGTCTCATCCTAACTAGATTAGAGAGTTCCTCTGGAGGAAGTAGTAATGGGCGTCCCAGAGACCTCCAGCACTCAGCAGGTCTGTCTCGCACACCTACAGCCTGGCTAGAAGGGCAAGAGTGTGTGTGTGTGTGTGTGTGAGGCAGAAAGGGGGGGGGCAAGGTCAACCCATTTCTCTGCAAACAATCACATCACACAGGGCCAGTCACATTCCAACCCCAACACACCCCGACCCACGGCCCCCCTCCCTTCATCTCTTTAACTTGGTCAGATGTGGGAACAGAGGCTACGGCTTTGGCTGCAGTCCAGACTGTGGGCCTTCGAGACGCGGAGATACACAAGTACTTAACGTTAAGTTACTCATAAACTCATATGTATTTGTAGTCAAATGACAAAATGTATAATATGCACTCGATCGACCATAAGTGTTCTACATAAAGTAAAAAGAAAAGCACTTAGTGAATTGAATGTCTGGCATTTCTACGGCTTTTAACAAGAACCGCTGCCCTCAAGTGTATTGTTGCCCCCTCTAGTGGTGATCCGGAGTCAGACGACTTGAACCGACAACGAAAGTCAAGGTCGAGCGAGACAACAGAGAATCCCGTGGAAGACAATCATGACCAGAATTTCCGGACCTTCAACTTTTTTCCAAGACACCCAAGTGTGTGTGGCACATACCGACACAGCAAACGAAAGCTCTTAGAACCCCCTGGCGATGTTACTCTCAGGGCCATCATTTGGAGACATCACTTCAAAAGCCAGACACGGGGGTTAAGATGGTCAGGCCGCCTGGCACAGAGGCGTCCATGTGGGAACATTAACATTTAGAGAAACAGCATGTGTGTGTGTGTGTGCTGTATGTGTGTTTCTGCCCAGAGAACAACCTGTCACTCAAAGGCGTCAAACATCAATGTTTCGGGTGACCTTTACATTCTGGTGGGGCCCTTACTCCAAACGCACAAGCCATACATTTAAGCATACACAGCATTTAGAGAGGAGTGGCAAACCCTTGTTTTACCTACAAGTAGACCACAAGATTTCATGCCAAATGAATCTGTCAACCGGCTGTTGTACATAACAAATATCGACAAAGTTGGGCCTCGAAATCCTTGAAGGTAGTTTACTAGGTAGCATGATTTCTTTCTTGTCGATCCTCCTCTGCCCTTTCCCTGCAAATCATCTGGACCCATCTCAGTCCCTCTCTTCTAATTGCCTCTTTCTATCCTTATTATCATGATTTATCTTACCTCTGCACCAAAAACACCCTCATCCTCCGCCCTCGTGGTCAGTGTAGCCCGCTGCCTCCGAAGGCCCCTTCTGCCTGGCTAGATCGCTGCACCCCAGGGAGATTGGGCTCCAGCCGGCTGAAAACACAATTCAACACAGCTGACATTTTATGAGCACTCAGGGCTCTTTTACAGCAGAGCTAAAACAGTTCTCTAAAAGTGGAGACCTTTTGTTCCTGGGATTTCTTGTTTAAAAAAAAAAAAAAAAAAAAAAAAAAAAAGAGAGAAAAAAAAAAAAAAAGAACGAGACATTTTAACTTGGAGGGAAACGGGGGCTGGGTGGTCAGGGGCTAGGACACTTTCCACATTGTACGCGTGAAACACTTCACTTAACACAGCCTCTGGACACTGCTGTGTGTGTGTGTGTGTGTGTGTGTGTGTGTGGGAGCGGGAGACAATAAGGCCAAATGTCTTGGTCTTGTCCAATAAACTCCAATGACCATGCTTTGCCATTAGGCAAAGAAACAACAAAAAATAAAGAAAGACAGACAAGAAATATCTAAGAGAACGCTAGATATTGTCTCTTTTTAATAAACATCACCACTCATAAAAGCCCTCTCAAGTCAAATACATTTCAGATAGACAGTATTTTTCTCCCCAACACCACTAGGTGGCATGGTGGCTTTATTTTAGACACAGGGAAAACCAAGGAGCAGCAGATATCAGAAGCCACTGTTTCTTTCTGAAGGTTTTACAAATCTTTGAGACAAAACCAAATCAATTCAACAAGGTAAGAAAGGTCATTTTATGTAGGCACAATCAAATCAACATTAGTTGAATTAGGGTCTCCAGGGAGTCTGATCCAGGCAGCGACAAAGCGTTTTGTGGTACCCTATCAGCCGGGCTGATCTACCGAGGTTAACCTGAGCAAGGCAAGGCCACGAACGTTAGAGAACAAGGCCCGTGGTGGAGGGTGTCTGTGGCACCGGAACGGTCGTGTCGTGGCGCAGACGAATGCTTCGGTGGAATCAACGGAAAAAAAAACCCACACACAAACATGCAGGAGAATCAGGACTACAGGCGTGGTGACACGTCACCGGGCGGTATTCTCTCCAAGGGCTCTCCCCTACAACGCGCTGGCAAGACAATCGCTGCTCCGTCAGGTTCCCAACCGCCTCGTCCAGCCGGCCGGTCCTCGAGTGAGCGCACGGCTTTTTTCCACGAGTCCACTCCTGGTACCAGAACCAGACCCGTGTTCCCCTTAATTCAAACACCGCATGGGGGGGGGGGGGGGGGGGGGGGCAAAGGCTGGCGGGTGCCCGCGACGAGAACCGCAGTTCAGCGCCGAGCCGAGCGTCATCATCAGAGCACTGTGCAAAGTTATAGAAGTCAAACAGCAAAACACAAAAGAATAATAATAATAATAATAATAATAATACAAAATAAACCAGGTGCCATTGCGGTGCGTCTCAACCAGCACTGGAGAAACGTTACGGAGGGAACACGCGCTAGGACTCGGTGTTGTCTCCCCCCAGGGCGGAGAGCTCCAGCTCTGTGCGGGCCCACCGTACCGTCTCCACCTGCTCATTAAACGGGATCAAACAAAGCGCTGGCGGAGGCGAAGCGGGCAGATCAGGTGAGCGGAGGTGGGGGGGGTCTTGAACAAAAGCTGGGACAGCGCTGACGTCAGCAAGCCGGGGGGTGGAGAAACACTGGTTCGGTGAAGGGACGCAGTCTCCCGGGGGAACTCCATCCTCCGGGTTGAAAGTTAAAAGGGAATACAGCGTGATAGGAAAGTGCCAAGGGGGCACCGCACATCTTTGTGAGAGCAGCCTAGCTGCGCATACCGCACTTTGGTCTAAGGAGCTGCCAGGGGCCGACAGAATTATCGGACATCCTTCAAGTTTGGACGAGGGCGCCGCCTAGCAAAGACTCCGTCGTGTGCCTTCACATTCCACCCGGCACGAACACTGTTATCCTTCGAATCTTCACGTGCAACCCTCCTCCCCCTACCCACATCATACCACTCTCACACGTGCACACAAACAGAAACACACCTCTACACACTCGTCTCAACACTGATATAAGGCAAGCAGCCAAGTCACTACCTGCCCTCTCCAGCAGGTGGCGCCAGCAGCAGGCCGGTGGGGCTGTCCCAGCGCCACGGCAGAGAGGGGGGACATTCATCTACAAGCTGCTCTTCAGACACGCTCTTCAAAACACACACATCCTGCTTTAGGCCTCTCTACACGTCCGTGGTGCGGATGCCGTCGTCCTCCAGGCTGAAGGGGGAGCTGCCTGTCAGGGGCTGAGGCTGTGAGCAGTGCCTCCGACGCCTGCTGGAGGAGGGCCCCGACCCCCTGGGGGCCTCTGGGGCCGCAAGGAGGGCGCTGGTGCAGGGAGCCAGGGCGGTGAGGGACGTGGAGGAGGAAGAGGTGGAGGAGGAAGTGGAGGAACTGGAGAGGGAGGGAATGTTGGGCAAAGAGGTGAAGGGGCTGTCTTCCTCCTGGGAGCCCAGGACAGAGGCCTCTCGCTGGGGGACCGGAGTCCACGGCTGCCAGCCCGGAGCGACGGAACACGACTTGACCAGCGGAGGCCTTCGGTCTTGGATCTCTCCCTCGGGACGGGCAGCAGAGGATGGGCCGTGGTTACCATGGCGATTAGAGGAGCCCTGATTGAAAGCAAAGCCCCAAAAGAGAGTCGGACGGGGTGTGGTGGTGGTGGTGGTGGGGGGGGGGGGGGGGGGGGGGGGGGGGGGTAGCAAAGATAGAGCGTGAGAAGGGAACATGAGAAAAAAATCTAAAATGTTTTTGACAAGTGAAGAGACTGGAACCCCCCGTTTGAAATAAGAGTCCCTTTCTTTACAATAGTTCCTGTGGCCCAGTGCTCCTGTATACCTTGGCAGGGCCTCTGAAGTCCTGGATCTTTATCCCTATGTCTCTGATCCATCCATGCATGTCCTCCTGGGAGTCAGTCTGGAGACATGAAAGACAAATGGAGGCTGAAGCCTTGTACCGCATGTTGTCAACCACACACACACACACACACACACACACACACACACACACACACACACACACACAGTTTCCTCTCTGATCTGCAAGACTTGAGCCCAAGCTCAGCTGCTCAACAAGGAGAAAACAAAGGTTGTTGTTGTTGTTACGGTTACGGTTGGATGTGCCCAGCTCACAAAACAACAAACGGCTAGTTCATCTAAAAACAGAACCAACACCAGCCGTCACCAACGGAGCATTACAAAAAAAACACATCGACCCGCAGCTGGCTCTAAAAGTCACATGCTGGGCACCCCCCCACACACGCCCCCCCCCACCCACCCACCCCCCGCACGCGCTCTGACTTCTCAGCTCATGTATTCCATCGATTTGGCCAAACCTCTATGTCTCATACTTTTTTCCGTATATATTTTTTGAGAAACAGCAGCCTTTATACGTCATGCGTTAAAGCAACATACCATGTTTATACCTGCAGGCCTCATGCAATTTAGCCCACCTTTAAAATACTCTTACATCAAAAAGAGGGAACATCATGGAGCGATACTGACTAGAGACAGTGTTTTCAACTCATATGAACCAAAAGGCTCCAGGGCCTTCCCAGAATTAGGAATTTTGAGATAATTGGGAGAGGAAACAGGAAACAGGAAGTTTACCTGAATGTAAAAGACCCTGGAGCTGGTGATGATTTCAAACAGGTTGTCTCTTAGCAACAGTTCCCTGAAACAACACACAGTAATTATTACAATGTTAATTCGTGCTCTCGGGTTCGCAATGGGATGAGACTTATCAAACACACTGGGGGAGGGAGAGAGAGAGAGAGAGAGAGAGAGAGAGAGAGAGAGAGAGAGAAGATAAGAAACAGAGAAAGAAACAGAGTGTTGTTTAGGGTACGGCATGGACTCACCCAGACTTGACCAGACACTCGTGGACTTTCTGGATGTCCCTCAGAGCAACAGCTCTCAGAGGCTCCTTGTCCTAGAAACAGACAGACACGAGCGTCAGGCCGTTCTGACCAACACCAACATAGAAATAAACGCGCGCACACACACTCACTCACTCACTCACTCACTCACTCACTCACTCACTCACTCACTCACTCACTCACTCACTCACTCACTCACTCACTCACTCACTCACTCACTCACTCACTCACTCACTCACTCACTCACATGATATGTAAAAGAAGACAGACATATTTCAGACACACAAACAAATGATAATACTACTCTTTATTTAAGCAGGTAGGTCCACTGAGAACTAGTTCTCTTAGCTGTGCAGACCGGAACAAGTGGCAGCATGACACACACACAACAAAACAAAACAAAATAGAAAGTAGCATTTAGCAAAGACACTGGTCCTTAAAAGCAAGTACAGGAGTCAATCAGGCTAACAATTAATGACACTCGGAGGAACAACATTAGATAACATCAGCCCGTGTTGTAAATTGTTCCAGTAATGGGCGGCTGCCTCCTGAAATGAGTTATGCTCGGCTACAGTATGAAACTCCTGGAACCGCTAGCGAGTGATAAGAGAATTTGATCTGAAACGATAAGAAGACACTGCTCGTCTCGACTGGCACTGTAGATAGAGAGAGTTTTCCCCAGATACCGTTTGGTAAATCAATCTATACCAATGTGCACCTGTTGCGCAAGGACGGCCAGCCTATCAGGGTGTAAAGGTGACCGTGACGAATACGACGACGGTGCACCAGGGACCAATCGAATTACAGAGCGGCACAAAGCCTCCAACTGTGGCAAGAGCTGATTTAGAAGCTGGTATAAACCACATCAGCACAGTCCAACACAGGAAGTAAGGAGTTTTGCATTAGAACGCGCGCGAGCGCGCACACACATACACACACACACACACACACACACACACACACACACACACACACACACACACACACACACACACACACACACACACACACACACACACACACACACACACACACACACACACACACACACACACACACACAGACAGAGGAAGAAGGGGTGACCTCACCGTCTCACACTTGAAGTAACTGACGGCGTTGTCGTCCAAGGTGAAGAAACGTCTCTTCCAGCTCTTCCTCTGAAAACGCGCAGCACACTTTAGATTCAGCCTTAACCTCGGTCACAAACACACACACACACACACACACACACACACACACACACACACACACACACACACACACACACACACACACACACACACACACACACACACACACACACTTCCTCCACGGTACGTCTTCTTTTACAGTTACTCTAAACAGGATTTCCTGGAAAGAGTCCATGCAGAAATGTGTGATAAATGACATATGAAGTAATTTAACATGAAGTAGGTTTCTTCAAAAGACTGGAAACTTCATGTATGTATGTATGTTTGTGTGTGTGTGTCTGCTGTATAACGACTTCCTTAATGAAAGGGACTTTGGCCTAACATAGCTGTGTGTGTGTGTGTGTGCGTGCGTGCTCACCACATTGCCCTGTTTGACACAGTAACCACACCTCAGCACCCCTGGTCGACACCCCACACCCCAGACCCCCTGGTTCACCCTCCGCTCCCGAATCTCCAGCTCGTCACCGTCATTCTGACCCCCGAAACAAAATAAGTTCAACATTATTAGAACAATAATAACTATTTTTAGTATTGATTATGATACGCACATACATAGATTGATACATAATGCTGTGCGTCACATGACCTTAACAGATGCATATTACCGTATATAACAAAATTACTATTTCATCAGAAGGTATCAAATAAACATATAATTGAAAGAACGCTTAGATATGTTACTTATGAGTATCATTATTAATACAACAGAGTTAACTCATTGTCACCTGGTGGATTGGAGTGTGTACCACGACCCCTCCTATGATCTCTGCTTTGTAGGCCTGCTGCTTCCTCCCTGCCTGGGGCTCGCTGGTGGGCACTGCAGGGGCGTCAGACCTGGGCAGGACCGGGGCCGCCTTGGGAACCTACACGCGCGCGCACACACACACACACACACACACACACACACACACACACACACACACACACACACACACACACACACACACACACACACACACACACACACACACACACACACACACACACACACACACACACACACACACAGGCTCTCCTAAACAATCTACCTTAAAACAAACAGATACTGTGGGCTTATACGCCCCGGGCAGAAGGCTGAATGACGCAAAGAAGGCCAGCAGTGCACAGGGTCCCTCTGAGGAGTGTGGGCGGGAGCCTCTGAGTAATGTGAGGCCAGGAGCCTCTGAGGAGTGTGAGGCCAGGAGCCTCTGAGTAATGTGAGGCCAGGAGCCTCTGAGGAGTGTGAGGCCAGGAGCCTCTGAGGAGTGTGAGGCCAGGAGCCTCTGAGGAGTGTGAGGGCAGTCAAATAAGGAAGTGGAACAGAGAGTGAGTAGTGGCGTTTCCTTTGTCAGTGTGCAGGTGAGAAACTAGAGTACACACGCCACGCCAGTCCCAGATATCTGCTGCTCTTAACGCGCTTCTAGAGGTACCGAACAACCCCAAATACACACACGCGTGCGCACGCAAACACACACACGCACACACACACACACACACACAGGCTCACTCACTGACACCTTCACTACCATTGTGTGTCATTTAACAAGTTCCTCATCTTCTGACATGGGCGAGCTGTGTGTTGTGAGAGTGCTTGCATGTGTGCACACCCTGGCCAAACTGTCGACAGCTAGACCACAGGCGGCTTCCTCCTACGGAGGTCGAGAGAGGAAAACCCCCTTCTGTCAGGCTGCTACTGGGGCTAGGTCATATCCACAGACCTCGCACCTAGAACTTATCTCCATATTAACATACTCTCACATAAAAATATGAATACAAAAAAAGAATCAACAGGCTCAACTGCTACAGCCCCCCCCCCCCCCCCCCTGCGTTTTGAAGGTAACGTGGAAGGCGGCGTGGAGCGGCTGCTCCGGGATCAGTGCTCACGGTGATCTTGGTGGCCTTGTTGAGGGTGGCGACCCAGTCCCTCATGTCCGCCGCGTCGTCGGCCTGGAGGAAGTACCGCCGAGACGCCGCGTTAATCACTGCAGGGGGGGGGGGGGGGACACCAGAGGGGCCCGCGTCAGTCCACGGAGAGCAAGGCAACAGTGTGGTCTCTTTGTGGCGGCGGCTCAGTGACCACGGGGGGTCGGTGTGAGCGCCGTGGAGAGACACGGCGTCGCTGACGTGGACCGGACATAAATTCACTCCGACTCACAACGGGCCAGCCAGCCCGCTGCCGTGCACACACACACACACGGACACGGACACACGGACACACGGACACACGGACACACGGACACACGGACACACGGACACACGGACACACGGACACACGGACACACGGACACACGGACACACGGACACACGGACACACTCACCGAAGCAGAATTCAGTCTTGGGCTTCTGCTTCAGCGTGGCTTCGCTCACCTGTGCTCGTGAGGAGGGGGGGGGATAAGTAGTGGAGAAAGAAAAGGGGGGGGGTGGGGAACCAAAGAAGAGAAGAGAAGAGAAAAAGAGAGGAAAGAGGAGTTAAGACTTTGCCGAAGCATTTGAAGGCTCATCAAATTCCCTCTTGGGTCAAACCCTCCCTCGGTTACATTATGTCAAGTAAATAGCTGTCAATGCTTAGCTCCGCAAGAAGAAACCCAGATGTCACTATATCAGGTCTGCTCCACACTCGGACATCTGGAAAACCTCAGAGAGTCTTCTGCAGTGCAGCAGGGCCTGCAGATGTTGGCAATGGCCGACGGCGCTGAGATCACTGTTACCTCAGGCCAAGAATATTTCCTTCAAATAATCTTCTTAAGGCTAAAGATTACCGATTCCCCTCATTTTGAACGGGCTGTATTGGATGGGCGGGGGCCAGGGAGTTACCTTGGAGATGTAGGTTAGCTGCAGGCTTCCCACAGTCGTGGCTCCACTGGGAAGGTTCTGTACACACAAAACAAAATGGCCGTCCAAGATTGGTTCATAGTCCAGGGGTCAAGCTAGTGGCAATTGGTCCATTTCACTTCCTCTCCCTATTCCACGTTTTGTGTCTGGGTTGGTCTGGGCACGTGCGGGCGTTTACCTGGGGGTTGTCCATGTACCACAGGAGTGCGTTGCCCTGCGTGTCCAGGATGAAGTATCGCCTCTGGAACCGACCGCTGTTCTCCTTCACCTCTATGTCCAGAAAGCCACACACACGGTTCAGCCTGTCCATGTACGGCATGATACCGCCCTACCACATATCACTGACACACACACACACACACACACACACACACACACACACACACACACACACACACACACACACACACACACACACACACACACACACACACACACACACACACACACACACACACACATGATGATAATACATATGAGTAAAAAAAAAAGCAAAACATAAATGTATTATTGATTTCCAACATTATTCGTCTTACATACAACGCTGAAACTACAACACGTGCACGTTCTGTTTAGCACCAGAGCCCACATCCTACACACACACACACAAAAACACACACACACACAAACACACACACACACACACACACACACACACACACACGTTCAAGGCCACTCAAACTCAAGTGTTTGTGTGACGTTACCAAGGCAGCATGGCTAACCCTGAAGCCCTCAGGCGGAGCTGAGGATTCAACCACAGACAGAAATTACAGACTCCGCTCCAGATCTGCACACACGCACATTTCAACTGGCCAAAGACGAGGGGTGGGTGGATAGCAGGGGGGGAGATTAAGAGCTTGCCATTCCTTCAAGTTCAGCTTTGAGTGAAATGCATAGATTACAGTACTAAACAGATAAGCCCAGCATTAAAAATGTGCCGGTCACTGAAGCCTTTAAGAAAGAGAACGCCAACTATCACTTTCAATTAGTGCAAGTTATGTGGTTTAACATTACAGCAGATTTCCTTGCCAGATGTGAAAGGATTTACTTGTTCGAGGTCTTAATGTTTCATCTTGTTGCGACTGAAATGCTGGTGCGGATGACATCTATGCACAGTTGTGGCCATTTTGAAGTTTAACATTGGGCTTGTGTTGTGTACTAGACTTTATCTGTGAGAGCTGGCCACCCAAAACAAACAGATAAGATCTTATTTTTAAGTCAGCCAGGAGGCCTGTGCTGGCATGATCTGAGCACATTAAAATCTCATCATGTTCAACTCTCAAGGGTTTAGGCCTAGTCAATCCCCACTCTATACTTCAAGGATCAGCCCCTCGATGTGAACACAAGGGTATGCTGGAGACACACACAGAAAGAGATACTGATACGCAAACACACGCACACACACACACACACACACACACACACGCACGCACACACACACACGCACACGCACACACGCACACGCACACGCGCACACGCACACGCACGCGCACGCCACCATTTTGACCATACCAGAACATCTGCTTTTTGGATTAGGATTAACTGTTGTGCTGTGGTCAGAAATGGGAGTTAAAGTAAACTGACACATGATTAACTAGGCAAAATCTCCATGAGACTTCATAATTGACTTCCATTTACTTAATGATTATTATGTATGTCTATTACACGTGATGACATTGAAAAGGCTTCAACATTATGAGAATAAGGAGTTGAAACAAAAATGTACTACTTAAAAAACATAATGTTATTTGTAGTATGGTTAAAGTAGCCATAAGCACTTGGAGTCAACCACAACCATATAACTCTGTGATAATCATATTTGTTTGGCTGTTTGAAAGCCGTTAGCATAATTTACATTAGCCTGGACAAGCAACAGCAAAACATTAATGGGATGGATAGATAATATTTCATGATATTACATGTATGATAATTGTATTAAATCCATGCCTGAAAGCAGCAATACATAACAAATATGAGAAGTAATGTTTACGAATAATTATAAAAAGTATTGTTTTAGTGATAGTGAATAGCCAGAAAATTGAACAATTCCTAGTTTGGCCTACAGTGGGGATCAAACAACAGGACACCCCGAAGAATGAACTGTCTGTCTGCCACACCTTACAACTGTCAGCTGTCCACCCTTAAAGACACATTTAACACCTTTTATATTGTTATGTGTGACCACCCCGCCCCCCCCAGCCCCCCACACTAACACACACACACACACACACACACACACACACACACATGCACGCACGTATAGACAGAAACACACTGTATGCACACACGCACGCCCACACAGACTGAAAACTTACCCCGCGTCTAAAAGTAGGCTACAGATTGGGTGCGCAACGGCCAGCGCCCGAAGTGCAGGAAGCTGTCAGGACAGGGCTAAAACGCATCTTTCCCGCATGACTAAAAGTTGATATTCAGTTGCACGATAACTTTAAATTCTGTGATCTGCCATGTAGCCTACCGTGCACGCACCGTGTGTGATCGACTACAGGTAGCAGTGTGTCGTACTTTTTTCCGGGTTGGTCCATTCGTGATCAGAATAAACCAACCCCGGATGTGAGCAAACCAAACAAATTCTCCTCCTCTTTCTTTTGTCGTCTACCGACGATGAGAAAATGATGAGCTAAAGAAGAGCCCGGTATTCTATTGCTATATTAGGTTATGCTTTATTTATGCATTTTTTTCTACAATCCTGACATATGAATTCAGGAAGAGTCAGATGTCATCCTAGATCTGAATGAGCTCAACCCATCTCATACAGAATTCACCATTGCAATGTGCCTATAAAATTCGTTTTTAAATGAAGTGTAAACCACTAAACGATCTGAGCACGTTATAACTCTGCCAAACAAGGAGGCACTGTATTTGACCAAGCATGTGTCTCTGTGTGTGTTTGTCATGCGTCAGAAAAGGGTTCTCGGCCTGTCTATGTTGGTCAACTGAGTATGAGAGGAAGTGGCTCCACTTGCTATGTGACCCTTCAATGAGTGTGACAGCTACCTGAATGACCTCACTTCCTGCAGCATGAACTCAAGACAAAGCTCGTTCAGACATAAAGGGAAGTCTTTCAATACATTACGTTACATTTGTTTGATGGGTTTTCCGCATTGTGACATGCAAATATTGCGTTCAACTAGATTAGATCTAAGTAAATAAATAAATGTGGTAGTCATACAAGTGCATCTTACGATTGCCCAACAAAGAGCTACTCTCACACACAAACGCGTGCACAAACAAAAAAGTAAGGTTCAAAATGTTTATTTACACAAGCTTTCAAGCACAATATGTGGAACACAAGTTCTAACTGAAGTATTGATAACATTTAGTCTGAAACCAGTCTTGTGGAGTACAGGGCTTACCATGTGTCAAAGCCAGTTGGGTGCAGAAACAAAATTAAAAAGAGCATGGACTACTACGCAAATCTCTGTACTAGCCACTTATTAATCTGCACCCATAGGCCTGTATAGAAATACTGACTTCCTCTCATGTCTGCAGTATATGTTAAACAGCCATTACAAATGCCAGGACTGCCGTTTTTACATGTGGCTTAAGTTCAGTGTCAGAACCAGGGGTTGTAGCATGTTGACAAGCTGCAGTTGTGCTGCGGATCACCAGCTTCCAGTCATTTGTCGTCCTGACAAATGCATTTATTAAAACATGGATAAACAATGTGATGTGCATTCAGGTTAGCAGCTCCGCCCCCCCCCCCCCCCCCCCCGCCCCCTCATCAACTTGAAAAAGTGACGTCATGTGTCAATAATACGTTTATGGACCTGACCACTTATCAAACCCCTTTCCCATTCTAAATCTTGCCTTCATACACACTCAAACTGGGAGGTGGGAGGGGGCTTAGCATGGATGGATGGATGGAGATGACGAATGAATGGAGATGGATGGATGCATGGATGGATGGATGGAGATGATGGATGGATGGATGGAGATGATTGATGGATGGAGATGATGGATGGATGGATGGATGGATGGAGATGATGGATGGATGGAGATGATGGATGGATGGATGGATGGGGATGGATGGATGGATGGAGATGATGGATGAATGGACAAAAGGGTTAACAGGGACACAGATTGTTAGACAGACAGAAATGAAAGAAACGAACACAGGAAGGAACTATCGGGTCAAGGACCGGGGGGGGGGGGGGGGGGGGGGGGGGATCGAGGACGAGAACTGTGTAGCTGAATGTCTAGAGGGAACTTTAGAGACGGCCAATGGCAGTGCGCACCATCAGGGCCCCCAGCAGCAGGGCGGGGCTGCAGCTCAGGGCCCCGGCAGCGTTGTTCTCCCCGTGGCTGTGGCCCCTGTGGGGGCCGTTACAGTCCTCAGAGAAGCAGCACTCCATCTTGGCTCCCGCGTTGCCATGGTGAGCCTTCTCGCAGAAGGCCTTGTAGGAGCACGACTTCATCACAGTGTCTGAAAGACAACGAAATGGGGGAGGGGGACATGGGAATGTAAGACTGTGGGGGGGGTGGGTGGGGGGGCTATTTTGTTTGGTTGTGTTTCTTCCAAAAGTAAAGCCATGAACTTGTTGAACTGTGATTATCCAGCGTCAGCCCCCCTTCTACCCTCCACCCTGCTTTTCTCTCTTTCCTACTGACACGGCAAGGCCTGCGGTTAGGAGGAAGTGCTGGGAAGGAATCCAGGAACCATACATTTGGAAGGGGGTTGAGTGTGGACTTAAGCTGTGTCATCACATGCAAATACAGTCATAGAGCCACAAACACACACACACACACACGCACGCACGCGCACGCACACACACACACACACACAGCTTTTGAGAAAAGCCTTAATTTGACTGGAAAATAATATTTTTGCTTCCCCTGAAGAAAACAGTTTTAACTGCATTATGTGAACTTCTAATGATTGCCTAAATGTATTTCAAGCTCTCTTGCAGGTTTGAAATTATTTTAGTTTGAATCTTTCCATTGTTCATTATCGCATTGTACAACATTATATGATAGTATAATGCTATTAGGAACATTTTGCACAATTAACATGAAAACAAAAGGCTTAGTTGTAACGTACATAAACTACATTCATTGTTGAAGCAGTTAAACAGCTTCGGCCCTGGATCTCAGCTAGTTCTCTGAGCCACGGTGACATCATGTGGCCAAGAATAAATCTACAGGCTTTAGTGGAGAGAAAGTTTTCATCGGTTGATCCATGTAAATCCACACAACGAAGACAACACTGCTGTTCATTCTAATTCCTTTTGGAGTGAGTGCAAGAGATTGTCTCATGTTCCTGATTGTCAGGAGTTTACACATGAGCTCCTACACTTGTAGCATTTTCAATAGACCCACCTTTGAAGAAGGGATACCCCTGAGTTTGTTGGTGTTAGTGTGCTTGTATGTGCCCTTTGTGTGTGTGTATGTGTGTGTTAGTGTGCTTGTATGCGCCCTTTGTGTGTGTGTATGTGTGTGTTAGTGTGCTTGTATGTGCCGTTTGTGTGTGTGTGTGTGTGTTAGTGTGCTTGTATGTGCCCTTTGTGTGTGTGTGTGTGTGTGTGTTAGTGTGCTTGTATGTGCCCTTTGTGTGTGTGTGTTAGTGTGCTTGTATGTGCCCTTTGGTGTGTGTGTGTGTGTACTCACTCTGTCCCGTGATGGTGGAGCACGCGTCGGCGTACTGTGGGCACGGGGAGGAGCCCTGTCGGTTACACTCGTCCTCGCTGGACGCTACGCAGGTGTGACATTTGAGGGACGCGGCTAGGTGGCAGGTTGATGAACAAGAGAAAACACCTGTCATGAGTTTCATTCGTTTGTCTTGACTCTTTTGAGGCCAGCAAACAAACTCTCTCTCTCTCTCTCTCTCTCTCTCTCTCTCTCTCTCTCTCTCTCACACACACACACACACACAATGGAGAACATAATTTCTATCATTCTAATGACAACTCAACTCTATAAAACAAATGTGCTCTAAAAGTACAAAACCATAACAATGTATTGCCAATCCGTAGATTGGAGAATACACCGTGCCTCCAATCTCAAGGTCCCTGATAAGTGAACCCTGAAAACATTCTAGAACATTCCCGTTCTCACCCTGTGGTCAAACCAGCAGTACGATGGAAATGGACCTGAGAGGTGTCTCCTGACGGCCAAACTTCGGAATATTCTCGATCTGAATCTCATGTCATATCTGCTCTCAACCAAAGTCAGTTCTATTTGTTGTTTTTTAGAGTGTTCAAAGTGGATTTAAGGCATCATGGATATTATAAAACCGTATCCTGTGTATTTTGAATTTCTGGTACACAAATACGGAGATGAACAGCTTCTCAGCTGTACCCCCACTGACTATGGCTAACCATTATATTAAAACACAATGACAAAGTTACATTGAGGGGGTTAAAAAGGAAGAATTCAGGGCACCTCAGCTGAATGACGATCCAAAATGTACCAGGTACATCGCGAATTTTGTTAAACACACATTTGCATGGCCCCCAGAATCGTCCTACTATGCTCCTGGTCAAACCCAGGCCATCCACCCCAAGCTGTCCTCCACTTATTTGACGGAGCCCCTAAAGACCCCAACAAAACAAAACCCCCCAAAACGACAAAACTTGACCCACGGGCCATGGGGCCGCTTGAAGAGACTTACTGTGGCAGGCCAGGGAGAAGAAGAGCAGCAGACCAAGGGCAGTTTTCATGGTGATGGCGTGTGGACGGCTGGAGGTTCGGGAGTCCAGTGGAAGAATCTGAAACACGGAGCAGGCTGAAACGCGGGGCGGGGGGGTGGGGGGGGGCAATAGGAGGGGGCGGAGAGGAGGGGATGAGGAGGAGAAGGGAGGGGGTGGTGGTGGGGGGGGGGGGGGGGGGGGGGGGGGGGGAGGGGACAGCTAGGACAAGGTGCGAGGGCATTAAGGTCTTATCGAGCTAATCTTCATCAATGCTGCACAGCCAGCAGGCTGCAGTAATGGAGGGTTATTGAGCTGTTTTAAATGGTCTGGTTTTAATGGGGACACAGCTAGAGATTTCTCTAAAGGCTTGTTGGATGAAGGGTCCTTTAAAAGTGAGTAATTTCTCGGTGATAGGCTCTACATATTAGGTTGCACAATGCAGTTGTTAGAAATGAAGCACTTCTCAATGTCAAGCAACAATGGACAGTGGAGGAACCATTTTCTCTCTGTCAAGGTGCTACGTTTTGGTTCTCAAACCTAGAGGTCGCTTCAACCCCTTAATCAAGTTCATAACACGTGCATGGCCTAAATCACATCTCTGGCCTGGTGTTGGTGTGCATACATGCATGTGTGTGTGTGTGTGTGTGTGTGTGAGAGAGAGAGAGAGAATTAATAAGCTCTGTCTATGGGAGAGTCATAATGAGACTAAGAGGCTGTGGATGACACAGATGCTCACACAGATTACCTGGACTACTGAGAAGATTTGTGTCAGCGTTGAGTGTGTAACATGGCGTGTGTTGTTGTCCACAGACTGTTGTTGCATAGACTAATGGTAGAGGTCCTCATAAGGGAGACAGGGGAGAATCTTAAGCTGCAGAGAGAGAAACTCCAGGGCCGTGTGCAGACATGCTGCCTACTGGGGCCAGCGTCATTAATGAATGACACACTTAACTGCAGTATTGTACAACAAACCATATTTATTCAGGCAAAAGTAGAGACACTCACACTGTTAAGTCAACATTGTGTCCATACAGGCGTGTGTGTCCCTTATTCACAATTCACCCCAAAAAAAATTATACCAAACTTCTAAATAGGAACAACGAAAAACAAAGTCAAAGCATTATTCTCTAGAAACATAAAACTGCATGGCAACTTGGCACAGATTTGAGGCTGTTTGTGTGTCGGTTCTAAGAGGACACACTGCTAAAAGGAACTCCTCATTGGAGCCATCAGGGCAGGGATTGTAGGGAGTGCCTATTGTGACCACGCCTCTCCCTACAGGTGGTCTGTCCAACAGTAAAGCTATGAATACAAACATGCAGAAAGAACACCATCAGTGGATAGCTCCAGAAGTGCCGTGCTGAAAGTGGTATTGATAGCCAGTACCCAAGGAGGTACAGCGAAAGACAACCTCCATACCATCCTTCTCTCATAACATTAGATCTGACTTAACACCAGGTGTCAGTTACAGCAGGTGAATGTAAAATAGTGGAGTAGGTAGGATGTGAGTAAGTGGTTAAAAAAACCCAAAACTGAAAAGAAATAATATTTACCATCCACCATTTTTGCCTGCCAGTAAAACAAGAAGTAAATAAACAACTTTAGTTGGCGCTATCATCTTCGCAACTTCTATTTGTTCAAACTTTTTTATATATATACAAAATATATAGCTAGTCTCTGGGCCGAACCATTTCCAGTTTTATGGAGTTTCATGTAAGCTACACCAGGGGACCGAGGATTTAATCTGGTGGACTTTAGGACCTGGGGACCCCAGCGGCATCCAACAGGAGTGTGCAGGAGCCAGTCTTGTACAGAAGCGGATCACAGGCCGTTTGAATATCCCCCTTTAGTAAACAGAGCCAACAACTCAAGGCCTCACAGGTTAGCGAAAGCTATCTATTTTCCTCTGAATAAATCCGTCACCCGGCAAGTCGCGGTGCAGCCTGGTGACCACCTGGCCCCTCCGTGTAATACCACTGGGCTTCTCTCTGTCTGGAGACATGACAAACACCCTGACCCCCATGGGATCTATGTCGCCGGACACAATCAGACACGATCAACGCTTTTCAAATGATAATCCACAGAAGTTCGTCCTGCATTAACCTGTGATGCAATGCCCGGGCATCTCTTGGCTCAGACCAATGCTACCCCAGCAGGTCATGGTAATCTGCCTTTGAGGTCAAAGGTCACACGCTTCTCCTGTGAGGAGCCGGCCTGGAGAACGGGGGGGTTTCGTGGGAAGGAGCAGATACAGAAGCAGCAACCACATGCATTGTGCTCACCTTTTCACCTTTAAAAAAAAAAAAAAGCATTTCTGAGTATGTTTAGTAGGTAAAGCAGCCCACGACTGTACAGGAGAATAACAGGGGTCTCCCTCATAGGTCATGGATCTTACGGCTAACCGTAGACGTTGGTCTCCGATAGACAACAGAACAGCTGATTGGCTGCGGCGGGGGTGAACAGGGCTACGCTATAGGCTGACAAGCAGGGCACGTGTTGCAGGGTTGTTTGTTGGCTTTTGCTCTCAGTCTGTTGCTCCCATCTTGGCGATCAACTCGTCACAGATCTTGGTGAGCTCCTCAATCTCCTGATTCTGTAGGGGGGGGGGGGGGGGGGGGGGGGGAGAGAAGTGATTGAAACAATAAGCCGATAACCCCGATACAATCACGCACAATGTAGTCATGAACACGTGCGTAGTATACAAAACGGCGAGACTAGATCAAAAAAAAGGATCGTACAGAATTGGTATTTGGATCGTGAACTACTGGGCGATCCAAACAGAAACACAGATACGAGTTTGTCGGGCGTTGACGCATGACGTGGCTTGGCACCTTCTGTTCCAGAGCTTTCTCCAACGATTCGATCCTCATCTGCTCCTTCCTCAGGCTGGCCGTGAGGGCTACGCTCTCTGAGCTCGCCTTCCCCCGCACCTGAGCTATCTCCTCGTTGGCCCTGAGATGAGGGACATTACACAGCTTATTCATTCGCTTCAACCAGAACATCTTCTTGTTGCTTTTAGTGGTTGTGGTTGCTGTGAGTTTGTTTGGTTCGCCGTGTCCTGCAAGCAGCGGACGGTGCCCCCTCTGAAGTCCAGACCTACTTGTCGAGTTTCTCCTCGGCGTGCAGTTTGAGCGTCTGGTACCTCTGCTCCTCCTGCTTGACACGGGCCAGGTACTCCTGAGCGCACTTCTTCAGCACCTCCTCGTTCTGTGTTGGGAGACAAAGACGTGTGGACACAATAGGTCGGCCTGTCTGCGTGGGTGTAATGATGTCGCTTTGGATTCGGCCTGGTAGGACCACGGAGAACGAGTTCTCTGTCGCGGGGACGACCGGGCCTGACGTGGCAGGACAAACAACAACCCAAACGTCACAAAAGGGCACCGGACATTTTGAAAAGACAACAATCCTTAAAAGTAAGTACGAGAGTCAAATCGGCAGGGAACCAAGCGGACGATTCAAAACGATGTGAGAAACGACATAAGACGTCGCAAAATGGCTGCTGCATTCTGCCTACTGAAAAGAGTTATGCTTGGCAACAGTAGACACTCTTGAAACAGCGAGAATTTGATCTGAAACGATCAGAAGACACTGCTCTGCATAGGCACCACAGATAGAGAGGTTTCCCAATTGAACCATTCTAATTATTGTCCTATGATGAGAGCATGAGTTTTCGTAGTTCATATACATTTGATTAAATTCTTTGATAAAGCCTTGGGACAGTTGCATCCATGGAGGTCTTAAACCCCCTAATCCTCTCATACTCCACCAATTTCTCCTCCTAACCTCGAGTTTAATCACCGTGACCTCTGACCCTTGGGCTTTCTTCGACCGCTTAACCCCGTATGGAAACATCCTCCTCGACCCCCCCCCCCCCCCCCCCCTCACCTTCTTGAAGCCGTCCAGGGTGCTCTTCATGTTCTCGTAGCGGCGGAACATGTCGGAGAGCGAGCGTTCCACCGAGTTCAGGTCCGCCAGCGCCGACTCCTTCTCCGTGGTGACGGCCTGCAGGCTCTTCTTGGCGCTCCTGCTGTTGCGCTGCTCGTCCTCTGGACCGGGGGGTTAGGGACGGAGAGAGCGGAACGGTGGAAGCAGAAAGAGGAGAGGAAAGGAGAGAAGGGGAAACGGCACATCACACACAGTCTCTGGGGCGTATGTGTACGCGTCCTGTCAGGGCCACTGATGTGTAGATTCACAGTCAAACGGGTCGCTCACCAATGGTCTTCTCGTATTCGACAACGATCTTCCTGCAATAGAGAGCGTAACAAATGCAGTGAGGCTCGCTGAACCTTTCCATTAACGGTCTTCGGTTGTGGTTCTGGTTCTGTGTGTTTGTTTCTACCTCATTTCCAGGACTTCTTGTCTGCTCTCTTCGTACTTCCTCCTCCAGTCGTTGGCCTCCACCTCTTTGGTGATGATCTGGGAGGACACGTCAAACGGGCTCAGCGGGGCTGCACGCAACGCGCACACTCTAGACATCCCAGCGGTCAGATGGACAGGCCGGCACTTTCACTCAAATCCACGGCACACACACGCACAGACTCGCACTCGCACTCGCACTCGCACTCGCACTCAGACAGTGGCATGTCTGTACCTCCTCTCTGATGAGGGTGAGCACTGCCGTTTTCTCCGCCTCACTGATGCAAATGGAATCCAGAACCTGACTTCCTGTTTTGGGCGTGTCACTTCCTCCTGCCTTGGTGTTCTTCAGTTTGCAGGGGTCCTCATACTAATGATCACATGAGATCAGGGGACGAAAAAAAGAGAGGGTTGAGGAATGGATAGATATTCAATACAAACGTACTTTTAGGATCGCTTATCATCTGTGGTCTGCATTCTAGGTTGAGTCAGAGTTTTCTTTTTTTATTGTTTGGTCTTTTTTTATTGCCAATTGTTCTATAACAATATGCGGGATGTTATACTTTCAGTTATCTTAAATGATGTGTGGGTTATTTTGTCAGAAGTCACAGCCTTTGGGCTGTTTTTCTCCTCTTTTACCAGTCTTCAACAGCCCTACAGTGCCAACCTCAACTTCACCTCTCAAACCCATGTATCATCTCCTCACCCCCCTCCCCTTCACCCAGTCTCTCCCTACTTGTCCTTCCATGGATTATACCAGTCCTATTGTAATCCTATGGATGCTAATCCTAATCCATCTGTCACCTGAAGAGAAGGAGATAATGACCGACAGGGAGCCTGGTGCTCAGGTAATGTGCAGGGCATGATGTAATACCAGCCAGAGTGGACTGTGTGTTATCTGTGCTGAAACCTCTGGCGTATTTGTCCTGTCTCCCTCATCAAGTGGCTCTTTGTGTAACCCGATCTAGAATGGAGTCTGTCGAACACAGCAAGCCTCTATTGATATAAATAAATCAGACACAAAAAATCTGGAATGGTCTAATTCTACGAGAAATTTGCGTGTTAATTAAAATACACATTCAAAAGACAGTCATCACTATTAACAGTTAAAACGATATTACTAATAATAATATAACTAATAATGCTAATAAATGCTAATTCAAAATTTTGACAGATTTTCTGTCAACATGGTACATTTTCTGTTGACAATTCTCTTTCCTGGGGGCATCAACAAAAAGCACATTGAGTCACCCAACATAGGACATTGCAAAGAGCTTTACCGCCACCTAGTGGTAGCTTGCTGGACGAGGCCATAGAATGCTGTTTATTATCTTCATCATCTACTGCTCAGCTATCATCGTCATCGTAAAATGCTCAGCTGTGTGGGTAAGTAGGCGCTGAAATATATCACTCTCCCATCTAATAATAATCTTGATTTAACAAGGTGAGCCAACTGACAACGAATTCTTCTTTACTGTGGTGAGATGGCCAAGTGGCAGACAACATGATAAAACAATAACACAAATACATTACAAATAAAAGCATAAAATAAAAATGATATCTTTGAAGCAGTGTCGGGATTAGTTTGTTGATTTTTTTTTTCTCGTCTTTAATGTCCTGTCTCTAAACCTGTCTCTAAATTATGCGCTAAACCAAACTATAGGTCTGGCTGTCACGTCTACAGGGTGTGTTCCTGTGCGCGTGTCGTGAGGTGCGGAGAGTGTACTGGCGGCCTACTCACTTTGGAACAGCAGTCTGAGACCTTGGCCCTGGGTGTTACACTGCACTCTGCACCTGCCAGGGAACAACACAAGAGGGACCATCTTGATATTCACGAAATGTATCATGGTGAGCGTGCGTGTGTCCTGTCTGTCCGTTCATCTAAACGCATCGGTTGATTGACTGATGAAATCGGCCCGAGATGAGTTTTATTGTGTTTGTAAAATGGCCAGCAGGTGGTGCTACGCGTGTCTGGAATAAATACAAACGTCATCGGGGGGGGGGGGGGGGGGGGGGGGGGGGGGGGCGGGGGCGAGAGGGCATGTCCTATTTGCATAAAGCTAGGACCTAGTTTCCATGGAGGCCAAAGGTCAGGCTTTGGTTAGAAAAGAGGTTACGGGTAGGGTCGGGTTGGAAGGCCATACCAACCTCAGTTTAGAGGACGGCATACCTCACATACCATCGGCAATAGGCCTAGGATGAAGTACACTCAGTTAACTGCTGAGTGGGTGATGGCTTTGTTTTCTGTATGTACTCCAGATTATAACTCGTACATTGCAGCAATCCAATGGCATTGTAATGCTAATCGAGTCAACGTAGTCACCGTAGTCAAAAGTATGCCAATCTATACCATTTGGAGCCTGGGCCATTACATTAGTGTGTCAATGTCACACAGGGTCTGAATACTGTACTGAAACTATGTCACATGGGGCCTGGAGGGCCCATTGATCCAGCACAGCCTGTCTGTCTGTCTGTGTCCTGACTCTTTGGCTCTTTTTTAAAGATGTTTTTGGAGGCATTTTTTGTTGTTGCTTTATTATAGATAGGACAGTGGAGTGACAGGAAAGGTGGGAGAGAGAGAGGGGATGACATGCAGCACAGGGCCCGGGCCGGAATTGAACCTGGGCCGCTGCGTTAAGGACTAGCACTACCTCATAGGGTCTACTGGAGCAACAGACTAGCACTACCTCATAGGGTCTACTGGAGCTTCAGACTAGCACTACCTCATAGGGTCTACTGGAGCTTCAGACTAGCACTACCTCATAGGGTCTACTGGAGCTTCAGACTAGCACTACCTCATAGGGTCTACTAGAGCTTCAGACTAGCACTACCTCATAGGGTCTACTGGAGCAACAGACTACCAGTCTTTTAAAGGCCAGACGCATCCACACCACACTTGGTTCGAGTTGGGCCAGTGAGTGTGTGAAGTTAATAAGCTACTTGAGATAGTATTGTGTGTGTGATGGGGTTTGTTGGAAAGCTCGTTTGTTTGACTGTCTGTGTGTGTGCGTTTGCGCACGTGTGTGTGTGTTAGTGTGTGTGTGTATTTGTGTGTGTGTGTGTGCAAGCTTAGTGAAAGCTTAGTGAAACCTCTGTTATTGATTGACCACAGCAGATTGATTGCCCCCGAGGAAAAGTAAAGTAAACAATCCTCTCTCTAGTCAGGAGTGTTTTTAGGACTTGGAAGACATCCAGGGCTGGGTTGCCAGATGTATCATTTGACCAAACCGGATAAAGTGCACGAAGGCACGTGCACGTAAATGCTCGTGCACGTATACCGTGGGTTCAGTTAGAAAAGGTATAAGTGTAAAAGTGTAAAACAAAAGTCTAAACCACAACCATTGCCCGACCAGCAAATTCGTGTACTATTTTGGATTTGGTTGCTGCCTATACAATTTAAATGGCTTTGCCTCCTATAGTACTACTACATAGACTATTTGTGATATGTTAGCCTAGCCAAGGTTCTCTTGGTATACAATTAAATCCCTGTTTTCACACTCACTGTGTTCAGTTTTTTTCCTGGGAAAGTTATGGCTCATTTCCGAACCCGTGCACTCCTGCAGTCAGTATCGGTGTAGCCTATCAGGCCCACTTTGAGTGATCTGTTTACTTTGTGGCCAAGAGAGGTTACATGGCCTTGATTATCATGCCGATATTATCTGGTTCTGCCTTTCCAAAACTCCCTGTCTCCTTTTCACTCCCCCACACACACACACACACACACACAGACAGAGCCACACACACACACACACACACACACACACACACACACACACACACACACACACACACACACACACACACACACACACACACGCGCGCGCTCTTGAAGGCCAACACATACACATCAAGTGTCTGTCAAGCCACGCACGCCATTTATAACAAACACATTCGGGGCTTTAGAGTCATAACATTCGACGCCCTGAATGAACAACGCCGCTGTGCCGAATCAGGGCTCAGGAATGGAAGGCTAGTCCGGCACAGTGATGAAGCAGTCCTCGACACAAGGCCCACTAGCAACGGTTTGGACAGACAGCGGAGCGGCGTGAACCCACAGCGGATCCAAGGACCCACCGGTCGGTTCCTTATCGGACCTGCTGGCGCCGGCGCCGCTGCTCGCCAGCTTCTCTTCATCCGTGGCGTGACCTTCCCCGTTGGCATCCTGCCACACAAACAACAACAAGAAACAGTTCATAAATAAATACACAGTTCATATATATATATATATATATATATATATATAGAGAGAGAGAGAGAGAGAGAGAGAGAGAGGCCTTTATGTTTACATGTACTGAGAAAGTATGTAGAGGATAGCAAGGAACTGCAGTTTCACTATGACGTTAAGGTCCACCCATGACCATGTGTGGGTCTATGAAACAGACGTCACCTCTTGACAGAGATGGACGGCGGCCGTCAGAAACAGTGGGGGGGGGGGGGGGGGGGGCTCGTTCGTACCTGTTCACTGACGTCCTGCAATGCTGGCTGGAACGGCTTCACTTTACAGGAGTTCCTAACCACATGAACAGAAAGGAAGACGGTCCATAACCAAAACAAAACAAAACCAACAGCTGTGTGTGTGTGTGTGTGTGTGTGTGTGTGTGTGTGTGTGTATATGTGTGCGTGGTGTGTGTGTGTGTGTGTGTGTGTGTGTGTGTGTGTGTATATATGTGTGCGTGGTGTGTGTGTGTGTGTGTGTGTGTGCGCGCGCGCATCAGTAAGCATTCCAGCAGCATCCCACAGGTGCCCCAAATGGCCTGCTGCTGACTCAGTGGACATGACAACGTGGCCGCTTTGTTGCTGAAAGGAGCGATCGGGGAAGGAGAGGAAGAAAGCATGGCGGTGTTTCTGCTCTGTTCGGCCACACTCAGCGCTCACACTCTGCTAGAGTGCTTCATTAAGATGCAGAAAGCATGGCGGTGTTTCTGCTCTGTTCGGCCACACTCAGCGCTCACACTCTGCTAGGGTGCTTCATTAAGATGCAGAAAGCAGATTCATACAATAGGTCCCTGGTTGCAGATAACCATTTAAAAAAAGCATGAGTGGCTGTACAGAGCTATAGCCGTTATTAGGTTGCGTTGGCCTGTCTTCCCTATTTTCTCTCTCTTCAGGGTTACGGGGTGAGGGCTGAGGAAGTGATAGGAGGAAGTGAGTTGATCTTTGCTTTTCAGAGACAACCAGAAATGATTGGGTGCTCAGCGTAATAGTGGGGCTGGACTGAAACAACCACGCCTCTCTCTCTCACACACACACACACCCACACACGCGCATGCGCGCACACACACGCACACGCACAAGTACACTTCGACTGTGCTGTAGTACTTACAACAGAGCACAGAGGAATCGGACTTGCTCAGCAGTCCTGATGCCAAATAGAGAGAAGACAGATTGGGAATAGTGGGGAAGGGAAGGAGAAGGAGACAAAGACACACAGACAGACACACAGACACAGACACAGACACAGACACAGACACAGACACAGACAGACAGACAGACAGACAGACAGACAGACAGACAGACAGACAGACAGACAGACAGACAGACACAGACACACAGACACACAGACACAGACCGTGGATGAGACACAGGTGAGGGGAGGGCACAGAGGGTTGGGGGACGCAGTGTTAGGGATAACATGGGACATTTCACAAGTCAGTGGCCTGGGATCAGGATGCTGAGGCATGCTGCTGTTCAGAGTAGTTAGTTCACTAGTCGCCTAGGTAATACGAGTCCCCGCACAAATGGACATTTTGGAGCCGTTTGGAGCACGTTTCCTGTCCATTTGGGAACGAATCCAACGTGAAGAATGCGTTTCAGCAGCTCTTTGGAGTGCGGCGTACTCACGAGTTGACGGCATTGTTGGCCTTCCTGGGTGAGCCTTGGGGTGTAGAGGTCATCTCCGCACGGGACGGCGAGGGGTCAGAGTTCACGTTGCCATTGAGCAGGTCGGAGTCTACGGCCAGGTCATGGCAGGGGTTGAGGTTGGAGTCGGGGCTGGAGTCAGTGGTCATGGGAGCCACGTCATCTACCTCCTCGGGGTCCGGTCGGTTCAAGGGGGAGCTGACGCACAGGGATGGGGGACGGAGAGCCAGGGGCTGGGCCTGCAGGGTCGGGGAGAGCCCCCCCTCAGCCGGACTGGACCTGGAGCTCAGGTTCAGGTTGAGGTTCTGGTCCAACGCGAAGCCGCGGTTGGGGGAGGGCCGGGAGCCGGCCAGGTTGTTCAGGGCGTCCACCCCCGACGACGAAACGGCGTCCTGATTGGAGTTGCTGTCCAGAAAGGGGCGGGGCGTCGCCTGTCTGTCATCGTCGACGGGAGGAGCTGTGGAAAAGAGTCAGTTCACTAAAGACATCTTCACTCCCTACACGTGCTCCCTCTCTCAGTGCCTACAGCCTCTTTAGAACGCCATAAATGACAGAATCAATCTGGACCTTGGGCTGTTGGTGGTTAACAGTTGGCGGATCTAAAAGCAGCGAACCTTACTCACCTCCCGTTAAAAGACTCGGAATGGCCCCTGCCTTCCTGTCGGAACACTTAGAATAGCCACTCACTTCCTGTGTCAGTAGACATCCTGTTAGCAGGCACGCATTGAAACTCTTACACTCTCTCTCTCTCTCTCTCTCTCTCTCTCTCTCTCTCTCTGCCTTCCCAACACACACACACACACACACACACACTAGCAGCATACTGCAGTGACTCCCCCCTGCTGAGTCATACTGTGGGTTCGTGGCACACAGGGTTCTCTCTGTTACTGAGAGATATACAGCACACTACAAAAGCCAGGGACGCAGCATGCTAGAATAATGAGACTGCACAGACCTTCCCGCTCCCTATAAAACACACACACACACACAGACACACACACACACACACACAGAGACACGCAAATGTGCTTAATGAGGTCCTTGTGGCTATATCTTAGTTCGTTAAAAATTGCTTTTGATCCCAGAGTTTATCAGGGTGGGCTGGATACAGTGAGGAAAGACTCATTATTTCCATCATGCGCACGCGCATGCACACCAACACAGTCCGCACGTACGTAAGTAAACAGTCTGAATGAGGACATTGTGGGGCTGGCGTCGTGTGACAGACCAACGCCCCTAGGCCGGAGGAACAGAGAGAGGGGGGAGGAGGAGGAGGAGGAGGAGGAGGGACCACACCCTGCCTGTCGGACCAGGCACCACCATGTGGCCTAGCAACCACAACAACATCCCACCCCAGAACTCTATAATAACCCAGCAGATGCAAGGCGGTAGAGAGAAGGGGGGAGAGAGTCAGGGAAGAAGGGACAAGGAGAAGAAGTGAGGGGGAGAGGGCGAGAGAGAGAGAGAGAGAGAGAGAGAGAGAGAGAGAGAGAGAGAGAGAGAGAGAGAGAGAGAGAGAAAAGAGAGAGTCTGAGAGAGAGCGAAAGACAGAGAGTCAGATAGAGAGAGAGAGAGAGAGAGAGAGAGAGAGAGAGAGAGAGAGAGAGAGAGAGAGAGAGGCCCAGCTGGGCGGACAGCGAGAGAAACAGATGAGACAAAAAAGAGGAAGCGGGGGAGGAAAAAAGAGAATAGACCAGGAACAGAGCTCCAGAAACCCAACACCCAGGCCCCTCAGAGGAGGCATATACTGTCTGCAGATCCAGCTATTGATTCACTCCGCATCAAACCGTCCAGGCATGGAAGCTGAGAAACAGCAAAACGTAACACTGCAGTATTGTAACGTGTGATGCCTAGGTAGTTACCTTTACAGTTCGGATGTCTTTGAGGTAACAGAATGGACAGGATACAGTAGATAGACTATCTCCTGAAGTAGGCTGGCGGCTAATTCAAGTCAAGCGCATGCTATTCCTCGCCACAAACAATGTTTTATTGATGCAATAACCCAGATACACATGAGGCTCTGCTGTGTGAGGGAGGATGTGATCGGAGGTGAAATAAAAAAATAAAATAAAAAAATAAAAAAATGTAATACAGTAGCAAAAGGTAAATAGTTTCCGGCTATATTAATTTTGGGGGGAATTTAAACTGCTATTTTGTCAACATCAATTCAACAATATATCCTTATTTGGTTTGTCACTTGTCAGAAGAGGAAAGACGTCTTTAATTTTCTACTAACATTACAGCTTATCTCTCTTTTTTTTTTTTTAAAGACTGGCGGCTCACTCTTATCTTTGAAGTGCCACTAACGGTCCGATGGCCTTTGGAATGCAGTCCAAGT
>CM030179.1:4795373-4840373 GCA_017639675.1 Aplochiton taeniatus | reverse complement strand
TTCTATTCTATTAATATAGAATATATATATATATATATATATATATATATATATATATATATATATATATATATATATATATATATATATATATATATATATACTTTTTATATACTGTATATATTATACGGCATCTATCTGTATGTGATTCATAAGGGACATGATTATTCAACATTATCTTAAAGCTGCACACTGACAGTCAGGCTCTGTTATGTAATATGTCTGTTTTAATTTGCCTCGATACAGCTTCTCTTCCATCTCTGTGCACACACATACACGTTCGCACATGCACACACCCTTTCATAATCCCCCAAAACTCCCACACCCAGACACACACAAGCCCACTGTATCTAGGTCAAAAGAGACGTGCGCTTTGAAAGAAAAATATCAACCGTGGCTAATCTAATAACGTGCCCGAGTGTTCAACTACGCAGCGAGAAAGAGGACAAGGGGAAAGAATGAGGAAGATGTCGCCGTGCCTCGCCCTTCATCTCCCTTCATCTCCACCACATGCTGTCTGTCCCCTTTGCACGACACTCACTGTACCACAGAGCCGTTCCCTGCTATATGCTGACTATGCGGTTGCATAGGGCCCCACGAAGCAACCAGGGGCCCCCCCAAGCTGTCATTTTAGTCTTTTATTCTCAAGAAATGAATATGACCGGTCTGTGTTGGTAACCAAACCTCCCTTGTGTGCCGAGTGAAAACAATTATATGCATGTATTACTCACAGATCTTTTAAAGTGCGTCAGATTGATGCATTTAAATGTTAAATACATGCCCCTGGACCACCTTAGAGGGTTTGGAATTCCCCTACAATAGTTTCACAAAATAGGAGCCCCCAAACAACGTTTTGCATTGGGCCCTCCAAATGTTGAACCGGACCTGCACTGTACACTTACTGATGAGCGCTTGAAGAAAAGCACTTATGGTTAAACAAACATCGTATGCTGCCCATCCCCTCTATAGGACACCCACTGTACACTTACTGATTACCGCTTGAAAAATATGGTCGAAAAAACACATATCCTGGCTAAACAAATATTACTGGCTTACTCAAACACACACACAGAGACAAACTTGCCCGCTTAATGACAGTTTTGCCAATATTGCAAGATGGATGTCGAACGTTTGTGAGCACAAACAGAAGGGCCTTCTCCAATTCATGACAACATGAAAGAATGGAGAGAGAGAGAAAGAGTGGGAGAGTAACAAAGAGACAGAGAGAGAATATGTGAGCGTCAGGACAGGGCCGGAGACTGGGAGTATACTCTCTTTAGATTTCTAGGCATTCCTGGCACGGGCGTCCCTCCTCTATCAACAATCTAACCCGTGATCCAGGGATCCTTGATCCCCCAGCAAAAAGCTTGGATTTAAATCACACAAAAATGCCATATTGCAGCACATTGATGTAGCATATTGCTTCTCATATTCAAACATCTTGTCTGCTTTGCTATTTCTTGGCACCCTCAACACATCCACGCATGCACATAAACACACACACACACACACAGGCAGGTGTTGTCTGAAAGAGCGAAGCTTGCGGGTCAGCCTTGACACGTCCTTTGGTGGAAGAATGCAAAAAGCAGAACGTGAAAAAGAGAAGGAGAAAAAAAAAAAGAACAGAAAAAGGAATCAGCTGTTACATAATCATGCCACCCTCTTAAACCAGAAATAGCTCAGAACACAGTTGAGAGCTCTGCACACGCACACGCACACACGAGACACACACACACACACACACACACACACACACACACACACACACACACACACACACACACGCAAAGCCTTTCATTCTGAGACCAACTCCTCCAACGGGGAACGTGACAATCCCCATCTTCAATTCAATCCTGATGGAGAGGGTCATGTGTGCTGGGGATCTGAAGCCCCCCCTCCATGCCAGCCCCCCCCCCCCCCCCCCCCCCCCCCCCCTGCCCCGGGAGAGGAGATGTGATACAGTGTGAACTAGCAGGGCTGCACACACACACACACACACAGAGAGGCAGTTAGCCAAGCATCTCAGCCGTAGGTGAGTTTACCTTCACCCTAATCCCCTCAGAGACACGCGGGGGTTTGCTCGCCCATAAAGACGCCTTGCATGTGGAAATGTTTCCATATATTACGTTTATTTAGTCTCACAAACTGTCCTAAATTATCTTAAAGGGAGACGGTTGAACCTTAAAGAGACTGTTAAGATGGAAACAAAGAAAGAGTAGGTCTGAAATAGAACCTGTGAGCCAAATGATGATGTTAGCCACTATGAAGGATACCGTTTGCTTCTATGACTGTACTGTTGAATATGATTTTACTGTCATTATTTATCACAGACCAAAGGAAAAGAAACAATAATTGGGAGTTCTGTCTTCTGTCTCCTTCCAGTCCACATACAGTCTATGTTGTGCTCTGGCACCACCTAGTGGTGATAAATACACCTACCTAAGGAGAATAGAAACAGGAGGAAAGGAGAGGCCAGAGGGAGGTAGAGAGAAAGGAAATGACAGAGAAGACAGATCTGAACGGAGGAGGCGGAGGTCACCTCTGGGAGCATCATACACAGAGCACTATTCTCCAGTTTAACTGGATCAACTATTCATATGTGTGTGTGTGTGTGTGTGTGTGTGTTAGTGTGTGTGTGTGCATGCGTGCGTGTCTGAAGAGCTATGGTGGTTAGTGCTGTGAAGGTAACTAGGCCGGCTGACGTTACATCACCCCCAGGGACCGAGCTTGAAGTGCATTACATCATAAAAAATCGAGTTCAGGGTACACACTAACTGGCACGGGGCCAAGAAAGGCTCTCTCTGGCCTTCTCCCTCTTTCTCTTTCACCCGCATACACACAGACACATGCACATAGACAGACACACACAGACATGCTCACACATAGACCCAGACACAAACACACACACACACACACACACACACACACACACACACACACACACACACACACACACACACTAACAAAGCAGGGCTGGGCTCTTTCCCATCCACTCTGCTCCATTAAGACCACATCGTCCTTTCAGCTCAGGGCGGAACTGACAGACAGGATGGAGTGAAATAAATGGACAGATAAACCGAAGAAGGGAGGAAGGGAGAAAGAAAACACAGTGAGACCAAATAAAGACGAAGTCTTTTTTTTTATGAATTGATGTTAGGGAGCGTGACTCAATCCGTTTGTCTCCTTCTCATCTGCATGTTTAATAGAAGACCCACTTACCCCGAGAAGAAAGGGAACATGTGGCAAACCAAGTCCGAGTCCGACACTAAAGGCAGCAGGCTTGGATAACACTTGGAAAACACTTGGATAACACTTGGATAATTAATAAGTCTAATAATAATAATAATAATAATAATAAGATTAATAATAAGTTCGACACTAAAGGCAGCAGGCTTGGATAACACTTGGATAACAACGCTTTCCCTTTGTGTTTGTGGCCTCGCTTTAACCCCCATGTCAAGACTGCAGGCTTGGATAACACTTGGATAACAACGCTTTCACTTTGTGTTTGTGGCCTCGCTTTAACCCCCATGTCAAGACTGAGACCACGTTTGGAACGAAACGTGTCCACCCGTCTTTGAACACTTCTCTCAACTGTGGTTCAACTGTAAAATGGATGTGAGGGTCAGATGAGAATAGATACCGGGGTGAGCGCAGAGGAGGTGCAGACACCAGGCTAATGTCCGTGACACGACAGGCGAATCACCGGGGGGGGTCATCATTCCCACACAGACGTACATGGAAACACCGACAGAAAGGACCCATACAACCCCCCCCCCCCCCCCCCGCCCCTGGCCGACGTCTCCCTCGTTTCCTCTCTCTACATTACCGGCCCCATTAATGTGTCTCTAACCATTCCTGGTCTGCACTCAATGTGTGTATTCATGTGGCCTCCGTCTGCCACTGTAAAACAACATCGAGACAAACGACTGATGAAAAGCTGCAGCTCCAAAACTGATTAGGCAGAACAGAATTAGCTCTGAATACAGGTCATCCTCCCTCCAATTAGGAACAGGAGGAGCAGGGGGATTCAACATCTGCTCCACAAAAACAAAATGTACACCAAGGGTTTATAAAAATAGATCGCAGAATGACGCTGAGACTAAGCTTAGAGAGACTAAGAGTAACACACACACGCACACAGGCACACACACACACACACACGTTTGCAGTGTGTTGCAAAAAAAGTGAATCTGCAAATAAGCTTCATCCCCCGCCTCATTTTGGGGAAAGCGCTTGTTACTGTTAAACCCAGCCGTTCAGACAACAAGGCCTGGGTGGAAGGGTGTCTGGCCTCTCTACTGTTACTACGCTACGAGGGCAAACAGACGCTGCTTCAGACCCTCAGGAGACCCCCTCAGACCCCTCCACTCTCAGACCCCACCCCGAGCCCATAACAGAACCGCCCAGAATCGCCGGCAAAAAAAAAAGAGAAAAACACGACGAAGACAGCATCCATTCGAGAGCGGGGCGACCGCACCTTGAGCGATCTCAGTGGAGGGACGAGTGAATAAACCTGGTTTTCTCTTTCAAAGGAGGAGGGGAGGGGGAGGGGGGTTGTTTACATCAGAGAGTGATCAAGTGTGACCGACCCCCAAGATGCTCATTAACATGGAGATGAAGCCCACTAGGAACAGCTGGGAAAGAAAGACAAGGCGTGCCTGAGCCTCTGTTACCATGGATCTGGGAGAAGAGTGAGAGAGGAGGAGGAGAGGAGAGGAGAGGAGAGGAGAGGAGAGGAGAGGAGAGGAGAGGAGAGGAGAGGAGAGGAGAGGTGATAGGGAGGCCAATCATTTGGCCAATTTATTTGTAGTTGTCCTTGCCTTATTGTTTGCCTTTCTGTCCATCTCTATCTTAACTGTTGTACTCTAGTGTGTTGCTTTCCATCTGAGCACTATTGTCTTATTCTTTTTCTGTAAAGCGTCTTTGGGTCTTAGAAAAGCGCTATAGAAACAAAACAATGCTTCGTGCCCTCCCAGGCTAAACATAAGGAGCCCGTTCCCCATGGTTCGAAGGTGTAGTTTTAGGTTGCCTTGCTGCGTCATGGTTGCTAAGTGTTGGACTGCGGGCGACATCGTGCTGACTCGCAGATTAATGGAGCAGGGCAGACGGCACCAGTGCTGACGACACGGCGTCCCTCTACACAACCGCTGTGTCATCGTCCTCAAACAGACCCCCCCCCCCCCCGCCGAGACCGGAGTGTTTCCGACTCTGAAAATACCCCCCCTCCAAACAGGGATGTCCTGTAGGCAAGGGATGTTCAGTCCCATCAGGCAAAAGGAGAGGAAAGGGAGGATACCTCCACGCTACTTTGATTCTAGAAGCATGACCACTTCATTTCATTAGTCCGCTAAGGAGTGCAATCAACAGACCTTTCCCTGTCTCCCTGCCTCTCTCTCCTCTCCTCTCTCCTTTGTAGCCTCTTGAGCTTAGGTACAGTATTTCGATACATATTTTGGTTAGCCAAACCACATTCAAATCAAGAGACCGGCATGCTCAGCGTGACAGGAGAAGGAGTGGCAGGCCGTTATCTGATGGAGAGGACGCGCCGGAGTCCAGAGAGGAACCAGGCCTCCGGCCGTCAGGAGGCGAAAAGACACCCCGCTTCTTGACCGCCCTTCACCTCTGTCCCAGCCAGACCCTGAAGGGCCCAAGGGCCACCTTTGTGTGCCTCCACAGCACTCACTTCAAACAGCAGGCGCCTACAGACACACACGCTCCGGCGCGGACGCACGCACATTCGTCACCCCAGCCCAGCAAAACAAACAGAAAGGGCCGTGGCTGCGTTGTTTACTCACATGCTGCTCTTCTTCCTCAGGGAGCTGACAGAACTCTTCCGGTGTTGGCTGAGGGAGGCCCCCATGGCAACGGCAAGTGTGGGTGTGTGTGTGAGAGAGAGAGTGTGTGTGTGTGTGTGTGTCGTTATCCCAGGTGCTCTGCTTTGTCCTTCGCCCGCAGTTCACCTCAGCTCCTTCTTTAGAATCCGGGTGTCGATGTCGGCGTCCCGGACCGCTCTCCTCATGTCCTCAGCCTCTCTCTGTCCCTGGGCTGATGCTGTCCTGCCTGCCTGTGTCCTGTACACACACTCTCTCTCTCTCTCTCTCTCTCTCTCTCTCTCTCTCTCTCTCTCTCTCTCTCTCTCTCTCTCTCTCTCTCTCTCTCTCTCTCTCTCTCTCTCTCTCTCTCTCTCTCTCTCTCTCTCTCTCTCTCTCTCTCTCTCTCTCTCTCTCTCTCTCTCTCTCTCTCTCTCTCTCTCTCTCTCTCTCTCTCTCTCTCTCTCTCTCTCTCGATGCTGTCCTGTCTTGACGCTCAGGAGAACTGATGGCACGTCTCCTCCTCCGGCAGTCTCCGCCTCCCTCTTCCTTTCCAGCCCTCCCTCTCTTCCTTCTTCCTCCGCCTCCTTCTTTCTCACACACACACACACACACACACACACACACTCGAGCCGTCCCTTTTGCGAGGAGATTACAGTCACTCGTTAAGCATTACACAGCCTCTCCAATGAAAGAGAGGGTGATGGGGGGTGAAATCCTAAAGGCGGTTAGGCTGGGGGGGTTTGATGGCGGGAGAGCAAGGGGGGGTCCTGGCAGGGGGGAGGGTATTGTTCCAGAGGGAGACTCGCCCCTATTGTTAGTCAACTGAATAACTGGGTGATGGGACACAGGGAGGAGGGTGGGATGGAGAGAGGGAGGGATGGAGGGAGGGATGGAGGGAGGGAGGGTGGGAGGCTTAACACAGCTCCTCTTGTTGAGTCACATTCTTTCTACCTGCCGTGACCCAGAATGCACCAGGACCCCCCTCCCTTGCAGGGCAGACCCTCGTTAGCATAAGAACAAGCACTCACCCGTACAGACACCAGCACACACACGCACACACACAATTCTGTATCAGTGTCGCTTGATCATGGTTTCTCCCTGTTGATCATTGGGTTAATAATATGACCAGATCGAGGGTTATCTTTGTGACAGCACTACACTACAGAGAGATGATAGATCAGAGAAACAGGTTCCAGGTCGTCTGGTTAGCAAGCGGTTTCACATTACATAAAAGCAACCCCCCCCCCCCCCCCCCCCCCCCCCCCGCCCCATCCTCCTCCCCGGTCAAACAACAGGTTTGACAACAAACCAAACTACTCGTCACCACGCCCCACTGTTCCAAGTCAGGATCCTGCCCTTTGACTGGGACAGCTTGAAACCAACTTCCCCTACCGCTCAACTAGCTACATCAGACCTGCTTTGGCCTCCAGAGAACAGCACACTGTATTACACACAGTCAGCAACCCAGGACCAGGACCATGGGAACTTTGACCACTGACTCACTGGCTTGTGGTCGTCACGTGACTGGAGTGGACTAAGTAGCAACGTGGCCCCCTACAGGCAAGATTCCACATAGGCGCAATACACCTACAGTGTTTGTCTTTCTTAGTCACTGAACATGTATGGCCCAGAAGTGGAGAGCAGGGCGACACACACACATTAAATAATGATGATGATAAATGATAAATAATAAATGTGGATCTCGAACATGGTTGCCACCAGTGTCAGGAAGTTGGTATCTGGGCCCAGGAGTGGTTTACTTGTACGATGTGTGGCTCAACAGAAACGCCTTTGAGAAAAGGCTCTGTGCTCTGAGAGGCTTGGTGGAGCATAATTCCTCCCACTCCAAAGGGTCACATGGCAGAAGGGTGACTCCAGTCCTGAAACAGTCATCTCCCACTCCCACTCGGTCCCATACGCACAGACAACACCAGTCTGTTGAATGAGCGATGGGTGGGTGTCTATGGGGAACGGGGTAAACAATGTGAACAGCCAAAGTCTTTTAACGAGGCCCTTTCATAGAGATATATCCTTTCTGTCCCTGGAAGTGAGTGACTCCTTTAGATGTTTCCCCCCCCCCCCCACACTTTGTTAAGGGGTAGATAGAGTGTACTGTGGATTACCAGGTCCGGATGATCTAGCAGGTCTTAGCCCGATATTAAATCTCCTTTCGCAAATACTCTTAAAAAATGAAGATCATAAAGAGCTGGTATATTTTTGCTCTTTATGATGGAAACATGATAGAAAGTGTATTACTACACGCAATGAGCCAGGAGACACTAAGTCAGAGTACTTTTTGGTAGATAAGGTCCATTTCCTTTGTGGTTTAAAGGCTCAAAGTACAATATGGGTAACCAATGAGGGTAACACCTTAGTGATTTGTATCCCCCCCCAATTTTTTTTTACATCTATTCTTAGGGTTAGGAACACCGTTCGTGTCAACTGGTTTAAACAGAACCTAGACCTGTAGTTCTCACATTCCTACATAGATGATCTGACATCATCCATGTGAGGCCATGTCTCAAGTAATTACAAGAGTTCTCCGTGGATCGTGTGCGCAGTAAGTTAGACTAGAGCCACGCTCGATCCCACAAACGTCTCTACCCCAACACAACCGCTATCATTCATCGACCTTGTCAGTTGCCCGAAAGCCTGCGTTTCAAAGGAGGGCACTCAAACGGATTAACGAGAAAACAGAGCAGATGTACTTACCTCACGCTCCCTGCCATTTCCACATTGCTCCTGGGTTTCAGGTCCCCTTCTCTCTTCATATAATAAGCGGATTATCCTGCTACATTCCTCGCCATGCTGCAGCATAGCTCAGCTACTTGGGTGGGAGGAAGAAACTTGTTGTTGAAGTTGTTAGAGTTCAAACGGTTTATTCCTGACCCAGAAGGGATGAAGGTCGCAGACACAGATTTACTATGCAACCGTTCGGTCGAAAAATGTAGTGTCAAAAAAAATAAATAATGTGTCACCACTGAGCCAATCATAGTCAGTGAAAGGGAGAGAATGCAGTGAATAAAACAGGCACAAGAAACAGATGTTGTTATGATTTGTTTAATTATGGCACACGCCATTATGGTCACCATAAAGTAAATCAACGCAAATACAAAAGCACATTTTCCTTTTTGGTTTAGAACAGCGCGAGAAGTGCACAATGAATCGGTGATCTGTTCCACTTATGAGATTTCCCAAAGGTGCGGTCCGTTCAAATCTGCTCAGGATAACACAGTCAAGGAGTAGGAGGCTCATGCAAGGCTCGTGGCGCTTTAAAAGTGCGCGCTGAATTATTGAAAAGCTCTGATCGCTGCCTGTGAGTGAATAAATCAGGAAGTGTACATACTACAGATATTAAGGACCAGTGTCAAGGTTCAGGTCTGCATATATTTTACCAAACAAGTCAAACAGTTAAAAGGTTGAGGAAATAGACACTGTGAAGACAAATTTATATCTTGCGATAGACAATACCGTTTTTTTTTTTATTTGAATTTGAAATCGCAGGAGAGGCTGCAGGGCTGACTGAACAGGGTAGAGGCAGTAAGTGACAGTGCAACCAATATGAACCCATGATAATAAGTGGACAAGCTCCGAACACAAAGGGGAAGCAAGTACATGAAATCCATGTAACCCAACAAAATAAACACCTATATTTGTATCCAACACAGAAACAGGTGACGGTAAGTATCTCAATGTGCCCTGATATGAGGTTAGGTTTATGTTAAAGCAGTATGTGTGCTGAGCCCCAAGCCATCATCTTATTGCAACTGGCCATTTGTGAAAGATGGGAATTAAGTGCTATTCCAGGCCCTCTGCTAGAGAGGCCACACTTAAGGGAGAGGAGGATATGGAGCAGGAGGTATTAACTGACCCTGTTGTACAGCAGCATACTGTACACTACACACACACACACACACACACACACACACACACACACACACACACACACACACACACACACACACACACACAGCTTTTTAGACCTCAAAGCACCTTCATGATTCTTAAAAAAATAAAACATCAAATGAAAGATATGTTATAACAACACCACCCTATTATATAGGTATATAAAGATTAAATACTTGGCATTAAATTCAAACAATAAATGAAAGAACTTCATTAGAAAAAAACCTTCATTTTCAATGCCACAATGTTACAATAAGGTCAATACGACTTAGAGTGACATCATCTTCATATTACCCTAGAATTCTGAAGAGATTTTTTCCCCCTTCCCTTTTTGCTGTTATGTACAGACTGGCAGGCATGCATGGCACCCGTGCATCTGGAGACGTGCAATACAACCTAAAGCGATGTGAACATGGTCACACGGTAAACGCCAGCGTAGTGGGAGGTGACCGACAGCGGCTCTACGGCGGAGGATAAAATAAAGTGATCACGGTCAAAAGGCCTTAAAGTGCTCATAATAATAAAATACATGGTGATGGTACGATAGATTTGAAATGCTGAATGCCAAGCTGATGCTATAGAGAAGCAGGAGAGGAGTGCTGCGCGCAGTGCATCCTGGGAGTAAAATGAAACCCGCTCTCTTTCCCTGGGGCTTCTGGCCCAAAGCCCCCCCCCCCCCCCCCCCCCCCCGCCCCGCCCCCCGTCCTGTTAGCGTCAGTTGATGAGGGCGTTTGGTAAACCTGACGGGGTCAACCCCCCGGGGCCCGGGGGCGGCTTAGGGACGCGAGCACCTCAAAGGCTGGCGGACGCCTCGGAGATCCTCGGTCTTGTTGCTTTTCTAACACGGTCACGACTCGCTGCCATGACTACGTCCGTCGGTGGTGAGGGGACAGACGTTTATCACTGCTGGGGCTGCTCAAAGGCCACGCCCAGCTTGTCGTAGATCTCCTTCAACAGCAGCAGAGCCGTGTCCTCAGACTCCCTGCCAGGGACAAAAGACGACGGATATTACACACCATATCAAAAAAATATGTATAAATATAAATAATATCTATAATAATAATAATACCACAGACCACCCAACACGGGAGAAGACATCAAACACCATCATTTGATATTACACACCATATAAAAAAAATATGTATAAATATAAATAATATCTATAATAATAACAATAATACCACAGACCACCCAACACGGGAGAAGACATCAAACACCATCATTTGATATTACACACCATATAAAAAAAATATGTATAAATGTATAAATATAAATGATATATATAATAATAATACCACACAACACGGGAGAAGACAAACACCATCATATTTGAAAATGTGGACGTATTGTATGTATATTTACTCAAGTGCTTTGTGTTTCGAAAAGCGCTAGATAAATTAAATTGTATTCTTTTTAATTATTATTATTATTAATTTTATTTATTATTTTTATTATTATTAATAAAATAAACCCCACAACATAAAACATGAGAGAAAGACCAAACGACTAGACAAGATTGTCTGTCTAAAAACACAGGCCAAACAGTCTATGTTAAGTGCGGTGTGGTTGAGGGGAGCAGGCTGACCAGTAGCACAAGTGGGACTGGATGGCAAACAGGTATTCGTTGAAGCTCTCGATGGGTTTCTCCTGCAGCACGTAGTCGATCCTCCGGCCTCCGTTCAGCATGCCCACCTTCACGTGACCAGCCTCCCCCTCGCCCTCCGACATTGGAGACTCCGCCTCCTCACGGCCACCTGCGGGAGAGGGGGTCAGAGGTCAGCGTGGAACCGACGAACCCGGGTGTCTCTCTGGTCGTCCCCGGCTTCCCATCGTGCACCTGCGTGAGTCTGACGAGCCACTGTGGTTAGACGTGGCTCGACCAGGGACATTCTGGGGGATAGGGTTCTGCTAACGATGATCTCCGAGAGCGGCGCGCTCAGAACGACAGTTCAAGATAAGGCCGAGAGACAAAGAAGGACGTAAAGCAACCTGGGGACGAAGAGGACAGAAGAGGGGGCAAGAGAGGGGGGGTGTTGTCGCTTAAATGCACCTGGATAAGGGTCAACGTATGCGACAGCCGTAGCATGTTCAGGACCAGAAGAGAGGGAGGGGGGTTCAGTAAGAAAGCGTCGCACAGTAAGGCCGTCGCGTGTTGTAGTCGCGAGATCTTCTCATCGAAAAAGAGCAAAAGTGCTGGGGGCACCCCGATGGCACCACAAAGGCTAGGCCTTGACGCAGCGGCCCGGGTTCGATTCCGGCCCGGGCACTTTGCTGTATGTCCTCCCCTCTCTCTCTCCCAACTTTCCTGTCTGCCTATGGTCCTGTCCAATAAAGCATTACAATGCCTCCACAAAAGAACAAAAACAAAAAAAAAACGCTCGCGATGTAAAACACTGTTCTGTTATGAGCTACTTCCGATTTGACCGGATCACACAAAACTCAGATAATAGTCTAAGCTGTTGTGGCAACTTGTTTTCGGTGTTTACCTAAACCTTTAGATGTTTTTAGTGTGCAACTTCAAGCACTGCCTCTAAGTCTGGAGATAGAATCCTCCAAACCAAGGGAAGCTTATAAGGTCAATTAAGTCTAGTTTATAAGTCTAGTTTATAAGCCTAATTTATAAGCCTAGTTTATAAGCCTAGTATATAAAAGTCTAGTTTATAAGCCTAGTTTATAAGTCTAGTTGTTCCAAGTTGAAACCCGGAAATAGGATGACAAACAAGAGTGAGCTGTTATGATCCAGTCTGAGGCTACGGATACCGAACACAGAGTTTGGCAGTTATGGGCTTTAGTTTATACAACCAATCCACATTGAGTCCACTCACTCAGCCAGTCACTCTGGTTCTCCTGGCTTACCTTTGAAGTAATGCATTTGAAGGGCCTTGGGCCACTCCAGTATTTTAGTCCACATATCAGCCTTACTCTCTTCCCTGGTCGCCGTTGACGCCACTGCGACAGCGGGCGGGGCTGGGGTTAAAGTTCAAGGTCAAGGGGGGGGGGGGTTAGGGAGGAAGGACCAACCACCAGACACAACGGGAGAGGTGCGGGGGGGGGGGGGGGGGGGGGGGACATGCCGGAGGGAAAGGGGGGGGAGGCAGAGGAGGAGGAGGAGACCAGGTTAGACCGACATCCGCATGAACACACACTCAACAGCCCACACTATCTAAGACACCGACACGCACATACACAGTCAGTGAGCTGTGCCGTTTTACCCTCTGGCTCTGGCACGGGGCTCCCTTGTGTATTTTCTCCGTCGTCCACCGGGGGCAGCGCTGCCACGGGAATGCGAGCGAGCGACTGCCACGCAGTGCGGAGCGAGCCCAGGACGTTGTTCTTCAGATCGGTGCTCATGCGGGTGAGACTGTCCTTCAGTTCTATGGGGGCAAAGACACACACACACACACACACACACACACACACACACACACACACACACACACACACACACACACTTAAGCTAGGACCAGGATTCTCTTGCTTGTATGGAACTGTTCGAATGTTCCATACGGGGTCGGAACGCTCGCCTTTTTACAAAACCACACACACACACAACTCTGTCCCTGACAGCCTCCCTACATGTCCCCACCGCTCTCCTCAGACGGCCGGGACCGAGAGACGAACCCAAACGGAGGGCGACGGAGCGAGAGGCGGACGTACCGAGGTGCATCCTCTTGCGCCCCTTGTGGTGAGGGATGAGCATGGGCTCCAGGTCGGCGTCCGCCACGATCATGGGCTCGATGCGGTAGGCCACCGGATCGTACTGCCGGGCGAGAGGGGGAAGGGAAAGGCGGAGGAGGGGACACAACCGTCACAACACCACGGTGGGTGGAGAGTTCTGTCGGCAAAGCCCTGGGTAAAAGCCAAGGATGTGTGTCTGTGTGTGTCTGTGTGTTTGGGTGCGTTTGATTCAGTGAGGGTGGGCGTACTAACGGGGTGGTAGATGTTGTAGAAGCTCTTGCAGGTGGGGAAGGTGTAGTGGGGGTCGATGCGTTTGAGGCCCCGCACCGTCAGGAACATCCCGATGGGAGAACCGAACGCAAAGAAGGTCTGAGGCCGGAACGCCAGCTGGGGGTAGTTAATGGACACCTAGGCAACGCAGGGGGAAACAGAGTCAAAGAGTCAAAACCAAGTCGAAACGACAATACAGTTTGGGACATTTCCCACGTTTCCTTCCTGTGAATATTTAGATGAGCAACGGGGGTGAGCGATATGGACAAGATGGAAATGTAAAAACGTAAAGGATTGCTGTCTTTGGATTTCACCGGCTGTGCTCGACTGAAGGGACTCACACAGACACAGACGTAAATCGGTCAAAAGGTTTGTTTTCACACTGACCGAAACGAGGAAAATGTAAACACACAAAAGAGGCAACGACGCAATCTTCTTGACCTGCCAGTGCTGCGTATGGGCCCCATCCCTACAACACAGCTAGACTAGACTAGGAGGTATGTTAACGATCGAACAGGAAAACAAATCAGAGGGCGACGTGCAAAGATACGTGCTATGCTCCTGAATGCAGTGATCCGTGTGGTGGCCGTGCACCAAACACCAACCAGCAGGGGCCGTGCACCAAGGCAAAGGACACAGCCAGGGACCAAGAGCAACGAACTGATGGCGGCACGAAGGGTCACCAAGGGGACAGAGGGGGAAGAGGGGGTGGGTGGGAGGGGGTGGGGGGGGGGCAGGGTGAGGATGTGTGTCAGGAAGTCAGAGCGTGAAAGTCACACCCCCTGGGTTCGGGGGCCCCGTTGCAGGACGGAGTCGGCGGTTGTTTGTGCTTTTGAGGATCGCCCGGGTTAGATTTAGGAGCAGCCATAATCGTCGAGACTACCCTGCAGCTAGGAGCTGGGCGGTTTGCCTGATCTGGTCGTGGTGTGAGCACAAACAAAGCCGGTGTGGTTCAGTAGGGTGGGGTGAGCAGGGAAGGGTAGGGTACGAGAGTGACAGACAGACAGACGGACGGACGGATGGACAGACAGACCTGTCCCTTGGCAATGCCTCCGTTGGTCTGGCCAGACAGGTGGAGGAAGGAGAGAAGCAGGAGGGTGATATTAGGCCCACAGCCACCCAGAAGGCTACGGCTGCTACAGCTACTGCCAGGCACAAGCAAGTGTGTGTGCGTGTGTGTGTGTGTGTGTGTGTGCGTGTGTGTGCGTGTGTGTGTGTGTGTATCATTTACCTGTCCGATGCCCATGTCAAAGTATTCATAGTCCACAGCGCTCATGGACAGCGCTCTGAAGAAGCGACCCTGTTGCTGCTCAGACTCCTGGGAAGTCTGCTTGTTGTTGCCAAGGGGGTCAACGTCACGGGGGGCTTCGAGCCCTGGAGCTAGCAGTACTGTCCCTGGCCTACAGACCTGCAACACACACACACCCACACGCACGCACGCACGCACGCACCAAACCAAACCAAACCAAACCAACAAATAAAAGAGATTTACTAGATAATAGACAAACTGTGTTTTTTTAAAACGACTTGATTAAAACATGGAATCTGAGGTGATGAGCTTGATTTAGATTTAGATTTGGAGTCTGACCTCCAAGGAACGTTTCCTCCTGATGAAGTTAAGGATCTTCTTCCGAGGTCCCAGAGGAATCCCCAGCTCCTTTAGGTCTATTTCTGTGCACAGACTCTACATGAACACAGTACCGGAGTTAAAAACAGACTCTGTCTGTGTGTCTGTGTGTCTGTGTGTCTGTGTGTCTGTCTGTCTGTCTGTCTGTCTGTCTGTCTGTCTGTCTGTCTGTCTGTCTGTCTGTCTGTCTGTCTGTCTGTCTGTCTGTCTGTCTGTCTGTCTGTCTGTCTGTCTGTCTGTCTGTCTGTCTGTCTGTCTGTCTGTCTGTCTGTCTGTCTGTCTGTCTGTCTGTCTGTCTGTCTGTCTGTGTGTATGTCCGTGCGCCTCTCACCAACGAGTCCAGGTCTAAGTTCTCTTTGGTTAGTGTCGGTAGGTACTCCTGAAGACCCATCCTGATCAAAGCCTGCTCCAGGGCATTGCAGGTCAACGGGCAAGGGTCATCACTTGGCACCTACATCACAGGTCAGGGGGTGCTTTAGGATTTACTAACACCAATGTGAACAAAGCCACAAGCCTCAGGTCCTTCTAATTGCAGGTAGACAGCAAATACTTCCTGGAGGGGGACTCCCTGAGACAGAAAAAACTCAAAGGCAAAGGTTCCCAACTTTAAAGTCAATTGTAATTGTGTAGCGGAAGTCTTACACTATGTTCTGTGAGCTAGAAAACCAGCAAACTAAAGCCTTGTGGCCATATAGCAAGAGTAACAAAACGGCATTTCAGTATGTAAGTCGCATATGTAAGTATTTTTCTTATGTTTAAGCTGTTTCTGAATTATGAATCCCACATTATTATATGAAGGTATATATTGAACACACGATTGAAAATAATTCACTTTTCTTGCCACCAGGCATGTCATAAAATGAAATAGATTAATTAAAATCAGACAGTAGTTAGTCATTAGTTTCAAAACTATAAAAACTGATATTAATAAATGTATCATATTACGCTCATAGGAATAGTTTTGTACATCCATTTTCGTATTTGTATTATTTAAATCAAACTCTATGCATGAAATGATGATGTGATTTGCAACGTTGGGATGCCACTGAAAGTTAAAACAAAATACTTTTACTTGTAGACTCCGATGTCTATAAATAGCACCAAAGCAGGCCTTTTTATTCATGTTTTGTTGATACTTAACCTTTAAACCCTTCCCTTGCGTGGTGTCGAGTGAGGCTTTCATAGACAAAGTGCTGTATAGATCTCTGTGTCGTTATCTTAAAGCGCGGACCTTGGACGTCTCCTTACCTCTCCCGGAAGACTGTCAGCCACTCCTGACGCTGTCCTCTGATTGGTCAGGAGGTCGAACAGGATCAACGATCCTGAGAGATATCAGAGATATGAGCTTCAACGTTGGAAATGTTTCCGTTAAGACGTTCAAAGGCTCTTTGATCATGTGAGGGTGGTTTTGGCTTGATAAACGCAGCCAGTCCGGGGGAACCACCTCTTTAAAGTGTAACTGAGTCAGCTTTCTCAAGCTGGATCTTTTGAAATAAAAAAAGGGCCGCATTAGGGGAGGGGACGGGGGAGAAATTAGCCAGGGGTAGGCTTGAGGTGTCAGCGCTCACACACAGTAGACTACTAGCTCATCAATCAGCGATAGCTAAGGAGTGGCTCTATGACAAGACCAAGTGAACGTACCACATCACACATTTCTTTTGTCAAATTTTGCTCTTGGCCTAAATAATTCAACTTATTGGACGTGCATATTTGGACCAAGAAGCATTTCTTACGTGGTGCCATCTCATGACGTAATTATTCGCGTTAGTTCGCAACTGAAAAGAAGGAGTATTTGGCGCTTAGTCACACAGAGCTCAAAGCCAGCACGATGGCCCTACCAGATGATACAGAAAATGCTTCATCAATCCCCCTCGGGTGCCCCCACCCCCGAGGTTCCCAGTGGCCAGACGGCAGGACCCCCCCCCCCTCCCCGCCCGTCTCACCTAGGCTGTGGCCCACCACGGACACGGCCCCCGTGAACTCGGGGTGCCGCAGCTTGAAGAGGGCGTGCAGCCGGTTGACCTCGGAGGCCACGGTGTCCACGATGGTCTGGCAGTAGGTGGGGCTGTTGTAGAAGAACAGGTCCAGCAGCGTGTCGTTGGTGAAGTGGCGCAGGCGGCTGATGCTGGGCAGCGTGATCTTCTGGATGTCCCTGACCGGGGGGGGGGGCAGAGAGAGACAGGTCAGGGAGTGGTGGTGGTGGGAGCGGTTTTGTTTTGATAGCAGGTCGTGTCGGTGTAAGTACGTCGGTTCATATGAGCAGAGTGTGTGTGTGTGTGTGTGAGTGTGTGTGTGTGAGCACGTGTGTGTGTGTGTGTGTGTGTGTGAGTGTGTGAGTGTGAGCACGTGTGTGAGTGTGTGTGTGAGTGTGTGTGTGAGTGTGTTGAGTGTGTGTGTGTGTGTGTGTGTGTGTGTGTGTGTGTGTGTGAGTGTGTGAGTGTGAGCACGTGTGTGTGAGTGTGAGTGTGTTGAGTGTGTGTGTGTGTGTGTGTGTGTGTGTGTGTGTGTTCTCACTCGTCCACTCCGGTGGCGTCACCATGCAGGGCGCTGTGCCAGTTGACGGGTAGGAACTCCACCCTGCCCACCGTGCCCTCCTCCTGGCCACGCTTGTAATGGGAGCCCAACAGAGACAGGGACGCACTGCGGAAGTCGTTCACTGGAGAGGAACAGAGACGGGAGAACGTTCTGGAAAAATCCCTGACGACCGCCAACCAGACGTTACACAGACGTATAAGCCACATTACACGTGAGGACTGTCCCGAACCTAACCAAGCTCTGGAATTCAGTTGTGACACCGTGGAAGAAAACAGAGTCTTCGGCCTCTTTTAGTATGTCAAATCAAGAATAAGAATTGTAAGAATATCTTCAGAGTTAAATCACAACACAATCGTGGACAAAGGAAACATGACTCCACCAGCCTCTTTTGTTTCTCTCGCGAAGCATAGCAGAGTGCGTGAACGAGACAGACCGTTATTTAGGGAACCTCCAGGGCATCCTGACAGGTTGTTGAGGTTACGAGGTCGTTGGGCCCTGGGCTACCAAAAACAAAACCACCAACTGGCTGGAAAACGACAAGCTACTGGTTATACCGGCCTATCCAGTATTATACTGGCGTTGCGCTGTTGGCCCATACCCTCAAGAGACGCGGTTGGGAGACAAACACTCACCGCACTGGATGATGGATCTGAAGCGGAGGTCGCAGGCAGGCCCAATGCCGTGGACCATGAACACCAGGTGGTCCACCATCTTAGGCTCGCCTGGAGTCACATGAAGAGACCAGGTCGGCTAGCTTGTCGCGAGTTATGACGGACACAGTTGCAAGGGTCGCACGTGCGCGCACACGCGCACACACACTCACACACACACACACACACACACACACACAGACACAGACACAGACACAGACACAGACACAGACACAGACACAGACACAGACACAGACACAGACACAGACACAGACACAGACACAGACACAGACACAGACACAGACACAGACACAGGCACACGCACGCACAAACACACACTTACAGTCTGGGATCTCGACAGATATGTTGTCCACCCCCCTCTTGACGGTGCGGGGGCGTGTCTGCTCAGAAGGGGAGGAGACCCACTCATCTTGCAACCCTATTGGCTGGTACTGCATGATGAGCTGGACGCGGAGTAAAAAGAAAGCCGGGTTGGTTGGGAAAAGATCGCATTCTAAATGAGCGTCAGTCACGGTCATGTGGAACAGACAACAGGGTTCTAACGACATGCTGTGTTGACTAGCAGCTGAAAAAGTCCTACTTTGGGATTGTGTAGAATGACCGTCTCTCCTGAGGGAAACTCCAGCTTACTCTTCCACTCATTCAGGGTCACCGCTACCATGTAGGCCTCCTGAGAGGGAAGTGGGGAAAGAGAGAAAGCGATAGACAAAGAAAAAAAGAGATACAAAACATTCGGCAGTCTGAATCCCCTGAGGGTTAGCTTCCAGAAACCTGGACACAGGCCACGTTAAGCCGTGGCTCTTACCTCTAGCCTGGAGCTAAAGTCCTCGCTGTAAGGGAGGAAGCGGCTGTCTTTGTCGCCTTTGTAGAACCAGCTGCAGCGCCGCACCTCGGAGGGAGCCTGCTCCCAGTACACGGCGAAGCGCTTCCTCTCCCTGACCCCCACGTCGTAGCGCTCCCCATCCACAGCCACCACCACCACCTCCTCCTCCTCCTCCTCCTTTCCCGCTGCTCAAATGTTCAACGTTTTTCAATTACAATGACAAACACACACCTTTATTACAAACACAGCGGTATGAATATGATGGGAGAGGGAACAGATAAGCAAGGGAAAAGTTGGTTTGCGTGTGGTGAGCCCCAGTGGGCTGCGAGCCAGGGAAAGCAGTTGGCTGACAGGCAGTGGGTGATATCTCATCCACCGCACAGCTGCTTTTTAAACTGTCATCCTGATCCACCGCTCTCACGCACACAAAGTAAATCTTTTTCTTTCTTTTTTTTTTTTTGGTATCAATCCCTCTCCGGTCTGTAATGTTTCCTACTTACCGGTGGCATGTGCTTGCTCAAGTCTCTCAGAGTCCTCCCAGCTGAAGGGGAGCCAGGAGTCTACTTCATCGGCGCGCCGACAGAAGAACCAATGAGGCTCCACCGGCTGGTAGGGGGGCGGGACGGACTCCGCGTCAATCATCTCAAAGGAGGACGCCGAGGAAGGGGAGGCCTCGTCCGCTCCAGGTGACACCTAGGTAGATAGACAAGATCAAAAAAAGGGAACACAGAAAAGACAACCAACGGCCTTCCTCGCCGGCCGCAGCGATCTCACGGGCAGGTTTACACGATCAGGACAAGAGCTCTGGGACGACGCCGTGATCCGTCCGCCCGGGACAGGTCTGTCACTCCGCGAAGGCTCTCGGGTTTCGGCCGTCTCCCCGGTGTGGACATGGTGTTGAGCCTCTCACCCCCCCAGCCTGAGCCTTCCTGTCGCCACCAGGGAGAGCGGGGAGACGGAGGGACGGACGGAGAGAAGCGGGCGCCCGCCGCGTCGACCTGACAAAGCCTCGCTTTGTTCTCCACCCGCCTTGGCGAGCCGTCGTCTCTCCTCTCTCCTCTCTCCTCTCTCCTCCTCCTCCTCCTCCTCCTCCTCTTCCTCCTCCTCCTCCTCCTCCTCCTCCTCATACACCTCCTCTCATCCTACCCCCCCCCCCCCTCTCAGCTCAGTAACAAGCCTGTGGACAAGCCACCTTAACCACTTTTGAACATTCGATCACATTGTCCGAAGGCCGTGTGCCTAGAGGGGGCCAACGGAGGGGACCGTAGTCCTCTGCCTCCAGGACAGAGGTTAAGGGAGGAATGTGGCGGGCAATGAGCTTTTGACCCTAGGACACGTGAACCAGAGACAATTCCCTGAAGAGCTCGACCCAGAGTCCCTCGCACCTTGCAGTTACCACTACCACCCCCCTCCCCCCCCCTCCAGACCCCCCCCCACCACCCCCCCTGACCGACACATAACCCGTGGCAAACTGCCAAGGGTGCAGAAGACCCCAAAAACAACTTCCAGATGAGTGTTTGAATCCTCTGTTTGTCTAGGCTGCAATGCTGTTGATATATTTAGGGTGGGCCCTCGACCGCCTGGCGAGGACTAGTGATGCTAAGAGCGAGATGTCTGTGGTGATATGAGCTTCAACGCAGCAGGAACGCCCTTCCTTTAAGCTGCATTCCAATGAGAGAATGGGATTATCACCCGTTTGGGGAATGCAGCCATGCCGTATGGGCCGTAGACATCTGGCCCAGTCCAGACAACTTTTGAACAGGTCGCAACCAAATCGTTCGACCAAATATTAAAGCTATCACGACCGTATTGATGACACCGGACACCCCCCCGCCCACCCCCCCCCCCCACCCCCCCCCCCCCACCCCCCCACCCCCCACCCACCCTCTCTCTCTCTCTTGCTCTGTGGGGCCAGAGAATGCAGCAGGTGTCTTTCAGAAGAGAACGTGGCCTTCGCACACAGACACCCCTTCCCGGTTCTGAAGCCTTCGCAAGTGTGTGAGCCCGTGTGTGTGTTTGCACGGCCGCACGTGTTGGAGATGTCAAGGAGAAAGTCTTAAGCCCTCGGGGATTACGAGTCAAACTGTCAATCAGTCAGAGTGTTAGCTGTCAAAGCTAAAGGGCCCAGACGGGATCCTTCAATTAGGTACGCTGCAGGTACTCACTAGCACCGTTCACACTGGACGGTCAATGAAAGGCACGTGTCAAGGTCAAACGACTTAGGCTAGCACCAGCAACGCAGGGTCAATAGCAACGTTGTTTTGGGAGGACGCCATGGCCTAGCTCACAAACCAAAGCTGGAAACACCAAGGTGTAAGGCGTCTTAAGTGGTGGAATAGTACAGACTGCAGATAATACACACAGTGTATATATTACGGAACCACTCGCAGGCTCAGTGGAAAGCTGGTATGTTTGAAAGGGATCGTTGTACAAGGTTTACACTGACGTTCAAACACACATGTACACGTATATATGAGGACACATTCTCATAAACACAAGCATTCTTTACCACACGTTCTCTAACCTGCACGGCAGCGATGGCCCCTCCCCGAGAAGTGGTGGGTGTTTCCGACAGGTCCTGGACAGTGATGCTGGGGGCACTCTGAGAAGCACCACCCTCTTCCACGTAGCTCTGTGACATCTCCCAAATCCCTGAACCCTACCCTCGGTCTTCCGAGGGGATCGGATCAGTGCCGACTGGTCCAGGTCCTGTCTAAGCCTGTTTATGAGAGAGAAAAACAATTAAGGACGGAGCTGACCTGATAAAAAAAACATCCTGTGACAGCGGCTACTAGATGGCCCATGCCTGTGGTCACATCTCGAGAGGTGACCGGTTCTTTTCTGTATCGCTGACACACCAGTGATTAATTGGCTGCAAGGGCTAATGGAATATGATTTGGCATTACGTTGTATGCCATAAGCACCCCCATGATAAAATAACATTAGCCCAATCCTTCAAAACACTGACAGATCAGATCATTTGGTTCTGATTATCCAGCCATGGCGACATGCTTGGTCATTTACATAACGTAAACGTTATGTTGTTTGCTAACATAACATAACATTGCATGAGTACAGTACATCCGTGCAATAGGACATGCGCTAATTTGTGACAACCAACGTTACAAAGCTTTAATTTGAGCATCCTTGCTTGCAACGAGCTCTCCAAAGTTAGCTACTACGTTGCTAGCTAGCCTTACAGTTAAGGTAGCATGCTAATGCTACGGTCAAAATGAAAAGGACACTCACTTATCAATTTTTATGTCTTGAATATCCCTATGTACGTTTGACAACAAGACTGGCGAAATTTTGCCAAACAATGATTCACGATATAGATCCTTTCGTTACATTCGTTAATGGAGAATCCGTCTCAAATACAGTTTACTGTCCTTTTACTTGGTCACAGAAGGGTTTCCACACTGTCCACGTCTAGTCATTCTGGACAGCCGCTACATGATCTCTCATAGTACTGGTAGGCGATGTCACCCGCGGTCACCGCCCACAAACATAAGGTGACGTCAGGGTTGGGCGAAAGATCACAAGAGAATTTGGCAGAACTACGCTTGACAATTGATGCAATAAATATTGATGAAAGAATTCCCTCATATTCAAGTTTGCATAATCTTCCAAATAGATGTCACAACCCTGCATACAAATCTGGTCTTTCCAGTCCATTGATCGGGAGTGGTGAGTGGAAGAGAAGAGCCTATTGCTAACATTCATTGACAAGTGTTTTCAAATTCAAAGTGGCAAAAGCATTCTGCACTTTATGTTAGGTACCCAAGGGCACTATATAGCCTGACTAGTATAAACATTCTGTCGCTATATGTGTTCAACCATTTGTATAATCCGACATTAACATTGTCATCGTATGAAGATAACACTACGAATGTGATGTCTGTTTTGTAAAACAAAGTTTAGCACCAAACTTTATCTGGGTGACAGGAACATAACGTAAAGGTACACACATGTAAAAATACTCACGCGCGCGCGCGCGCACACACACACACACACACACACGCACACACATTCTCTCATCACTTTCTCAGACGATGGCAAGTTTCTTCAAGAAACTGTCTGGTTTAGACACATAATTGCCATGCATCATATTGTCGTTGTTGAGTATTTAGTGAATCACAGAGGAGGTGACAACACATTAGTTCACATAAGATCACACCCTTTCTGCAGGGTAAAGGCAAAGCTACTTAAAAGACAGAGTGAGTGAAACATTTAGAGGGGAGGGATGGGGGAGGGGAAGAGAGAAAGCCCAATAGAGAGCAGGAGACACCCACCCACACCCAGCCCCATAGAATGTGGAGGAGAGAGGGAGGGAATGGGCTGTGTTGAGTAACAGGAGGGTGTGGTTAGCTTGGCCAGGGAAAAGATAAGCATGCACATTTGCCAAGTAGAGGCAGAGGAGCAGGACTTACGTTTCTGATCACTCACACTTTCACAGCACCTCCAGCTTGACACACACACACACGGCCATTGACTGCCTCTGACCCACTCACTCTCTCTCTCGCTCTCTCTAACTTCTCTCTTGCTGCAAACAATCTCTTTAACAAGACTACGCGGGCAGCTTCCACCGCAGAAAAAAGGCACGCAGAAAAAAAAAAAAAAAAAGAAACAGGCGATTCAGTATAAAGAAAGCAAAAAACAAGGAAATGAAGGACAAAGCAAAGAGAGGAGGGAGACAGCAAGGAATGCAGGGTAAGAGTCCTTCCCTTCTGTAAATAAGCCTTGTTTTACTGCTGCCTGCCTTCTTTCGCTTCCCCCCACTTCCTCCTTCTTTCCCGGCCCGTCCAGTGCTTCCCTCGATGGTGTGTGAGAAGGGTAGGAGTTTTAGCAATGCACTGTTGGGTTTGACAAGCCTCCACGGGGCTCTGTTCCTCCTTCAGCCAACTTATTGTCTCACCAAACATCTGATTATGAATGTGTGTGTGTGTGTGTGTGGGGGGGGGGGGCATTGTAACACAGAACACTCAAAGTAATTCGGAAGTACAATACAAAGTCTTAAGAGTTGTACGCTCTGCCACAAGACACTGGTTGTATACACGGTTATATATTACAGCTGATACTTTTGGGTTGTATCATTCATCAAAGCAAAGGGAGGGGCACTCTTGATTCTGCTCTGACTCTTGGCCAACATTCCACATTGTGCCAATGAGTCCTTCCAGTTTTCTGGTTTTCTACCAGCCTCATTTATTTCCCCTCTTCCCTCGAACAAACCTACAGACAGGCTACTTGTAAGCAGGCTATTAAGTTCATTTAACCCCTGCTCCTCCCTGTTTTTCATAAAAAATGGAAAAGGTACGACCGAGGAGAGAGAGAGAGAGAGAGAGAGAGAGAGGGAGGGAGGGAGGAGGGGGGGGTGTATAGAGCATCTTGGCACTCTTCCAGGAAAAGCCTGTCCGAAGGTGTTTTATCCCCCTTGAAGGACGCGTGTCCCTAGGGGCAACAGGATGATTGAAGGATTATGCAATTCCTTGAAACACGTTTAAACTGAACTGCGAGAGTCTCTGTGAAGGCGTTCTCCTTCTAGGTGTTCCTCTGGCCACGAGGCCCCCACTCCGCCAGCACGCAGTCAATCCCTGTCAACGGACGCCGAGACGAACCTCAAGTCTTCGGCCGTCACATGCGGCAATGTCAAGTTCTGATCGTTACATTGTCGTCGGTGTGTCATGTAGCAAACAACTGCGGCATCTAGAGGGGAGGGGGGAGGGGGGTGATTCATGTCCTGTAAAGAGAAGGGAGGGCTGGGCTATTCAGACAGGCCCGGCCACACCACCTAAGCTTACGTTAGGTGCAGACCTGCTCAGCCGAATTCAAATGAAGAACCAGAGAGAACATTAGCAACGTACTCTACGCCATCAAGGGGAAAGGTTGTAGTCTTGTTATTCCATGTATGAAGCAACATGCTAAGCATACCATAACAAGCGTGTGACATACATGTATGTTTTATGTGGCTGGTGTGTTTTTAGTCCACGCACTCTCTAGACGCCAGCATTAGGCGTGTCCCTTTTTCCTTGGATGGCATGAGACTTGTATGCAAATGGATTCGGAAAACGTTTGGTCTTGTGTTCCAATGTGCACGTGTGTGTGTGTGTGTGTGTGTGTGTGTGTGTGTGTGTGTGTGTGTGTGTGTGTGTGTGTGTGTTCCCTCACACGCCCCAAAAAGCGAGCCACACCTATGCTTTCCTACGCCTTTTCCGACGCGTACCCCCGGGCGAGAAGCTTCCCCAGAAATTCACTGCGGCTTACTCTGTCTCTCCATTCTGCCTCTGTCCTCTCAGCTGCTCGGTGCGAAAACAATCTGGAGGTTCTCTGAACCCTGAACCCTGAACCCTGTCCCTTTTGATTTGTCTCCCCCGCCATCAGAAGTCATGACCAATGGAAATGGAGGACCTGCCACGATGCAGGACCAGGACACGTTCCCGGTGAAGATCCAGGGGGCTGGAGTGGAGTCCTTTGAGATGCAGGTAAACCTCCAGTGAGGAGCCATGGAGAGGGGCTTATCTCCTGAATTGTCGTCCGACTGGTTTGACGTCTTTACCCCTAATGTCTTACAGAAAAGTTGCGTATGTGTATTGCTATCTACAGCACATAAAACTAAAATAAAACGTAAGGGCATTGTCAATGAGTGTCGATTGCATTTGCAGGCCAATTTTAACGGCACTTTGATGACACGGCTTTTTGATTTCTTTCGCAAACCAAGAAATGTTGTTTGCCCTTGTCATGCATCTTCAGGCAAGTCGTCAAAATGTGTCTGCTACTCCTCGCTCCAACGTGTTCTGGTTTTGTGCCTCGACCTGCAGGCTCACACCTCCTGGCTAGTCCAGGACGCTCTGCTGGCCGTGCTGGCTAGAGATGAGGTGAGTCCGCGCTCCAGTCTCACGCTGTCCCTCTCCGGGACTGTCCTGGACCCACTGGCAGAGCTGCAGAGTCTGAAGGGCTTCAAGCCAGGGACCGTACTCCGTCTGGTTGAAGGTACAACTCCCTTTCGCTCTTCCTCGTCCCTCGGGATCTCCTGAGGACAATCTAGCACAGTTTGTAGTTTCTCTCCTTTTGCTCTCGAATACCTTATATCGTTACGTTATTAGTGATTGATTCATTCATTATTAGTTACTACTGCATATTTCCAAGTGACTCTAATGAATCGGCACATTGCAAGCAAAACCAAACAAAAGAAGAAGAAGAATCTTACAGTGGCAGGCTATAGTGATTCATGAGCGTCTGTCTGTGACTGCCTCTCCAGAGCCCTACTCTCCTCGCTCTGCCAAGGCTCACATGGGACGCGTGCTGGAGCTGCTCCGAGCCTCTGGACCTCAAGATGCCCTGAGAGAGGGACACTCCATCAGCATACTGGAGACACTCACACACTCCCATACCCCAGGTAGTCACACAAATACTCCCCCATCATTACACGCAAGCATGCAATGGACACCTTCACAAGTACAGAAGTGGGGAGCTAATCTCTCCTCCGGTGGGTGCAGAATCACCGATCCAAGTTAACGGGAAGAGTCTGAAGCGTTCGTCAAGCAACTCTAAGGCAGAGTCGGCCAATCAGGAAGCAGTTCTACCAGAATACCTCCTCCCCGGATCCTCAGAGAGACCGATAATGGCGTTGCTACCGCACAGCTCCCAGCCTGAGGTAAATGCTGCACACACACACACACACACACACACACACACACACACACACACACACACACACACACACACACAGTGAACGTTTACGCAGAAAACCAGGAGCAAAAAATGTCAGTTGCTGTTGATAACCGTTTTACGTTGACATAGAACTTACCCTGTGTCTTTCTGACTTGGAATCAGGTTCCCAGTTGTATGCAGGACATGACACTCAGTTGTTGGAACCCGCCCCCTGGACACAGGAAGTTGCAGGGAGACTTCCTGTACATTACCGTTATAACTCTGGAAGGGCGTAGATGTGACATCACATCCTGTCCGCGAGGGTTCTACCAGAACAGGTGCACAACCGTTCTCCCAAATTGCTACATTGCTACTGAAGGGTGTCAGTAACTAGCCATGTGCTCGATGTATACCATGGGATGTTATCTTAGCTCATTGTTATTATTAACCCTTTACTTAACCAGGTAAGTGTCATTGAGGTTGAGATCTCTTTTGCGAGGCAGACCTTGGCCAAAACGGCAGCAGAACATAGAACATGAAGTCACATCAAAATTATGAAAATGATAAAACATATCAGACAACGTTACGAGCATGAGGTGTGGCCGTTTGAATCTTCTCATCGACCCTCTTCTCCACGTCCGTTCGCAGGTCCACAGTGGAAGTGTTTGATCCTCGTCCAGTGCAGTCTACCCCGGTCTTCCACAGTCTTATGGACCTGCTCTGTCACATCAGCACCGGCTTCAAAGAGGCCCTCGCTACTCTCAGAAACAGGTAACGCTCCCACACCCACGTGTGTCCGGCCAGCTCGACAGCATCCATCACAACATCTATCTGCGGGTGTAAGGGGCGTGGGTAATGTTCTGTCCTCCCCCTCCCCCCCCCCCGCCCCACCCCCACCCCACCCCCCTGAAGATCCCAGCTACCTCCAGTGGAGGTGATGCCCACCCCGTACCGCACCCTGTGTTGGCTTGGCCCTTCCTGTGCCTCCCGCACGCACAAAAACGCTTTCTCCAGACTTGGCCTGGAAGACCACGGCGCAGCACATGTACGTATAGCGCCCCCCCCCCCCCGGCAGGATGATCCCGTGAGGCCATGTCTGTGTTTTCCGCGGTGTGGTGATCATGTGGTGATCTCCGCGCGTGCTTGTGCTCAGTCCCCAGACTGGAACGAGGAGACGCAGATAGCCAGAGATCTCCCCCAGGGCAGCCTGGAGCAGAGGCTGCAGAGGGACAGAGCTCTGCTGCAGGTAAGACGGCCTCGCAGCTCCTCACGCGTCGTCGTCGTCGTCGTCGTCGTCGTCGTCGTCGTCGTCGTCACCACGGTGACGGTCACACGTTCTCCGTGGGAGCGTTCCTCGCATTCTTCACTCTCTCTCTCTCTCTCGTCTTTTTCTTTCTTTCTTTCTGTCTTTCTTTCTTTCTTTCGTTCTTCTTCTGCAGGTGAACAGCGCGTTCGTGTGGGCGGTGGCTCAAGGAGCCGAAAGCGTGATCGACGGCTTCGTGGAGCCAATCAGCGGCGGCCTGGACGATCCCGCCTTCATGTGGGGCGGGCTGTTCATGAGCCAGGGGGCGCCAGGGGCCGTGGCTGGTGGGGAGAGAGGACGCAGGTGAGGGGAGGTTAGATGGAAGTCAGCGCGAAAACATCGCAGCGAACGTGTTGGAACAGATGGCCGATGGAAGCCGGTGATTGATGTTTCCTGACGCTCGCTGCGGTGTGCTCGCAGGGCTGTTCAGAGGCTGGAGCTGAGGGGAGTGCAGGCGTACAGTGACCTGGAGGGGGTGCTACAGGGGCTACACACCCTGCCCACTGCCACCGTGGACTACAGAGGGGTCCGCCTGTCGGCTCAGGGCCTGGCCCCTGGGCTGGAGGACCCGGAGCAGCCCAAGGGCGCCTCTGGAAGGTACGTGGCAATTCTTCCATGTGCCGATCGGCTTTTAGCTGGACGAGAAAACAGCCAACCCATGAGGGTGTTTTTACTAGTGTCAATCAAGCATTTGAAAGAGACAATGTGTTACCAGTGGGACTGATCCTTATTCTCGTGTGTGTGTGTCCCTTAACCCTGACCCTAACCCTGACCCTGACCCTAACCCTAACCCCGACCCCGACCCTGACCCCTCCAGGGGCTTGCTGTATGGACTGGCCGCAGGACTCCTGGAGTCCCCGCATCGCAGGAAACTCCTGGAGCTCCTGGCCCAGGCTGCCAAAGCCCTCTGTGTGCAGAGGCACGTCGTGCTGTCTCCCAGCGGCCACCAGGTGCCACTGTTCACCTCGGCGGACGCCCAGGGCCTCCTCGGGGCCGACGGCAGGTTCTATCTCCTGGACCTGTTCCGCAGCTTCCCGGCGGACGCCAACTTTAGACCGCCGGCCGAGATGGAAGGCGAGAAAAGCCCCGTAGAGGAGGAGGCGACAGAGGCGGAGACGACAGAGGTGGCCGCAAAGGAAGGTGAGAAGATGGAGAGTTGCGCAGAGGAAGTGGGCTGGCCGGAGAACTACCACGCGGACACCGGGCTGCCTAGAAGTTTCCCTCAAGGCCTCTGCAGACTGAGGCCAGAGCTCATGCAGGCCTTCATTCAACACAAGTGAGCACTGTGACGAGGCTGAAATTCCTTTCTTTCCCCGCATGGCGGCCTATGTGTGTTGACTCTGTGCTTCTCCAATCTTTTCTTTCTTTCTTTCTTTCTTTCTTTCTTGTCAATCCCCCTTTTTGTCTACTGCATAAAGACACGCGCAGTTCACCAAACGTGCCAAGGAGAGGATGGAGGAGAATGGCGGGATTGAGGAGTGTGTGATGGCAGGTGAGCCAGTGTGTGTTTGGGCGTGTGTGTAACGGACACCGGGTATAAACCCGCCATCCTGGGTATTCATGCGATCCCTCGGTCGTGTGAAAAGGCACCTTTTCCCACGGCCGGGGGCGGTTAAGGACGCTGACCCCAGTGCTGGCGAGCCCAGTGAGACCCCTGGTTGGATCCCAGGTGGTGGCGAACAGGGGAGGAGGCCCTAGTTCTCGCTAGCACGGGGGTCAACACGTCAGTCTCCCAGCGAATCGTGTCCGTTACCCGTGTGCTCGATTGAAACGGTTGGCCCGGCCCTTAACGGCCCTTAACGGCCCTTAACGGCCCTTAACGTCCTGGGGTGTTGTACCGGCAGCGGACTCCCGGGGGACAGATGCGGTGCGAGGCGCCTGCAAAGACGTGGGCTCGGTCAGCGACATCATCTTCGAGATGCGCTTCAACCCCAACATCTTCACCCCAGGTATTCGTCCTCTCCACACTCACTACTACGGTATCATTCTGTTCCGCTGGTCTGTGCTGACGGTGCCTTTTTGAACGCATGGATTCCAGCTTCAGATTTCAATCTTAGATTGGGGGGGGGGGCCCGAGGGGGGCCATGGCCCCCTCTGAAATTTGATTGCCTCCCCAATCCCCCAGACAGAATTTCAGTAACATTTGATAAGTTCGATTTTCTTGGTCCCCCCTTTCACTTGGCCTGTGTCCCTCGCCGCCCCCCCCCCCCCTGTAAAATGTTCTGTCCACGCCACCGTGTAGCCGCCTGATGATACGTGGAGATACAATGCATGATTCCGTATGTCTAGGTGTGTCGTTCCCCAGCTGTGACAGCGAGTCAACCAGGCTGCAGGAGAGGCTACAAAGGGAGGCCGCTGCCCTCATTGTCACACAACAGATACCCGCCTTTGTAAGTAGAATATCCGTACGGGCTACCTGCTGTTTGGTTATCCTTAATTACTGTACTAATCGGAATCCTATTGTATTGGGTCCTGTTGTAGTCGACCAAGCTAACCTTTGTGTGTTTGTGTGTGCGTGTGTGTTTAATGTTGGCAGCTGGAGTGTTGCCTGAAGGACTATGAGGCTCCCATTGACAGCGCTACCTTGAAACTGGCACTGCATCACAGGGGCATCAACCTTCGCTACCTGGGTCACGTTGCCAAGGCCATAAGCCAATCAGAACACAAAGAACAACTGAGACATATAATGGTGAGGTTCAACCCCACCGTGTATCATAAAACTATTTTAATGAAATGAAACTGTTTACCAAACGTCACTCTGCTTCTCGACTCTCTCTTTCAGAGGTTGGTTTTAGGGGACATCGTAGTTCGCTCAGCCCGAAGAATCTTCAACAACTTCCTCCAGGTGCACTATTACTGCCATCTTAAAAAAAAGTATCATATATAATATAAATATGAATGCAATCTTACTATCTTTCAGTTAGTTAAGAAATATGACCGAAAAAATAAACATATCTTTTTTTCACACCATCTCTTCATAGACCGTGGAGACCTCCAGTCTCTCAGCTGCCGTCAGCCACTTCCTGTGCTGCCTCTTGGTGCCCCACTTCAACGGCAACCCTGCCGGGGAGGACGCGAAGAAGAAGTCGCGGCGCCGTGGCCGAGGGAGTGCCGCCGCCGAGAGCACGCCTTGGAGCATGCTCACCGGAGCCGAGCTCTGGAGCCTGATTGGCCAGGATGCAGTCGAGACCTATGGCATCACTGAAAGCCTGGGGTGAGCAAATTCAATAACCAGTCGGCTGTCATTATATTATATCAAATATGATCTTCTCAAGTGCTTTGTGTTTTGAAAAGCGCTGTATAATTAGAATGTATTGTTGTTACTATTATGAAATGTGAGTGTGTGTGTGTGTGTGTGGGGGGGGGGAGTAGATTTTGCCCACAAGGAATATGTAGCTACATTAGCAAATACAACCTGCTTCAATGTTATATCCATTGCAGGTCCAGTCCTAACCACCTTGTCGAGCATCACAGACTGCAGAAACTGTCTCTGTTAAGAGAATTCAGCCTGAAGACTGGATTACAGGTGAATTATCTCAAGTTATGGAGTTTTTGTCAGTGTGCCGTTTTTGTCTGTATCTCACCGTTTTCTTTTTCTGTCTTCAAAGCTGCGACTGAGAGACTACATCCTTGACAACCAAACCAAAGCACCCATTGGTCCTGACGATGTGCTCAACATCTTCCCAGTGGTCAAACATGTCTCCATATCAACACATGATGCTTTGATATCATTCCGTAGTGGACAGAGTTTCCTTCAGAAAGGTAAGCGCGTAAATATGAAAAAGAAAAGGTCATCTACCCATCTCAGTTTTTCTTGAAATGTTTTCATTTATTCCGCCACACTTCACACGGTCACTAAATCGAGCCGCTGTGAATCCGTCCCCCCATCACAGGACTGTTGGAGCAGGCCCATGATCGTCTGAAGGAGGCAGCCTATCTCTTTAACAGGGTGTGTGATGACCTCCAGCCACAGGCCTGCTACTGCCTCAGCGTCCTGGCTAAGGTGGCCTACCTACGGGGATACCCTCTAGAGGTGACAGATCAGCTCACATGACATCTCGCATTGAACTCTAGTATTAACACCCCTCTTTTTTATATCAAGGTTTTTACCTCTTAGAATATATATATATATATATATATTTTTTTTTAAATCGTCTGATTATTTTGGGAATTTTCACAATCCATCTACCCCCCCCCCACCTCTAGGCCCGCAGTATCCAACTGAAAGCCGTGGTCGTCAGTGAGCGAGTGCTGGGCTTCGACCACCCAAACACCATCCTGCAATACGTGAGTCTAACCGACACCGCTGTGAGGGTAGACCGTGGCCTGTGTGTGGGGAGAGCTGCCTGCCTCATTGTTTGCATGTCCGTCCGTCGTGTAGACCCTGTTGGCGGTGTATCTATACTCGGGAGGGGAGAACGCCCTGGCCCAGAAGTGTCTCCTCAGAGCTCGCCACCTGTTGCTCACCGTCCATGGAGAGGACCACCCCTACACCGCCACGCTGGACGTAAGGCTTACCAACCAAAACACCTCCTCATTAATGACACACGTCCGGCAACATTGGCCAAAAGATTCCCCCCCCCCATTTATGCCTCATCTCTTTCTCTCTGGCTACACCTCCATGTTGACTGCATGACTTCATTTGTATTTTTTTTGTATTATTCCATGCCATCTCTCTCGTCCTCTCTAGACCTGTCTGGGGTTGTTGCTGACTGGAGAGCAAGCAGGGAAGTTCCTGCAGAGTGCCCTCAGACTCAACACCTCCTTCTTTGGGCCCGCAGACCTACGCACAGCCCTTAGGTAAGCACCGTGTTGCTCATGATTTCTTTAATCGCCATGGGAAATCTCAAACCTTTGCCTGCGCCCTCCTCCCACGCTATTCACTCCTAATCCCCCTCTTATCCATCCATCTTCCGCCCCAGTCAGCACCTGCTGTCTCAGTGGATGTGCTGCAAAGGAGACTTCCGCGCCGCGATGAGTCACGAGAAAGAAGCCTTCTCTGCTTTCACCAACCTGGTAGGCAGCCCCTCCCGTCTTAGCGTGTGTGTGTGTGTGTGTGTGTGTGCACGTCATGAACATGATAGGTTGGATTCATTCTCTCTCTCTCTCTCTCTCTCTCTCTCTCTCTCTCTCTCTCTCTCTCTCTCTCTCTCTCTCTCTCTCTCTCTCTCTCTCTCTCTCTCTCTCTCTCTCTCTCTCTCTCTCTCTCTCTCTCTCTCTCTCTCTCTCTCTCTCTCTCTCTCTCTCTCTCTCTCTCTCTCTCTCTCTCTCTCTCTCTCTCTCTCTCTCTCTCTCTCTCTCTCTCTCTCTCTCAGTTCGGTGAGGATCACCCTCAGACACGCTGCAGCTCAGAGTTTCTAGGTTCCATTACCCAGCAGGCAGTGCGGGTGGAACGCTCGCTCCGACAAAGCGGGGCTGACACACAAGCACCAGAGGTATGGACACGTGATGTAAATCAGCAACACATTGGGTTTATGAAATGAATCAACTCTATTACATTTAGGCTAAGTGTGGCTTGATGTTTATCCTTGGTTTCTAATTTCACTAGGGTCTCACTCCCTCAACCGAGACCGTTCTGGAGCAGCTGGTTCTGGTTACAGGCATCAGGAAGAATTCACACAGGTAAATAACCACGGGCCAGGATCAGCGACCGGCGCCATTATCCTACAGACTGTTTCTGACCTACTGTCCCCTGTGCGCAGTGACAGGCTCCTGGAGTTCAAACAGAAACTGCTTGAGCAGCGGGCGGCTGAACAGGCAAGCACGACAGCCACAGCCACAGCCTCTTCAGCAACGGAGGGAGGCGGAGAGGGAGCGGAGGGCGAGGAAAAGGCGGTGGAAAGCGGAGAGGGCGGCTCGGCGGAGAAAGCAGCCGGCGTTAACGGCCACGCCCAGGGGCTCGGCGGGCCGGGCTCGCTAGAGGAGGGGGCGGCGACGGGAACAGCGGCCGGGGGGGTTAGGGACCAAGCAGCCGCCCTGGCCGAGAAGCCGAGCGGAGCAGCCGAGGGGAAGAGCGAGCCCGCCGGGGCCGACCCGGTCGTGGCGTCAACAAACGGCGCGCTCTCCGGAACGGCGCCGGCGACGGGGGATGGAGTCGTCGCGGCTGACGGCACCGCAGGGGTCCGAATCGTAGTCACTGGAACGGGGGCGGGAGAGGCCACAGCGAACGGCGCAGCCGCGGAGTGAGGACGCCGACCCGCCAGCAAAAGCGGACGTGACTGACCAATGACAGGGTTGTTGGGACCGATATTCTTTGAGTGGGGTGTAGTTACAGCCAAGATGTATACCATGCTACTGATACATGGTACATACACGGTCCCTTTGGGGTTCTTCACATGTTGCTGAAATGGAGAGTAAAGTATGGAGAGAAAGGTGAGGGGGAAACATGAGCGTGCAACAGTTTTTAGTATTTTTGCTCTGTGCCACTGTTTGCATGTTTTTTCTAACAACGGGAGTGGGGCTGCACTGTTTAAAACTTTTTACGGCAATAAACTTTTTACTTCATTGACTACTGTGATTGCCTTTCTGTCTTGTTTGGTGTTTTGGTGGCTGACAAGAAACCACAGTGGGGTAAAAAAAAACCATATCAAATATCCTCTTTTGTATTATATCAAAACCACAAACATAAGACAGCTGTGACACATACAAACACAAAACACATTGCTCACCTCCTGGTAGAACACTTAGAATGGCCACAGACTTCTTTCGTGCACCACATCCTGTAAACGATTATACATGCACACCAACACATTCCAGGAGTGTATTCAATTATGCTCAGCGTTTCCAACTCAAATACTGTGTTGACGAATTGACGGTGAAGTGACATCTAGACATGGCACAGGATTGATTTTTTTTAAGAAAATGTGGTCATAAAAATGATAATAAAGTCTGTTCCGTGTTGTCCACTTGTGTAGTCTCTTGTTTTTGTTCAGTCCTGTGCTCCTTTCAGTATGATCTCCAGCTCATCGCAGTCTTGGTAGTGCGGTTCAGGTGGCTCCACCCAGGTGGATTCTGGGAGTTTTTGTAGGCCGCTGGGAGAGAATGTGATGAGAGCGGTGTCATTGAAGACGTCTAGCAAGCGAGCAGGGCAGGGCAGGGTCCACTCCTTCGATATGCCCACAGCCTGAGCAATGTAGCGATAATCTCGCTGAAAATCTCTATCGATCATCCTGGGGGAAAGCAGAAGACACAACAGAAGAGTCCCTTTCACATGCTTACTCATTCATAACTTGTTCGGTAAGATTTTCTCTCCCACAGAAAAAGACGCATATACCCAAATATGAATACCTAAATACATACCTCTCTTGGATGCCGTAGAAGCTGTTTCCTATTATCCTCAGCAGAGGAAGGGTGTCTCTACACCAGTTCTTCCACAGCAGGTTATTGTAGAGGGCTTTCCCACAATGTATGAGGTAAAAGAGAGTGGGCCTGCTCACCAACCGCTTCCCTTCCTGAGGTACACGCAACGATTACACCGAATCAGACACGGTATACTGGTCATCCATGCACAGGACTTGTTACTGACATTGTTATCAGGCAATGATTAAACAGAATTAGACACACACATTAAGCACCACACTGTTTTCCATGCACTTCACAGTATTTGGATAGCTTGAGATACACCATAACACACATACCTCGTTTTCAGTTAGAACGGTGAAACCGAGCTCTCTCAGTACTTCTCTTTCTCCTGAGGAGAACACAGGGTCATAGACACGGCACTCCTGCACTGGGATCTGGAAAAGCAACACATACAGTCCATTGTTTAGACTTTACAGTGTCTTTCACAGCTCTGGGATTTAGTTGATCTGTATTCTATCATAGAACTATAAAAACAGAACTGTCTTTGTCAGCTCTGGGATTTAGTTGATCTGTATTCTATCATAGAGCTATAAAAACAGAACTGTCTGACCTGTAGCGCGTCCAACAGTAGAAGGAGCAGAGCGAGCTGGTAGCGGGCTGAGACGCAGGAAGAGAAGGATCCCAGACCATAGCAAACACAGTCCAGCTCTAACGACGCTCCATCCTCTTTGTGACATTCCACCTGGCTGGCTGGGATGCCAGCAGTCTCTATGCCCTGGTCCTCTGTCTCCCCAGCGGCAGGCCTTGGGTGGTTTGGGGATACAATGCCAGTCAGTTGCTCTGGGTAAACGAATGGTGAGGATTAGCATGGCGCTGCCCAAAAAATACAATGGCCAATTATGTAGTTCAGACACATACATTCAAACATAACTTGCTCCAACATATATATTGGAGAAAGGTACTGTAGCTAGCCGATATTATATTTCACCTTTCCACTTTGGCCAAAAGTCACTGCAGCTCAACTCTGACCTGCAACGATATAAAAGCAAGCAGGGAAATACTCTCGAGTTAGTAAAGACTTGAGAGTATAGCAGCAATCATGTACTAGTGTTTTAAATGCCGACAAAAAGGGGGCAAAGCAACACACTATACCACCCTACATAGACATGTGATTGTGTTAATCTTACATAGTTTCTCTAACCCGCTGAATAGTTCTCGCTGTGTCTATAACCGATGGGTCCTGGCTTGTACATGTCACATGTGTCTTCGCCCTCCGGGCAGCCCCTTTTCGCCGCCGAGCTACCTGCCACACTTCGCCTGAATCTGACATAACAGTAAAGCTATTCTGTTCCAACCTTCTAGTCTAGTCAAACCTTTGGTTAAAAACTTACTTAAATCCATTACTTGAGCGACACAAACGCCATTATAGTATAAAAAACACGTTCAAATGAAAGTTATTTGTAAACTGTGGGGTAGTTTACCCTGAATTTCCAGAAACACATGGACACATGGGCTATTTTGACTGTGACACAAGTTTGCTAATACTTCCGGAACAACAATGACAACAGGAAGTACTTGCGTATATGTTGCGGTGCTTCCTATCGTTTGCACAGAACAGCATCTTGTCTCCACGATGAATACATATGTCGTTTAAAATAAATCCACATTCATAAAAGCTTTGCCGAATAATTCAAACAATTGCGCATTTTGGGTAAGGCTGCTAATCGTGTTTACTTGTTAACTTTAATGTCCAATAGCTGAAACTAAGCTAGCTAGCGTTAGCTAGAAAGCCTAGCAATAATCCAGCGCAAAGATACCTAACCATGTTGGATTGCTGTGTATTTTTTGTTTTGTTGTGATCGATTAAGTTTTCAGTATTCTTGTGTCTACTGGGATTAATAAGATATACATAGTTAATGAATAAGTTATGCACAAGGTCTTGCGTTTTGCGATGTACATTTGTGAAGTAACCTCTAATTGTTAACTGAACGATAACGAGACCATAACATCGCTACCTGTCAAACAGACAGTTTGATCAGAAGTTTGATATAGCTTCTTCACTTGCCATAACTAGATTTGTCTAACCAACCTCAGGGGCCAGCCATGTCGATGTCCCATCTGTATGGACGGAGGAGAGAAGAGGAAGAGGATGGGGTGGAAGTAGAAAGCTTTGAGGTGACAGAATGGGACCTAGCGAATGAGTTCAACCCAGAGCGTCGTAGACACAGACAGACAAAGGAGGAGGCCACCTACGGGATCTGGGCGGAAGGAGACTCAGACGATGAAAGACCTAGCTTTGGCGGCAAGAGGTGAGATAATGATCTAATTTGTTATCCCCTAGCATGGGTATTACTGCCCCCATTACTGAAGATACAGTCAGATCTCGGTGTAGGTTTGTTTGCCATGATCATGCAACTCTTTCTGGCAAGTGATCCTGTCTCAAAATGTCTACGACATCCAACGAAGGCATGTGCTGGACTTGTTTTAGCAATGTGCAGCAGGATAACATTAAAGCAATTCAGTTTTTGATGTTTTGTCGGGCTCGAAGGTCAAAGGACTACACTGCCCCGGTCAACTTTGTGAGCGCTGGGGTGCGGAAGACTGCAGCCGAGGAGAAGCAGCAGCAACAGAAGAAGGAAGACTCTGATTACACCGATGAAGACGACCCGCCCCCAGCCACTGCTCCTCCCCCAGCCCGTGGGACTGCACCGAGGAAACTGCAGACGGTAGGTGTTTTGTTTTCAAAACAGGTTTGAGCGTAAGCTTTTAAAACATTTCTTTTTTTATTGCTGTTCATCAAACTTGTCTTTTCATTGAAGGGCGGTAACTTCCGTGGCAACCAATCGCAGAGGACGTTTGCCGGCGGAATCCGGGCAGGGCAAGACATTGGCACCTGGGAGAAACACACGCGCGGAATAGGGCAGAAACTCTTAGAGAAGATGGGCTACCAACCAGGGAAGGGGCTTGGAAAAAACGCACAAGGTGAGTTTCAGACAGGCAGACCAGCCGCTGAGAGATGGGAACAAGTTCTTGTGATCGAGATTCAGATGAAACGCATGACTATAATGGACACATCCAATGTAATATACTTACAATATTCAAACACGTGTCTGTCTTCAGGTATCGTGACCCCCATCGAGGCTAAGATCCGTAAGGGCAAAGGAGCGGTGGGTGCCTACGGCAACGAGAGAACCCAGCAGAGTCTCCAGGACTTCCCCGTGGTCGACTCAGAAGAGGAGGAGGAGAAGGTCATCATCAGCCCTACTTTCCTTTTTCCCGTTTTTTTGGGCGGCCCCGATCGCTCGAATTCAACAAATGAGTGGGAAAAAAAGTAGTGGACGAGAGTCGTTCCTAACGGAGATGACTGGCTTTTCCTCGTTGTGCGTAGGAGTTCCAGAAGGAGCTGGGCCAGTGGCGTAGAGACCCAGCCGGCCCCGGGGCAAAGAAGAAGGCGCCTAAATACTCCTACCGCACTGTGGAGGAGCTGAAGGCAAAAGGCAAGCTGGTGGGACGGACCACGCACACGCCCGCTGGGGAACTGGCCCAGGTTAAGGTGGGTGAGGAGACACGCGTGGTATGAACACACACACACGCACGTGAGCTCCTAAGAAACCTAACGAAAGTGTGTCCCCGATGCTCGACTCGCCCACTCCCAGGTGATCGACATGACCGGCAGGGAGCAGAAGGTGTACTACAGCTACAGCCAGATGACCAACAAGCACAGCGTTCCAGAGGAGGCTCCACTGAGCACGGCTCCACGCGACCAGAAGGCGCCTGGCTTTGCGTTGCCCGAGCTGGAGCACAACCTGCAGCTCCTGATAGACCTGACGGAGCAGGACATTCTACAGGTAACCCTCCCATTGCAACCCCCACCCCCCCTGTCACCATAGACACTTACCTAACAGTTTACTGTTTTGAATATAAATCGAACGATTGTGACGTTTTTTTTCCTGACTTCCCATCCAACTTTGCTTACCATGTCTGCTGTAAACCCGTGTCACCTTGAAATACGCCCTGATTAGAAAAGCCCAGGAAATCACAATGGACTGTTTTTGAATGGAACGATTTGAAACTCGATGGCAACTTCACACGTACCTTTGCTGACTTTGTCTTGTTTACCGTGACCTCCCCCCCGTGCGTCTTGCAGTCGGCCCGCCGTCTGCAGCATGAGAGAGATGTGGTGGTGTCCCTCACCCACGAATCATCGGCTCTGCAGACACGGCTGGAGGTCGAGCAAGACTCCATCCAGAAGCTGGAGTCCGTGCTGGACCTGGTGGAGCGCTTTCAGAGTGGCGAGACGGCACCTGGGGTGGGGCCTAGTCTTCAGGTACACACACACACACACACACACACGTGCACAGTCATTCACACTTCAGGAGGTTTCACTTTTTTGGTGTTTCTCTCTCTGCCGTTCTATAGCCAGACACTAAACTTCACGCTATGTCTTTTTTTTTCACTCACTGTTCCCAGGAGTGTGCCCGGATCTTTGAGACATTGCAGACACAGTACTATGAGGAGTACAAGACCATGGGGCTGGGAGATCTGGCTGTGGCTGTGGTCCATCCACTACTCAAAGAGAAACTACGCACCTGGGACCCTCTGAAGGTGAACTTTCACGACGGAGGAGTCACAGCTTTTTCCCCTCACAACGCAACCCATAGCAACACGCACCGACTCTGCTGCTTAAAGTCGTTTATCGGAAAGATCACCAACGGCTAAAGCCCCTTTCTCTCTCTCTGTCTTGCCCCCTGTAGGACAGTGCATATGGCCTGGAGGAGGTAGGCCAGTGGAGAGCCATTCTCGAATCGGGACAGCTCCACTCAAGTGCACCCGACACCTCCATGGACCCTTACCACAGGTGTGTGACCCTTGCCCATTTAAAGGCGCTCGCGGATTTAGGCTTACAGTACCTGTTAACCAGACTTTGTGTTTTGGTCCAGGCTGCTGTGGGAGACTTGGATCCCGGTGCTCAGGTTGTGTGTGTTGAGCTGGCAGCCCCGGATGGTGGGGCCTATGGTGGACTGTGTGGAGGTGTGGGCCCCTCTGCTGCCTCTCTGGATACTAAACCACCTGCTGGAACAGCTCATCTTCCCACGACTGCAAAGAGAGGTGGGGGACACATACGTACCAGTGTTTTAGAAGTCATACGTGGCCGGCCATACCGATCAAAAACACCATATAAAAACAAATATTTGCTCTGTGAACCTCATAGATTCTGGTGTGTGTTTGATAGATAGATTCTGTTATGTGTTTGATTGATAGATTCTGAAATGTGTTTGATAGATTCTGTTAGGTGTTTGATAGATTCTGTAATGTGTTTGTTAGATAGATCCTGTTATGTGTTTGATTGATAGATTCTGCCATGTGATTGTCTTCTCTAATACCTTGCCTTTATTGCTGTTAGGTGGATAACTGGAACCCATTGACAGATACGGTGCCCATTCACTCCTGGCTCCACCCCTGGCTGCCTCTGCTCCAAGCTCGCCTGGAGCCCCTGTACCCGCCCATCCGCAGTAAACTAGCCAATGCCCTGCAGCGCTGGCACCCGAGCGACGCCTCGGCCCGGCTCATCCTGCAGCCCTGGAAAGACGTGTTCACCCCTGGAGCCTGGGAGGCCTTCATGGTCAAGAACATCATCCCTAAACTAGGTAGATACACAATCACGGTTATTTAAGAGTTACACACTCCATTTTAGATCGCAAGTATAGTAACTGCCCTCCCCTTTAGGGACGGAGGAGTCCTTCTTCCCCGTCCCCATTCATGTCAAGGCTCACCGTCAAACCCCCGTCTGGTTGAGTGTTCTACCCTGTTCTTTGTTCCCCCCTCTCCCATAGCTCTGTGCCTGGGAGAGCTGATCATCAACCCTCACCAGCAGCAGATGGAGCCTTTCCACTGGGTGATGGACTGGGAGGGCATGCTGTCTCCTTCCAGCCTCATCTCTCTCCTGGACAAAAACTTCTTCCCCAAGTGGCTGCAGGTCAGTGTGTGGCTGTGAGTTTGTCTCACAGCCTCTGTGTGGTGACTGTAATTGTAGACTAGAGGACATTTTTGATAACAAGACAACTTCCTTACTTTGCTTTATTTTTTTCTATTGAGTGCGTTTTTTTTGTTTTTTTTTCTTCTTCTGGACGTTTGCAGGTGCTGTGTTCGTGGCTCAGTAACAGCCCTAACTATGAGGAGATCACAAAGTGGTACCTGGGTTGGAAGACCATGTTCAGTGATACGCTGTTAGCGCTGCCGCTGGTGAAGGACAAATTCAACGAGGCGCTGGACTTCATGAACCGGGCGGTGTCTTTAGGCATGGGTTAGTAACTTGATTCTGTAACCGATGTTTTTGACATCGCATCCTGTGTATTAGGAAAAGAATCGACGTGCATGCTCACACTCTCTTTTGGATATGTTTGACGGGTGTTTTAAGACGCTTCATGGTGAACATGAACATCGCAGTGCACCTATGAACTCTGGTCTCTCTTTTCATCGTTTTACAGGTGGGTACATGCAGCCTGGTGCGAGGGAGAACATTGCGTACCTCACACAAACCGAGCGACGCAAGGACTTCCAGTACGAGGCATTGCAGGAGCGCAGGGATGCGGAGAGTGTGGCCCAACGGGGCATCGGGGCTGGCCTGCCCACCAACTTCAAAGACCTGATCCAGACCAAGGCCGAGGAGAACAACATCGTTTTCATGCCTCTAGTGGCCAAACGCCATGAGGGCAAACAGCTGTACACGTTCGGACGCATCATCATCTACATAGACAGAGGGGTGGTGTTTGTACAGGGAGAAAAGACCTGGGTCCCCACCTCACTACAGAGTCTGATAGACATGGCAAAGTGAGTGTGGAGGGAAAGAAAGTAAACCTTTTGGACTTGTGAAAACTACCCATAAGCCCTGGATTCACACAGTAGTTAAAATAATTAGGATGGTTGATTCTGGTTGAAATTCACTTGTGTTATGCTCATCGAAGGTAAAGAACAGGAGAGCTAAAAGTATGGTGAATAAAACGTGTTTGTTTAAAGGCAGCACAATTAAATCGTGTATATGTTGTAAGGCAGGTTTAAATCGGTGTCTTATTTTGTATTAACTTCTAAATGTTTTCTGGAACCATGAATAAATATATTTTGACTTTGTTACTTTGTCAACTTTAATCTGAATGTCATGTATGTCTGCCTGCACAATAAGTATGCAATACACATTACGGAAGTATAAACTGACACTTTGAACTGTAGGTGGCAGTATATACAATTAACATAACCTTAAGTGGGGAAAATGATCTTTCGAGGGCTCCGTACCCGCCGATAGCACCCTTGAGGTAGAACAGACGGGTTCTGTAAACTTGTGCATGCTATTGTAAAACAAATAAAACAATATTTTAGAGTTGCTGTGTATTAAGATCACTCAGGTGAGTGTATTAATAAGTACAACAATAAGGTCTTAGTAGCTATTCTGAAATGTACTTTTGTTCTGATTTTGTTAGACATTAGCGTTGACATTAGCCTATTACAAAGCTAACAATTAACGATATGAATCCCGCGATGTAACCGTCCTGAGCCAGCTAACATTTTTTTTAATTACTTGTCCAATGTCCACTATTCAGGCAATGTATAGGTGCTTTTATACAAACGTGTTTACTCGTTCCGTGTACCTCGTCCTCACTCATTACTGGTTAACTGTTAACACATTCCAACAGTCGGATTTACATTAAGCTTTCTCCTCGACTAGACCACCATGTCTTCCGATGCTTTGAAGAAACGCAAGGCGAAGGTGCTCCGTGCTGAAGGCGGTAACGTTACCCCCGAGGGAAAGCGAGGCAGAGGAGAGGGGGATCAGGTACAAATTCAATTTACAGCACCTACTAAATTGTGAATTGATATAACGTTAAATAGGCATGATCTGAGCAGGGGATCCAAAGGACGTTTGGTAACGACAGGGCCATCACTATCTGGAAAATAGTCTACTCTACAGAGCGTTGTCTGTTGTTTGTGCTGTAAAGTTTTTGTTTTACCGACCTGTTTGCTCTTGCGTGTGGCTTGTGTATGTCCAGCTCCAGGATGTGCGTGTGTACAGTGAGGAAGTAGAGCTGGATGGTCGGGATCCAGAGCAGGACTACCAGCAGTACAAACAGACGTGTGAGAGTCTGGGTCAACTTATGGGAGAGATTCAGGAATTAAAAGCCAGTGGAGCAAAGGATGGGGTAAGACCATTGTTTTTCTTCAACTCTGAGGTGTGCCTAACAGTCAGATCACGGAACTCGACTGTTGAATATATTCTTAATTAAGGAAACAATTAGGCCTCAAAAAGGCTAGCTTTTGTTATTGTGTTCGAGCAGTGCGACCCTTTATAACCTTTGCTGAACGTGACATCAGATGCTATCAAATTTCCAATGTAAAGGGCTAGGCTTCCACCTAAGTGGTCGTTGTGTGGAAATAGATCAGCATTGCGTTGCATGCGTTACCTTCCCTTCGTTCCTCCCTGCAGTGCGTGGAGGTGGAGGAGAAGCGCATGCAAAGCTGCATCCACTTCATGAGCCTGAAGAAGTTCAACCGCCTGGCTCACATGCGACTCAAGCGAGGCAGAGACCAGACACACGAGGTAACGCACGTGCCTCAACCTCACTCGTCGAGGCTGTCTCCTTAAAACGCTAGAGCAACCATGCGACGCTACCCTCTGTAATCCCCACAGGCTAAGCAGAGGGTGGACGTGTTGCACCTGCAGCTGCAGAATCTCCTGTATGAGGTCATGCACCTGCAAAAGGAGATCAGCAAGTGTCTGGAATTCAAGTGAGTTTTCGTACACCCTTTCATATGCAACGTAGATAGTCTGTTGGTTATCCCCTGTGCTGTATGTATAAATCAATAATGCGTCGAAGAAAAAAAAGATCCCATTCGTTATACAAACGGATTGGGTTACTCGGAGCGGAAATGTGCGCGGGCCTGGAACTCAAATGGTTGAGACGATGCCCCTTTGCCCTGGCGTCACACACACGTGTGCCCCTGGCCAACGCTGAGCATATGGGAACTCTTCTGTGTGAGCAGCTGCCCCTTCACGGTGTCTGCACACAGTGCCCGGGTCTAACCAGGGCCGCTCACACGTCCATGTCCCCCCTGCTCCCAGGTCCAAGCACGAGGAGATCGACTTGGTGAGCGTGGAGGAGTTTTACCAGGAGGCCCCCAAAGAGATCACCCGGCCCCACATCACGGAGAGCGACCCCCACCAGCTCACGCTGGCGCGCTTGGACTGGGAGCTGGAGCAGAGGAAGAGGTACGAACACACAGACGGCACGGGCCACTTTCCGTGACACGACCACACTCCTTTCGCACGCACACGCACGGCGTGCGCACGCACCTGTTTGGAGTTTGAATGCCGAGTGCGGTTTGTCTCCTGTGGTTAACATCTGAAGGCATTGCTTGCGTGTACAGGTTAG